>CM065814.1:84722500-85922500 GCA_033398695.1 Orobanche coerulescens | reverse complement strand
CAAAATATGACTCAAATAAGCTCAGCTTATTAAGAACCAAATGAGCCATATGCATAGACAATAAGCAAATCCAATCCAAAACCGGGACCAAACGGGCTCGACCCAAACCCATACGGGTTTCTTGACCCGATCCATTTGCAAAATAATTAAATAAAACAACATAAACGATTATCACCAGACGAATTTATAATCAAAAACATGTTTTATGCTAGTTTTAATCCAAGAAAATCAATATAAATCGTTTTATATTCGATTATACATTTAATAAAATATAAATTAAATATGTGTTTGAGCATACCTATGATGAGAGTAGGATAGGTGAGATGAGGGTGATGGTGGGTCCACTGTGAGGGTGGAGGATGTGGTGGTTATCTCAAACCAAACAACAGAAGCAAACAAACTCACCCCTTGCCTCCCTTCTCTTGATGATGGTGATAGCGTGGAGGAGCGATGGTTGGTGGAGCGATGGTGAGATAAGGCGGTGAAGTGTGGTGGTGGTGTGAGTCGGTTCTAGAGAGAAGGAGAAGAGATGAATTGTTGGAGAGAGAGAAGATAGATCTGACTATCTCTTTTTGATAATGATTAGGGTTTTGATTTTAGGGGAAAAGGGGGCGGGATCTTGAGCGGGAGATTGAAATTTTGGGGAAAAGATAGGTTTTTTTTTTGTTTAAGTAAAATAGGTAAGGGTAAGGCGTAAATGAATTGAGATTTTGTCGAGTAACTAGAGTTCGTTCGAGCTGATTCTTATCGACACACATATTAACTTACGCGACCATATGTATCGAATTTTGGTTACACTTAATCATGTATGTCTATGGTTTAGTGTGACCATATATGACATTTGATCACACTGTTCAAGTGTGTGACATATATTTGTCACTTTTTAATGCATATCGTGACTAATGCTTCAAACTTACTTTTCAGTTGTCACACATATCAAATTCATATGTGGCTAAATATTCAGCAAAAAATAGCAGTCACTTTTAAATAATGTGTGACAGACTTGACTATATGATTTAGCCACATACACAACTACTTCATGTGACCATATATGGATTTTGGTCACACTGTTCAATTGTGTGACATATATTTGTCACATATGTATATATATATATATAGTGTGTGACTAATATTTCAAACTTATTTGTATCTGTCACATGTCCCAAATTATAAGTGACTAAATAATCAAAAAAAATTATCAGTTACCTCTAGTCAATAAATATTCAAATGTGTGACAATGAAATTCCGAAATGGTCACACAAGTCGGATCAAGTGTGGCTGTTTATTTTTTTCTGGTACATTTAGTCACATAAATATCTGACTGTGTGGCAGTTCAAAAAACAACATGTGTGACGAAATCCCAGATTTGTACTAGTGAAAACCCATTGAGTCATTTAATCGGACATTAAATGCTCAAGGCTCCCTTAGATCACAAAAATCATGGTTAGGCTAAAAAAATTCGAGATACGGATATACAATCCGTAGAACATGATCTACAATACTCGATAATACCATTCAAACCATCAAAAATCGGATGAACAACGAAATCAAGAAGGAAATCCCGAAGGTCAACCCTTGGAGATTACAAGAAGTTACCTTCGAACCGGACGAACTCGAGTGGAGGATGATGTTAGACACAAATCAAACTTCGCAAAATGATGCAAAAAGATGCTTCCGATCACTACCCTTGAATTCCGGCCGAAAAACGCAAAGGAAGAAGGAGGAAAGGTGAAACTAGGATAAAACCCGTCGCCCACGCCTTATATTGTAACACCCCCATAGCCATCCAGGAATATTACAGCGCCGTGGGCCCCGATATGGAACCCACAAGGCTGAGGAAATTTTCGCAAACATTAATAAACGCCCAAGAGGCTAACGACGGTACTGTCTTTTAGAAACATTCGAAGACTTTATAAAACTCGTTAATCAAACCGTCGTAAAATCTCATTTGAAACCACAAGGCCCGAAATGCCAAGACTCAACAGTTTAAAAACATACCACTACGCCATAAGTGCTCATAGGCAATGCTTTTAGCGAGTGTTGCCCCCAAAGCGTTTCAATAGATTGTTGATTTTTGATCTTGTGAAACACTACTGAAATAGTATTGCACTAGATATATATTTGTTGTTGCAAAATAGAAATGGTGTTGCGAGACATGCAACACCTTTGATTTGGTTGCATTATATCTAATTTTTTAATAATATTTTAATGTTATTGTCAAATACAAATATAATTACAATATTGAAATGAAATTTAAATTTTGATATTATTTTACTCTTAAAGTTTGATATATAACATAGAATAAATTTGACTAAAATTATTTATATTTAATATAAATACTTACTTATCATATTTTTAATTTTATAATTAAAAATATTTTTTATTTTTTATTAATGTTTAATATATTATAAAAATATATATGTATAATGAAATTTAAATAATGATCTATGTTTTATTTTGAAAGTTTGATATATAATATAAAATAATTTTTAACTCATATAATTTCATTTATATATTATAAACACACATTATAAATTTTAATATTAGAATTTCAAGATTTTAAGGTAATAAAAATAATACAATTTAACAAAAAAAAAGTCAAGGTTACATGAAAAGTATAGCTCCCACCAAAAAAAAAGAGAAGTATACCGCTCTAACATTTTCAGTCCCAGGCGCTAACATTTCCCCCCAAAACGAAAGTAGGTTTACTTTCCCTTCCCGGATCCACTCTCTCGGTCTCCCCCTGTACTCTCTCCCCCTCATACTCTCGCTCCATCTCTCTCTCTCGCGCTCTCTATCACTATACTCTAAAATTTCTCTCCATTTTTATGTCTCTTTCTTATACAAATCTCTCCAAATTAATACCGTAACTCTATATACAAATCTCTCAATCTACAAAGTTCTTGTAGTTCTATACACAGGTAATTTATACAAACATTTTCTTTGCTCTCATGTTTGCCCTGTACTCATTGATTTTTTTTTTTGTTTTTGCAGGTGAATTAGGGCTTTCAGCTGGTGGCTTCGATTTATCTAGGTAAAACATTAAAATTTTGTTTTCTAATTTCATGCTTAGTTTGTGGTTATTTGGTTTTCATTGCTGTAATTTTGTTGTTTAAAATGCTAGGCGTACCCACCACAAACGGTTCACACTCAAACAAGCAGTTAAAGCCAATACGATTCACACAATCCGATGCAATAAAGGAATGGGTAGCACCCGAATCAAAAAGCACGGAAACTGGATGAGTAAGGATCTGAGTGGTACCTGACGCCATCGAATGTCCGCCTCCTCTCGTGCGCCTCATCCGATACAACCGGGGTGAATCAACCCGAACTCGAGGCTGCACGGCGATCCGGCTGACCCCGACCCCTACCACGACCCGAACCCTGCGGAACATGAGTGGCTGGAAAACTGTGATCCTTCTGATCGGTAGTGGTAGTCGGAACTCTAGCGGCCCTGGTGGCCCTCTCACAATGAGCTGCCCGATGTCCGGTCTGTCCGCAAGTAAAGCAAGCAACTAACGGAAATGGGCAATCCTTCATAACGTGCTCGGGCTGACTGCAATTAAAACAAACTCTCCCGCCAGGTGCCACAGACTGGACCGAACGGTTACCCTGGGATCCACCGGCCTGATGAAACGGCCTGTTCCCTGGTGTAGGAGCAGAACGAGACCTCGAAAACTGTCCACCTTTACCGGCCGAGCCGTCTCTGATTCCGGGACAGCCATCTCGATCGCCAGAGCGCGATCCTGGTATTCCTTCAAAGTGGCACACATGAGCGGTGCCATACTCTGCCTAATATGCGGCTTCATGCGCATATTGAAGTAACGGATTTTATCAGCCTCCGTTCTCACTTGATCTCTTAGGAAACCCAACTGCTGGTTGTAGGAAATGATGGCCTGAGAAATAGGCACATCCTGAGGTGTAGCGGTGAAGAACTCCACAATTCTGCGCTCCTTGACTGGCGGTGGACAATACTCTGCTTCCATAGCAGCCTTGAATTCCTCCCAAGTAGCTCGACGGTCTCTGGGCACAACGGCCTCCCACCATTCCGCAGCTTCCTTATCCAGGAGGTACTGGGCGATATGTACCCTCCTGTCTTCAGGGCAAGCTACGGCATCAAAGGTCCTGGACAACTGAAAGAGCCAATTCTCCCAACCGAGGGAGTCAGAAGCTCCGGAGAAATGAGGAGGGTGCATCTTAGTCACCATCTGAAGCCATTTACTAGCCTCCTTCGTGTGTCTGGGCGGATTCTGGCGTCCGCCCTGAGCTATCTGAGCAAGCTGAGCTACTAACTGCTGAAGTACGGCAGTAGCCCCGGCGTCGGCATTATTACCCTACGGTACTGAGTGAGAGGCTGAGTCCGCAGAGGACTGAGAAAGTGAGCCCTCTTCATTATCAGCACCCCGACCACGGCCTCGGCCGCGTCCCCTAGCTGGTCTACCACCACGACCTCTCAACATACTAGAAGAAGAATGAAAAGGACAAAATCAGAAAGATTCACAATTGACAAAGTTGGTATCACAATTCACAATCCCCGAACAACGCAAGAAAACGAATTACAGGAATATAAGAGTTCGAGGAGACTTACACCCACGGGTCACACGAAAAGACGGTAGCCTGATGATATTAGGCTCAACGACTGACTCTAAATGACGCCACTAACAGACCCAAAATTAACCGACAGCCTAGGTATTCAAAACCTAAGCTCCGATACCATAAATGTAACACTCCAATTCACAAATGGGACATTACACGCTGTAGAACCCTCGTGAGGTCTACCAGGCTAACACATGACACATAAACCACAATATGATCCCAAATGATGCACTCCAAAAAGTACGTAAGGCCGTGGCCTCGGCCAAAACATTTTAACGGAGTATATGAATATAAGATAAAAACCAATTCCTTACCCACGCAGGGGACTTAAACCAAGTTTCAAAGTAAACAGTCTAACTTCAATACTCAACAATGCAATGACAAACATAAAAATGCAGAATCGAGCCACATCATCAAGCCAGCCCATCCTTTGCATGCATGTCCCGTGCTTGCTCCTCCGTCCTCCCGGTACCTGAAATGCATAAGACGCATTTCCCCCATTTAAGGGGTTAGCATTCGAATAGCTAGTGCAAGTACACAATTACACAACATTATATACATACACGATTCAACGCAAACAATTCATTAGGAAAAATCATTTTGAAAATCAATATTCCGGAATGTCACATTAACACCAAAACGGTATATCAACAAGTTTTCCACATCACAATTATCCACGCTTGGTAACTCGCGACCGTACCCATTAGTATCGGTCCCCAGAGGTCCCGTCGGACCGTCCCCAGGTGAGAAACCACTTCTTCGGCCGTACCCATTAGTATCGGCCCCCAGAGGTCCCGTCGAACCGTCCCCAGGTGGAAGAACATCAACGCACGCACCCAAGTCCACTTCCGTGGCCGTACCCATTAGTATCGGCCCCCAGAGGCCCCATGCCATCCCCAGGTGGAAGAGTAACCAACACAATCATTCAATAAACCAGTTTACATCATTCGCATCAAAACCGTACACACATAAAGAAATATAATACATGTACTTGCCTTGGATAATACGACGCGAAGGAAACGACGAAGGAATAGGTTACGGTCCGAACAATCCTCTCAAATCCGACCCTACACAACAATGATATACAACCAATCTCAACATCATGAATACGAAGAAATTCATCCTAGTTCTACCCGTTGGGACAATTCATCGGACACCATGCGTGCATAAGGAAATGAAATCGGTCAACGGTGCAATAACGGGATTTCATCCCAACCAATAACAAGAAAACCAAGGGTCACGAGTATACTATCAAAATATAACAACAACATCGGTTAATTCGGATTAAAACACAAGATCACCACCAAACCCTCCCCAAAATCATACTAGGGTCAAAGGAGTTCTTACCTCTTGAAGAATCAAGCACTCAAATCCGAAAACCACGTGTTAGATCCGCAATCTGAGCCACCCGATCGAAAAGAGATGAAGAAACTAACATAATTAAGTGATAGATGGAGGAAATCTCCCTCTCAAGCCACTCTCTCTCGCACGGTTGAAGAAGGGAAGGGAAATGAGTGGCTCACGCTGAATAAAAACGAAGATATAGCACTGACCCCGTTGTGTGCCGCGGCTCACCGAAGGCGTGCGCGCACAGGGCCAAAATTGCGCCCGGTGATCGGCCGACCGCTCGTTGTGCCGCGGCTCATTCAAGTGCCGCTGGCGCAGATTCGGGCGTGTGCCGCGGTTCTCGCCGGACCGTGCCGCGCACGCGGTGATACCGGTTTTGGCCGGCAAGTGCCACACGGTGTGCCGCGGCCCGACAATTGTGCCATGCATCGACTGGCTGCATGTGCTGCAAGCACAATCCTTGTGCCGCGGCACACGGTACAGTTTGCTCGGACAACAGCTGGGTGATGTGTGTGCCGCGGCCCACACCCCCCCTCGGGTCCCAAAATGACGAAAAATGATCCGGAAAGAGAATAAAAGCAATAGGGATCGATATTTGGGCAACAATAACACGAAATGGAAGTACGGAACCCAAAAACGATCTGAGGTACACAACCAAAGTCGAACAAGGAACAAATTCCCTAAACTTCTAGGAAATTACAAAAACGGCCCAAACATCCGAAAATCACGATACAACGTCGTATTAACAATCCGAAACTCACAACATGCTCTTCTCAAACATACGAGCTCATGGAAGTAAGAAAATGATGAAATCGAACGAGTTTAACGAGAATCGAATACACATGAGACAAAATATAACACAAGATGAAATTACGTAAAAACATTATCGAGACCCGTCTAAACGGAAAAACTCCAAGAACAAAATAGGTTCAGAATTACAAAACAGTGCCAAGCGAGTTGTCCGAAACGAATATGCACCAAAAATAGAAATTACTAAAAATAGAAAACGCGGATATTACATTATCTCCCCCTAAAAATAAGTTTCGTCCCGAAACTTACAACACGAATAACTCGGGGTATCTCGACCTCATACACTCCTCCGTTTCCCACGTGGCTTCTTCGGATCCATGCCTCGACCACTGCACTTTGACCAAAGGAATGGTTTTGTGCCTGAGTTGCTTAACTCGACGCTCTAAGATCTGAATCGGCCTCTCCTCGAAGGTAATGTCGGGCCCCAACTCGATCTCTCCAAAATCAATAATATGGCTAGGGTCCGATACGTACTTCCTAAGTTGGGAAACATGAAATACGTTATGCACGTGGCTCAGGGACGGCGGCAAGCCTAATCGATACGCAAGCTCTCCGACTCTATCTAAAATCTCAAACGGCCCGATATATCTCGGACTAAGTTTACCCTTCCGACCGAAGCGGTAAACTCCCCGAGTCGGCGACACCTTAAGCAAGACGTGATCTCCCACCTCAAACTCCAACGGTCGGCGACGTGTATCGGCATAAGACTTCTGCCGACTCTGGGCCGTCAACAATCTACCACGAATCAGGGTAATCTTCTCCCTCGTCTCAACTATCATGTCGGGCTCGGTACCGATTAGCTCGGACGTATCGTCCCAACACAACGGTGATCTGCACCTCCTTCCATACAACGCTTCGAATGGTGCCATTTTGATCGAGGCATGCCAACTATTGTTGTACGTGAACTCGATCAACGGCAAGTGTGTCTCCCAATCATCCTTCCAATCTAAGGCACAGGCTCTAAACATATCCTCTAATGTCTGGATCGTCCACTCCGACTGTCCGTCAGTCTGAGGGTGGTAAGACGTACTGAGTCTCAACTCGGTCCCCAAAGCTCGGTGAACCGCCTGCCAAAAATGTGATACAAAACGGCCATCACGATCTGAAACAATACTCTTAGGAGTCCCATGCAATCTCACGATCTCCGCAATAAACACTCGGGCCAGCCTCTCCGGTCCCCAAGTATCCTTAATACTCAGAAAGTGAGCTGATTTGGTTAGTCGATCAACAATAACCCAAATCATGTTCATTCCGGTCCGAGTCCTAGGCATCCCGGTAATGAAGTCCATAGAGATGTCTTCCCATTTCCATTCCGGAATGGGAAGTGGTCGTAGCAACCCCGCGGGTCGCTGATGCTCAATCTTAACCTGCTGACAGGTCAAACACTTCGCCACAAACGCGCTAACATCCGTCTTCAAATTACTCCACCAGTAGTTGCTCCTCACATCCTTGTACATTTTACTCGCACCAGGATGTAAGGAGTAAGGTGTAGCATGAGCTTCACTCAAGATCTTCTGTCTCAGCTCAATAACACTCGGCACACAAAGTCTGCCGCGAAACCTGAAAACTCCATCATCGTGAACCACAAATCCAGGGGCTTTCCCTTTCCTCACATCCTCCCTCAGCTGGACTAAAAATGGATCATCATACTGTTTCGCCTTGATATCATCAGTCAAGGACGAAGTGATCTCCAACGCACATAACTGGCCCTGGACTCTCTGAACCCAAACCTCAATATTTTGGTAAATAAAATATCGCTGGATCCTACTCTGTGGTTTAAGTACCTCTAACATCTGTAATGCCATCGACTTCCGGCTCAACGCATCAGCCACTACGTTAGCCTTACCCGGATGGTAAAGTATCTCGAGGTCGTAATCTTTAATTAGCTCCAACCACCTGCGCTGTCTCATATTCAACTCTTTCTGACTGAAGATATACTTCAGACTCTTGTGGTCCGTAAAAATCTTACAAGACGATCCATAGAGGTAATGCCTCCATATCTTTAAGGCGAAAACGACCGCAGCTAACTCCAAATCGTGCGTGGGATAATTTACCTCATAAGGTTTCAATTGGCGGGACGCATAAGCAATCACTCTATCTCTCTGCATCAAAACACATCCTAGACCAAGGCCCGAAGCATCACTATACACTACGAAATCCTCGTTCCCCTGAGGTAATGCTAAAACGGGTGCGGTGGTCAAACGTCTCTTTAACTCGTCAAAGCTGTCCTGCCTGTCTGCACCCACTCGAACTTCTGAGTTTTCTGGAGCAACTGAGTGAGTGGTCTAGCGATCTTAGAAAATCCCTCAACGAATCTACGGTAATAGCCGGCAAGACCCAGAAAACTCCTCACCTCCTTCACATTCTTAGGCGGCTCCCAAGCCATCACTGCCTCTATCTTCTGCGGATCTACCCGAACTCCCTCTGCTGAAATCACATGCCCAAGGAACGTCACTTCCTCGAGCCAAAACTCACACTTAGAGAACTTCGCGTACAACTGCTCAGCCCTCAAGGTGTCTAATACAATCCGGAGATGTAGGGCATGCTCCTCCCGACTCCGAGAATAGATAAGAATATCGTCGATGAAAACGACTACGAATTTGTCCAAATATTTAATAAAAACTTTGTTCATTAACTGCATGAACACTGCTGGGGTGTTAGTTAGCCCGAAAGGCATAACCACAAACTCGTAATGGCCATACCTCGTCCTAAAGGCATCTTTCGGTATATCGATGTCCCGAATTCTCAACTGGTAGTAACCCGATCGCAGATCGATCTTCGAAAAGACCGTCGCCCCCTGAAGCTGATCGAACAAGTCGTCGATCCGGGGCAAAGGGTATTTATTTTTGATGGTCAACTTGTTTAATTCTCGATAATCGATGCATAAACGAAGCGACCCATCCTTTTTCTTAACAAAGAGTACGGGCACACCCCAAGGCGATGCGCTCGGTCGAATATACCCTTTATCTAACAATTCTCCCAACTGATTCTTCAACTCTAACATCTCCGACGGTGCCATACGGTACGGTGCTCGGGAAATAGGGGCTGCATTCGGCTCAAGATCGATAGGAAACTCCACCTCTCGCTGCGGTGGTAATCCCGGCAAGTCGTGCAGGAAAACATCGGGATACTCACAAACAAGCTGGAATTGACGACATGTCAATTCCACCATCCTCCGCCCGCAGAGCGTAACACCAATAGCCGACACAACCCCGGTTCGAAGTTTCATCGCCTTTAAGGCGCTAATCACACTCCCCGATCTCCCCGGCTTTCGACCGATGAGGGTATGCTCGGTGCCGTCCTCGGCTACTATCGAGATGGTACGAGTCCGATAGTTCATGATAGCACCGTGACGCTCTAACCAATCGTCCCCGAGAATTAAATCCTCACCCTTAAGGTCTATAACAATGAGATCCGAGGGCCAATCTCGGCTCCCGATCCTCACGGGGCAATCCCTAACTTCCCGGTCCCCAACCATACGATCCCCGCTAGGCGTACCCACCACAAACGGTTCACACTCAAACAAGCAGTTAAAGCCAATACGATTCACACAATCCGATGCAATAAAGGAATGGGTAGCACCCGAATCAAAAAGCACTAAAGCTGGATGAGTAAGGATCCGAGAGGTACTGACGCCACCGGAATGTCTGCCTCCTCTGTGCGCCTCATCTCGATACAACCGGGTGAATCGAACCCGAACTCGAGGCCGCACGGCGATCCGGTGACCCCGACCCCTACCACGACCCGAACCTGCGGAACATGAGTGGTGGAAAGCGTGATCCTTCGATCGGTAGTGGTAGTCGGAACACAAGCGGCCCGGGTGGCCCACACACAATGAGCCCGATGTCAGTGCATCCGCAAGTAAAGCAAGCAACTAACGGAAATGGGCAATCCTTCATAACGTGCTCGGGCTGACTGCAATTAAAACAAACTCTCCCGCCAGGTGCCACAGACTGGACCGAACGGTTACCCTGGGATCCACCGGCCTGATGAAACGGCCTCTTCCCTGGTGTAGGAGCAGAACGAGACCTCGAAAACTGTCCACCTTTACCGGCCGAGAACCCGCCGGCAGTCTTCTGCTTCTTAGCTTCCGTAACCGTCTCTGATTCCGGGACAGCCATCTCGATCGCCAGAGCGCGATCCAGGTATTCCTTCAAAGTGGCACACATGAGCGGTGCCATACTCTTCCTAATATGCGGCTTCATGCGCATATTGAAGTAACGGATTTTATCAGCCTCCGTTCTCACTTGATCTCTTAGGAAACCCAACTGCTGGTTGTAAGAAATGATGGCCTGAGAAATAGGCACATCCTGAGGTGTAGCGGTGAAGAATTCCACAATTCTGCGCTCCTTGACTGGCGGTGGACAATACTCTGCTTCCATAGCAGCCTTGAATTCCTCCCAAGTAGCTCGACGGTCTCTGGGCACAACGGCCTCCCACCATTCCGCAGCTTCCTTATCCAGGAGGTACTGGGCGATATGTACCCTCCTATCTTCAGGGCAAGCTACGGCATCAAAGGTCCTGGACAACTGAAAGATCCAATTCACCCAACCGAGGGAGTCAGAAGCTCCGGAGAAACGAGGAGGGTGCATCTTAGTCACCGTCTGAAGCCATTTACTAGCCTCCTCTTCAGGTGTCGGGGGCGGATTCTGGCGTCCGCCCTGAGCTATCTGAGCAAGATGAGCTACTAACTACTGAAGTACGGCAGTAGCCCCGGCGTCGGCATTATTACCCGACGACACTGAGTGAGAGGCTGAGTCCGCAGAGGATTGCGAAAGTGAGCCCTCTTCATTATCAGCACCCCGATCACGGCCTCGTCCGCGTCCCCTAGCTGGTCTACCACCACGACCTCTCAACATACTAGAGGAAGAATGAAAAGGACAAAATCAGAAAGATTCACAATTGACAAAGTTGGTATCACAATTCACAATCCCGAACAACGCAAGAAAACGAATTACAGGAATATAAGAGTTCGAGGAGACTTAAAGCCACGGGTCGCACGAAAAGACGGTAGCCTGATGATATTAGGCTCAACGACTGACTCTAAATGACGCCACTAACAGACCCAAAATTAACCGACAGCCTAGGTATTCAAAACCTAAGCTCCGATACCATAAATGTAACACCCCAATTCACAAATGGGACATTACACGCCGTAGAACCCTCGTGAGGTCTACCAGGATAACACATGACACATAAACCACAATATGATCCCAAATGATGCACTCCAAAAAGTACGTAAGGCCGTGGCCTCGGCCAAAACATTTTAACGGAGTATATGAATATAAGATAAAAACCAATTCCTTGCCCACGCAGGGGACTTAAACCAAGTTTCAAAGTAAACAGTCTAACTTCAATACTCAACAATGCAATGACAAACATAAAAATGCAGACTCGAGCCACATCATCAAGCCAGCCCATCCTTTGCATGCATGTCCCGTGCTTGCTCCTCAGTCCTCCTGGTACCTGAAATGCATAAGACGCATTTCCCCCATTTATGGGGTTAGCATTCGAATAGCTAGTGCAAGTACACAATTACACAACATTATATACATACACGATTCAACGCAAACAATTCATTAGGAAAAATCATTTTGAAAATCAATATTCCGGAATGTCACATTAACACCAAAACGGTATATCAACAAGTTTTCCACATCACAATTATCCACGCTTGGTAACTCGCGACCGTACCCATTAGTATCGGTCCCCAGAGGTCCCGTCGGACCGTCCCCAGGTGAGAAACCACTTCTACGGCCGTACCCATTAGTATTGGCCCCCAGAGGTCCCGTCGAACCGTCCCCAGGTGGAAGAACATCAACGCACGCACCCAAGTCCACTTCCGTGGCCGTACCCATTAGTATCGGCCCCCAGAGGCCCCATGCCATCCCCAGGTGGAAGAGTAACCAACACAATCATTCAATAAACCAGTTTACATCATTCGCATCAAAACCGTACACACATAAAGAAATATAATACATGTACTTGCCTTGGATAATACGACGCGAAGGAAACGACGAAGGAATAGGTTACGGTCCGAACAATCCTCTCAAATACGACCCTACACAACAATGATATACAACCAATCTCAACATCATGAATACGAAGAAATTCATCCTAGTTCTACCCGTTGGGACAATTCATCGGACACCATGCGTGCATAAGGAAATGAAATCGGTCAACGGTGCAATAACGGGATTTCATCCCAACCAATAACAAGAAAACCAAGGGTCACGAGTATACTATCAAAATCTAACAACAACATCGGTTAATTCAGATTAAAACACAAGATCACCACCAAACCCTCCCCAAAATCATACTAGGGTCAAAGGAGTTCTTACCTCTTGAAGAATCAAGCACTCAAATCCGAAAACCACGTGTTAGATCCGCAATCCGAGCCACCCGATCGAAAAGAGATGAAGAAACTAACACAATTAAGTGATAGATGGAGGAAATCTCCCTCTCAAGCCACTCTCTCTCGCACGGTTGAAGAAGGGAAGGGAAATGAGTGGCTCACGCTGAATAAAAACGAAGATATAGCACTGACCCCGTTGTGTGCCGCGGCTCAGCTGAACTGTGCCGCGGCACAGGGCCAAAAATTGCGCCCAGTGATCGGCTGACCGCTCGTTGTGCCGCGGCTCATTCGAAGTGTGCCGCGGCGCAGATTCGGCGTGTGCCGCGGCCCTGCCGGACTGTGCCGCGGCACGCGGTACAGTCGGTTTTGGCCGGCAAGTGCCACACGGGTCTGCCGCGGCCCGGACAAGTGTGCCGCGGCGCACAATCCTTGTGCCGCGGCACACGGTACAGTTTGCTCGGACAACAGCTGGGTGATGTGTGTGCCGCGGCCCACACCCCCCCTCGGGTCCCAAAATGACGAAAAATGATCCGGAAAGAGAATAAAAGCAATAGGGATCGATATTTGGGCAACAATAACACGAAATGGAAGTACGGAACCCAAAAACGATCTGAGGTACACAACCAAAGTCGAACAAGGAACAAATTCCCTAAACTTCTAGGAAATTACAAAAACGGCCCAAACATCCGAAAATCACGATACAACGTCGTATTAACAATCCGAAACTCACAACATGCTCTTCTCAAACATACGAGCTCATGGAAGTAAGAAAATGATGAAATCGAACGAGTTTAACGAGAATCGAATACACATGAGACAAAATATAACACAAGATGAAATTACGTAAAAACATTATCAAGACCCGTCTAAACGGAAAAACTCCAAAAACAAAATAGGTTCAGAATTACAAAACAGTGCCAAGCGAGTTGTCCGAAACGAATATGCACCAAAAATAGAAATTACTAAAAATAGAAAAAGCGGATATTACACTTTAATCACCAGAAAGACCAAGTTGAGACTGAAAGTTTAAAACTTTACTAAAATTCTTGAAATAAAAGATGATCTTGAATATTAAAGTAAAGAGTAGGTAGATATATTAATATGATATACCTGAAATTGAAAGATAGGTAGATATATTAATATGATTGGTATTTTATTGCTAATACTTATCTATTGGTTTTTATAGTGATTTTGTGGCTACTGCCATGTTTTGCTATCAGAATTAACATGTTTGTTTCTCTTATAAAACTCTGTTGTGCTATTTTTTATTGACATGAGTGGGGTAAGAGTTACTAAAATACGGACTATTTTTCTCAAGATTTAAACTCAGATCTAATTTTTTGTGATGTATATTTTAATATGTTTAAACCTTTACAGGCTCGGACTTGTCGATTGTTGAAACTATTAGTGGTATACATTTTTAGTGTTACTAGGTAGCGGAAAAATTGTCATAATGGAAGATGAGGGTAACATTTGGATAGGACATCCAAGATATAGTGCAGAATATAGTAGGGGCATAAAAGCTTTTCTGGAAAATGCATTCCCCATTTCTTGTGTTGGGGATAAAATGAAGTGCCCTTGCATAAACTGTATGGATCAGAAATGGCATTGTCAAAATGTCATCTATGATCATCTCGTTTGCAATGGGCCTTCTCCATCACATGTCAAATGGATTTACGATGTTTCGCAAGTGAAATTAAGAGCTGGCAATGACTTCATGGACTGTCAAACGGGGATGGATATTGAAGATAATTTAGATGCGATGTTCAATTGTACGGGTAAGAAGTTCGAAAATCTGGATTACTCGGAAGTCAGTCCAAATGCAGAGGCTAAAAAGTTCTATCGGCGTGTTAAGGAGGGAAAACAGCCGCTATATCCCGGTTGTACTAACTTTTCTCGATTAAGTTTCATGATCAGACTTTATTATTTAAAGTGTGTTCATGGAATTAGCGAGTCTGCATTTGGGGAATTACTAAAGCTAATGAAAGAAGCATTTCCTGATGCCCACCTGCCTCTGTCCTTCAATGCCGCAAAGAATATCATTAGGGATTTAGGTCTAGATTACCAGAAAATACATGCGTGTCCTAATAGTTGCATGTTGTATTGGGTAGAAAATAAAGATAAAGATGTTTGTCAAACTTGTGGTGTATCAAGGTGGGTTGTACAAGAGAAAAAAGGCACCGCTGCAAATAATGACCCGGAGAAGTTGATTCACAAAGTGTCGGCTAATGTAATGAGGTACTTTCCACTAAAGCCAAGGTTGAAAAGGATGTTTATGTGCAGACACTTTTCCAAACTTATGACATGGCATGCAGCGGGACGAAAAGAAGATGGGAAACTAAGACATCCAGCTGATGGTCAGGCTTGGAAGACGATGGATGCTCTTTATCCTGATTTTTCATCAGAAAATCGGAATGTGAGCTTGGGTGTAGCATCTGATGGATTTAACCCTTATGGTTCAATGAATTTAACTCATAGTACATGGCCGATTGTGTTGGTAAACTACAACCTTCCACCTTGGCTATGCATGAAACAAGAAAACTTGATTCTTTCAACAATAATATCCGGTCCAGATTCTCCCAAGAATAATATTGATGTGTATATGCAGCCCTTGATTGCGGAGTTGAAAGAATTATGGGATGTTGGCGTCGAAACTTACGATGCCTTGACTAACCAGAATTTTATTTTACGTGCACGCGTGTTGTGGACCATTAGTGATTTTCCGGGATATGCCAGGTTGTCTGGTTGGAGCACGAAAGGGAAACTAGGGTGTCCCATATGCCACTACGAGACCTCTTCATATTATTTAAAACATAGCAAAAAAATGTGCTACATAAACCACAAAAAGTTTCTTGATCCTACACACAAGTGGAGGCTGGATAAGGGAAGATTTAATGGAGAAATTGAAATGGGGCAGATTTCAGAAATTCTATCAGGACCGGATATTGAAGAGTTGTTGTTGGGGTACGAAAACAAATTTGGGCAGAAAACCAAGAAAACGGTTAAAAGTGATTGCCCTTTTAAAAAGAAGTCAATATTTTTTGATTTGCCGTATTGGAGTCGAAATCCACTTCGACATAACCTTGATGCCATGCACATAGAAAAAACCGTATGTGACAAAATATTATGTACTTTACTTAATATTGGTGGCAAGTCGAAAGATCATTTAAATGCTCGTTTTGATTTACAAGAATTGGGCATAAGAAAACCCATTCATCCTGTTAAATCTGCGGATGGAAAGCACTATGAAATTAGGGCAGCAATATTTGACATGACAAATAAGGAGAAAGAAATTATCTGCTCCGTATTGAAGAATGTCAAACTGCCCTACGGCTGTGCTTCGAATATCAGTCGGTACCTACACATAAGCGAGAGAAAGATCTTCGGGTATAAGAGCCATGATGCTCATTTTATACTCCATTATTTGTTGCAATTTGCCATAAAGAAAACCTTAAAACCTGAGGTTGCATTACCGTTGATTAGACTTGGTGCTTTCCTAAGAAGTTTATGGGGCAAGGTTATTGAATTGGATGACATTAAGAGGCTGCAAAAAGAAATCGTCGAGATACTTTGTCGATTTGAGATGATTTTTCCACAAGCTTTATTTGATATAATGATCCACTTGCTTGTTCATTTGTGTCAAGAAGTCGAATACGATGGACCAGAACACCTTAGGTGCATGTTTCCTATCGAACGGTATCTTGGAAAGTTGAAATCCTATGTTCGAAACAGAAGTAAACCAGAAGGTTCCATTGCAGAAGGTTACCTGGCGGAAGAATGTGTGACATTCTGCTCACGATTTTTGAGTGGTGAAGGACAAACAAATAGTACTGATTTTGATAAATGTCCAGTGGATGTGGAGTATCATATTGGAACAAGAAAGAATAAAGATGGAAAAATCTTTAAATTAAAGGAGACAGACTGGAAGGCAAGTCATCGCTATGTTTTGTTCAACTCTAGCAATAAAGAAATAGAGGGATTGATTGAGTAAGTTCTTAAATCCCTTTTTCATTTTATTCACTTCCGATTAATCAAGTTCTCCATTTCTTAGTACCATTTCTTCGTATGCACTTAATATTTTTTAGGGAGCATCGAGCTATTGTGGATGGTTTTGCAGATTCAAGAAAGTACAAAAGGGAACGGACACATACAGAAGAGTTTTGGAAATGGTTAAAAGAAGAGGTTCTAAAAAAGGACATGATTTCAAGAGAGTTAGAGGTGCTTGCATTGGGTCCTAATCGAATAGCTAGGAGGTTTACTGGCTGTGTAGTAAATGGATATAGATTCCATACAAAGTTTAGAGATTCCCGATGTACCACACAAAATAGTGGTGTATTTTTGACTGCCGAAACCACTAGTTTTGCAAGTTCAAAAGACCAGAACCCAATAGTTAGCAATGTCAACTACTATGGATCCATCGAAGAAATCTTTGAACTAGATTATTGGGGAGCTTTTACGGTGGTCCTTTTTAAGTGTTGCTGGTACCAAGAAGAAAAAGATTCATATGGTCTTACTCGAGTAAATTTTAATAAGTTGTGCCAAAAAATGATCGTTATGTACTATCTTCACAAGTGCAACAGGTATTTTATGTGGAAGATCCAATTGAAAAGATGGTGCATTATGTTATTAAGAAATTGCCGAGGGACTGGAGTGATACAGAGAATCAGAATGCAATCGAAGAAGAGATCAGCAATCCTGATTTACATGATATTGACATTGGTCATGGAATTGAAAATGAAGTTGCTGACAGGAGTTACTTCAGAGATGATGTCCCCACAATACAAATTGAAAATCCATCTCCTTAGATTAAAAAAATTGTTGCTGCTTATTTAATATTACATCGTTACATTTTTGTGATATTTGTTATCTTGGACTAAAATGTATTTGGCACCCTTTGTTTTCGATGTAATTTACTGTCCTTTATTTCCACATTTGCTATATTCGATGTAATTTACTTGGCACTATTTGGTTGTAATATAATTTGCACCCTTTGTTTAGAAATATTGTCATCTCTATCTGTTTTAGTTTATCATGTCATTTTTCATCCTTTATTGTTTTTTATGTACATGTTCCTAGTTCTGATGAGAACTTTACTGTGAACAGGATGGCAGAAAAAGAAGTCCACATGAGGTTGAACTACAATGGAGAGTTTCAGAGGACAGGTTATGTTGGTGGGACAAGTCTGATTATAACGCGAGTAGAAATTGACACTTTTTCATTCTGTGTACTTATGGAATATGTGGTAGATCACCTCAAAGTCTCTAAAATTGGAGGAGTTTATATCAGCAAAGGAAAGAGAGGTGGTTGGAAGTTGGTGACATGTGACCAGGACTTGGCTGAACCTGTAAATGCCTGCAAGCATCATGAAGAATTGAACTTTTATCTCGACATGACTGTTGATAAAGAAATTGAGCCGATTTATCAAGTGCAACCACACGTAATCATAAGACCAAGAAAAAACCTAATTCAAGGTATATGTATATATATATATACATATATATATATATATGTATGTAATATCAAATTTTCACATATATATGTATGATCAATTCCATAAGTGTGATTGATATTGTTGTTACAGTTTCAGCTTGAACGGGATTCATTTAAGGGAAGAAGACTGCTAAGAAGCCACCAGTGAAGCGTGATATTGTTGCTACAGTTTCTGCTAAGAAGCCTCCAGTGAAGCGTAAGTTTGTTACCAGACATCAACTCCAACAACAATTCAAGAAAATGAATAATAAGTCACCTGAGGTCAATAAGAGGAAGAAATCCTCACCAGCACTTGTGTTGTTGTCTGGTGAACAAGATGTAGCTCTAAAGGAGAAGGGATCCGCGAAAAGGAGATTAGAGTTAGAAGATGCTGCAAGTGATGATGAAAATACAGGAGAGAACGATGTTGCTGTTAAGGTATTTCTTAATTTATCTTAATTTGTATGATTGTGGAACTTTATTAAAGTGAGTTTGTAGTAAACTAATGATGCTTGGTTATTTGTAGTTCATTGGCATAATTTCCTTTCTTATGTTTTCTTAAAATCTTAATAATAGGATGGCCCTAGGATAAAATTACTCATTAGGAAGAAATATACGGAATCAGTATTTTATGATGGATGATAAAATCAGAAACAAGATACTACTTCAAAAGTAATTAAGTAGAAAGCATATACCCCTTGACATGACCCTGATATGAATTTTCTTGGTGCTAAATTGTGCTACATTGTTATCAAACACTACAATTTACAGTAAAATTGTCCAAGTACATTCCAATTGTGTTACAAGGACCCTAACACCCAAAAGTTAAACAAGGAAACATGACAATTTCATGTGTATATTATACTAATGAAATGACTATATGCATAATTAGAGCATATTGATAAAGAATATAGATGCTACCTGTTGCAGTTATGTACTGATTGCTTGTAGGTGCCTCCACCACCGCTGACAGAGTATGAAAAAGAGAAAATCCGTAATGTTCAAAAAAATGAAAAAGTTTATGAAAAACTTGGGTTGCCCTCATTGATTTCTACTCTAAGACATGATCTAGTACAGAATAGTAAAGGCAAAGGCAAACAAGGGAAATGCAAAGATCGTGAGGGAGGTGATGATTATATTCTGGAAAATGAGGGCAAAGATGACA
Organism: Orobanche coerulescens; assembly: GCA_033398695.1. Lineage (NCBI taxonomy): Eukaryota > Viridiplantae > Streptophyta > Magnoliopsida > Lamiales > Orobanchaceae > Orobanche > Orobanche coerulescens. Next base: position 85,902,758 of record CM065814.1, on the reverse strand, counting down.
GTGATGATTCATCGGAGGTACATTAACTTTCAATATGTTGCTTGCTTAGTGTTTTGGCTTTATGCACATAAAAACTCTGGAAGTATTTAACCCTGAACTACCAATAATTGCAGATCATCAGAAAGGTTAAGGCAGAAAAAGTTTAGCCTGGACCAAGAACTCGTTCGCGAGTCAATGCAGCCCTTGAAATTGAGAAGGAACCGAGGAAAGCTAGCACGGTAACTGATAAGGAAGTTACGAGTTCATATCGTCCACCACTTCTAAAGCCAACATGTAGCAAAATGTTTAAACAATCAAAGAATGGTGAAGGCATCATTTGGCTCGGTTCTTTGCTTATTTAGCATTGCGGGAGCATGAAAAGAAAAATGAGGCACCTCTAACAATAGAGAATGTTGGTGAATTTAACTTGGAAGAGACTGCAAATGAAGAAGTCGAAGAAGGTAAACTATTATTTATTGTGTTGAATTGTCAGTTAATTGTGGTAGTATACTGGAGTAATTTTTTCTTTATTTTTTCGTGTTCCTGGTATATAAAGTACGAGCTCCAAGAAAACCAAGAGGGCCAACAAAAATGGGTAGGGTTCATGCAAGGGGCCCTGATGGAAAAATAGTCATCTTGTTGAACGAAAAGGGTCAAGCAATTGCAGATGATAGCAAAATCATATCGGAGTTGAGTAATTTTTGTGGGGTACTAGCAAGGGATAATATATCTCTTACTTACATCAATTGGCATGTTGTTCATGACCAATTGAAGAAGAAACTGTGGGAATATGCTCTGGTAAATTCTATTAATAAAAATAGATTAGATCATTTTCCACATTTATGCATTGAATTAATAAATTTAATTATTGAATTTTATGTTTACTATGTATAGGGTAAGTATGTTATTCCCGATCTTTGGACAAAAATGGGTGTACCAGACATTTAATGAGGCTTGGAGGTTGCACAAGGCTCGTATGAAAGCAGGCCATTATACTAAATATAGAATCGATGAGGAAAGGATGGCAAACAGGCCCAACCGCATTCCACTGGAAGATTTTAAAATACCATTGAAGTACTGGGGGGATGAATCAGTTCAGGTACATAATAGAAATAATTAACAGAAATAGAATTAATAGTTTTGTAGTTGGTACAGAATTGGAACTACGTACATGATTTGTTTTTATTCTACAGAAACTCGCAGAGGACAATGCAGCACATCGTAAACGATTAACTGAGACACATACAATGGGTCCGAAACCTCTATCTCTAGTTAGAGAAAAGCTGGTATGTGTTTTGGCCCATGAGTTATACTTACGGTAAATAATACGAGTTTACGATTTAGCTAGAAAGAAATGAATAAGAATAGAATTTAAAATCTTTGCTAATTATAGATGTCATGGAATTTTAAATATTTATTAGATTAAATTAATTGAAAATCTTGTGAATATTAAATCGAGTACTAGTACATGACTTTTACGAATTGTCTCTTAATTGTCATCTTCTTTCAAATTCGTGACTATGAAGGTTGTCATAATGCTGTTACAAGTACTGTTGGTATGAGGTTTACCAGTATTGTTGGTATGAGGTTTACTAGTACAGTTGTCATCTTCTTTCAAATTCTGAGTTCAAGTACAGTTTTTGTACACTACATGGTTCACAAGACCTGATATCAAGTACACCAGGACAAGAAGTGATGCTTCAACACCAAAGTCATGATGAGCACTTTAGATGTTTATGTGTGGCTGATGTAGTTCGTTGGTTGAAATGTTTAGGGATAAATTACAAAAGAAGCCCGGAGGTTTGAGTCAATTACAGGAAAACCCCAAAGGCCTTAGAAAATTACAAAAAAAGTCTTAGGGTTATTTGAAATAATGCAAGGTTCTGCATGAAATAATGTAAAGTTTTATTTTCTAAATATAATTTGGGTAGTGTAAAAAAAAACTTCCTGTAAAGTTAAAAGCAAGATTTGGCCACTGTTATGTTATTATTATTATTTTAAATATCCTTTTAAATCTCCTGTTATCCCATACATGACAGAAAAAGTGCGATCCAAATCTTGCCCCGCCATCTGATGGTCTAATTTATTTGGAAACTCGTAAGCGAAAACCGGGACGGGCGTATAAGACAGATCCTTATGTAGTGAAGTCAAAAATTGTAAGTAGTTTAATATACCAGTTACTGATGTTTGATTTCAAAAATTGTAAGTAGTTCAATATACCTCAGCACTTACTCATGTTTAATTTCAAAAATTAATGTTGCCATTCCTTGTAGACCGAGATTCAGAAGATGCTAAGTACGGGAAATGATGCCGAAGCGGATGCAATCGCTTCTAAAGGGAAGTCTCATGCACGAAACTGGCTAGTGGGAAGGAGAGGCAAAAAGGTCGTTTCAACATCAACTCAGGCTCCTCCTACAGACAAGTACGTAACTGAGTTGACGACAAAGATAAGGAATGATCTTGAGATTGAATTAGAAGCGAAGGTGAACAAAAAGGTGCAAGAGAACATGACTTTTCTGCTGAAAAAATTGGGAGAAGCTAATCCCGACCTCAACTTGGATATAGGAGAATTTTGTGCAACGTTATCAAGTGATCAGGATGATAATGGTACTCCTATGACTCAAGGCGGCACCACGTCTTAGTTATTTTAATATGTAACTTTCGATAACTTGTATTTAGACTTGGTACTTTCGTACTTTTGAAGTTAGATTGGTGGTGTTTGTTTGGTTTTGGTACTTTAGAAATTAAATTGGTGGTTTGTTTGGTTTTGGTACATTAGAAGTTAAATTGGTGGTTTGCTGCTTATTTTGTATTGGTTGATGTAAAACCAAAATGGCCATTTTAAAATATTGTTAATCAGTGTTGCATTTTACTTTTTAGATGTTGTTGTATTTTACATTAGCTGCTGCTGCATTTTATAAAAAATTAGTGTTGCCTTTAAAAAATTGGTGTTGCCTTAAATCAAAAACTAATGGTGCAAAGCAAAGTGGGGCCCACTGATGATGTGGCGCCAAGGTGGGACCCACTGCTGACGTAGTACCAATGTGGACCCATTGATGATGTGGCAACATGTGGGCCCATATTTTATTGTTTTTTGTCAATCTTAGGCAACACCGTTTCTTGTTGCCTTAATTGGTTATGCTGTTGCCTTATAGGCATAATGTAATACTTTGTTTACGTTGCAGTAGAGAGAAAAAGTGTTGCCTTAAGGTTCAAAGGCAACGGCTGTATTGGCAACAAGGGTTTGGTGTTGCCTTTGGCCTAAGGCAACACTTTTCGTGTCTTCTACAACAATAAACAGGGCTTGCATATGAGCACTTATGGCGTAGTGTACGTTAAGCTATCGCTTACACGTACCGACAAAACAAGTTTAGAAAAACGATTGCCAAAGTAACCTAAGTTACCAGATACCAATAGGTCATTTTAAAAATACTCACGCAGCGGAAAAAGATAAACGATTAAAATAATCTAACAGCGGAATACAATAACTGATCAGGAAACCCAATACACAAATACATGTCCTAGCCAGTATCCTCCGGGAAGCTCATCTCTTCACGACCGTTACAAGCCTGATAATCCAAGAACCTAAAAAGAAAGCCCACGACGGGGTCAGCCATAATATCCAACAATGATAACCATCACATCACGTCAATAATTACATATCAATGGAAATACTAAGTAAGAATACGACCAAGGTAATCTTACCGTCGTAACTTTATGAAAATCCACGATTCGTATCCTTAACAACATAATAAGACAATACCGAAATATCTGTACGGTATCTCAACAATACCCAAGGTTCTCAAATCATTATCATAACTCGTGATACGAAAATTATACCAACTCTGGCCAATTCAATCCATCGGATAACGTCGACAGTTCCAATACAATAATCGATTGTCCATCAAAGACAAGTACCAAGGAAATACGGAACATACCTCAAGATACGAAATACCATTACCATCACGTCAGTCTAATCCGAGATTAGATCAACACAACATACGGACATGGTCCTAAAACAAGACCTACAAATGCATACTCATATGACAACGTCAATGTGCTCACAACAATAACGACAATGTATACTTATGGCAAACCCATAATATACATATGCACAACAACAATACATGGCAATCCGATGATCCAGCGTTCACTGCCTAGATCCCCCGATGATCCCGTCAGACCAACCCGAGGTGGAAAACCCGTCCGATGATCCAGCGCACGCTAGCATAGATCCCCCGATGATCCCGTCGGACCAACACGAGGTGGACATATGACAACAATACACAACTGCACAAAACAACAGTACACAATACACGACAATAACAATGCACAAATGCATGACAACAACGATACACGAATGTATCATGACATGATCGACACAAATGATAAAAATGATTAGAGTACTTGCCCCGAGTCCTTCGAGAATGATCTCAATGTCTAAACCATCACGAACCATTATCCTCAATACTCGACGGTCCAAAGTATCACGAATTGCAGATAATTCATATCTCCGTCTTTATCACAATATATCCTCGATATACAAGTATACCAATAACAAAAGTAAATCATATACATCATGATTCAGATTCCCAAAACTTGAATATGATTTATAATCCCAAATCTCCTGTGATTACGATTATAAACATTGATATACGAATTATAAACGAATGAAATGAAAACCATTCATTAAATACTATAAACTGAGCAAGTAATAACTTACCTCGATACCGATGAAGCTGTTACCAATTCCATTGCCGTCATCTACAAGTCCCTCGGTCCCGACCAAAGCAATTCACGAACATACTCGAGCTCGACCGCAACACACGGTTGTAATCACCGATCAATATTCTCAACCTATTACAGTAATCGATAGACAACAAGTTCGATAACAATCAACAATCGATAAAACCAAATCACAAACCCAACGGCTTGACAATATCTCGATTAAACACTAGTCGGATCAATCCAACTCAAACCAGCACGAATTCATAACCACAACACGAAAATACTGCACTTTCTGCCTTCTTAGCGCACGTTAATCACTTAACGTAGCGTGCGCTAAGTTGCTCCCGTTAGCGCGCGTTAGGCAGTAAGCTTAGCGTGCGCTAATGCTGTACAGTTGCATGTATTTCGGATACCGATCAACATATGACGATTATCAAGAACACTAAGTGATCCAAAACCATGTTCATAGCTATCAAACAACGAAATCCAATATCCTTTAACATATAGGTAATCATCCGACTCTTAATTCAAGTCATATATTCATATTTCATCTTCCTTAATATCAACAACCTAAACACCAAGAACTCATAATCATGCCATGATCACCATCATATGAAGAAACCAACAACAACATCAAAGATCCGAATTGAAGGAAGACATTAGCCAACATATCTCTTTGAAGATAAACAACACATTCGAAACCATCCAATTCATATCAATATCTTCATATCAACCATAACATCATCATAATCCGGTAATCCAACTCATAATCATACTTATCAACTTGTTTATATGATAATCATCAGCTCAAGAACATCATATACAATCCAAAATGAAATCTCAAAGTGAAGAGTAATTACCTTTTTGAAGGAATGGATTTATTTCCAAGGTTGAATCCATTTCCAAGAATCACCAATGATTTCAAGCTTCAAATGTTGTTATGGATGATTAACTCCACCTTAATCCAGTGTTTGGAACCTCAAATACTTCTCAAGGCTCTCTCTATCGGCTCACATGAAGAAATGGATGAAAATGACGAAAAATAGCCAACTGCACTTATATATATTGTACATTATTAAGGTACGCTAACATCTTCAGTTAACGTACGTTACACACTTAGCGTGCGCTAACTGTCTTTGTTAGCGTGCGCTATCGAATTCCAGAGGCAACTGTCTTACTGTATGAAATGATTTACGTACGCAATGCCCATGCAATAGCATACGTAAATGCCTCTATTTAGCGTACGCAAGTGTCCAACCTTAGCGTGCGCTACTCATAGTTGACTCGCTTGTCTGTATGCTTCCGAAGACAGGTCCACACGCCGAAAGTGCTGACGAGGATAAGATTCCTTCTTGTCCGATATACAGTTAGCGTGCGCTAACCTTTAGGGTTTAGCGTGCGCTAGTACTACATTACAAACATCCGTTGACTTATCAGAACGTGCGCCGAAAGTGGCCTGGTCCACACGAAGATTCTTTCCGATCTGACTGCATTAGCGTGCGTTATCTTATATCTGTAGCATGCGCTAAACCTGCACGATAGCGTGCGCTACTCATGATTATTAGCGTGCGCTAATAATGTTACACTTAGCCATTTTCAGCTATTCTTGTCCAACGTCTCAACATACAGAATACGAACATACGACATACTGAATACATATACTTCTTACATCCAATTGTCGACCAAGTACGACAATTATACCAATGCTGACATCTCAGTCCTTCATTTATTTTATCCATACTGTACGGATTCCACGTTGTACAACATAACTCGGATAAAATAACATTAAACAATAGTAGTAGAAATTTCGGATATTACATATATGGCCGAACATGTTACGGCCGAACATGTTACGGCCGAACATGTTACGGCCGAACATGTTACGGCCGAACATGTTACGGCCGTAACATGCAGACCCTTATGGCCGTAACTCTGTCAACTTTCCATATGGCCGTAATCAGCCTATCCCTTATGGCTGTAACCGAACCTCTCGGGACTACTGCCCAATATGTGCGGGCGCCTTACGACCGTAACCGACCATGACTTATGGCTGTAACTGCCATTCTGACAGTCCGGTTAGACATTCGACAACGTCTCGGTCACACTAATGCACCGGATATGATTCAAAACAATAGAGACCAAATTATGAAAAATAACATACGACACCACAAGCACACATTTAATCATAGAAACGCATGCGACAACATGTCTCACTCGACGAACATTAGAACAGAATATATCATATTGTTCATGACAGAAAAACGAATTCCACATGATCATAACGAAACAAAATAACTGACACCAAATGACAAATAGTTCAAGGCAACTGGAATTAAAAAAAATCTCGGGTATTACATTCTACCCCTCTAAAAACAAGTTTCGTCCAGAAACTTAAAACGATCCACACCATAAAAATAAACAAAAGCGAGAACAACAGACATCAATGATCTCTATGAGTCGATCTCAACACTGGCGCTGAATCTTGAGTATCGACCGCACCAGACACTCTCTCACAATACTGGACTCGGTGTCCCTTATGTCCACAGTTGTAACAAGTCACCGCCGGTGCCTTACAATTCACACGCTTGTGCCCATAACATTACAGTTCAAACACCTTGGAGTACTACCAGAACTCAAAGACACCAACCTGGGTCTTTTAGATTCTCCAGCTGTCCGAGTAGGTTCCATACTCAATTGATACGAGGGTTGAAGTTCAGGGATCCCAATTCCTTTGCTTCCCATCACACCATCAGAAATCTTCTGTTTCTTTGCTACAGATACAGACTCTGTAGACATTATAGCTATTTTAAATGCTAACGCTCGATTCTGATAGTCCTTCAACGTGGTACACATAAAAGGAGCCATACACTGTCGATATGAGGTTTCATATGCATATCAAAATAACGAACCTTGTGTGCCTCACTTCTCACTTGATCCCGAACATAACATAGCTGCCGATTATAGTCGACTATGGCCTGAGATATTGATACATCTTGGGGCGTAGAAGAGAAAAAATCAACAATCCGGGGCTCTCGAACAGGTAATGGACAATACTCTACCTCCATGGCAGACTTAAACTCGGCCCAAGTAGCTGCACGATCATCAGACGCTACAGCCTCCCACCAGTCTGCAGCTTCCTTGTCGAGTAGGTACTGAGCGATGGGTAACCTCCTTTTCGGACAAGCTACAACATCAAATGTTCTGTCCAACTGGATGAGCCAGTTCTCCCAACCTAACGAGTCAGAAGAACCTACAAAACGAGGCGGGTGCATTCTCATCACATCTCGTAACCACTAACTAGCTCAATTATCCCCAGCTGGGTTCTTATTCCGGTGCACAGTCTGATTCATCTGCGTCAACTGGTCAACCACCTGATGAAAGATGGTGGTGGCGACAACGTCATTATTACCTCTGGCGGATTGGCCCCGATCACGCGACTGCTCATCCCGACCATCTGTACTGAGCTGATTGGCACTCGACAGCGTGCGAGTCGCCCTCTCATTCTCCTGATTACGACCATTACCAAGACCACCTCCTCGACCTCGACCGCTCGCCATACTAAACGGACCACCATTCAGAACAACAAAACAATCAACCCGTAATTAATATAAAACAACAAACAACAACACGATAAAATATCCACTACGAGTACTTATATGTATACACGAACCACCGCTGCCATAATAGAACTTAAATTCATAAGTAATCCACATGGCCACATCGACGAATGTATGACCTTTACCAAAACAAACACGGTCAAAACCACATACATACCATTGGGGTCAAACATTTGTAACATTCTTTAAAAATAGAATTTTCCGAGGTATTTGTTCAAATGATATTAATATTTTAAAATTTTTAAATTTGAACGTTTAAGCTGAAATGAAATTTTCGAAAAATACTTTTACTACCTCGGCCATTTAATCAGAACCATGAACCCATTATCATAACTGTTTCGTTTTGAAATCATTTGCAAAACAATATTTTGATTATCAAATCTACTCGATCAATGATATCATCAAAATGACCTTATCAATATGTATCATCATCACCATTAACGATATACATGGTAACCACATGTTACCACGCCACACCATCACAACAAACAACGCACATGATAATCCGCGGCTATGCCCCTGAGCATCGACCCCCAGAGGTTTCGCCATACTATTACCGGGTGGAAAACCTCTTGTACAAGTACTAATCATTCCCACAGATCAACTATCACATCAGGATAACGTCCTAGAATGATACAATTAAATTAGAATATGCAGTCACAACACTTAGATGTACAACCAAAATTCATTAGCAAGGATGGCAACGATCAACAACATCAACAATACCCATACAGGATAAACAACCGAGTGCAACATCACTGACATAATAGTTAAAGTTCACGATCGACGTTAGCGGACCGTATGACTACATCAACAGAAATCAAATGATCGGTAAAGAGCACAGATACTACTGTAACAACAAGGTTACTGCCGTGACAGTCAGAAGCTTACGGCCGTAACAACTAACTTCTTATGGCCACAACATCTAACAGCTAACGACCGTAATAGAAAACACCTTACGGCCGTAACCACTAGCTGCAAAACAGCGGAATTAACTTAGTAGCCTCAAAACGGCTCCGAAGGTTAAGGATCAACTTCCAACAGTGTATCCCGATATTTAAAAAACACTGTAAAATTCTGCAACAAGCATAACAACATAACAAGGTTGTTGCAACGACTTAGTCCCAACACAGAAACGCCTAATGTTTTAAATTCCAAAAATCAGAATCGTTTTGCGATTTAAAAATTTTCCAAAATCCTTCCAATCATATCCAAAAATGACGGTAACATTTTCCAATGTCCAAAGTACATTAAAACACATCTTTCAAATACCGCCTGAAGGAATCATTTGAAAATACATGACCAACTCATCAAAGTTCGACCGATTTCGAAATCCATGCAAAACCGTTGTTTAACCACACCATCAGAATATTTTCAAAAATCGATTTTTCGACAAAGATACTCAAGCCATAAAATCTTTCAGAAAACCGTTTTCAAACCTACACGTAGCGGACACAATTACAACTATCCAGAAATAATCGAATTTAAAACCACATGCTCAATCGGCAAACAAGATCACAAATTCAATCAAATACAACTCGTGAACACCAAGTTTAAACTTATGTCAAAACCATCCATTTGAGTTCCTCACGAACTCTACAGCCGATACATTTTCTGGAACACATTAAAGTTCACAGCTTTCACATCGTATTGCACCACTCGGTGTCCATACCATCAATACATTCAACTTAATATACAAGTGGTGTACCACAAGTATCAAACACGGATTTCATTTCACAACACTATGTACACAAAATTATGCACCACAATCATCCCACATAAATGAAATCATGAAACACAACCTCCAATAAAAGAGGAGACTCACGTCCACAGTCCGCACGGAGATGACGGTCGCCCACGATACTAATCTCATCGGAAAACACATCCGACATGTTATGACTACGCAGAACTCGACTTCTCACCCGATAACTCGAATAACACGACAATACACTAGTCGATAAACCATGGCCCGACTTGACCCGTCAGTCTAGGTTTCCGCAACCTAAGCTCTGATACCATAAACGTAACACCCTCAAAACCATATGGGAATATTACACGCCGTAGATCCTTTCCACGAGGATCTACCAAGCTAAACATCACAAAACGACCAAGTGTTTGCCCGGCCGGGGGAAAACAATACAATGATACGGACCGTTAAGTTCAATTATAAACAACTATACTGACCGATGGGGTCGCACGACTGACACAAACAAAAAAATACAGTTGTTTATGGTAAATACCCACGCGGGGGTAAAGATACAAAATAGTAGAAGACAGATTACAACTCTGACGATACAAGACAACTAGACTAAACTCCCAACTCTTGATTAGTATTGTAGTTCGTCACTTCCTGTGCCGATCCTGTGACTGCCCCCACGAACCTGCATGTACTTCGACGCAAAATAGACATCCACCCCCCGATTACTCGGAGGTTAACAAAATTCCACTATTTTGCTAGTGCAAGTATAATACTATACGAAATGTAACAAACAAATAGCAACCACGAATCGGATACGGTAATCAACTATCAAATATTCCCGAGATATTTTAGAATTTCGAACTCAAGCAAAGAAGTATTCAAAAAAGAAAATTATCATCTCGGGGATTTTAAAAGTAGAAATTCTTTTGGACCTCGAGTCCCAATTTACACAACCTTTTCAAAATCGATAGGGCCTTAGCCTGACTCTTGTTCAAAACACAATAGCTATGATATCATTACTGGTCCGTAACCCATCATCAAAATATTATCCAATCAATCACTATTCGTACTCGTCAAGTAACGAACCCCTGAGGCCACGACGGCAGTACCCGATTCCACACATTCACTATTCGTACACATTATGTACCGAACTCCATAGGTCAAAACGGACCGTACATGGTTACACATATTCACTGTTCGTACACATCATGTACCGAACTCCAGAGGCCACGACGGACCGTACCTGGTTCCACATATATACACTGTTTGTACACATCATGTACCGAATTCCATAGGTCACGACGGACCATACCTGGTTACACATATTCACTTCACCGCACGTAAAGATCATCTCAAAACACTACCACGAAATGATACACCTTATTACAATTATATCCAACTATCAACAAGACACCAAAATACGTAACCAAGTATATAATCAATCCGACCCAATTACCATAAACATCACGGTACCACATTCAAGAACAAACACGCACAACACAACAACTCAGTTAACGTCATCAACACAATTTCACAACATCAACAAACAAATATATCATTGATACAATCAATAATCGAAATAAGCAATTCACACAAATCATATCCACAAGGCAACTAAATCATCGTAAACCCAACACGTAACTTCTATTTGTAAGGCACAATTCGTATAAGCAAGATACTTGACTCAATAACCGATACCGAACACTCCGATGAATACGGCTCAATTGGGAAATCTCGAACACCTACAATCCTCCGGGCAAAAACAACAAAAATATGATTACAACGAGTATAGAAATCGAAAACAACGCGAAACAAGACCAAGAATCAAAGGAAAACCTGTTGAGTCATTTAGTCGAAAAAAGACCACTTGAGTTCGTTAGGCTCAAACAAATTCGAGATACAGATATACAATCTGTAGAACATGATTTACAATACTCGATAATACCATTCAAACCATCAGAAATCGGATGAACAACGAAATCAAGAAGGAAATCCCGAAGGTCAACCCTAGGAGATTACAAGAAGTTACCTTCGATCCGAACGAACTCAAGTGGAGGATGATGTTAGACATGAATCAAACTTCCCAAAATGATGCACAAAGATTCTTCCGATCACTACCCTTGAATTCCGGCCGAAAATTGCGAAGGAAGAAGGAGGAAAGGTGAAAATGGGACAAAACCCATCGCCCAGACCTTATATGGCCGAACATGTTATGGCCGTAACATGCAGCCCCTTACGGTCGTAACTCGGTCAACCTTCCTTACGGACATAATCGGCCTATCCCTTCGGTCACACTAACACACCAGCCATGATTCAAAACAATAATGAGCAAATTACGAAACATAACATACCACACCACAAGCACACATTTAATCAGAGAAACGCACACGACAACAAGTCTCACTCAACGAACACTACAATAGAATATATCATACCGTTCATGATAGAAAAACAAATTCCACATGATCATAATGAAACAAAATAACCGACACCAAACGACAAATAGTTCAAGGCAACTGGAATTAAAAAAATCTCCGGTATCATAGCTGTATAATCTTGCACTGTATGGACAGGTTGTATGGACAGTCTTGTATGAACATGTTGTATGGACATGCTATACGGAGATGCTATATGTAGGATTTATCAAAATAGGATTTTTCCCAACAGTATTCCTCTAGCTCAGGAAGACAAGGTTCTTTTAAATTTTCGGTATTAATTAATATTTTTTATTTCAATCTTACTTATATTTATGATTTAGGATTTATTTGTTGAATTTTAGGTTTGAGAATATCCTCAGGAGCACAAATTATGCATTAACTAACTCATATTTGTTGAGTCACTTGAGTGTGTTTTATAAATATGAATTTGTTTTTTATTTGTGGGTATTTTATTGAATATATTCTGAGAATATGAATCTATTTATTGTTTGTAGATTCATGATTGTGATTTAGGAATATGACAAAATATTTTTCACGAACTAAGAATCCGTGCCCATCAAGAACTACTCCCCAACAAAACTTAGTGGGTCTTGAAGTACACCAAGTGAGTCATTATGTGAGGATATAATTGTTAAATCAAGTAGAAGATGCTAGAGAACTTGCAACTAATATCGTTGATGTGGGATTCATCCTACTTTTCACTTGGTGTATCTTATTATCAAGTTGGCTTTAGTGTTGCCTGTTGCAACTGCTCATGTAGAACGAGTCTTCTGTGCAGTAAATCTTGTTAAGACACATTTGCGAAACAAGATGGGAGATGAATTTTTGACCGATTGTATGGTGTGTTATGTAGAGAAAGATATTTTTTCAGGAATTGACAATGAAGTGACTATTAAATATTTTCAATCCATGAGATCTCGCAGATTGTATTTACCTCCTTTACCGTCTATTTGAGGGATGACACGGCCGTTGGCGGTGCAGTCATTAAATATTAGTTATATTCGGTGTTGTTATTTTTAAATCTGAGCGTAATGTATTTTAAAAATTTTAAATATGTTTATATATATATATATATACTCGGGCCCCTGTGTATTTTCTCTGCCTCCGCAATTGGGACTCAACATTTATACTGCTTATAGGGATGTATCTATAATAAGTTCTTTTCAATAGAACTTTCGTAACTTTATTTTTTCGTTGAACCAGGTTTGTGGGATCTTCTCTCAAGGTTGTGTTACCAATATGGTCGTTCTTTCAAGATGTGGATTTTAATCCCATTCCCTCAAGCAGTTTATGAAATTAATCTCTATTCAGACCTTTTGTGAGTGAATCCGCCAAATTAATATTTGACCTCACATAGCGAATAGATATAACTCAATTTCCGATCAATTGTAGCACGGTATTATGTCTTCGATGAATGTGACGAGATTTACCATTATACATAAGGCTCTGTGCTCTTCGAGTTGCAGCTTGACTATCGCAATGGATCTTAACACTAGACACAGGCTTTTTCCAGCATGGAATATCCTTAAGAAAGTTAAGTAGCCATTCAACTTCTTCCCCAGCTTTATCTAGAGCTACAAATTCTTATTCCATGGTGGTTGGACTATACAAGTTTGCTTGTTTGATCTCCATGATACAACTCCACCCCCAATAGTAAATACAAACCCACCTGTAGAGTAACAGTCTTTCGTGTCTGAAATTCAATTAGCATCAGTATATCCTTCCAATACTGCAGGATAATTTCTACTCTCTTCGTCCCTGAAACACATGCCTAAGTTTCCCTTTCGGTCCGTCCCTTAAAAATAGGTCTTCCCATTTTTCGACATAAATTTTATATATCACTGCCCAAAATGTGTGACCCTTCTTTCAATCATAATACGCTATATTAGAATTTCTCAAAACTCATGTCGTTTCTACTTTGGCATGTTTATGAGGGACGGAGGGAGTATAAAATAGCCCATAACTTAAGGTGTACTTTATGTATCTTAAAACCCTAGTCAATGCATTTCAGTGCTCACTACTTGGATTACTCGTGAACTTGCTCAACTTGTTCACAGCAAATGCCAAGTCTGGCTGTGTATAATTCGTAATATACATCAGGCTTCTGATTACTCTTGAATATTCGACTTGAGCCACTAGATCACTTATATTCTTATTTAAGTGAGCACTAGTATCAACAGGAGATTTTACAGGTGGGCTGTCAAAAGAGTTGAATTTCTTGAGTACTTTTTCAACTTAATGAGATTGCAATAAGAAGATACCTTCTGACGTTCTGCCGATTTTAATTCCAATAATTAAATCAGCTAAATCCATGTAATACCCGAGATTTCTGATATGTATTTGGAACTTGTGATATTGTAATTATTGTACTTTTGTCTGAGTACTATTCTCCGTATTTCATAATCCGATGCTGTTGAGCGTATGATTTCATGAATGTGATGAAAAATTGTAATTTTGCGCATGTAGCGCACGCTACCGGCTATGTGTAGCGTACGCTAACATGGATCCATAGCGCACGCTACAAAGGAACATTAGCGCATGCTATGCGTGGTCAATTTGATTGAGACGTGTGGTAGGTGAGATCAGGCGGAGAATCTTGGTCGGATTGTGTCGGGATGAACCTGGACGGCTTTCGGGAAAAGCCAAGTCAACGCCTTAGCGCACGCTACAGGCATGTGAATAGCGCACGATAAGTGCTGAGTACAGTAAAGTCAGTAAGACGTTAGCGCCTTCTGGCGAGGACTAGCGCGCGCTAATAATCATTTCCTATAAATAGGACAGCATCCTTTTCGTATTTTCAGTCCTTTCTTCTCCCTCATCCGAATCCTTATACTTAGAGTATTACTCCCTACATCCTAAACACTTCATATCAACATCCTAGCTCGTGATTGAGGATCGTATATCATTGGAGATTGGTGTTCAAGCCTTCGATGTTGGATCGCTTCGAATTTCCTCCTTGTTCTTCACTACTTTGAGGTAGGTGATTCTTCACAAATATTAGTAGTGTTCTAAAGGACGTTTGATCATGTTTTGATAGTCAGTTATTTCGTTCAAAATCGATCATCATGTGTTAGAAGGATATTTTCGATGTTTCGGCACTTATTGATCGTATAATCCTTCGAACCTTTTTAGTAGTTGGACTCCTAGCATTTCAAACCGATTTGTGATTAATATATGGAGATTTTCAAGTTCTTATGCGTTTATATAGAAGGATCGTACGTTTTGAGACTTTTAATGGATTGAACTCAGGATATCCCTTGAAGATCTAAGATGAACTATGGTGTTGTGATGATTATACGTATCTTTGGATCTCATAGTCATTTAGTACGTAAAGAACTTTCACAAACCTTATTAGCATGATATGCTCGGGGATGACTTGTTTTATCACCATAGAATTCATGAGTTCATCACCATTCAACCTAGTTTTCTGTCAGTAGTAATCTGCCATGCACGATTAGCGCACGCTAACATACGTAAGTTAACATGCGCTATCGGGGATAAGTTAACGCACGCTATGTTTGGTACGTAACGTACGTTATGATATCAGCCGAGTCAGTCGGCTAGAACTGTCAGTCCATCGCTAGCATACGCTAGGCTTAGACGATAGCGTACGCTAAGTAGTTCAGGCAGATTGTTTATTTTGAGCTTTTGACCGTAGGCCGAATTGTTAGGCGATCGTTCGACTTGAGATGATTTGTATGTCATTTCTTTTGTTAAGGTTCGAGCTTGCTACGTTGATCGAAGGAGGCAGCCTTCGAGTGTGTTGAGATCATTGAAGTGTTTCGTTCTTGCCATCTTCGAGGCAAGTATCGTAATGTGTTAAAATTGATATTTTGAGCATGTTTGTGGCTTATTCATGTTTTTGAACATGGAAATTAATTTGTTGAATTGTCATGATATTCGTTATCTAGTATTTGTATGTTCATGTTGATGAACATAATGATTTGGCATATGTGTATGCATGAGTTGTATTTGTGTACGTTGTACGATCTATGCTGAGGGCGCTGGATCGGATGTCCACCTCGTGTTGGTCCGACGGGATCATCTTGGATCTAGGCTGAGGGCGCTGGATCATTGGACGGGTTATTTCCACCTCGTGTTGGTCCGACGGGAACATCTTGGGATCTATGCTGAGGGCGCTGGATCATTGGAATACCCATGCTGTGTTAATGGAATCTTGTGAATTCGCATTATCGGATTCCGGTAGCGGAAGTCCGTGTGATGTATCTCGTTATGTATTGTTGATGCATATTCGAATTGTTTAATATGATACTTGTACTAGCATCGTTTTGCTAACCCCTTCGGGGGTGGACATTTGTTTTGATGTTCAGGTAGCCGAGGAGCAAGGAAACAGCCACAGTACCGACGTGACGACGAAGGGGTTCAGTGATGTTTGTCGTTGTTGGTGATTTGTTTTCTTGTTTTGATTTCAGTACGCGAGTACGCGTGTCGTAGTAATATTATTTCGATATGGTTTTATTAATTACTCGTTGAACCAGTTGAATGGTTTTGTAAACTTGAATTTCCGCAGTATTGATGTCTTATATTTACATTTCTTTTAAATCAGCCTTGTAAATCCTTACTTAAAGGGTTTACGGCGCTGTAATTATTCTGAATATCTCGGGGTGTTACAGAATATGGTATCGGAGCAAAGATTTATGGATATCTTGGCACTCGGATTTTAAGTTGGGTCTGTTTACATTATCGATTTACGAGTTGTTCGTAACATCACTGTTCAGCCAAAAGTCGTCATGTGGACTGTGGTTGTAAGTCTCCTAATCTCTTATACTACCGTTTTACTTAATTACTGTTTTGTGAGTATTGACGGGTTTTATTTCGAAAACTTTGTCCTGGATATTGAGGAATTGTGTTTACAGTATGTTGAGAGGAGGACATGGACGCGGACGGGGTAACATGAGACAGGAGGATTCCGCAACTACCCCGGAATTATCAGCTAGTCGAACCGATTCCCATTCTGGAGGGCAGCAAGGGTCAGCGAATGACGACGCAAATCCTAACATGCCGAGAGTGCTTCAACAGGTGGTGGCGCAGATAAACCAGTTCGCCCAGGTAGTCGACCGCATGCAGACGGCGATGGGACAGCAGCACCACGAGGATAACCGGGGAGACAGATGGCTTGCAGAGGTGGTCAAATTGCACCCGCCAAAATTTGACGGATCTGCTGAGGCACTTACTTGGGATCACTGGCTTAAGGAGTTAGAGAAGATATTCGCGGGTCTTAACTGTCCCGAGGACCGGAAGGTTCCCATTGCCCAGTATTTGCTGACTGGGGAGGCCTTTGATTGGTGGGAAGCTATTCAACCCGAGGATCATAATGCGAATTGGACGGAATTCAAACTAATGATGGAAGCACAGTATTGTCCTCGTCCAGTTAGAGAGGCAAAGATCCGAGAGTTTTTCTCACCACAGAGTTCGGAAGCATCTGTGACAGATGTAATCAAAACTTTTAATCATCAGCTGACTT
This sequence comes from Orobanche coerulescens, assembly GCA_033398695.1. Lineage (NCBI taxonomy): Eukaryota > Viridiplantae > Streptophyta > Magnoliopsida > Lamiales > Orobanchaceae > Orobanche > Orobanche coerulescens. Next base: position 85,884,812 of record CM065814.1, on the reverse strand, counting down.
GTGTGCGACACTTGGTCAGAACGGAGGCAGAAAAGATTTTTCATTTCGATATGCGGATGAAGCCGGAGATTCAGCAGTACATGTCCGGGTTCGAGTGTACTACGTTGCGACAGTATCAAGACAAAGCGCTGGCCTACGACATGAAAGAGGCGGCAGTGGAGAAATAAGTGGAGGCAAAGAAGCAGAAGGTGACCGGCAACTTTTCAGAAAACAAGAGTGGTGGGCCCCGCAAGGGCCAGTCTTCCTCTTATTTGGCTAGGAAACCTCCACATCCTTCCAGAGGTGGGAAGAAGTTCCGGACTACATGAGCAGTTCCGGACGCATCAAAGAAATGCTACAATTGTGGTCGAGCAGGGCATATTCGACGTGACTGCCCCGCATCTTCTGTGACTTGCTACGATTGTGGACAAGAAGGACACCGTGCGGCTTTCTGTGGAGTTGCTACTAGGTCTTTTGGTACTCACACTCCAGCGCCAGTTCCGAAGGAGATAAGTGTGAACCAGACACAACAGAGTGGATTTCCGCAGCAGAACGTTGGGAAGAGAGAGACATCGAGTGCTGGGTCCGTTCCCCCGCGCCTGTACGAGATGAGGAAATCTGACGATCAGAACACTGCTGTTGCATCAGGTACGATTCATATCCTTTTGCAACCAGTTAGTGTTTTATTCGATTCCGGAGCTACACATTCTTTCGTATCATTGAACTGTGTAAATCTTTTAAGAATCTCGTGCTTATTTGATTGTGAACCATATGTTGTGGGTTTGCCGAGTGGAGAGAAAATTGTGGGAACCCTAGAGGCTAGAGATTTTCCAGTGTCTATAGGAGGGAGGGATTGGCCATCGAATCTTATTGTAGTTGACATCTACGGTGACGATTTAATTCTAGGAGACGATTGGCTCAACCGTTATGGAGCTATTCTGAATTACCGAGAGAGAGTCATTTCTATCGTTGCTGATGACGGATCTGAACACTTATTCCGAGGATGGAGACCAGGAAGCTTGGGAAAATTGATCAAAGCAATGAAAGCCGTGAAATTACTGAAGCAAGGATGTCATGGACTTTGGTGTTATGCCATGAGGAAAGAGGAAGGAGTAGGGCTCTCGTCTATTTCAGTTGTGAATGAGTTCTCAGATGTATTTCCTGACGAACTACCTGGGTTACCTCCGCAGAGAGAAGTGGAATTCACTATCGAATTAGAGCCTGGAGCAGCTCCTATTTCCAGAGCACCATACCGCATGGCGCCAACCGAGATGTATGAACTCAAGAAGCAATTGGGGGAATTGTTACAGAAGGGCTATATTCAACCTAGCGTTTCTCCTTGGGGAGCGCCCGTTCTCTTTGTCCGGAAGAAAGACGGATCCCTCCGACTGTGTATTGATTACAGGGAGCTCAACAAGATGACGATCAAGGATAAGTATCCTATACCTCGGATCGACGACTTGTTTGATCAACTGCAAGGGGCAAGGGTATTCTCGAAGATTGACTTGCGATTAGGATACCATCAGTTGAGGATTAAGGAATCGGATATACCAAAGTCTGCTTTCAGGTCCCGGTACGGGCATTATGAATTCGTAGTGATGCCGTTTGGATTTACCAATGCTCCTGCGGTATTGATGCAATTGATGAATCGGGTATTCTTGGAATACTTGGATAAATTTGTGGTCGTCTTCATTGATGACATCTTGATATATTCGAAGGACGCAGAGGAGCATGCCGAACATTTGCGTGTGGTTTTGAGCACCTTGAGGAAGGAACCGCTGTACGCAAAGCTTTCAAAATGCGAGTTCTGGCTCAGGGAGGTAACTTTCCTTGGGCATGTGATATCAGCCGACGGAGTTCAGGTGGACCCAAAGAAAGTCGAAGCAATCTTGGAATGGGAAGCCCCTAATAACGTGAAAGAAGTCCGGAGTTTCTTAGGACTTGCTGGATATTATCGCCGCTTTGTAGAGGGATTTTCCAAAATTGCTCGTCCGCTCACTCAGCTGTTACAGAAAACTCAAAAGTTCAAGTGGGATGAGAAATGCCGGTGGTTTTGATGAACTTAAGAAGAGACTGACGACAGCACCTATATTAGCATTACGGATGGAACCGATGGATTCATGGTGTCTGACGCTTCAAATCGAGTGCAGGATGTGTGTTGATGCAAAGAGGTAAGGTGATTGCCTATGGTTCTCGGCAGTTGAAACCATACGAGGTTAATTACCCGACTCATGATCTGGAGCTAGCAGCTGTAGTCTTTGCTTTGAAAATTTGGAGACATTATTTGTACGGCACTCATTGTCAGATCTTTACCGATCATAAGAGCCTCAAGTACATTTTCAGTCAGAAAGAATTAAACATGAGGCAGAGAAGATGGCTGGAATTGATCAAGGATTACGACTTGGAGATTCTCTATCATCCGGGAAAAGCAAACGTAGTAGCTGATGCATTGAGCCGTAAACCTGTTTCTCTTCGAGTGTTGGAAGCTCTTACATCCCAAACCAGTATTCAACGGGAACTGATCCTCGAGGGGATTGAAGTATGGGCACCAGGAATCCAAGGGCAACTTTATGTGATGGAACTGACTTCTTCACTAGTCGAGGAGATCAAGTCTAAGCAGTTGGACGATTCTCTGATCCTTCGATTATGTGATGAAGTAAAGAAAGGAAAAGCCCCAGGATTCGTGATACAAGATGATGGAGTTCTGAGATTTCAGAGTCGACTTTGCGTTCCCGATGATGATGATTTGAGACGGACTATTCTGAAGGAAGCTCACAGCGCGCCCTATTCTATTCACCCGGGCAGCAGTAAGATGTATAAGGACTTAAAACAAACCTTATGGTGGGGAAATATGAAGAAGGACGTAGCAGAGTACATTTCGAAGTGCTTGACTTGTCAGCAAGTTAAGATTGAACATCAGCGACCCGCCAGAATGTTAAAACCGCTTCCGATTCCTGAGTGGAAGTGGGAGGATATCTCGATGGATTTCATCACCAGTATGCCAAGGACTAGAATGGGAATGAACATGATTTGGGTTATAGTTGATCAACTAACCAAGTCGGCTCATTTCCTAGGAAATAAAGATACATGGGGACCCGAGAGATTGGCGCGAGTATTTATTGCGGAGATAGTCAGATTGCATGGGACGCCGAAGACCATTATTTCGGATCGAGATGGCCGCTTCGTGTCACACTTCTGGAAAGTAGTTCACAGGGCTTTGGGGACTGAGCTCAACTTTAGTACGACTTATCATCCCCAAACGGACGGTCAGTCCGAAAGGACTATTCAAACAGTGGAAGACATGCTTAGAGCTTGTGCGTTGGATTGGTCAACTGATTGGGAAGTTCACTTGCCCTTGATCGAATTCACTTATAACAATAGTTGGCATGCTTCAATTAAGATGGCACCATTTGAAGCTTTGTACGGGAGAAGATGCCGATCACCCTTGTGCTGGAATGATTCTTCGGATTTGATCGGGACGGAACCGAAATTGATAATTCAGACTCAAGAGAAGATAGCCTTGATTCGAGAAAGACTGTTGACTGCCCAGAGTCGACAGAAGTCTTACGCAGACGTACGTCGTCATCCTCTAGAGTTCGACGCTGGGGACCATGTGCTATTGAAGGTGTCTCCTACACGAGGGATTTTCCGTTTTGGGAGGAGAGGCAAGCTTAGTCCTAGATATATCGAACCATTCGAGATCCTCCAGAGAGTTGGAGATTTAGCATACAGGTTGGCCTTACCGCCATCGCTGAGTCACGTTCACAATGTGTTTCACGTATCCCAACGGCGAAAGTATGTACCGGACCCCAGTCACGTCATTGATTTCGACGAGATCGAGATAGCTAATGATGGCACCTTCGAAGAGAGACCAATCAAGATACTTGAGAGTCGGATCAAATAGTTGAGGAATAAACCAATACACTTGGTTAAAGTATAATGGTCACGACACGGAGTCGAAGAGGCCACTTGGGAAATAGAGGACAGTATGAAGACTAGATATCCAGAGTTGTTTTCATCTTAAGTTTCGGGACAAAACTTCTTTTTAGGGAGGAAGGATGTAATACCCGAGATTTCTGATATGTATTTGGAACTTGTGATATTGTAATTATTGTACTTTTGTCTGAGTACTATTCTCCGTATTTCATAATCCGATGCTGTTGAGCGTTTGATTTCATGAATGTGATGAAAAATTGTAATTTTGCGCATGTAGCGCACGCTACCGGCTATGTGTAGCGTACGCTAACATGGATCCATAGCGCACGCTACAAAGGAACATTAGCGCACGCTATGCGTGGTCAATTTGATTGAGACGTGTGGTAGGTGAGATCAGGCCGAGAATCTTGGTCGGATTGTGTTGGGATGAACCTGGACGGCTTTCGGGAAAAGCTAAGTCAACGCCTTAGCGCACGCTACAGGCATGTGAATAGCGCACGATAAGTGCTGAGTACAGTAAAGTCAGTAAGACGTTAGCGCACGCTACGAGCAGGGACTAACGCGCGCTAATAATCATTTCCTATAAATAGGACAGCATCCTTTTCGTATTTTCAGTCCTTTCTTCTCCCTCATCCGAATCCTTATACTTAGAGTATTACTCCCTACATCCTAAACACTTCATATCAACATCCTAGCTCGTGATTGAGGATCGTATATCATTGGAGATTGGTGTTCAAGCCTTCGGTGTTGGATTGCTTCGAATTTCCTCCTTGTTCTTCACTACTTTGAGGTAGGTGATTCTTCACCAATATTAGTAGTGTTCTAAAGGACGTTTGATCATGTTTTGATAGTCAGTTATTTCGTTCAAAATCGATCATCATGTGTTAGAAGGATATTTTCGACGTTTCGGCACTTATTGATCGTATAATCCTTCGAACCTTTTTAGTAGTTGGACTCCTAGCATTTCAAACCGATTTGTGATTAATATATGGAGATTTTCAAGTTCTTATGCGTTTATATAGAAGGATCGTACGTTTTGAGACTTATAATGGATTGAACTCAGGATATCCCTTGAAGATCTAAGATGAACTATGGTGTTGTGATGATTATACGTATCTTTGGATCTCATAGTCATTTAGTACGTAAAGAACTTTCACAAACCTTATTAGCATGATATGCTTGGGGATGACTTGTTTTATCACCATAGAATTCATGAGTTCATCACCATTCAACCCAGTTTTCTGTCAGTAGTAATCTGCCATGCACGATTAGCGCACACTAACATACGTAAGTTAACATGCGCTATCGGGGATAAGTTAACGCACGCTACGTTTGGTACGTAACATACGTTATGATATCAGCCGAGTCAGTCGGCTAGAACTGTCAGTCCATCGCTAGCGTACGCTAGGCTTAGACGATAGCGTACGCTAACAGGCAGGCTTAGTGCACGTTACGTAGAGTACGTAGCGTACGCTAAGTAGTTCAGGCAGATTGTTTATTTTGAGCTTTTGACCGTAGGCCGAATTGTTAGGCGATCGTTCAACTTGAGATGATTTGTATATCATTTCTTTTGTTAAGGTTCGAGCTTGCTACGTTGATCGAAGGAGGCAGCCTTCGAGTGTGTTGAGATCATTGAAATGTTTCGTTCTTGCCATCTTCGAGGCAAGTATCGTAATGTGTTAAAATTGATATTTTGAGCATGTTTGTGGCTTATTCATGTTGTTGAACATGGAAATTAATTTGTTGAATTGTCATGATATTCGTTATCTAGTATTTGTATGTTCATGTTGATGAACATAATGATTTGGCATATGTGTATGCCTGAGTTGTATTTGTGTACGTTGTACGATCTATGCTGAGGGCGCTGGATCGGATGTCCACCTCGTGTTGGTCCGACGGGATCATCTTGGGATCTAGGTTGAGGGCGCTGGATCACTGGACGGGTTATTTCCACCTCGTGTTGGTCCGACGGGATCATCTTGGGATCTATGCTGAGGGCGCTGGATCATTGGAATACCCATGCTGTGTTAATGGAATCTTGTGAATTCGCATTATCGGATTCCGGTAGCGGAAGTCCGTGTGATGTATCTCGTTATGTATTGTTGATGCATATTCGAATTGTTTAATATAAAACTTGTACTAGCATCGTTTTGCTAACCCCTTCGGGGGTGGACATTTGTTTTGATGTTCAGGTAGCCGAGGAGCAGGGAAACAGCCACAGTACCGACGTGACGATGAAGGGGTTCAGTGATGTTTGTCGTTGTTGGTGATTTGTTTTCTTGTTTTGATTTCAGTACTCGAGTACGCGTGTCGTAGTAATATTATTTCGATATGGTTGTATTAATTACTCGTTGAACCAGTTGAATGGTTTTGTAAACTTGAATTTCCGCAATTGATGTCTTATATTTATATTTCTTTTAAATCAGCCTTGTAAATCCTTACTTAAAGGGTTTATGGCGCTGTAATTATTCCGAATATCTCGGGGTGTTACAATCCAAATCCTTCATGTCATAGTTTGGGGTCAATAACGTTTTTGTATGCACAATTACTTCAATGCTACTTTTCATGATCAACATACCGTCTACATATCGACAAACTATGAAAAATGATTCAGACGTGCCTTTAATATACATATATTTATCACATTCATTAATCTTGAATCCATTTGGCAAGAGAGTCGTGTCAAACTTCATATCTCATTCTTTAGGATTGTAACACCCCCGGTTCAGCCTGGAAATATTACACGCCGTGGATTCCGCGCTCGAACCCACCGGGTTAAAAATCATTTTTAAAAACGTTCAAAATGCCAAAAGGCCGGTGACGGTAGTATTTTCTAAAGCTCACAAAATCATTTGTCAAACCGTCATAAAACGTTCAAGGCCAAAATGCCAAAACTCGATTTAGGGAATCAGTTTTAAGAAATAAAACTCAATTTGCAAAATACCGAAAGTCGTTTTGAAAGAACTGACGCAGCGGATAAAATACAGTTCGAAAATACATTTTACATCAAGAATAAATAAACAGTCAATACACGAGTCCCCACTATATGCCATAGCCAGTATCATCCAGGATCCTCGTCTCTTCACGACCGCTCTATCAAATCTCCAATACATGAAAAATAAGTCCCACAGCGCGGTCATCCATAATGTCCGACAAATAACCACAAATACATAAACATAATTAATCATATGTCATGCATCGTGAGAATGATAACCACAAACTATAACCTTACCACTCTCGATTAATCCAATGATTCTCGTCAAAATCCCAATATCACAACAATACCGTATAATACTTCAATAACGAATACTTTTCCGTACACAATCCTCTATGTACGATTACCACAAAAACATACCTCTATTCGGATTCATGTACGATTAGCACAAAAGCATACATCTATTCGGATTCCTTCCAAACGCACCTCATCGACCAAGAATATCCAAATATCATCAACAACATCTACTGTATACTACAATCCTCACAAGATTCCATTTATACATTCGTCAATATGCAATACAACAAAGAATACTTATGACATGTAATTGAAATTACTTATCGAAACACTATAACTGAACAAGTAATAACTTGCCTCAATGTCGATACGATGAAGCCGAATCTGCCCAGTAACGTGCAGCAGCAATAACTCACAACATAGAACTCCAATGCACGATCCAACCGGTCAAAATGAAGGACCATGAGTTGTCAACAAGCTGTCCAAAATTAAGTAAAATCGGACTACGTCTTGCCCTTCATCGAGCTATTCTATCACGGCTGCTCCACCGAAAATGGAACTCCAAATACGAAAGAAAACCACGATCCACTCAAAAGAGACTTCACTATATGATAAATTTCTACAATCATATAGAATTTATTTCTTTTAACTCGACAACCCTACACTATTACAAGTCTACATGATTCTCACCCTTCTCACCACTCTCTTTAAAGAGAATACAAGAAAGGAATTTAATTTGAATCAAATAAGACTAAAGTGTATTACTTGGGTGTACTTGTGAGAAAGACATCAAGACTCCTTATATAAAATAAGAAGGCTTTCCCCCTTTGTTCCCAACTGATGTGGGATAAAAATACATTCTTATAGCATAATCAAGGCTTCTCATCTTTATTCTCAACCGATGTGGGACAAAATACATCCTTCAAAACACAACTACAGTCCGAGAGCCATAACTCTTACTAACAAAATCCAAATATAATCTCCACCGTCCAAAATAGACTTTACGGTGTTTAGAACTGACTGCCAAAATTTCATATTAATCCGATGGTTGGATTTTTATGAATTATGTCTGTAACATTGCTGCACGGGTGAATGTTCGTTGACGGAACTAAATTTTTGCAAATAGTTTTCACTAATTTGACCATAACTTTTTCGTCCAAACTCGGATTGACTGACTGTTTGGACCAATAGAAAGCTAACTCAAATCTATATAATACTTTTAATTTTCAGAATTTTCCAATATCCCAAAAATCCGTAGTGATTTTTCAAAGTTGATACTTATCCACGACACTTCCGAGAAAATGTCCAATCTTGTTTCTACTAACATTTCCGGTATCCCTTTCTTATTTTAAATGTTCCAAGACCGGAAATGTATCTCTAATATACTCAAATAAATTTACAAGTCCCATATTTAATCGGTATATATTCCTAAAATTCAGGATATTACAAGGATCTTGTTTTAGCCCATATAATAACTTTAAAAGTTGACATACTTTCTTTTCCTGACTAGGCGCAATGAAACCTTCAAATTGTTCCATATAAACTTCTTCTTCTAATTCAACATTCGAGAACGCAGTTTTCAGTTCCATATGATAATAGAGATTTTGCAATGCAGCAATAGAAATAAGTACTCTATTGGAAGTTATTCTTGTTACTGGTGAATATGTGTCGAAGAAATCATAACCTTCTTTATGTTAAAACCCTATGGCAACAAGCGGGCCTTAAACTTGTCTATTTCCAATCACCTTTATATTCCTCTTTACGATCCACTTACATCCTAAAGGCTCGTATACTGGTGGGAGATCAACCAATTATAATTTTCCATGATTGAAATTTATCTCACTCTAAATCGCTTGTTTCCAAAAAGAGTATCAGGACTAGCATAAGCTTCATGTATCATATTTGGATTATCATCAATTGCATAAGTCAGAGAGTCAGAACCAAATGACTTAGCCTTTTGAGCTCTTTTACTTTGTCTTAGCTCTTAATTAATATAATTTAAACTACTTGCAATTTCAATAGTTTTCTTGTTTGAGATTGTCAGAATCCTCTCTTTGCAAGGATAAATATTTTCAAAGCAAACAACATTTCTATACTCAACGACAGTTCCCCCATGCATATCGGGAATTTCAGATTTATAAAATAGAAACCGATATGTACTACTATTGTATGCATAACTTATGAATATACAATCAACTCTTTTTGGGCCAATTCTTACTTGTTTTGGTTCAGGTACTTCAACATTTGCCAAAAAACCCATACTTTAAGATATTTGAAAGAAGGCATGCGCCCTATCTATAACTCATATGAAGTTTTATTTTTTCCTCTGTGTGGCACTTTATTCGGAATGTGGTTAGCTGTAAGAATAGCTTTTCCCCACATATTTTGGGGTAACTCTAAACTTATTAACAAGGTATTCATTATTTCTTCTAGGGTTAGATATTACGTTCAGCAACTCCATTTGACTGAGGAGCATAAGAAGCATTCGTGATGAATGCCTGAATCAGCACATAATTGTTCAAATGGTGCTACATACGCACCAGCTCGGTCACTTCGAACTACTTTTGTTTTAAAATTCAGTTGATTTTCAGCCTCATTTTTATACATTTTAAAGGCCTCGATTGCTTCATCTTTGCATCTCGAAAGAAACACAACAATATCTTGTGCAATCATCTATAAAAGTGGCGAAGTAATTATTTTACCTCTTCTAGTTTGCACAAATTTTAAGTCACACACATCAGTGTGAATTAATTTCAAAGGAGTAGTATTCCTTTCCACCGAATGAAACAGAAATTTTGAAAAGGAAATTTTGCCATTTTTATTTCGACACATACTTTGCATTTCTTGTTTAGTTCAACATGAGCTTTAGAAATCAATTCTATATTAATTAGTCTTTTAGTCAATTTTAGACCAACATGTCCCAATTTAGAATGCCATAAATCTGAACACTCAAGAAAGTAAACAGAAGAATGAGCATGTACATTACTTTTATTCTTGCTTCCGTGGCTCATACGCATTACGTTCATTTTGTATTCCCATGTTAAGATAACTTCGATCAAGGAACATTGCAAGTATGTTCATAACAAATTTGTCGGACTAACAACTAGTCCCAACGCATGACTAACTAGTATAGAACCTGAAACTAAATTCTTCAGAATGTTTCGGATATGAAGCATACCCTTAAGCAGTAGCTCATTTCCAGATGTCATTTTTAAGACCACGTTTCCCATAACTGCAACCACAGAAGAAGCAAAGTTTGCCATATGCAATTTCCTACCAGCAATAATAGTGTAGAAAGAGAACATGTCTTTATTAGAACAAACGTGATGAGTAGTCCCAGTTTCTACGTACCAGGCACGATGATTATCCACCATATTAGTTTCAATCACCATAGTTGAGACCTCCTGCTCCAGCTCCTCAACCATGGCTGATAGCTCTAAATACGACATGTCAACTTCACCATGTTGAACCACATCAGCAACCACATTTGCTGACCAGTTGAATTTATTACCAAGCGACATTTGTTTGCCTTGGGGTTCGGCTTACCACAGTTGTGGAAATTTTCAGTAAATTTTTTTGCCATAAAAGGCTTTTTCTTTTTTCTTAAACATGATTCAGTTTCTACTTTTTGCTAGAGGACACATGTTCAAGCAAGTTTGCTTGGCCTCTATCGGGACTCTTTTGAATTTAAAATCAGACTTTCGGTTGTCTTTCTCAATTCTGAGTCTAACAACCAAATCCTCTAAACTCATTTCCTTTCTTTTGTGTTTTAAGTAATTTTTGAAGTCCTTCCAATTAGAAGACAACTTCTCAATTACCGTCCCCACAACAAATGGTTTAGGTAGAATCATTCCTTTGGCACTGATTTCATGCACAATTGATTGAAAATGTTGGACTTGTTCAATTGCAATATTTGAAGTTCATCATTTGAAAGTCCATATAGCGTCCAATCACAAACTTTTTGGCTCTAGCATCACCAGTTTCTTAGTTTTTCTCCAAAGAATTCTAGAGCTCTTTGGAGGTCTTGATTTGACTGCACAAGTGTTGGGATAAACAATCATGTATCGAAGTTTTGATAGAGTGCCAACATGCAGCAAGCAGCTGTCTAGAAGAGGATCGAAATTGTTGGAATAAACAATCCTGTATCGAAGTCTTCTCAAAGTGCCAACATATAGCGAAAATATAAAAGAGCCATCATACAGAAAGGAACTCATTTGTCAATATGACGCTAAGTATGGAAGTTGTCCCGAAATAATCATACAACATCCTTCCATATAGTATCAGTCTAAAATAGCCTACAACATATAGCCTACAGCATTATGTCGGATACAACATACAGGCTGTAAGTATTGAGATCTTCAATACTTATCAAAACAGGACTGAAGACCGTTGGAATCTGCTTTATTCGCTAAAAGTCAAGTCCCGTTTGAAAACAAGTATTTAAATACTGAAGGGATAAAGTATTTAAATACTTGCCGGCACAGATCTTCAATCAAGGAGCAAAAGCCGGATCGTGTTTTATTCAAAACACTCAACACGTTGAAACGGACTATAGGCTCAACGGATATATTTCAAACGGATCTATTTCCAACGGATCTATTCAGAGGCTATATACATATAGGGCGATTTACATCTGACTACCTTTTTAGATGGCCTAATTACAGTTTAGTCCCTATTGTTTCAGATATTACAATGAAGGACAAACTTTGCACTGTCCAGAAACTATATTTACAACGAAGGACAAAAGTCAAACTTTCAGATGATGTCACTGGAGAGAGAGTACAGATATTCCGAATTTGCCCTTTTATTTTTATTTTTCTTTTTTACCCATTTATTTTTCGCCTCATGTGGGTGGCACATGCTGGACCTCATTGTAATATATATAACACTTTTGGACCTCAGTGTAATAAATTTTCAAGCTTTCTAGAAAAAAATATTTTTTCCAAAAAAGAAAGTATTTTCTGAAAAATATATATTATTTTTCAAAAAAAATAAAAAAAATCTTGGAAAAAAATTATATTTTTGAAAAAAAAATTATTTTATGGATTTTTTTATTTTTTTCGAAAAAATTAAAAAATATTTTCTGTAGAAAAAATTATTTTTTTCGAAATAAAATTATTTTCTCAAAAAAAAAATTATTTTTTCGAAAAAATAAAATTATTTTCCAGAAAAAAATAAAAAAATATGTTTTCGAAAAAAATTAAAAAAAAAATTCTGGAGGAAAATATTTTTTGGCAAAATAATATTTTTTCAAATAAGATTAACTGAAAAAATAATATTTTTTGAAAAATAAAATTATTTTGAAAAAATAAAAAATAATTTTTCCAAAAAAATAAAACATATTTTCTAGATACAAAGTTAAATTTTGGCAACATAATATTTTTTGAAATAAAATTATTTTCTTGAAAAAATATTATTTTTTGGAAAAAATAAAATTATTTTCTGAAAAAAAAAATAAAATAAGATATTTTTGCGAAAAAATAAAAAATATATATTTTCTGGAAAAAATTATATTTCGAAAAAAAAATTATTTTCTGAAAAAAGAATATTTTTTATAAGAAATGTATTAGCCAAACACTTTAATAACTTATAAGCTATTTGTTTCATATGAAATGTATTTTAAAAGAAATGTTTTATTCAAGTAATTAGAGGGGCATTTTCGTCTTTTTAATGGAAGTCAACACCAATTCAGATTTTTGTCCTTCGCTGTAATTTATGAAACAATAGGGACTAAAGTGTAAAGAGGCAATCTAATAGGGTAGTTGGCTGTAATTTCCCCATATATATCCCAGAGTTTGAAGATCATTTCATCCAAGATATACAAGCGTACAAGCAATACAGGAACGATCTATCGACTGAATATTCAGTATCATCAGATCAAGCTTACAAGAGAAAAGTATATTTCTTCCAAGTATCATTCATATCTGAGAAGAATAAATATACTCAGTCAATCAAGAACAGCCATCATCAGCTCAAGATCCTCATAGTCAAGCTGTTGTTCTTACCTCGTTACTTTACCTTTACCTTTGAGTAAAAACCTAGTTCTTTGTTAACTAAAGAAGTTATTCCGACCTGTGTGGGACGAATAAGACGAAGCTTTGGAACTATGTGTGAAGAAGCAAGTCAAGAATTAGCTTTGACCAATCTGTGTGAACGGTTAAAAGCGACGGTCTTTATATCAATCTGTGTGAACGATACAAAGTATAGATTTGATTATAGACACGTAGTTGTGTACGTAGTGTTTATAATAAACATTTTCACTCCTGTGTGGAGGACCAGTGGAGGTAGGGGAGGTTACCTCGAACCACTTTAACACAACGTGTTATTTACCTTCTGCACTTACTGTTTTCATAACTGTGATTATTTTACAAGTATACACTGCATACCCTGTAAGCACCAAGAAACAGGAGAAAACCAAGTTGCTGTATTAACAGCAACTTACTGTTTCAAGACTTCCGCCACGCACTCCTATTGAAAAATCGTACATCTTGTTGCTTAAACACTTTCCAAGCTGTATTCTGTATACTTAGTGTCCAACAAGTGGTATCAGAGCGGTTGATTCTAAAAAGAACTAGTCATACTTTTAACCGAATTAGATCCTTAAAATCACTTATTCTTGAAAAACAGTCTATTTCTTTCCTATATTCTTATATGGATACATCAATGATCAATAAAGTTCCTATGTTTTCTATTAACGAATTTGACGATTGGAGAATTAGGATGGAGGCTCATCTTGCAGCAATGCACGAAGAGATGATTTTTGTTATACAGGATGGCCCCATAAAGATCATGAAGGTAAATCCAGCCCCAAGAATTTAAGGCCAAGCTCATGCAGAGATGCTCGAGAAAGAGCGCGAACAATGGACCTCTGTTGATCGAAAGAGCGCCAACCTCGACAATGTTGCTAAGAACGCGTTATTTGTCACTCTTGACAAAGGCACGTTCTCGAAGGTAAAAAGATGTAAGACAGCCAAGGACATTTAGGATAAACTCAAGTTAATTTGTGAATTTATGAGGGAACTGAGCTCTCAAAAGAAAACAAAATTTCAAAATTGACTCAGCAATTTGAATATTTTGAAATGAAACCAACTGAAACACTTGAGGAACTTGACCTCAGATTCACTGGCATTGTTGGTGAACTTGAAGCGTTGGGCAAGATTTATACCCAAAAGGAGAAGAACCTAAAAATTTTCAGATCTCTTCCTGCCCGATGGCACATTAAGACCACATCTATGTGTGTGTTGTGCAATCTTAATGAAATATCTACTTTTGATCTCTTCTCTGACCTCAAAGCTTTTGAGTATGATATTGAAAGAAGAGAGAAAGCTGAAGAATCACCTGCAAGGACTACAGCGCTAGCCGCTGTATCCAACAGAAGGCATAGCATGCCCAGCTCATCAAAGCCTACCCACAAGAATGCTGACAGTGATGACGACATCCTGTCACAAGATGAAATGGTGCTCCTCATGCATAAGTTCAAGAAGATCATCAAGTAGTCGGGAAAGACTCCCTACAGGCCCAAGCCTGTTCACAAGGTAAGTACCGAAACTTCCTCTGGTGACGCTAACCTATGTTATAATTGCAGGAAACCAGGACATTATGAAAATAAATGTCCTCATCCTAAAGTTCAAAGGTTGCCGGAAGCCGAGCAACAGGAAAAAAATGAAAGAAGACGTGCTTGGAAAAACAAGCTCAAGGCCCTCATTGTCGAATTAGAAGCCTCCCCCACACCAACAAAGTCCGAAGAATGTCTACAGGCAGTCACTGACAGTGACTCGTCAGATGATGAATTCGAAGATAAAGCCTATATGTTCTTTATGGCCAAAGACATACCGGAAGATGAAGATAGCGATGATGAGGTAAGCTCAACCTCAATTACTCCTGCAAATGCATCTCATACCTTTAAATACATGATGAATGAATTCAAAAACATTCAAAAGGACCATGAGACATTGAAAAATGAAAACATACAACTCCAAATTTATAACCTAGAGCTGAGGGAAGAAAATGACTTGCTGAAAATAAATTATGAAAATATGTTTGTTGATTGTGAAAACAGCAAAGTCGATCATGAAAAACTCATGGAGAGCAATCATCAACTTTCTCAAGAACTAAATGTGGCTAAATCTCACAGTGAAAGCAAGACAAATGATTTTGTTCTGCTCCAAGACAAAATAAAAACTCTCTAAAAACGAGAAGGAGAACTTGAGACCATCTTGAAATCTTTCGAGAAATCATCTAAAATAATGGAAGAAATTCTAAGCACCGGGCAACATGCTCATGATAAAAGTGGCTTAGGATACAACTCATGTTCCAATAAATGGAAAACTAGTACTATGTTCGTCAGGGGTGTAGAACCCATTCCTGTATCGGAAGAAATCCCGAGTCCTGTGAAGGCACCTGTTGCACCGCAAACAGCAAAGGCTGTCATTCCACCACCACAGTCATATTCCAGACAGCGGAATCCTCAGCTATTCAGACCTGTATGGCGTAACCAACAGCATGCTCCCCAAGCATATCAAAAGCGCCAGCAGCCGTTCAGAAAGAAGGTTGTACCCAAATATCAAAGGCCCGAACAGCAGTACTTCCAATAGTACATCGCGCCTAGATATTGGATACAGAAGCCTCGTTATCCTTCGCGAAAGCAGGCCACCGCACAGTATCAGCAACAACTTTTGGAATCCAACTGGAGACCCAGAAGGCAAGCTTTAAGGCCAAAGAAAATGGGTCCACCTCCAAGACGGCATTCGTACTGGATTAATAATAATAACCCTGAATTTTTCATGCATAATAATATCATGATTACAGCGACTATGTACCTGCCCCACGTAGATACCGCAAGAATGTATATAAAGTAACCTACTGTAAACCCATTGCTGTCAGGAAAATCTGGGTACCTAAAGGCACTAACCCCTATGGGCCCAACATTCAATGGGGACCTAAATCTACTTAATTCCTTTACCTACAGGACATCTTAGAGAAGGACATCTGGTACTTCGACAGCGGATGTTCCCGGCACATGACATGAGACAAAAGCAAGCTGTCAGATTTCGTAGAAGGTCGTGGTCCAAAAGTGCGCTTCCGTGATAAATCAAAAGGAAGAAGAGGAGGGAATGCAACCCTGCTTGTAGGAAAATTCAAAGTCACCGATGTAGCTTATGTTGAAGGCTTACAGTATAATCTACTTAGTATTAGCCAGATATGTGACAAACAGTTCTCCGTGAAATTCTATATAGATCACTGTAAAGTCAAGAACATCCTAACCAAAGAAGTTGTGCTCACAGGAAGTAGATCAAGTAATATGTATATTGCTGACTGGATGCCTACGAACTCCACAATTCCTTACTTTGTTGCCAAAGGCACTGCAGATCTAAGCTGGTTATGGCACAAGAGGTTGTCTCACATCAACTTCAAGACGATCAACAATCTCTCAGACAGGGAATGGTAAGAGGATTGCCCAATGTGTCATTCCAAAAAGACAGTGTCTGTGGACCCTGTCAGAAAGGCAAGCAAATCAAGACCACCCTGAAGAGCAAATCCTACCTTTCCACTCAGAGTTCTAGAAATGCTACACATGGATATCTACGGTCCTGTAGACCCGGTAAGTTTGGGAGGTAAGAAATACTGTCTCGTTATTGTTGATGATTATTCCAGGTATGCTTGGATAATCTTCCTAAGCAAGAAGAAGGAAACAACATCAAAGCTGAGCGAGCACCTGGAAAAGCTTCAATATGAGAAAGGGTTGAGTATTGTGTTCATTCGTTCCGACAAAGTTACTGAATTTACTAACCGCTTTATAGAGCAATACTATTCGAAAAATGGGATACAGCACGAATACTCAACTGCTCGCACACCTCAACAAAACGGCATTGCCGAGCGAAAGAACAGAACGCTGAAAGAAGCAACAAAGACAATGATTGCCGCAAGTAAGTTGCCACAACGTTTCTGGGGTGAAGCCACCAATACAGCGTGCTACACACAAAACCGTTGTATCATCAACAAACACCACAACAAAACAGCATACGAGGTATGGAACAACAAAACTCCATTAATTTCGCACTTTCACATATTTGGATGCAGGTGTTATGTGTAACACCCCCGATATATTCATGGATATTACAGCACCATAAATCCTTTACGTAAGAATTTACAAGGCTGATGAATCGAAAATAAAATAACACAATACCCATAATGACGATAACTGAAAATAAAAATGCAACAGTTCTCGACCAGTACAGAAAATGCATACATTCAACAGCGAATTATTAATTACACAACCATTCTCAAATCATAAAATGACACATACTCGAGTACTTAATAAAAACAACACAAATTTTCTGACAAATAAATCCGGCCGGAACATCACTATGCGCCCTCGTCGTCATGCTGCTCCAATGGTTGTTTTCCTGCTCTCCTGAATCCTGAACATAAACAAATGTTCACCCCCGAAGGGGTTAGCACAACTATGCTAGTACAAGTACGATAATTATACAACAATGATTTAATCAACAGTAATCATGACAAGTTTCTCCAACGAGAAATAATAACAACACATAACACATCATGACAGTCTCAACGTACTCATGGTATTCCAACGATCCAGCGCACACAACTATAGATTCCCATGATGATCCCGTCGGACCAACGCATGGTGGAACTACCTGTCCAATGATCCAGCGCACACAGCTATAGATTTCCCATGATGATTCCCGTAGGATCAATGCATGGTGGACAATTAATCACAACACATGTACACAGTACAATCATAACATAACCGACACAATACGTATAATTCTAATTCAAGTACTTGCCTCGAATTGATGACAAGAATAAAACTTCGACGAATTATCAATACACTCGAAGGTCTCCCCTTCGATAAATCACATTAACCTTAAACAAAAGAAATAATATAGAATTCATCTCACATCGTACGAACATCTAACAATCAAAATTACAGTCGAAAGTTCATAAAATGTATCCTGTCTGACTTGCATAACGTACGTTACATATCTTTTGTAGCGTACGTTAAGCCTACTCGCTAGAGTACGTAATCTACAAAGTCTAGCGTACGCTAACCATGCATCAAAAGTTCCTCTATGATCAGTCGACTGACTCGTTTGATGATATAACGTACATTGCGTACCAAACGTAGCGTACGTTAATTCTGCCCGTTAGCATACGTAAGCTATAGAGCCTAGCGCACGCTAAACACACATATGACAGTTTCTCACTAAGCAGACGACTGTCTCGATTAGTGATGTAGCGTACAAAATCCTCAGTGATTAACGTACATTATCCTCATACATATCATGCTTATACAATCATGAATGATCTTACAGATTAAAACAGCTTCGAATTCAGGATATGTATATCATCACAACACTATATTCAATCTCGATTACAATTAACATGTGAAGTTCGGGTGATCTAAGGTTGATGCGCTTGTTTCCAATATCATCATTACATTCAAACTTTATTTTAAAGATGAACTAACAAATCCAACTTATAAGAAAGGATACAACCTTCGATGATTCTTTCTTAAGTCCATTTAGTAAAAGTGATATCAACTCCAAGTCTACGATCAATATGGCAACACCATTCAATATGGATTATCCAACTCATAACACTACTCTTATTGTTTGTCGTAACAAGGTTCCAACTATAATGTTCTCAACAAAGGTAACTTAAGCATAATCATCCCAACTTCCTAAACATGATGTTTGGTTGAATAGATAATCTATGGAACTTAATATCCTTGGTAGCATGATCATAACATCCTTAAGAGTACGAATCCAAGGTTGGGAGATAGCATTAACATACCTTAAGATGAAGAAAACACCGAGATAATAGGTAGAATCCAACTCCGGTTGCTTGTATGCCAATTAAAGATGATTCTCCACTTCAATGATGAAGTACAAGTAATCTCCAATCTTCAATGATCAAGTATTAAGTGATCTAAAGGTGTTTAAGGTGGCTAGGAACTCTCTGGGGATGAAGTATGTTGAAAGCCAAGTGAAAGAAATGAATGAAATGAAATGGGGTGCTGTCCCATTTATAACTTTCTGAGTATAACGTATGCTATACTTTGCTCATAGCGTACGTTATCGTCCAAAATAGCTTACTGTCTTGTTTATGAACTTCATTACGTACGCTACACTTATCATGTTACGTACGTAACCAATACCATTAGCGTATGCTACATACTTACCTTAGCGTACGTTAATATCCGTTGACTTAAAAAGTGTCCAGGTTCATGCCGTGAGAATCTGGTAAGTATCTGGCTAAGCCCACCACCAGCTGGCTCATATGCTAGCCGCCCTGCTCAATTATTGGCTGCCTTATGTACGCTACGCTTCATTCGCAGCATATGCTAACTTTAGCGAATAACGTACGTTAAGCTTCCTTCTTAGCATACGTTATCACGTAATTGCATGAGAAAATTTACATGTTGCTATAATCATGCACAAGGATATAAATACGAGAAATATCATACTTCGATTATCGATATCACAAATCCGAATAATACAGGGTTCAATTACAGATGAAATACTCAATAATTAATCCGGATATTACATACTCTCCTTCTAAAAAAGGAGTTTCGTCCCGAAACTCAAGATGAAAATAAATCTGGATATCTGGACCTCATGATATCTTCCGTTTCCCAAGTGACCACTGAACCTTAACCAAAGCGATAGGTTTGTTTCTTAATTGTTTAACTCGACTCTCGAGTATCCTGATCAGTCTCTCTTCAAAGGTGCCATCCTGAGCGACTTCGATCTCTCCGAAATCAATGACATGACTAGGATCTGGTATATACTTCCGTAATTGGGATACGTGGAACATGTTATGAACATGGCTCAAGGACGGCGGTAATGCCAATCTGTATGCCAACTCTCCAACTCTCTCAATAATCTCGAACGGTCCGATATATCTCGGACTCAACTTTCCCTTTCTTCCAAAACGAAATATTCCCCGAGTAGGAGAAACCTTTAGAAGTACGTGATCTCCTGTACCGAACTCTAATGGGCGACGGCGCACGTCTTCATAAGATTTCTGTTGACTCTAGGTAGTCAACAGTCTTTCACGAATCAAGGCTATCTTCTCTCGTGTCTGTACGATCAATTCCGATTCCGTCCCGATCAAGTCTGATGAATCATCCCAACATAGGGGCGATCTGCATCTCCTCCCGTATAATACCTCAAATGGTGCCATCTTAGTGGAGGCATGGCAACTATTGTTGTAGGTGAATTCAATCAACGGTAGATGAACTTCCCAATCAGTTGACCAATCTAGGGCACAAGCTCTCAGCATGTCTTCCACTGTATGAATAGTTCTTTCGGACTGTCCGTCTGTGGATGATAAGCCGTACTGAAGTTTAATTCGGTTCCCAAGGTTAGGCCTGTCGAACGGTTCAGTTTCGGTTAACCGGACCGAAAAAATTAGTTAACCGGAACCATTTTAGCCAAAAGTGGAACCGTAAACCGGACTGTTTTACACTTTCGGTTAACCGGAACCGCACCGAATTAATTCGGTTCCGGTTCGGGTAACCCGTAAGAACTGTTCTTTTTTTTCCTGTTAATTCTATGTTGCCTGCAGCAACACTCACAACACAGGCACAACATACAGGATACAGCAGCAACCAATAAAAACTCCTGTTTACGGTTTCCCTTTTTACTATACTGCATACTCCTGTTTTAATTTTAAACAAAGCTCCTGCATGTAATAAAAACTTAAACATCACAGCAAGCAATAACAACAGCAAGCAGAAGCAGCAAAAAACTTAAAATAGACTTAAAAAAACCAGTGTTCCTGTCTCCTGTAACAGGTTGTAACAGCACCGCAAGCAATAAAAAATATTGAAATAGCAACATACAATACAACAGCGGCACTTTTACGGTTTTACCTGTTTGAACATCAACATACAACAGCAAAAAACAAAAACCATCATCACAACACAAGTCATACAAATAATTTACTAATATCAAACATTAAACAAACACCCAACAATTCAAACAAAAATTTATCACAAGTTCATCGAATCGATCGCCCAGTCATCATCACAACACAAGTCACAACAAAACACAAGTTCAAAAGATAAAAAAGCATAACATCAATTCGTGATTCACCAACAAATGAAAACAACCATCATCAATCCAAAAAGACAATTACAATATAAAATAAACTAGTACGTAGTAGCCGCACTCGGCGCGGCACGACCCTCGTCTCCAACAACAGGGTGAATACCAAGTGAAGTCATAACTGCACAATAAATTTATAAATGTTACTCTAGTACTTCAATGAATCAATAACTGCAACTATTTATCATTTAGAAATGCACTTGCTTACCCGATCCGAAAAAACTTTCTTCTTCTTCGGCTCCATCTTCTTCATCGGTCACGGTATTTGTGCTTGATCTCAACCAATTTTGTAACACCCCGATAAGGTGGCCATTACAGTGCCGTGGACCCCACACTAGGACCCACCAGGCGATACCCAAAGTACAGATTAAATACGCAAAACATGTGATGCCGAACCACAAAACAAAGTACTTACTCCGATCTGGAGTTTACAGCGATGTATACTACGGCCTTATTACACACAGGATCCAAAACATAAGTATAATCCATATGGAGATGAAATATACCTTAAATAACAATACATTTGTTCAAACTTAAAATAAAGCGTAAAGATAACATTACACGGTACGAACATGACCGGACACGAAAGACTTGGGGCCCCCGAACTAGTATCCTTCGAACCCTTCGTCATCACCTTGATCTTCCCGTGCCTTGCCTTTTCCTCGACCTAAAATACAACACAAGTATTTCGCCCAACACAGGGTCAGATATACATGATAAAGGATTCTCAAGATGTTATACAATTCACGTATATAAGATTTCAAGAATAATGCCCCGACTAACGAACATACCCCTCGGGCGTATGAACGCTCAGTCACAAAACGTCGAACGCATCCAAGTATAAAAAAAATGGACTGCGAACGACCAAGATAGTACGGCTCAAGAGGGACATCACAGTACGCCCGATCCGAATATGTGTCAGTGCACATGTCCACCCCGTATACGGAATCCAGGATATACGTGGGACAATGTACCTAATTAGCCTCAACGAACTACGTCTCGTGTGCACAGCCCTTCACGGAAAATATTCACGCATGACTATATATGTGCCCGGCTAAAAATCCTACACAATATCCAATCGGAACGTAGATATGACTCCGGATATGTCACGATGCAACATGACAACGAATTCAATAATTCACAAATCCGATTAAGGACCGAGGACTCACCGAAATGGCAACAAGATCAACAATATCAAGGGTCCAAAAGTAACGAACTTGGGAATACAATCCCACGATGAAAACGGGACATCATGAAGAACAACCTCAAGTCACAAGACACAAGTTTATAAGTGTTTCATATACACGAAATGCATAATCATCATAAAAATCCACACATCATTATAACCAAGCAAGATAACTTGCCTCAATACGGAGGCGAGTAAAGTCCTTCTTTGTCGAACGAACAGCCGGCCCTCGATTCAAAATCGGTTACTCGGACAATCAACCTTGAATGAAGTATATTTCACTCAATAATGCGTTCATATGATCATCTATACCAAACTTCAACGAGACAACATCCTAATTCTCATTTGAGTAGTTCAACTTTTTAAGATGTTGAGGGTTTACTCCAAGAACCTTATTCAATACCATTCTATTCTTACAATTGATTACAAGATGTTTACCAATTGTTGCTGGATTAAGATGTGTTAAACAATAATCTCCTACTCTTTAAACTTATCAAGGACATCTCAATTGATTAAAAGTAAAATCTGCACTTCAATCAATTACTTATGTTGAGTTAAGTAGTTACAATTCCATATTATGATCAAGAAGACTACTTCAAGTTCAACACCATCCTTATAATCTTTTAATTAACTTGGAGGTTCAAGCATTAATCCTCTGGATTCACTTAGCTTAGGTTCAAGAAGGTTATTCCATTCTTCTAATGATCAAAAAGGGTTTCTTAAATCATTTTATGGTGATTATTCCAACA
This sequence comes from Orobanche coerulescens, assembly GCA_033398695.1. Taxonomy (NCBI): domain Eukaryota; kingdom Viridiplantae; phylum Streptophyta; class Magnoliopsida; order Lamiales; family Orobanchaceae; genus Orobanche; species Orobanche coerulescens. The sequence goes on along the minus strand of CM065814.1, from coordinate 85,861,592 downwards.
AGTTATTTACATTATAATGAAACAAAGACTATTAGTATTCCAATGGTGTTATTAGTCCAGGAATAATAGTTTGGTTTATCTAAACATGATCATCACCATTTAAAACACTAAGAACACATCATTACAAAAACCCTTAATCATATATTCATCATTAAGTTTGTTGGAAGCTTAACTATAAACATGTTTAGCTTGATTAATTCATCACTAGGTGGAGTATACTTAATCACTATCATTATAACTATGAGACTATAGGGTTAAAACGTATGACATACCTTCAGAATTGAAGAACAATACACCAAGACCACATGAACACAATCTAAGCTTCAAGAATGAGTCCAACTCCCAATCAACAAGCTCCAAAATCCAAATGTAAAGCTCAAACACAAGTTGGAAGAAGGTAATTTTGATCTAGGGATGCAGGAGGATGATTATCTTGGTGAAAACTCAGAGTTTGGTCGTGCAAAATGAAAGACACAAGTTGTCTTTTTATAACAGCACAGTTCGTTATGTACGTTATCACAAGAGGATAACGTATGTTAACAGCTTTACGTACGCTACACGGAATGTATTACGTACGTAAGCTAAGTCCAGAGGCTACTGGACTGAAATACGAACATCATTACGTACGTTAACTATCGAAGCATTACGTACGTAATGTAGGTCAACTAGATTGCCTCCAAAAGATCAGATATTCGAATCCTGTCCGGCCCTACACGCCGAAAGTTGAGATCGGATACGATTACACTGGTTACGTACGTAACAAGTACACCTTTACGTACGTAAAGGACTAAGCATAACGTACGTTATGCTTAAGGATTAGCGTACGTTAGACTCAGGTTTAGTAACAAAAATGTAATAATCTATGCGATGCTGAGAATCCAATCATAGTGCGAATGATCGTTATTATTATGTCTATTTATGATATATTCCAACATCAAGAAACAATACACAAATGCAACAAGGCTACAACAGTATTTGAATTATCCGGAAGATACAACAGTAAGTAAGAATTTCCGTCGGATATTACATACTCCCCCCCTTAAAAGGGGTTTCGTCCTCGAAACTAAGGGGTAAACAATTCAGGATACCTCTCTTGAATGCTTCTCTCCGTCTCCCACGTGGCTTCCTCGACCCCGTGTCGTGACCACTGAACCTTCAGTAGGGGAATCGTCTTATTACGCAGTTGTTTGATCCTCCTCTCAAGTATTAAATGCAGGCGCTCCTCATACGAATGATCCTCCGCTAAATCGATCTCATCGAACTGAAGTACATGACTCAGATCAGCAACGTATTTCCTTAACTGGGAAACATGGAACACGTTATGAATTCGGCTCAGGGCTGGTGGTAAAGCCAGGCGATAGGCTAAATCGCCTACTCGGTCTAAAACCTCAAACGGCCTGATATACCTCGGACTCAGCTTGCCTCTCTTCCCAAAACGAAAAACTCCTCGAGTAGGGGACACCTTCATTAGTACATGGTCGCCGACCTCGAACTCAAGCGGTCGCCGGCGGTTGTCTGCGTAGGACTTCTGTCGGCTTTGAGCCGTCAACAAACGTCTCCTAATCAGAGCGATCTTCTCACGGGCTGCTAACAACATATCGGGTTCCGTACCCAAGGTTTCAGATGGATCGTCCCAACACAAAGGGGATCTACAACGATGGCCATACAATGCTTCATAAGGTGCCATCTGAATCGAAGTGTGCCAGCTATTATTATAAGTGAATTCCACCAAGGGTAGTTGGGCCTCCCAATCATCCTTCCAATTGAGAACGCATGCCCTCAGCATATCCTCTAAAGTTTGGATAGTTCTCTCAGTCTGACCATCCGTCTGCGGGTGAAATACTGTGCTGAAGTTCAAATGCGTATCCATCGCACGATGAACTGCTTTCCAACAATGTGACACGAATCGCCCGTCACGATCTGATACAATACTCTTAGGGGTACCATGTAACCTTACAATTTCTTTGATAAATAGTTGGGCCAATCTCTCGGGTCCCCAAGTATCTTTAATCTCCAGAAAGTGGGCTGATTTGGTCAAACGATCCACAATCACCCAAATCGTATTCATCCCTCGACGACTTGTCGGCGGGCTAGTAATAAAATACATCGATATGTCCTCCCATTTCCACTCGGGAATCGGAAGCGGTTTCAGCAATCCTGCGGGTCGCTGGTGCTCAATCTTAGCTTGTTGACAGGTTAAACACCTCGAAACGAATTCTGCAACTTCACGTTTCATACTTCCCCACCAATAATATTGTTTCAAATCCTTATACATTTTGCTAGACCCCGGGTGGATAGAGTACGGGGTAGCATGAGCTTCTCTCAGGATAGAATTCCTTAACTCATCATCTGCGGGTACACAAACTCGGTTCCTGAAGCGTATCAATCCATCCTCGTGTATCACAAAGCCAGGAGCTTTCCCTTGAGTTATTTCATCGCGAACTCGAGATAAGAATGGGTCCGTAACTTGCTTCGATCTAATTATATCCTCAAGGGACGATGAAATCTCGAGAGTACAGAGTTGTCCTTGAATACGCTGTAACCATACTTCAATTTCCGGCCTCACCAATTCTAACTGCAATACCCTCTGAGTTGTTAGGCGGGCAAGCATCTGCTCCTGTACTGTTTTACGACTCAAAGCATCAGCAACTACATTTGCTTTGCCCGGATGATAAAGGATCTCGATATCATAGTCTTTGATGAGTTCTAGCCACCTTCTTTGCCTCATGTTTAACTCCTTCTGAGTAAAAATGTATTTCAGGCTCTTGTGATCAGTAAAAATCTGACAGGTAACTCCATACATGTAATACCCGGTTGTAATTCAGTCATTATCATTCAGTAATTTCATTCAGTGATTGACACTCAGTGTATCTTCACTCTATTATAATCATTCATCAATCATGTTCATTCACCGTGTTCACCGTTCGGAAAAACTTCGAGTTGTGTATCGTTATTGTTCATTGTTTCAACTTTCCTCATATGAGCTCGACTTTGTTAGATCACCATTCATTTTTGGTAACTTCAAAAAAAATTCTAAATCTTTGCAATATTATAGAGCATCGAGTTAGCTTTCCAATGGTTCAAACGGTGAGTCAATCGGAGTTCGGACGAGAGAGTTATGGTCGTTTTAGCTCAACCGCTCACTTTTCGGATTATTGGCGATCATCGCCGAGCGAACTTCGGCCGTGTCGTCCGACACGGCCCGTTCCGTACTCGTCCGGAAAATGCCGAAGTGTCAGCCTCAGGACCCGACCTTGACGTCAGGCACGGCCGAGTCGAGCCCTTCCGGAGAAGCGTGATCGTCGCCCGGCCGCGCCGTGTCATCGCGCGGTCGAGTCATGCCAGTCATTTGTCGGACGGGTCACTGTCGGGAGGCCCTCCGCGCCGCGACCGTGTCATGCAGGACACGGTCGAGTCCCTGTCGGCCAGCTGTGCGACACGACCGTGCCGATCGGCACGGGCCGTGTCCGGCAGGCAGTCAACTCCCTTAAATTCGTTTTTTTTCAGCATTTCAGCCATTTTTTCCCCTTTTCTTCACCTTCAACCGAGAGAGTAAGCTTGAGGGAAGGTTTTTCCTTCACAAATCATTTGGGTGTTTGATTTTCTTCATCTCCTTTCGATCGTGAAGCCCGGATAATCAATTTAACGCGTGTTCTTCGGATTAAAGTACTTTGATCTTCAAAGGTAATATTCTTCAACACCTTGGATGTCGATTTTATGTGGAGATATGATGTTTTGGATGTTATAATCATGTTATATGAAGGGACATGTATATGATTATGAGTTTATATAAGGATTCATTGGATTATTGAGGGATTATTCAAGAACACTTTGAATATCGAGTTGAAATTGGGGGTTTTCGATTAATTGTCGTTATAATCACGTTTTCGGATATTCATTTTGGATTATTGATAGTATTCATGGGGTTTTGTGGGTTTGAATCATTCATTGGAAGTTGGTTTCGGATGTAATTGAGTTTTGGTTGTAAACAATTGGAGATTGTTTACAACGAGTTTGTTTTAATGCCCCAATGAGTTTCGGGTATTGTTGTATCGACTTTTGAGTTGGTTGTGATCATGCTTGATTCGTGTATTAAGAGAATTGTTGGTATTTATGTTATTCAAGGTTGTTCGAGCGGCCGATAATTTCATTAAGGACGTTGATCGTGGAAGTACCTTCTCGCCTTCGGTTTGAGGCAAGTTTTATACTTGTACTAGTCAATGAGATTAATGTCATCATATATGTGTATAAATGTGTTGTATCATTCCGAGACTTAGTCTCTTCATGAATTCATTGATATTAAGAGATCGTTCGATACGATACCTTTCGGCAATTTTGCCAAATATTTATTGTTATTCCTTTTTGGATTGTCATTAAAACTGTACACGCCGATTAAAGGCATTGGCTTATTCATTTCTCACCTTCGTCGTCGGTAACCGATTAAAGGTACCGAGGCATCCTTCATATCATTGTTATCGAATTGCCGTTCGCAGACAAATCGAAATATTCAATCATTCACTATATCATTGTATCGATTGACCGTTCTAAGGCAATCGAGGTATTCAATCATTCATCATATCGTTCATATCGATTAGCCATTATAAGGAAATCGAAGCGCTCAAGCATTCATGCCGTGGCTTCGGCCCTAATTGTGATACGGCTTTCATGCCGTGGCTTCGGCCCTAATTGTGATACGGCTTTCATGCCGTGGCTTCGGCCCTAATCAATAACAGCTTCGGGCTGTTTCGGCTTCATGTGATTGTGATATTTGACAGTTTTTGGCTGTTTTTAGGCCTTGTGATTGTCTTGTTAATTTCATTGGAGCCTCCGGGCATTTTGATTCATATTTAATCCTGTTCTGGTTTGGTTCATGTCGTGTAATTCATTGTGGTATTCTGTGATTATGATTCGCCGTTGGGCACTTATGTTTTAACCTGTCGAACAGGTATTAATAGTATGCCGTGGGCATAGTATTTCACGAATGCTCGGTTCTTACCTTGGTTTGTGAGCATCTCGTATTATTATCATCATTATACCATTTCATTCTGCCTTTGGATGCATATCATGTTATACATGTATTTGATGTTCATTATCTGGATGGTGACCCAGTGGCGGAACATGTTTTCATGTTTTAGGTGCTTGCGAGGAGAGAGTTGAGGCACGGGGGCATGACGATGGCGGCGAGGCATACGGCGATACTAGTCCGAGTTGTTCATTGTTGGTCGATCGGTTGGAGTGTACTCAGTCTTGTTAGTTGTTGTCGTGTTGTATTACGACAGAGATGTTCGTGGATCTTTGTGTATTTCATTTTTGAGATGTAGGCCACTTTTGTCGTTGAAATTACTTATCGGAATATTGTGTCGGATATCATTGTAGGGACTATGATTTTCCCTTGTTGTTTAATTTAATGTATTTTAGTCATGTTACTTTGGTGGATCTCTGGCGTGGGGTCCACGACCTTTGTAATAACTTGATAGGATTTGGGGGTGTTACGAAATGGTATCGAGACTTGGGTTGTGTAATACCGAGATGTGAGTTATGTGGTCCTACCGTCGTGGTAGTAGTGGGATTGTCGGGTTATGACAATCTAGTCAGTCAGGTTTTGTGAGTCGTAATATTAGTGCGACTGCACGAGTCATTCATTCATCGAGTCGTCGTCAGTGAAGACTAGTATCGCGAGACCTCGAAGCTTCGTATGACCTGTGTAAGGACTCGATTCTCTTTGTGTTCATATATTCATCATGTTATTAATTTTTCATGTTTGTTGAAACATATATGTGATATTAGTGTTACGATTGATTCATGACTAATTGTTTTGGAGCACGTGTGACCTGTGTAAGTGCTAAGGATCAACTCATTCACCAGTTAATAATCCTCAATCACCATTTTGATCTTGTCGATCATGTTAATTCATTCATCACTCTGTTAATCTCATCGTTCAATTAATTCATTCATCACTCAGTCAATATCATTCATCACTCAGTTAATTCGTTCATCACTCAGTCAATATCATTACTCAGATAATTCATTCATCACTCGGTTAATTCATTCATCACTCAGTCAATATCATTCATCACTCAGTTAATTCATTCATCACTCAATTAATTCATTCATCACTCAGTTAATTCCTTCATCACTTAGTCAATCTCATTGTTCAGATTAATTCATTAATCACTCAGTCAATCTCATTGTTCAGTCAATTCATTCATCACTCAGTTAATCTCATTGTTCAGATTAATTCATTAATCACTCAGTCAATCTCATTGTTCAGTCAATTCATTCATCACTCAGTTAATCTCATTGTTCAGTTAATTCATTAATCACTCAGTTAATCTCATCGCTCGATTAATTCATTCATCACTCAGTCAATCTCATTACTCAATTAATTCATTCTTCACTCAGTCTATCTCATTACTCAGTTAATCATTAATCACTTATTCAATCTCATTGCTTAGTTAGTTCATTCATCACTCACTCATTGCTCAGTCAATTCATTAATCATCCAGTCCATCTCATTGTTCAGTTGTTGATCTTGTGGATTGAATTTTCAACCTTGTTAACTTGTTCAAGGTAATCATTTCAGAATTTCATCGAGTAATCATGTTACCTCATTTGATCTTTCAAGCGATCTCATCATATTCCGGTGTCATGTGGACGATCATTTTACGCATTATTAATGCATTCATTGTGTTAGAGCGTGTATGCTCATTGTTATCATTCCGTCTCATAATCATAATGCGATATTCATACGAGATCTGTAATTATCACGTGACTTTCCTGCCTCGGTATGGAAAGAGTGTCAAAGGAACATCGGACTCCGACGTCCAAGGGATCGTTTTCTAGTCGTCTTCGTCTTTGGAAGAGCATCTTCATCTCGGGCAGACGAGTTATTATTGTTTACTTTAACTGTGATACAATATGACATCCATCACCGGTTTTGAGCAAGTTAATTCTTGTTCGGTAATAGGATAATCATTCATTTCATTGTCGTTCATTCATTCACTTAAGTCATTCATCATATATCAATCATGTTGAGACTTGTCATCATGAAATTAATCATTTAATTCATGAGGAACAACGGTTCCAATAATTTCACTTGAACTATCACTCATGACGTTATTAATTCACCTTGGTGAGCCATTCTTAATCCTGGTCGGATTTCTAGTCAATTATCATTCATCATTCATTTTAGTCACTTTCATTCTCGTGACCTTCTGAGATCATAGTTAGCGGCGAGTTCATCGTCGGATACCTCTAATCGTTGAGGTACCAAGTCGAGGTATTTTCCGTTTCGGAAGACGGGGGAAGTTGAGTCCGAGATTCATTGGACCGTTTGAAATTTTGGATCGAGTAGGCGAGTTAGCTTATCGATTGGCTTTGCCTCCAGCATTGAGCCGAATTCGTAATGTGTTTCACGTCTCTCAGTTGCGGAAGTATGTTGCCGACCCGAGTCACATACTTCAGTTCGACGAAATCGAGATCGCGGATGATCATTCGTACGAGGAGCGTCCTGTACGAGTGTTGGAGCGGCGAATCAAACAGTTGAGGAATAAGTCGATTCCTTTGGTCAATATTCAGTGGTCTAGACACGGAGTCGAATAGGCTACTTGGGAAACCGAGGATAGTATGCGGGAGAATTATCCCGAGTTGTTTGACCCTTAGTTTCGGGGACGAAACTCCTTTTAAGGGGGGGTGTATGTAATACCCGGTTGTAATTCAGTCATTATCATTCAGTAATTTCATTCAGTGATTGTCACTCAGTGTATTTTCACTCGATTATAATCATTCATCAATCATGTTCATTCACCGTGTTCACCGTTCGAAAAAACTTCGAGTTGTGTATCGTTATTGTTCATTGTTTCAACTTTCCTCATATGAGCTCGACTTTGTTAGATCACCATTAATTTTTGGTAACTCCAAAAAAATTCTAAATCTTTGCAATATTATAGAGCATCGAGTTAGCTTTCCAATGGTTCAAACGGTGAGTCAATCGGAGTCAGGACGAGAGTGTTTGGGTCGTTTTAGCTCAACCGCTCACTTTTCGATTATTGGCGATCATCGCCGAACGAACTCGGCCGTGTCGTCCGACACGCCCGTGCCGTACTCGTCCGGAAAATGCGAAGTGTACGCCTCGAGGACCCGGCCGTGTCGTGCAGCGCGGCAGTCGAGCCCTTCCGGATAAGCGGTATCGTCGCCCGGCCACGCCGGCCGTGTGCAGCGCGATCGAGTCATGCCGAGTCATCGGACGGGTCATCGTCGGGAGGCCCTCGCGCGCGCGACCGTGTCATGCGGGACACGGTCGAGTCCTGTCGGCCAAGCTGTCGGCCGGTATGCGACACGGCCGTGCCGATCGGCGGGCCGTGTCCGTGACGATCAACTCCCTTAAATTCGTTTTTTTTCAGCATTTCAGCCATTTTTTCCCCTTTTCTTCACCTTCAACCGAGAGAGTAAGCTTGAGGGAAGGTTTTTCCTTCACAAATCACTTGGGTGTTTGATTTTCTTCATCTCCTTTCGATCGTGAAGCCCGGATAATCAATTTAACGCGTGTTCTTCGGATTAAAGTACTTGGATCTTCAAAGGTAATATTCTTCAACACCTTGGATGTCGATTCTATGCGGAGATATGATGTTTTGGACGTTATAATCATGTTATATGAAGGGACATGTATATGATTATGAGTTTATATAAGGATTCATTGGATTATTGAGGGATTATTGAAGAACACTTTGAATATCGAGTTGAAATTGGGGGTTTTCGATTAATTGTCGTTATAATCACGTTTTCGGATATTCATTTTGGATTATTGATAGTATTCATGGGGTTTTGTGGGTTTGAATCATTCATTGGAAGTTGGTTTCGGATGTAATTGAGTTTTGGTTGTAAACAATTGGAGATTGTTTACAACGCGTTTGTTTTAATGCCCCAATGAGTTTCGGGTATTGTTGTATCGACTTTTGAGTTGGTTGTGATCATGCTTGATTCGTGTATTAAGAGAATTGTTGGTATTTATGTTATTCAAGGTTGTTCGAGCGGCCGATAATTTCATTAAGGACGTTGATCGTGGAAGTACCTTCTCGCCTTCGGTTTGAGGCAAGTTTTATACTTGTACTAGTCAATGAGATTAATGTCATCATATATGTGTATAAATGTGTTGTATCATTCCGAGACTTAGTCTCTTCATGAATTCATTGATATTAAGAGATCGTTCGATACGATACCTTTCGGCAATTTTGCCAAATATTTATTGTTATTCCTTTTTGGATTGTCATTAAACCGTATACGCCGATTAAAGGCATTGGCTTATTCATTTCTCACCTTCGTAAACCGGTAACCGATTAAAGGTACCGAGGCATCCTTCATATCATTGTTATCGAATTGTCGTTCGCAGACAAATCGAAATATTCAATCATTCACTATATCATTGTATCGATTGACCGTTCTAAGGCAATCGAGGTATTCAATCATTCATCATATCGTTCATATCGATTAGCCATTATAAGGAAATCGAAGCGCTCAAGCATTCATGGAATCATCCATGCATCATTTTCATCGGTTAGCCGTTCTAAGGCAATCGAGGTGTTGAGTTGGGACTCGAGGATGGTCTTTGGCCGACTCAAGACAAAGATACCATTCCTAATTGTGATACGGCTTTCATGCCATGGCTTGACCCTAATTGTGATACGGCTTTCATGCGTGGCCCGGCCCTAATTGTGATACGGCTTTCATGCCGTGGCTTCGCCCCTAATTGTGATACGGCTTTCATGCCGTGGCTTGGCCCTAATTGTGATACGGCTTTCATGTCGTGGCTTGACCCTAATCAATGACTTAAGTGTTTCGGCTTCATGTGATTGTGATATTTGTGAGTTTTGCATTGTTTTTAGGCCTTGTGATTGTCTTGTTAATTTCATTGGAGCCTCGGGCATTGTGATTCATATTTAATCACATTACGGTTTGGTTCATGTCGTGTAATTCATTGTGGTATTACGTGATTATGATTCGCCGTTGGGCACTTATGTTCTAACTTTGTCGAGCAATTATTAATAGTATGCCGTGGGCATAGTATTTCACGAATGCTCGGTTCTTACCTTGGTTTGTGAGCATCTCGTATTATTATCATCATTATACCGTTTCATTACGCCTTTGGATGCATATCATGTTATACATGTATTTGATGTTCATTATACGGATGGTGACCCCGTGGGGGCAGAACATGTTTTCATGTTTTAGGTGCTTGCGAGGAGAGAGTTGAGGCACAGGGGCATGACGATGGCGACGAGGCATACGAGCGATACTAGTCCGAGTTGTTCATTGTTGGTCAGTCAGTTGGAGTGTACTCCAGTCTTGTTAGTTGTTGTCGTGTTGTATTACCCGAACAGATGTTCGTGGATGCTGTTGTATTTCATTTTGGCCATGTAGGTAACTTTTGTCGTTGAAATTCCTTATCGGAATATTGTGTCGGATATCATGGTAGGGACTATGATTTTCCCTTGTTGTTTAATTTAATGTATTTTAGTCATGTTCGCCTGGTGGATCTCCTGGCGTGGGGTCCACGGCACTGTAATAACCCAATAGGATTTGGGGGTGTTACAATACAGATAATGACGCCAGATTTTTAAAGCAAACACCACGGCTGCGAGTTCTAAATCATGGGTGGGGTAGTTGACCTCGTAAGGTCGTAGCTGTCTCGATGCATAGGAGATCACCTTCCTGTTTTGCATTAGTACACACCCAAGACCCTGTTTAGATGCGTCACTATACACTACAAACCCTTCCGTTCCTTTTGGTAGGACTAAAATAGGTGCCGAAATCAACCGACTCTTAAGTTCATCAAAGCTCTGGTGACATGCCTCTGACCATAAATACTTCTTATCCTTTCTCAACAAATTAGTCATTGGTTGGGCAATTTTGGAAAAACCCTCCACAAATCGTCGGTAATAACCTGCTAGTCCCAAGAAACTGCGTACTTCCTCAACGTTCTTTGGTGGTAACCAGTCTCGGATAGCTTCTATCTTCTGTGGGTCTACTCGCACCCCATCAGCTGATATCACATGACCGAGAAATATAACTTCATTCATCCAAAACTCACATTTAGAAAATTTTCCATAAAGCTGCTCTCGCCTTAACGCCTCGAGAACTAGATGGAGATGACGCTCGTGCTCTTCATGGTCACGAGAATAGATCAGAATGTCGTCAATAAAAACGACTACAAAGCAATCCACATAATTAATAAAGACTCGATTCATCAGCTCCATGAATACTTCGGGTGCATTCGTCAGTCCAAAAGGCATCACTACGAACTCATAATGCCCATAGCGAGTACGAAAAGCGGTCTTCGAAATATCAGAATCACGAATCCTCAACTGATGGTAACCATACCTCAGGTCGATCTTAGAAAACACAGCAGCCCCTTGAAGCTGATCCAATAAATCATCAATACGCGACAATGGGTATTTGTTCTAAATGGTTACCTTGTTCAGCTCACGATAATCAATACACAGACGTAGGGATCCGTCCTTCTTCCGTACAAATAGTACTGGTGCTCCCCAAGGAGACGCGCTAGGTCTAATGTAGCCCTTCTCGGTCAAATCCTCAAGTTGGCTCTTCAGCTCCTGCATCTCAGTCGGAGCCATACGATACGGTGCTTTTGAAAGTGGGGACGTGCCAGGCTCTAACTCAATATTGAACTCTACATCACGATGCGGAGGTAAGCCTAGCAACTCATCTGGAAATACGTCTGGGTAGTCTCGGACTACCGGAATATCGATCAATTCAACTGGTCGATCCATTGTCTAGGTCATGTAACACCAATAGCCAATACATCCTTGATTAAGCAGTTTCACCGTTTTCATAGCGCTGATGATTCTCCCGGAACGGCTGGGATTATCACCCTGGAAAGTACACTCAATACCATCTTCAGAGGTGACGGTCACTGTTCGCTTGCGGACACTAATTATGGCATCATGACGGTCCATCCAATCGATACCCAAGATCACATCATCTTTAGGTAAATCGACCACAATTAAATTTGGCAACCATTCACGGTCGTTCATACGAATCGAGCAGTCCTGAACTTCACGATTCCCAACAATTCTTCTACCATCGGGTAGACCAATTATATAAGGTTCACAATTGATAACATGCTCTAATTGCAAACGAATCAAACAAGAAGTAGATAAAAAGGAGTGTGAAGCACTAGTATCAAAAAGAACACAGACAGGCTCAGATTAGATCTCGAGAGTACCTGCAATCATGCTGGCTTCGGGATCTTCAGCCCTCTTCATTTCGTAAACTCTAGGTTTTGCAGCCCCTACACCAGATGTACCAGCTTGATTTCCACGTCCCATCCCCTTGTTTGCCCCGGTAGTCTGATAAGAAGCGGATGGAGGTACTCGGTCTGAATCAAGATCGCACTGGAGCATGAGGTGCTGCGGGAATACGTCTGGTCCACTCCTACAATAACGAGCACGATGCCCGTTCTTCCTGAAGTATGGCATGACACGGCTGGCCTAGGACATTTCGAATTGATGTGCCCTGGTCTCCACAATTATAGCACACAATGTATAGGTGACCGCTCGAGGTTGCGATCCGGTTGGCTTCGATGCCGTAGGTTGCCGTTCGAAGGATTTGCTTGGTTGGGGTCTCTTAAATGTTCCCGATTCTTTGTCGACTAGTTCGGTTCTGAATTTCTTGTTGTTAGGCTGCGGTTGCTTCTTGGAAATTTCCTTCACGGTCAATTCGTACTCGAGCTTTCTCGATGAACTCCGGTAGGGTCACACAATGATGGTTCAACAATGCATCCTCATTCGGGGTTTAAGCCTTTTGAGAAAGTATTTGATCTTATCAACCTTCGTGTGGACAATCGTCGCAGCAAAAGGGAGAAGTGCCTGGAATTTCTCGGCGATAGATAGTACGTCATCATCTTCGGACGGTTCCGGATTCAACAATTCTGATAGTTTGGCCTCGCGGAGAGGACCTGGATAGTAACGATCTAGCATGAGATTTTTAAATTCTTCCCAAGTACATACGCCATCAGTTGGCCTTACCGAAAGCCACCAAGTGTGGGCGCCCTTGCACAAGTAGTAAGGTGCTACGGAGACGCGATTCTCTACTGGACAGTCTACCATATCGAACAACTTCTCTAAGTGTTCGATCCAATGCACGATATCAGCCGGTTCAGAGGAACCTTCAAAAATCGGGGGTCGTTGGCGCGAGATGTCGCTGATGATCCGATTCACCGGCCCGCCATGTACGGGAGGTGGCCCCTGATGCTGGTCGGTAGCAGCTCTCTGCATAGTTTCCATTAACTGACCCATTTGGGTCATCTGAGTCATCATGCCCTGCATTACAGTGTAAGTATCGACACGAGCATCCTCGCGTCCATTGTGGTGCGATTGGTCCCTAGAAGGCGAATCACTGCCTGCGGAACTATGCTCTGCATTCGCACGTCTGTTGGCTCGCGGTATCGGGATTCGGCCCCTTCTGCGGCCTCGTCCCCCTCTGCCACGGCCTCTCAAATTTCTTTCCATACTGAAAGAATCAATTTGTAATGATAATCATAAGTACAATTCATGATACCAATCAGAATTCATGCTAAGTTAATGGCAGTAAGAAATTACATATTCAAGAAAACAGTTCGTAATGAATTATCGTCACTACGAGAGTCACACAGAATATCATATCGACGTTTGAGTCGAATGATTTCAATCATATAATCAATCCAGAATTTTATTTGAATCATCAATCAGATAATTCCTGCCACAAACCCTTAAAATGCCAAGATCAACCAGGAGATCTATTCAGAGATCAATATCATGTCAGTAATTTATTCATGGTTCATAAAGTACGTACCACATTTGGCTCGTAGGATCAGGCGCTCGCACGGGTCACACGTGACACGAAGGTCTCTTGATACTAGTTCAATACACAAAGACTCAAAAGAAAGAAAATGACCTCTAGCAAAAAAAATTCTCTGATACCATCTTTTGTAACACCCCGATAAGGTGGCCATTACAGTGTCGTGGCCCACACTAGGACCCACCAGACGATACCCAAAGTACAGATTAAATACGCAAAACATGTGATTCCGAACCACAAAACAAAGTACTTACTCCGATCTGGAGTTTACAATAGTATGGCCTACGACCTTATTACACACAGGATCCAAAACATAAGTATAATCCATATGGAGATGAAATATACCTTAAATAACAATACATTTGTTCAAACTTAAAATAAAGCGGAAAGATAACATTACACGGTACGAACATGACCGGACACGAAAGACATGGGGACCCCAAACTAGTATCCTTCGAACCCTTCGTCATCACCTTGATCTTCCCGTGCCTTGCCTTTTCCTCGACCTAAAATACAACACAAGTATTTCGCCCAACACAGGGTCAGATATACATGATAAATGATTCTCAAGATGTTATACAATTCACGTATATAAGATTTCAAGAATAACGCCCCGACTAATGAACATACCCCTCGGGCGTATGAACGCTCAGTCACAAAATGTCGAACGCATCCAAGTATAAAAAAAATGGACTGCGAACGACCAAGATAGTACGGATCAAGAGGGACATCACAGTACGCCCGATCCGAATATGTGTCAGTGCACATGTCCACCCCGTATACGGAATCCAGGATATACGTGGGACAATGTACCTAATTAGCCTCAACGAACTACGTCTCGTGTGCACAGCCCTTCACGGAAAATATTCACGCATGACTATATATGTGCCTGGCTAAAAATCCTACACAATATCCAATCGGAACGTAGATATGACTCCGGATATGTCACGATGCAACATGACAACGAATTCAATAATTCACAAATCCGATTAAGGACCGAGGACTCACCGAAATGGCAACAAGATCAACAATATCAAGGGTCCAAAAGTAACGAACTTGGGAATACAATCCCACGATGAAAACGTGACATCATGAAGAACAACCTCAAGTCACAAGACACAAGTTTATAAGTGTTTCATATACACGAAATGCATAATCATCATAAGAATCCACACATCATTATAACCAAGCAAGATAACTTGCCTCAATACGGAGGCAAGTAAAGTCCTTCTTTGTCGAACGAACAGCCGGCCCTCGATTCAAAATCGGTTACTCAGACAATCAACCTTGAATGAAGTATATTTCACTCAATAATGCGTTCATATGATCATCTATACCAAACTTCAACGAGACAACATCCTAATTCTCATTTGAGTAGTTCAACTTTTTAAGATGTTGAGGGTTTACTCCAAGAACCTTATTCAATACCATTCTATTCTTACAATTGATTACAAGATGTTTACCAATTGTTGCTGGATTAAGATGTGTTAAACAATAATCTCCTACTCTTTAAACTTATCAAGGACATCTCAATTGATTAAAAGTAAAATCTGCACTTCAATCAATTACTTATGTTGAGTTAAGTAGTTACAATTCCATATTATGATCAAGAAGACTACTTCAAGTTCAACACCTTCCTTATAATCTTTTAATTAACTTGGAGGTTCAAGCATTAATCCTCTGGATTCACTTAGCTTAGGTTCAAGAAGGTTATTCCATTCTTCTAATGATCAACAAGGGTTTCTTAAAACATTTTATGGTGATTATTCCAACAAGTTATTTACATTATAATGAAACAAAGACTATTAGTATTCCAATGGTGTTATTAGTCCAGGAATAAGAGTTTGGTTTATCTAAACATGATCATCACCATTTAAAACACTAAGAACACATCATTACAAAAACCCTTAATCATCATATTCATCATTAAGTTTGTTGGAAGCTTAACTATAAACATGTTTAGCTTGATTAATTCATCACTAGGTGGAGTATACTTAATCACTATCATTATAACTATGAGACTATAGGGTTAAAACGTATGACATACCTTCAGAATTGAAGAACAATACACCAAGACCACATGAACACAATCTAAGCTTCAAGAATGACTCCAACTCCCAATCAACAAGCTCCAAAATCCAAATGTAAAGCTCAAACACAAGTTGGAAGAAGGTAATTTTGATCTAGGGATGCAGGAGGATGATTATCTTGGTGAAAACTCAGAGTTTGGTCGTGCAAAATGAAAGACAAAAGTTGTCTTTTTATAACAGCACAGTTCGTTACGTACGTTATCACAAGAGGATAACGTACGTTAACAGCTTTACGTACGCTACACGGAATGTATTACATACGTAAGCTAAGTCCAGAGGCTATTGGACTGAAATACAAACATCATTACGTACGTTACCTATCGAAGCATTACGTACGTAATGTAGGTCAACTAGATTGCCTCCAAAAGATCAGATATTCGAATCCTGTCCGGCCCTACACGCCGAAAGTTGAGATCAGATACGATTACACTGGTTACGTACGTAACAAGTACACCTTTACGTACGTAAAGGACTAAGCATAACGTACGTTATGCTTAAGGATTAGCGTACGTTAGACTCAGGTTTAGTAACAAAAATGTAATAATCTATGCGACGCTGAGAATCCAATCATAGTGCGAATGATCGTTATTATTATGGCTATTTATGATATATTCCAACATCAAGAAACAATACACAAATGCAACAAGGCTACAACAGTATTTGAATTATCCGGAAGATACAACAATAAGTAAGAATTTTCGTCGGATATTACAAATTTGATGAGCAAATCAGAGCCTCAACCATCTTCGGAGTCAATGAGCATCTAAACTGGTAAAGAACTCGTCCTCCTGTGCTAAATGATGACTCAGAAGCTACGGTTGATATCGGAGTAGCTAAAATATCCCTAGCCATCTCTGATAGAATAGGAAAACGTGCACCGTTCTTCATCCACCACTGAAGAATGTCAAATGAGTCAATCTCGTCATCATCCTCCCCTTGACTATTTATGCCAATATCATCAACATACTGCTTCTCACCTAAGTAGATAGTCAACTCTGAAATATTGTCGTGTTCTCACCAAACATTTTTTCTTGGAATGTTAGAAAGAGAACCTGGAGCACGTCGGGACTTGAGGCGTTGACGCTGAGGGGAAATAGAAGGGGTGTGTGATTGTGATGTAGCCGCGGTGGCTCGTGGTGTAATTGTCTTAGTGGAAGTTGACGTCAACTGATTCTTATACAACTCAAACAACTCACTCATCGAACGTTGCACATGTGTGATCAACCCGCTGCCACGACCACTTCCAGAGACTTGATCCAAACACATTTCTACGTGTTTCATCTTCTGTCGAGGATCCAACGATGCAGCAATGTAAAGAAGCTTGTACAAATTAATGAACTCAATTAATTACTGCAGTGACTAGAAAGAAGGAAGCAAGATGAAATTTCTTATTAACAACATTGAATTTATTTCAACATTACTGAAATACTGAAATTATATAGCAACAATAAACTTTTTGAACTATATAACAACATTGAATTTATTTCAACATAATCCTCCAAAATTACAACAATACTGAAATCTGAGATGCAAATAGAAGATGCAAAAAAAAAATCTGAGCTACAGGAGGATGCTCAATTAGAAGATGCAAATACTATAATTTAGGAATGACAATCAAAATCTGAGATTTAGGACCGAAGAGAAATCAAGAAATCAAAGCTACGGGAGGACTGAGGAGAGGGGATCTGAGATGCAAACAAACACACACCAATTTAGGACCGTATAAAATCGACTGAACAATGCAAATAACTAACCTGGGTTGCGGACGGAGCTGATGGGAGGAAGGAACGGTGCTGCGGAGTGCGGACGACTGACGTGGTGGAGCGAACGCCGGAGACGACCATGGGAAACTGAACCGAGAGGGATTGGGAGGCGCGGCGATGGCGTGGAGCGGTGGAGCGGGCGGGAGACTGAGAGAGAGGAGGGTTACGGGGAGATAGGAAACGGGGAGAGAGAGTCTGGACTGGAATGGAAATGTCAAATGTGGCAGTGGCAGATGATTAGGGTAGTAAAAAAATTAGCAAAATTGTATAACTACAATACAAGGGACTGTGCCATAAAAAATAGTAAAATTATTATTTAATAAATAATAATTAATAGATAATAGTTATTAATTTTGTACGGTTCTCGGTTCCGAACCGATCGGATCTCGATTAAACTGAAACCATTTTATCCATGAAATCCCTAACCGAAAACCAAACCGAGAACCGTACTAACAGTTCTCGATTAACCGGAACCGCTCGGTTCCAATTTGGTTCTGGTTCTAACCGAGAACCGAGAACCATTTAGACAGCCCTACCCAAGGCCTTATGCACTGCTTTCCAAAAATGAGACACAAAGCGATCGTCTCTGTCAGAAATAATGGTCTTCGACGTACCATGCAATCGGACTATCTCTGTAATAAACACTCGTGCCAATTTCTCTGGTCCCCAACTGTCCTTTATGCCCAGAAAATGAGCCGATTTTGTTAGACGGTCAACTATAACCCAGATCATGTTCATTCTTGTTATGGACCTCGGCATAATAGTGATAAAGTCCATCAATATGTCCTCCCACTTCTATTCAGGAATCGGGAGCTGCTTCAGCATTCCGGCAGGTCGTTGATGCTCGATCTTAACCTGCTGACAAGTCAAACATTTCTAGATGTTGGCTACGTCTTTCTTCATGTTGCCCCACTAGAACTTCTGCTTCAGATCCTTATACATCTTATTGGTGCCCGGGTGGATAGAATAGGGCGTGCTATGAGCTTCCTTCATAATTGTTTGCTTCAAAACAGCAACATCGGGAACACAAAGTCGGCTCTGAACTCTAAAAACTCCATCATCGTGAATTACAAATCTTGGGGCCTTACCTTTACTCACTTCATCACATAACCGAATCATCAGAGGATCATCTAATTGCTTAGATTTGATTTCTTCGGTTAATGACGAGGTTAGCTCCATTACACACATTTGTCCTTGGACTCTCTGCAACCATACTTCAATTCCTTCGCGTATCAATTCCCGTTGAATGTTGGGCTGGGAGGTCAGAGTTTCCAGCATCTGAATAGAAACAGGCTTACGGCTAAGTGCATCGGCCACTACATTTGCTTTGCCTGGATGATAAAGAATCTCCAAGTCATAATCCTTAATCAATTACAGCCATCTTCTCTGCCGCATGTTCAACTCTTTCTGACTGAAGATGTATTTGAGACTCTTATGATCCATGAAGATCTGACAGTGAGTCCCGTACAAATAATGTCTCCATATTTTCAAAGCAAAAACTACAGCTGCCATCTCCAAATCATGCGTTGGGTAATTTACTGTAATACCCCGATTTCTATTATATAATATCCGGATTTTCAGTATAAATTTTTTGCGTTATTTTATCTGAGACGTACTGGATAGATTGGTGTCTATACAGTATGGATAAAATAGATTGAGAACTGAGACAGCTGTATTGGTATAATTGTCGTATTCAGTCGATAATTACATTTGAGGATATTGCGTATCAGGTTATCGTACTTTTGATACTGGGTATATCATATGAGAATATTATTGGATTGAGTATGTATATTCAGTATGTGAGTGTACATATCCAGTGTGTCGAGACGGACGAGAAGAGTTGGAAATGGCTAAGTATAGCCTGATTAGCGCGCGCTAATGTTCAAGTATAGCGCACGCTATCGTTCATGGTTAGCGCACGCTAGAGGCAGAATGTAGCGCACGCTAGTTCAGATCAGACCAGAGGGAATCTGCATGTGGACCCGGCTGCTTTCAGCGCATGTTCCGATAGGGTCAACGGTTGTTTGTCCTGAAGGATTAGCACATGCTAAAGCATGAGGCTTAACACACGCTAATTGTAGATCGGTCAAAGGGAATCTTATCCTTGTCATATGCTTTCGGCATGTGGGTCACGAGCATCTTCATGGTAGGTGTAGACTGTATCAAGTCAACTGATATTAGCGCACGCTAAATGCAAGGACTTACGTACGCTAGATAGTGTAAGTTACGTACGCTAATGCATGGGCATTACGTACGTAAGCACATGTACGAAGCCGGACAGTAGCCTCTGGACTGCGATAGCGCATGCTAAACAAAGTCAGTTAGCGCACGCTAAGACTGCGAGCGCATGCTAAAAAAAGTCAGTTAGCGCACGCTAAGACTGTTGCGCACGCTAAACATGATATGTTAGCGCATGCTAGTAATGTATTCTATATAAGGGGACAGACGGGTATTATGAAGCATTTTGTCCATTTCTTTCCTTTCACTCGATATAGATAGCTTTGGGAGGTACTTGAGGTCCAGAAACACTCCGAGATGATGATCTTTATCAATATTAAGATAGAGAGCGTGGATTAAAGCCTTGTTCTTGAAGTTATTCATGATTTTTGGAATGAAGTTCAAGTGTTCTTCTTCTTGGTTCGTTTAATCCAGGTAATTTTCGTATCCCTTTGATAGTAGTTCATTTTTAAGGACGATTACTTATGAGAGAACATGTTGGATAATCATGTGGTAATTTTTATGAGACCTAATGGGATTATGATAAGAGTTTTCGGATGTTATTTAAGATTCTTCATGTTTGTGGTGATTCGTTTAACTTTATGAGGTTGAATTCCGGATTGAGTATGATATGATCCTTGTGATAGTTATGGTGTTGTTTATCTTCAAGGGATATGGAGATTTATGTCTCCCTTCATTTTGGATTTTGATGTTAAGATGATATAAGGATATATAATGGTTTTGATTATAAATATGGATAAGATGATTAAAACCAACATTATTTTGATTTTAGTTTCGTATCTTCTTGATAAGATGTGGATCATGATGATGAGATTAAATTTGGAAAAAGTTATTGTTAATCTTGGAGTATGATTTCCTTTTCATTCGGATTCATAGTCGCAAGGTGTTAGTCGATGCTTGGTATGCATGCCACTGTACAGCATTAGCGCACGCTAAGCTTACTGGCTAGCGCATGCTAACGGGAGCAACTTAGCGTACGCTACGTTATGCGTTTAACGTACGCTAAGTAGGCAGACAGTGCAGTATTTTTGTGTTGTGATTATAAATTCGTGATGGTTTGATTTGGTTTATTCAGACTGCGTTTATTCGAGGTTTTTGTTGAACCGTTGAGTTCGATTGGTTGGTTATGTCGGTTTTTGATTATTATCGGATGTGTTGTCATTTGATTATTGCATTAGGTTACGTAATTGACCATGGATTACGACTGTTGTGTTGCGGTTAAGGCTGAGGACTTCGTAGTTTGCTTTTGATTGGGGTTGAGGAGCTCGTAGATAAAGGCAATGGGTTCGGTAACAGCTTCGTGGTATCGGTATCGAGGCAAGTTATACTTGTTCAGTTATAATATTTGATGAATGGTTTCATTTTCATTTCATTTATAATTCATATAGTAATGATATTATAAATATAAACTGTCGGGATGACGATTTGTTTATCGTGTTGTGGTTTGTGATAAATCATAACGTATATGATTTAACTGTGTTTGATTGAAGACAAATATGTGAGATATCTTTGATATATGATATGGAATGTCGAATATCAATGGTAGTTATCATGATGAGATGAGTATCGGGATAAAGGTTTATTGGTACTAAATGGGCGGTACCTTATTTAAGATTATTCGTATAACTCTGCATTCGTTCAGGGATGTTTGTTCGTGGAAAAGACATTGTCTTCGGGTTTGAGGTAATGTAAGTATTGTTCAGTTATGGGGATAATTATATCTGCTGAGTTGTTGTATATGTTGTAAGTTGAGGTTTCGTTTAATGAGATTTGTATTGGTTGTTCGTTGCGGGATGTTGGTCCCAGGACTGTTGTTTGGTATTAAGGGTTGTGTTGATCATTATTCGGGGATTGTGATTCCAGGATGGTTGTTCTGGATATTGTCCGTCGAGTCGATCTTTCATTATTTGTGTGTCTTTATTCACTTCGGTGAGTCTTTTGATCCTTATTGGATATGTGATTCTTTGAGTTTCGGTGTCATGTTGCATCGTGACATATCTGGAGTCATATCTGCGTGCCGATCGGATATGTGTAGGATTTTCAGGGCGGGCACATATAGACGTGTGATGGGGTCATGTCCTCACATTGGGCTGTGCACACGAGAAGATTACTTCGTGATACTGATTAGGTATAAGACCACACGTGTATTTGATCGATACACGGGGTGGCTTGTGCATGGACACATCTTCAGATCGGTCGCACTGTGACGTCCATCTTTGAGCCATATTATTTTGGTCGTTCATAGTCTATGTATGATTGTATATGTTCGACGGTTTGTGACTGGTTGCTCAAACGCCCGAGGGGTATGTTCGACAGTCGAGGTTATTTCTTTGAGATCCATTATATTTGTTCGTGTTGGAGTTTACCATGTTGATGGTATTCTCAGTCGTTGTTGATTTTTTATTGGTCGTGTCGGAGTTTACCATGTTGATAGTATTCTCGGTCATCGTTGATCCTTGTTGGTCATGTGGGAGCTGATCATGTTGAGGAGATTCCTGGTCGCCGTTGATTCTTTGTTGGTCTTGCTTGGAGTTTGTCATGTTGGTGATATTCTCAGTTGACATATTGGTTGATCTGGTTATTGATCATATGAGTGTTTGGGCTGTGCATCGATGTTTCGGATTTGTTATCATTATTTTGTGGTAGTTGATCTACAGATGTATTGTGTGTTGTGTCAAGATTTAACACCTTCCGACCGGCGATCGACTAGGAGTACGGGCGACCGAGTCACTGCCGAGCGACCAAGGCAAGTCTGCCGACCAGCAACCTGGCGACCGAGCCTTAACCCAGCG
The DNA here is from genome assembly GCA_033398695.1 of Orobanche coerulescens. NCBI lineage: Eukaryota > Viridiplantae > Streptophyta > Magnoliopsida > Lamiales > Orobanchaceae > Orobanche > Orobanche coerulescens. The sequence goes on along the minus strand of CM065814.1, from coordinate 85,838,855 downwards.
GACATGCTAGACAGGCCAACCGAAGGGCCCAGGACGAATCCCGGTGCCGAGCGATCGACATCAAGACGATCGCCTCTCAGTACTCGACGACCGACCCTTGGCGATCGACCGACTCTCGGCACCTGGCGACCTACCCTTGGCGACCGACCCTTGGCGACCTCCATCCACTGGCCGATGGCGGCCTCCGAAGACCATCCAGGGACGACCGCCTCATGTCGATCACCACCGATGGACATCCAGTCGGAAAAGGCCAAGCACCAGGACTGGCACCATGTGCAAAGGCCGGGACAAGATCCGCGAATCTCGGGCCATTGACCACAATCTGACAGATTCCCTCCACCAGCCGACAGGCCGCCGAAAGCTTGTCAGTAGGGCCACATGTTGACTGACTCCGGACACGTAATGGCTCCTTATTGGACCGCCCAAAGCTGTACCAGCCTCTTCCTTGGACTTTAGCCCGACAGCCAGTATCTTCCTTGGACTTTAGCCTGACAGCCCAGGGGATCGCCCCATTAAAGTATTGGCCGGCAGGCGATCGGCAGAATATTAAAATGGCCGGCAGGCGATCGGCCACTACAGGACAGGACCCGGCTGCCCCTATATAAGCAAGGCACCCTGCACTTGGACACTTCTTCTGCAACCTCACGATTTGAGCACACAATACAGAAACAATATACAGCACTTGGCTAATCTCCAACTCTTGGCAACAGCTTTCTTTCGGTCTTACTTCTCCCGGCCTTTTCTCCTCGAGCAGATTATCGGCGGGACGAAGAACACCAAGCTTCGCTCAAGAGCCGGATTAACAGAGTCTTTTTACACTCATTGTATTTAGATTTCTCACATTAATACTTGTATCCACGAATATTTGTATTAATAACATCTCGCGAGAGCATTCAAGCCCGGGCCTAACAAACCCGGCAAATCTTGTATTAATTATCTTCTCTCGGAAGTGCTCCCGCAATTGTTGTTTGTTGTCCGTCTTCCAGCAGTATTAATCTTCGGATAAATATTTTGGGCAACAACAATTGGCGCTAGAAGGAGGGGGTGATCCAACCCTCGATTTTATACACCTACCGTCCCGAAGAACACTCACTGTTCTCGGGGCAGATATTTGAAGTGACACTCACTGCACTTCAAAAGAAATCCTTCAGAAAACATGTCTTCCGCCTCCGCGTCGAAGAAAGCCGCTGGCCAGCCGGCCAAACCCCTGCCTGCCCTGGGCCCGAGCCACGGCCGATGGTGGAAGGTAGCCGCCATGATCGAGACGCTCGATCCGTCCACGGACGGCGGCCAACCTCTCGCTCGATCGGTTCCAACCAAGGAACAGATCGAGGCCCCGCCGTCCACGGGAGCGACGGAGTGCTCTCGACGCGCCTCCGCCACGCCCCGGTCTCTCGCCGAAGATCAGCGGAAGCTCAAGGCACTGCTGGCCGAGCAATCGCCAGAGGCTCTCACCGCAACAGAGGCGCTCGGCACCGGCACGTCTCGTCTCGATCGCACAGGCAATGACCCGACTCGCACGGGCGGCCCGCCTCACTACGAGACGGAGTTTGAGTCCGTCACCGTGAGCTCGGCCTACCCGGCTCCCACAAGACGATCCGGCCGCGGCTCCCGCTCGCCAAATTCCCGAGGTCGGGCAGAATGGGTCCGAGATCGCACACGCCTCGGCCCCGCTCCCAAAGCCGATCCGCAAGCCCGAGCCGCGCGATCGCCGCAATGCAACGTCAACTCAACGACATGAAGGCGCTCCTGCTATCCGGGAGGCGCGTGAGGACGATCGCCCGCCGAGCGAGCCGCTCGCGATCGACATCGAGCTCGCCCGTGCGGCACGATCGCCTCCTCGACACCCGTGTACCAAGGGCGATCGGACCCTGCACACCCGCACAAGTTCAACATCTACATGACCGGTGTGGGGCATCGGACGCGACTGCATGCCGAATGTTCCTCCGACACCGACGACCTCGCCACCGGTGGTACACTTCATTGCCACCTCGGTCCATTGCCTTTAACGAGCCGGCGCACGTCTTCACGGAACACTTCGCCACCGTGGTCGCCCGGCCGGAAGGTCGCCATCGCATGATGCAAATCGTGCAAGGAGAACAGAGTCCGACTCGGACTACATCGACCGGTTGACGGATCATCCTCAACGGCGAGCCCGTAAGCGATGAGACCGCCCTCACGCGGTCTAGGAGGTTTCCGGGGCTTCTCGCCTATGTTCGGGCATCTCACGAAGACCCCGCCGACGACCTACGCAGCCTTCCGGCTAGAGCCGCAGATTTCTGTCTGCAAAGGCTTCTTCTCACTTAGAGTAGATCGGTGGCGCCGTCGACGACCTCAGTCTTCCGGCCCAGATCGCTACTATCCGGAAGAGCCGATGACTCGCTCACCACCGCTACCCAACATTCTAAATAAGGGTGGCTCGCCGATCGCCGATATCCGACCTACGAATAAAGCGATCGGCCGCCGAGCGGCGATCGCGATTATCCGGCAGTCGCAACATCATCAAGAACCCTGGACACGATCGCCATCTACACCGAAGATATAACATGACGGACTAAGGCATAAGATCGCCTCCACCGCACATCATAAAGCCACGGCCCCGGGCACGATGGAACCGCCGCTTCGGCTGCAAGGTCCTTTCGCCGAGATCGCCCGCCTTCGTTTAAATACGAGGCCGGCGTAGTCGGGGCTCTCCAACATTAATCGGTGGACTCATTCCACAACCCCGTCTCAACGTACACGTCGAGGTCGGCCATCTCCATGGTGCCGAGGTGGAAGCAGAGCTAACAAGCCGCGGGCGTGGAGTTGATTCATCCGACGCTGCCCCGCGCAAGGACTCCTCTAGACCGAGACCGCACGCCTTTCGTTTAAATACAAGGCGAGGCGCAGCCTAACAGAGGACCCTCATAATAAAGTGAGCCACGAGGCACTCATTGTCTTTGTGCACCAAGACACGGTCATGGGGTCGGTCCATCGATCTCCGCGACTGTGCACGATTCCTCAAGCAAGCGAAACCACCAAGTTTCCATGGGGGATCGGCCAATGTTGTTTTTTGCAGGTACGAGACCGAAAGATAGCTAAGCCAATCGACCATGATAGCCCAAGTCCGAGTCCCAAGTCAGCTCAGATCGCCCGTCCTCATCCGTACACGATCACCAGCAAGAACCACCTCGCCCCATGTCTTCAACATAGGAGCAAGCTGGGGGGCAATTGTTGTGTCAAGATTTAACACCTTCCGACCGGCGATCGACTAGGAGTACGGGCGACCGAGTCACTGCCGAGCGACCAAGGCAAGTCTGCCGACCAGCAACCTGGCGACCGAGCCTTAACCCAGCGGACATGCTAGACTGGCCAACCGAAGGGCCCAGGACGAATCCCGGTGCCGAGCGATCGACATCAAGACGATCGCCTCTCAGTACTCGACGACCGACCCTTGGCGATCGACCGACTCTCGGCACCTGGCGACCTACCCTTGGCGACCGACCCTTGGCGACCTCCATCCACTGGCCGATGGCGGCCTCCGAAGACCATCCAGGGACGACCGCCTCATGTCGATCACCACCGATGGACATCCAGTCGGCAAAGGCCGAGCACCAGGACTGGCACCATGTGCAAAGGCCGGGACAAGATCCGCGAATCCCGGGCCATTGACCACAATCTGACAGATTCCCTCCACCAGCCGACAGGCCGCCGAAAGCTTGTCAGTAGGGCCACATGTTGACTGACTCCGGACACGTGATGGCTCCTTATTGGACCGCCCAAAGCTGTGCCAGCCTCTTCCTTGGACTTTAGCCCGACAATATCTTCCTTGACTTTAGCCCGATGGCCCGAGGATCGCCCCATTAAAGTATTGGCCGGCAGGCGATCGGCAGAATATTAAAATGGCCGGCAGGCGATCGGCCACTACAGGACAGGACCCGACTGCCCCTATATAAGCAAGGCACCCTGCACTTGGACATTTCTTCAGCTTCTTTCTGCAACCTCACGATTTGAGCACACAATACAGAAACAATATACAGCACTTGGCGAATCTCCAACTCTTGGCAACAGCTTTCTTTCGGTCTTACTTCTCCCGGCCTTTTCTCCTCGAGCAGATTATCGGCGGGACGAAGAACGCCAAGCTTCGCTCAAGAGCCGGATTAACAGAGTCTTTTTACACTCATTGTATTTAGATTTCTCACATTAATACTTGTATCCACGAATATTTGTATTAATAACATCTCGCGAGAGCATTCAAGCCCGGGCCTAACAAACCCGGCAAATCTTGTATTAATTATCTTCTCTCGGAAGTGCTCCCGAAATTGTTGTTTGTTGTCCGTCTTCCAGCAGTATTAATCTTCGGATAAATATTTTGGGCAACAACATTGTGTATGGTTGGTTCTTATCAGGATTGGTATTTGATTATGCGATCCGACGGACATGATTTGGCACAGATTGGATTATTTCCGCCCTTATGAGTTATGATTATATTTTAAGGATTCTTGGTATTGTTTGAATACAGTACAGATGATGATTATCGAGTTCATTTCTTCATTTGAGAATGCGAAATGTGGATCATGGTAAGGATTGATTTGTTATAGATTGCTATGCATTGGTAAGGTTATGACGGTAAGATTACGTTGGTAGTATTCTTACAGTATTGTTACATTGGTATGTAATTATCTATGATGATGTGATCGATATCATTGTTGAGTATTGTGGCTGACCCCGTCGTGGGCTTTATTTTTAGGTACTCGGAGATCGAGCTAGTAGCGGTTGTGAAGGGGTGAGCTGCCCGGGTGATACTGGTTGTAGCATGATTTTGAGTATTGAGTATTTATTGCTGGTTGTTTTATTTCCGCTGTGTATTTTGAATTGTATTTTTATTCGCTGCGTGTGTATATTTCAAAATGTCTTTTCGGTATATTTACCAAATCGTGTGTACATTTCGAAATGGCTTTTTGGGTACTTCGTCAACTTGGATTATTTCGTAAAACCGATTCCCTAAACCTAGTTTTGGCATTTTGGCCATGAACGTTTTAACAATATTTTCATGACGGTATTTGATACTTTATAAATGACTTTTGTGAGTACTTGAAAACATTACCGTCATCGGCCTTTTTGGCATTTTTGAACGTTGTTGAAAATGAATTTTAGCCTGGTGGGTTCCGGCGCGGGGCCCACGGCGCTGTAATATCCCAGATGGTTTTGGGGGTGTTACAGAAGATGGTATCGGAACTTGGGTTTTGTGAAACTCGGGCGTGTGTGTTATGTGGCTCTACCTGTACGGTAGTAGCGTGAATTTTGAAAATGATTTTTCTGACTTTTGAGTCAAACCGATTTTTAGAGGTTCCAGAATTTTTGAGATCTTTTCAAATTGCTATTTGCGATATTGGTGTGTGTTGGTATTGTGTTGAGACTTCGTATATGAGTCATGTGCTAGTACCACGGGAGATCATCGGCTTCACGCACCTGTAAGTATGTCATTTTGGTTATTCGCTTGTGGCTACGATTGATTGTTTTTGTGATAAGTTGGAAATTTTGGTTGATCTGTTGGGTGTGGCAGGTTGCAAGTTTCGAGGACGAAACTTATTTTTAGGGGAGTAGAGTGTAATACCCCTATTTCTAGTATATAATATCCGGATTTTCAGTATAAATTTTCCGCGTTATTTTATCTGAGACGTACTGGATAGCTTGGTGTCTATACAGTATGGATAAAATAGATTGAGAACTGAGACAGCTGTATTGGTATAATTGTCATATTTGGTCGATAATTGCATTTGAGGATATTGTGTATCAGGCTATCGTACTTTTGATACTGGGTATATCATATGAGAATATTATTGGATTGAGTATGTGTATTCAGTATGTGAGTGTACGTATCCAGTGTGTCGAGACGGACGAGAAGAGTTGGAAATGGCTAAGTATTGTAATATCCGAGATTTTTATTCTGATTAATTCGAATTTTTCTTTTTTAGACCGGAAATTTCTCGATTTCCGAGCATTGGTATTATTTTTCTCGACAATCGATTTTGTGTTTATGGCTATATGTGGTGATTTGTTGTATATTAATTTCATTTTGGATCGATGTTGTTGTCCGCGAGCGTTTCGTCGTGTTCGTTTCGTGCGTTTTTAGGAATCGAGTCGTCAGGCCACGACAGCCGGGCGCTGGCCGGACGGTTGCGGGAGGAACCGGCACGGATGCTGGGCACTGCCGGACAAGTGCGGCAGGAACCGTCATGGAGGCTGGGCGCTGCCGAACAGTTGCGGCAGGGACCAGCGTAGCGTACGCTACGGCCGGACAGCTGCACGCGCTAACCCGCAGGAGTAGCGCACGCCACTGCCGGGAGGTAACGCATGCTAATCGGCCGGGCAGTCTAGGCAGTAGGGTCTGGACTTCGTCCAGGCCATCAGGTAGCGCACGCTACGGCCGGACAGCTGCGCGCGCTAACTCGGCAGTCTAGCGCACGCTACCGGCTCCGCCGGCGCACGTTACCTGGCCGGGCAGATTAGTCCAGTAGGTCCTGGACGGGCCGATTGCGCACGCTGCTGCCGATGTCTTGCGCACGCTATCGGACCCCGGCCGAAGATTCTGGACCAGGGCCGGCCGATAGCGCACACTACCCGGACAACTTAGCGCACACTAGTCAGTTGCCAGTATATATATGACCGAGCAGCCCTGTTTTCATCCATTTTTCACTTCCCTTCCTTCATGTCCACGGCTGGATCTTTTGAGAGAAAGGAGGCATGTTATTGAACAACAAATCCACGAATATCCTGAGTCCATATCATTGATCGATCAATCCATAACATCCTCTAATCGACCGAATCAAGGTTAGTTTTTCCTAAAATCCAAACTTTGGGAAATTTGGGGATCTTGGTAGATTTCGTCTGTTTGAGCCTTATGAACTTAAATTACTGATGGATAATTGTAGATTAAGTTGTATTCTATCATTTTCATCATCTTTACATGGTTTTACCATTTCCAATTCGTCGATTATATGAACTTCCGTTTGACGCCTTCACGGTGTCCGGGGAAATGCCGCAGAGAGGAATTTGGTCGTTTTGTGATGTTTTTCCTCATGTGATTGATTGTTTATTCGATGATAGGATATTAGGGACGATTTCCCTACAAAAATATGGTGTTGAGCGCTTCCGATCGTTGTTTTCGTTGGAGTTCCAGATCTTGCCAACCGACCGTACTTTCGGAGTATCCGCGAGAGATTACCAAGGCAAGTACCTCGATATATGAATTGTAACTGCGTGAAATCATTGTTGTCGAAGTGTATGAGTTTATACGGATGTATATATGTGTATATATATATGTATGTGTATATATATATATATATATATTTATATATATTTATATGTTAAATATATGTATGTATATACGTATATTGATATATATGCTTATGTCGGTGATCGATGAGTGATGAATGCTAACACTAGTTGACGTACTCAACTTGGATTGATGGATGAACTATAGTTATTCATATAATATATTAAGGTTATATATATATCTATATATCTATATATATATAAATATATATATTCGGTTGAGTCGCAATATAGAGATATTTGTGCGGTGTTGATTGGTTATGCTTGAAGGCTTATTGTGATTGAGTTTGATTGATAACGTGCGTGTTACTGTTTATTTGTGTGGTTATGGACTGGCGGAGAAATTGTGTGACTTGATGTACCGAGTTGAAAATTATTGTGACGTTTGTCCGTGTGCTTGATGTTTGAAATAATGTGGATACTTGTTATGAGAAACGTCGTATCCGGGAACCTCTGAGGGCGGGGCGTGCACTCCGGCCTGGGGTATGCTGCATTGTGCGGCTCTATATGGGTGGTGAACGCCGGTGTTACCTAATGCGCGCGCAAGGGGCGGCTCTTACGGGAGTGATCGCCGGCGCGGTGACATGTTCAATGAGCGGCCAACATGATGGAGTGAACGCCGGTACACAGGTGCGCAAGGGAGGCGCCTGGCAGGCTTATTGGTTACGGGTATTTGAGTGATAGCTAAGACCCCGTTACCGAACGATGTACGTATCTCAAATTCTTTCAACTCACTTTTAAATGTTTGTCTTGATATAGACCGCGATTCGTGTTTTCGAAAGCTTGTTTCAACTTGTTTTTAAAGTGTTGGTATCAGGCTTAATTAACCAAGGAGGTTTGATGAAATCTCTGAGGGTTAATTAATCGGGGGTCTTGAGCAGGATATGTCGAATGAGAGTTTGTACCTTTGATTGTATTGTGGTGCTATTCTGTGTATTGGGTCGAGGACCCTGTGGAATGTTGAGATGATTGATTTTGTGATGATGTTATTTGGATTGGGTTGAGAACCCTGTGAGATGTTGTAATGATTTCGTTTGTGACAGTGTTCTATAAATTGGTTCGAGGACCCCGAATAAGTTGACCTTGTTTTCGTGTAATTGTTTTCCATATGTTGGGTCAAGGACCCGAGAGCTTTTGAAATTATTTCCAAAAGTATTCCCATTCGATTTTAAAAACCCCCAGACGGCCCGAGTCAATAATAACGTTTGCAAACTATCTTATCAAACCATTTTTCCTTTTACAAAAGGGATTTTCCTGACTCCTTGGGCTCGTTTAAAGTTTCATTGATGTTATGTTCCGTAAAGAGAATATGATTATGTGATTATCTTTCACCTTGTGTATGCGAGTGTTATTCTGTGTTGACTATGGGAATGTATGGTTTGTGTTAAGGCTTCAGGGCGGTTGAATTTTGTGTTGTTACTGTTCGTATATCTTTTATATTATGTACTTGCACTAGCAAAATTCCAGTTTGCTAACCCCTGAGTTTTCGGGGTGTGGGTGCATGTTATGCGCTCAGGTTTTGGCAGCTCGGGAGCAGTCACAAGATTGGCTTGAAAGGAGATGGAGGACAATGATACTAATCATACTAGAGTCAGAGTCTTTTCTTTTGTTTCATTTTGGTCGGTATTTCTCTGTCGTTTGAGTATTCACCCTTGCATGGGTGTAGTTTTCATTTATTAAATTGAGTTGTCATTCTTTTCGGTGTTCAAGTTTATTATTGTCATTGTAATATGAATGTCGTTTATTCTGAATTGGTTAATGACCTTGTCGGTCTGCTTTGTATTTAATTTTGACCCCGGTCGGTCAATCATTGAGTAGTCTTTTGGAGTTTAGCCTGGTAGATCCTTGTGATAAGGGTCTACGGCGTGTGACATTCCCGGTCGTATTCTGGGGGTGTTACATTTATGGTATCGGAGCTTAGGTTTCCGAAAAACCTAGGCCGTTGGGTCAAGTCCATGTCTTGTGTAAGTCGCGCGCATCATAGTTGTGATTCGTATCGTGGTTCCGACATCATCTTCCGGCAATCTGTGATGGTAAGCCTCCCGATCGTAAGTCCCCTTATATACGTATTTGATTATATTGTGCTAATGTGTTTAATGTGAACTAGGGATTGGAACTTGTTGGTTATATTATTGTTTTAGGTTATAACATGAGTATGCGGTCCGAGCAGAAATGGTTATGTAGTATGCTTCGAAAGTCGAGCATATTTATTTGTTTCTGTACTTTATTAGAACAAATTTATGAGTGTTAATTTTATCCGCTGCATGAGTATTTTGAGATGGCTTTTGGTATCTTGCAAGCCGAGTTTTGATATTTTGGTCTTGCACGTTTTGATAGTATTCTTATGATGGTATTTGATATTTTATAAATGACTTTAGTGAGTATTTGAGAATATTACCGACATCGGCCTTTTTGGCAATTTGAACAATTTTTTTTTAAAAATAATTTTTAGCCTGGTGGGTTCCGGCACGGGGCCCACGACGCTGTAGTATCACGAATATTTTAAAGTGCTGCATTGAAATTTTCTAACATTGTGAAAAGCCATGATTTAATGTCGTCATGTTAAATGGTCACGTATCTCGGTGGAAAATTCTTTCGAATAAATATTTTGGTAGAAGAGGAAAGATTTTCAAAATTGTGGTATTTGGGACTCTAACACTTTTGAAATATTTCAAATTAGTTACAATTCAATTTTGAATTTTTTGTTCTTTTATACATTACTCGAAAATAATTTTTAGAGTCGTTATATAAACTTCCTCTTCCGAAATAAAAGACAGTATTTATGAGTCTTGGGCGCAACGTGACTAGCCCTCTTTTACAAAACTTTGTTTTCATTAAGTGCATACATATAATGATCGTCCTCGTCGAAGGACTCGAAATTGACTTCATAAAACTTTGTGCTTTACGATAGTACCGTTATTCTAAGGATGCTAACTAAAACTATGGTTGATAATTGTGGTATATTGTACGACTGATAAACTAATACTGTTGATCGGTGTTATCCGTATTAGTATGTCGAGCCTCGGCGGATGTAGACGTGATGATGGAAATGGAAGCGGCGAGGTGGTTCGTACTGTAACACCCCAAACTAGGCGGATATTACAGTGCCGTGGACCCCCGACTGGGACCCACCAGGCGAATGAAAACTGATGAATTAAATAATATAATTGTAGTACCGAACCACATTATATTACCAAATACTCTGATGAGGAGCTTAAGTACATTACACCAGGACAAAACAGAATACTAGTATATTTTATATGAAGATAAAATACACCACCCTGAATAAATAAACATCTCATACGGAATTTGCAGCGGAAATACAACTGAAGAGAAATAAGAATTACTGAAATGACTGAAATGACTGAAATAAACGGAATGACTGGGGCCCCCTACTAGTATCACTGAGACTCCTCGCCGTCAACATACTCTTCCCGTGCCTTTGCCTTGCCGTGACCTGAAAACAAAATCCCCCAACGAGGTCAGTTACAAAGAACAACGATCCTGAAGGGTTGAAAATACACAAACATGATAACTGAAGTTATGAATTATCCTGTCATGAATTACGCTGAAGAGGAGTATCACAGTACGCCCGTAATGTTTTGTGCAAGTGTACAAGACGAATGACCGGACACACCCGTCCTTGTACCTAATTAGTCTCACAGAGGTAAGCGTTACCGTGTGCACGGTCCAAATGTATCGGTGAACCCAATACATAACCATCGTGTGCCCGACTAAAAATTCCACACAACTACACCCGACCACGCAATATGAACCCAGAAGGTCATATGAACGAGAATGACCGCAATGAAAATCAATGAATAATAATTCAACAAGGCCAAGAATGACTCACTGAGATGAAAATAATAGTGACGTGATTGATAACTCAATGAAATGATTGGAACCCTCGTTCCTCGTGAATGAAGTGATTATTCAACAATTACAAGTCTCAATGCGGTTAATAAAATGATGAATGAGTATGATTATGAATGATCAACAACAAAAGGAGTGAATATCCTTTTAACCGAGTAAGAATCAACTTACACAACACCGGTGACAATTATCCTTCCACGAACAACGTCCTAATTGAGATATCGGTCGCTCGAACAACCTTGAATAACACAATTACCAACAATCCGTTCAACATACGAATCAAACACGAATATAATGAACTCAAAACGTCGATACGACTCAACCAAGTTCATTGGGGCATTAAATCGAACACTTTGTGGCCAAACTTCGTTTGATTACACCCAAACTTCAATAATACTAACATCAAATCCCCAAGAAGTGTTTCAAACTAACAAAACATCTTCAATACGATCAATAATCTATTATGAATATTCAAATTCATTATTATAACAACGATTAATCGAAAACCCCCAAATCCAACTCAAATTCAAAGTGTTCTTGAATAATCCTTCAATAATCCAATGAATAATCAAACATATCCATAATCATGTATATATCACTTCATACAACATGATCTTAACATCCAAAACATCAAAACTCAATTCAAAATCGAAATCCAAGAGGTTTGATGAATATTACCTTTGAAGATCCAAGTACTTTAGTCCGATGAAATCGCGTTAGATCGACAATCCGAGCATCACAACCGAATGAAAATGATGAAAAATGAATACCCAAGTGATTGATGATGAAGATTTCTCCCCTCAAGCTCTCTCTCTCGTATGAAGGTGAAGAAGTGGAGGAAAATGAGCTGAACTCGCTCAACAAATGCAATTATAGAGTTGACTGCCCTGTGTGTCGCGGCTCAGCCGAAGTGTGCCACGGCACAGGGCCAAAAATGCCCCCCAGTGGTCAGCAGTGTGCCGCGGCACGGACGAGTGTGCCGCGGCAGTGTCTCGGCAGTGTTCCGCGGCCCTGCCGGCATGTGCCGCGGCACAAGGTACAGATGGGTTTGGCCGAAAATGCAATACGAGTGTGCCGCGGCCCGGACAGGTGTGCCGCGGCAGTGACATGGCAGTGTGCCGCGGCCCTGCCGGCACGTGCCGCGGCACAAGGTACAGAGAGCTCGGCCAAAACTAGAAAATGTGTGTGCCGCGGCGCACACTCCTTGTGCCGCGGCCCACACCCCTTTGGGTCCAAAAATGAAGAAAATTGACCCGGGAAGGGAATAAAGGCAATAGGAAATGATATTTGGGAACCAATAACACGAAATGGAAGTACGGAAACCCCAAAATGGTGGTTCCAAGCCATGATTACAAGTGTTCGTCCAACAAGAACACGATTTGAACAATGAAGAGATTTGAAATGACATGAATTCCAACGTCAACATCGACTAATGAATCAATTACCATGATCAAGATAATACTCTTGTCTCGATTCCCAAGTAAGGTTGAAACAATGAACAATATCGATACACAACTCGAAGTTATTCCGAACGGTGAACCCAGATGAATGATTATTAACAAGTGAAAAATTACATAATGACAATTACCGAATGAAATTACTGAATGAAAATGACTGAATTACAACCGGGTATTACATACACCCCCCTTAAAAGAGTTTCGTCCCTGAAACTAAGGGTCAAACAACTCGGGATAACTCTCCCGCATACTATCCTCAGTTTCCCAAGTAGCCTGTTCGACTCCGTGTCTAGACCACTGGATTTTAACCAAAGGAATCGCCTTATTCCTCAACTATTTGATTCGCCGCTCTAAGACTCATATGGGACGCTCCTCATACGAATGATCATCAGCGATCTCGATTTCGTCGAACTGAAGTATGTGACTCGGGTCGGCAACATACTTCTGCAACTGAGAGACGTGAAACACATTACGAATTCGGCTCAACGCCGGAGGTAAGGCCAAATGATAAGCTAGCTCGCCTACTCGTTCCAAAATATCAAATGGTCCAATAAATCTCGGACTCAACTTTCCCCGTTTCCCAAAACGGAAGATACCTCGACTCGGGGATACCTTGACCAACACGTGGTCACCTTTCTCGAACTCTAGTGGTCGACGACGATTGTCTGCATAAGATTTCTGTCGACTCTGAGCGGTCAACAATCGACTCCTGATCAAAGCTACCTTCTCACGAGCGGCTATAAGCATATCGGGCTCGGTGCCGATTGATTTGGATAGGTCATCCCAACATAAAGGAGATCGACAACGACGACCGTACAAGGCCTCGTAAGGTGCCATCTTAATCAAAGCATGCCAACTATTATTATACGTGAATTCGATCAATGGTAGTTGGGCTTCCCAATCGTCTTTCCAATCGAGGACGCATGCCCTCAACATGTCCTCTAATGTCTGAATAGTCCTCTCTGATTGTCCGTCGGACTGAGGGTGAAAAGATGTGCTGAAATTAAGCTGAGTTCCCATAGCACGATGAACTGATTTCCAAAAATGAGACACAAACCGTCCGTCACGATCGGAAACGATACTTTTAGGAGTATCGTGCAGTCTCACTATCTCTTTGATGAACAGCTGGGCAAGTCTCTCGGGACCCCACGTATCCTTGATCTCAAGGAAATGAGCTGATTTAGTTAAGCGGTCCACGATCACCCAGATCGTATTCATGCCACGACGACTCGTCGGCAAACTCGTGATGAAATCCATAGAAATGTCTTCCCACTTCCATTATGGAATAGGGAGCGGTTTCAGCATACCCGCCGGTCGCTGATGTTCTATCTTGACTTGCTGACAGGTTAAGCATCTCGAAACAAATTCCGCGACTTCTCGCTTCATATTACTCCACCAGTAATTTTGTTTCAAGTCCTTGTACATCTTGCTAGACCCCGGATGAATGAGCTTCTCTGAATATCGAGTTTTTCAACTCGTCATTTGCCGGTACGACAACCGATTCTTAAATCTCAAAAGTCCATCCTCGTGGACCACGAATCCAGGGGCTTTCCCCTGAGCCACATCCTCACGGATGCGCAACAATGCTGGGTCTGAACCCTGATTCTCCCTGATTTCCTCCTCAAGTAACGATGAAATCTCTAACATACAAAGCTCTCCCTGAACTCGCTGAAGCCAGACCTCGATCTCGGGTCTAAGGAATTCCTGCTGAAGCTCCTTCTGAACTGTTAAACGAGCAAGCATCTGCTCCTGAACGGACTTACGACTCAGGGCGTCGGCGACAACATTTGCCTTGCCCGGGTGGTAAAGGATCTCGATATCATAATCTTTGATTAATTCCAACCACCGTCTCTGTCGCATATTTAACTCCTTGTGAGTAAATATATACTTCAAACTCTTGTGATCAGTGAAAATCTGACAGGTGACGCCATAAAGGTAATGACGCCAGATTTTCAAAGCGAACACCACGGCTGCTAGCTCCAGGTCGTGGGTCGGATAATTAACCTCGTAAGGTCTCAATTGCCATGATGCATAGGCAATAACCTTCCCATTCTGCATGGGCACACATCCGAGACCCTGTCCGGACGCATCACTATAAACCACAAATCCTTCCGTCCCCTGCGGCAAGGAAAGTACAGGTGCTGACATTAACCGGCTCTTGAGTTCCTCAAAACTTCGTTGACACGCGTCGGACCACGTGTATTTCTTATCCTTTCGCAAAAGGTTCGTCAAGGGTTGAGCGATTCTAGAAAATCCTTCCACAAACCGCCGATAATAACCGGCTAATCCGAGAAAGCTTCGGATTTCCTTAACATTCTTCGGAGGTAACCAATCTTGGATAGCCTCCGTATTCTGAGGATCAACACGCACTCCATCTGATGAAATTACATGCCCGAGAAAAGTCACTTCGGACATCCAGAACTCACATTTGGAAAACTTTCCATAAAGTTGCTCTCGTCTCAACACATAGAGAACCTGATGAAGATGAACCTCGTGTTCCTCTCGGTTACGAGAATAAATCAAAATGCCATCAGGTAGACCAATGACATAAGGCTCACAACTAGTAGCACTACCCAGACGCACTACACCATAGATTGCATACAGCAACGTGTAAAATACGTTGCAATATGCCCTAAATTCATTGCAATAGGGCCTATTGCAACGATTATGCAAAAATCAAGCGTGCACTTTGCTCTGGTTGCCATAGGGCCCTTATGGCAACAAATTTGGTACCATATTGCAACGGCATATTATCGTTGCAAATATAGTATATGGCAACGATTTAACGGCTATAGCAACATGTTTAACACCATTGAAATATCTTGGACTACCTATGGCAACATTTTTTTGCAACGATTTTTTTGTGTTAATTGTTGCAATACATGAATTCAGGCAACCCTAAGGCAACATATATATGCCCAATTGCAACGTATTTAGAATCAAATGCAATCTAATTTTATTAATGAATATGACATATATGGCAACATTTAAGCTTCTATTGCAATGCTAAATAAAAAAACTGGCATGACCATTAGATTTATTTCAATTAGTATATCGTAACATCAATCCAACCGAGCAATATTACTGATGTTCCAACATCAATAAATTCACTCAGACTAAGTTTAGAAAAATGACCAAGTTGAAGCAAAATAACTAAGTTCAAGTGACACACAATCTAACTTAGTAATACATAGACCAATATCTTAGTTAAACATTATATAAACATGAGTCATGGCTCTTCTTCCTCTTCCTATTCCTCTTCCTCTTCATCTTCATCTTCATCTATCTTCATCTTCATCTTCATCCGTCTCATCTCCGTCCTCAATAGAAGTAGTAGCACATCTAAATCCTTCTCTGAATCATTATGGACTTCTCCCAATCTGAAATTATAAAAAAAAAAGTTAGATCATCACAAAGTAGATTAAATAATGCAATGGCTTCAAAGAGATATAATTGCCTCGACAAAATCAAAACAACGCCTTGTGATACTCTATATTGATATTCTTTTACCTTGTGAAATTTCCCGTTGCATCCGACTCTTGTGAAGCATTACACAAACTATTACGGAGACCGCTTTCACAATGCAACAGATTTCCTTCACTTGGTTCATTAACTTTCTGATAACAACAATAGAAAGGAATATGCTTAGCTAAACCACTTTACAAAACGGTAATCGGTAAACGAAAAGAAAAAATAGAAAAAGAAAAGAAGTGATCGAACGGGAGACGATGAAATTAATGTAAAACCCGGCCTAAAAGTAGTTTATAACAGCCCTGACTCTTCGCCATCGTGTCTTAATGCCGCAAATAGATACCAAACCACGTTAATAATTCAACTCCCACAACTGTTGAAGCGAATTACAAGTTGCCCATGTTTGTAAACAGAAGCTAAAAGTTGAATAACTTCAAAAGTTAAATCAAAAGCAGCACTTGAGGGGGGGAAAATCAGCAAGAAGCTCACGATCACTTTTTTTTTCAAGTGTTTACAAAATACTTCTTCAACGAATAATGAAACCTTTCGTCTTTTGAAAGAAATATCATACCAGCAAGACGGCCTCTGATATATTGATTCAGAAGCTCCAGCCAATGACAAGAATGAGTTGTACAATCTAGTAAATGACCGTATATACAGAAACATCTCGTGTGATACCATCTTTACTTTTCACATCACCGGCTTCCATGTTCAATTTTATGGTTGACCATGTCAAACTTCTAAGATCAAAAACCTGAAAGCAATAGAGAAATTTTTTGAGGTTGAGAAGAACTTTTATGATTAACCCTAAGAAGAATAAGCAAGACTAAAATCGATAAATATCTACCATTGCGACTTCCACCCATAATGTATAACTTTTCATCACATATTGTTGCAAGATGTCGTGTGGCATGAATAATGCATCAAAACAAAGTAGCCCGTAAATATTGTAAATAGTCAACTCCAAGTCCAAAGCTGGATATTTTATTATGAAAAGAGAAAAAGACATAACGAGAAACTAGGAAGCAATCAAAACAATATAATGACAATGAACTAAGAAAATCTAAATTTTCGGTTGAACAAGACCTTGTAACGAAAGCAAAGTTGTCCGACCGAGATACCGAGAGTGCCACCCATCGGTCATAGTTTACATTCAAATACCAACTTTCACCGTTTGTTCCCATTGGGGCTAGCGTGGCACACACTAAACTTTTATCGATTTACAGTAAAGCAACAAGCACGATTGCAAGAGCATGATCGCACATATAGCAGATGAACGCCAATGGATTGAGTAATAAAAATATACTATAAAAGTCTTTACATGTGATAACGACTTGGAATAAGTAAATAAATTAACGCTTTATGAAGTCGGTTCTACACCAACGATTTCTTTCTTAAACAACATTTGATTTATATACTTATAAAGAGGGCTAATTATGCCACTTCCCAAGTTCTTATAATTAAGTGAGTCAACTATTGCTTACACTTAAAAGATGAGAAGATAGAATAGACAAATGTAAAAATGAAGTCAATGAAGATAGGATGGTCGTAAAACTAATGAATGAAAATGCATAACATTATATACTAACAATATACAAATTCGGTTAACAGGAGAGGTATAAGAGAGACGTTCATTTGAAAACAAAAATTACATTTCAAAGAATCAGATACACTGCTTTTACCTAGATATAACTCAAATCTAAGCCAATATATTATATATTGGGTCATCCTAGACATGGTTCCAGAGAATCAAGTTACCTATAGGCTATATCTATTGAATTTGGGGTCGAAGTTCTCTCCATATGCAACTATTCTTAGGCCCAAAACTTATCCCCGTGATTGTCATGCGGCCATGCCATACAAGACCTAAGCAAAATCGATGAAGAAACGTGATGCTTATGATTATGCAATCTCAGTTATAACTTGGTTTCTGCTTCTTTTTGTTTCACAACCCCCCCCCCCACCACACACCGCAGTCCAAAAGCATCACAAAGTCTCAAAGAACTACTCTTTGAATCTCGGGCCAGTGTTCAGTGCCATTTGCATTCACACCAGAGTCCTAGAACAACTCCAATAAAACTTTTAGAATCTCTCTCAACTCATTACCTTGTTAAATTTCTGCATAGGCCCAGAGATAACATCTGGCTTCCACATACCGGCACTTAATGTTGCGATCGAATAGTTCGTTGTAAAATGAAATCAAAACTTAGCAACAAAATCTAACCTACAGAAACACCGAAACAGAATACAGAATTAAAGAAATCGCCAGAAAATCAACATAAAACGAGCATAAGTAACTTCACAAGAAAAATCGCTTAGTGAGTAGCCAACTCCCTTGTTGGAGTAAGAATTTGGACCCTGATAGCTGGTCTATTCTTTGGCCGGTATAACAGCCTCTCCAATGCTGGGAGGGCAAAGGCAGCAGTCTGTAGGGTAAACAAAAATAAAATCAATCCCACAACTCACAAGACTCATCTGTGTCACAAAAACAATCTAAAAATATCTTTTCACAGTATATTGGTTATCCTCGCATATCACTTCGGCGAACAAAATTAACTAATCCTAACAAAAGAAGTGCATCTTCCAACTTCCATAAGAGAGGATACTCGAGTTACAAGAAAAATAAAACAAGGTTACCTTAGATTAAAACTCACCTTTCCAGAACCAGTAATAGCGCTCCCGCATATATCACGACCAGTCAACACCAATGGTATACAAGCAGCCTTTGGACAAGGAAAACAATCAACAAATCTTCAATTGCTGAAACATGAAAAAAAAACTTGCAAAATATAAGTAATTGAATAATTACATATCAACCTGAATAGGTGTGGGCTTACTGTAACCCAAAGCTTGGCAAGCCCGTAATAAAGTGGCTTATCGTAACCCAAACTCGAATACGGTCAATAACGGTATAGAGATTTAAAGCGTCGATTCGCCATTGATGCGAACAATCCGCTTTGCACTGACAGTACAACTATTGTAATCAAAGGGCGCCGTGAAGAGGAAGAGCGGCTGAAATCGCGATGGAGGAAATCTAGAATCGGAGGATGATACTAAAATCTGGGTCGATCGAGAGGAAGAAATTCCTAGTGTGTGTAAATCGCACCTAGTGTGTGTGTAAATCGCCCAGCAACAGCGATTATTAAGCTTTTTTTAATGTTGGTTTTATTTGCAAAATCTTTCAAAAGCCCGCTCAATTTTCTTAGTACCCGCCTAAATTTTGGGCCCCAAATTGCTATGTACGGCAACGAATTCTTAAATTGTTGCAATAGAATGTAAATTTTACACTATTTCCAACTTTTTCGCTTCAATTGTAACACTTTATAAATGCATTGCAATATATCCGAGCTGGTCTATCAATAGCAACGTTTTCTGATGAAATTTTTGAAATCTGGTTGCTATAGCCAATCTATGGTGTAGTGGTAGTCTACTCAAACATGACTCGGAAATGAATGAATGCGATGCACCAGTATCAAAAAGGGTACACACAGGTTGAGATAGAATATTGAGTGTACCTGAGATCATTCGGGCTTCTGGATCATCAGTCTTCTTCATCTCATAAATCCGGGGCTTGCTAGTCCCGGCACCGGACGCTCCCGTCTGATGGCTAAAGACTCCACCCTTGTTCGCTCCTGTCGTCTTAAGCAGCCGCCCGAGTAGCTTGATTACGAGCGACCGCTTGGGCCTGAGATGACGCCGGAGTAGGTTTGGAGTCCCTACGGCAAAAACGGGCCTTATGCCCAGCAATCCCATAGTTATGAAACGTGATAGTCTGTCTCGGACACTTAGTGCTGAGATGACCAAGATCCCCACAGTTAAAACAGGTGATGGCCGAACTGGCCGCTCGTGATTGAGATTCCGCGGGCTTAGGCGTCACAGGAGGTCGCTCAGAAAAAGTAGAGCCCGCACGAGGTTTCTTGAAAGTGGCCTGACTGCCGTCAGACTGATTACGGTTCTTGGACTTTTTGCTAGCAGATGAAGGTTGCTGCTTAGCAATTTCTTTAGCAGTAAGCTCATAGGTAAGAGCTTTCTCAATGAATTCGGCCAACGTGGTGCAATTATGATTAAGCAACTGAAGTCTCATACGGGGTTTCAGCCTCTTGCTGAAATACTTAATCTTATCCGCCTCGGAATGAATGATAGATGAGGCGAACGGAAGAAGTCCCTGAAATTTCTCGGCAATGGCGAGAACATCCTCGTCTGTTGAAGGGTCGGGAGTGAGTAATTCCGACAATTTAGCTTCCCTGAGTGGGGCTGGATAATATCTCTCCATCATGAGAGTCTTGAATTGTTCCCAAGTACATGATCCGTTGGTGGGCTTCAACGATAACCACCAAGAATGAGCGCTCTTACCCAGGTAGTAAGCCGCAACTGAAACTTTGTGTCCTTCGGGACACTCCACCATCGCAAATAACTTCTCGAAATGTTCGAGCCAATGAACAATATCCGCCGGCTCAGATGAGCCTTCAAAAGTAGATGGCCTTTGGCGAGAGATGTCGTCGATGATACTGCTCACATTCCTCTCTTGCCTCTGAGGTGGCGGCGGAGGAGCCTGTTGATTTTGATTGACTGAGTTATGCATCGTCTCCATCAGCTGTGCCATATGGGTCATTTGGGCCATCATGCCCTGCCTAAAAGCGAGTGGGTCAACCCGGACACCTTCTGACTGAGCCGTGTCCCGGGTACGACTCCCCGATAGTGAATGATCACGTCCAGGTGAATGAGTGGCAGCGTCGCTGCTCGATGAATTAGCATTATTCCTCACATTCGCACGTGTATTCACACGAGCTCTAGGAATTCGGCCCGCTCCGCGGCCTCGTCCTCCACGTCCTCTGCCTGCTCTCTCCATACTGAAGTAGGAAAGTCACATGATAATTAAATCTCCCGCATGAATATCACGTTATGATCACGCCATGAAATGATGAAAATGAGCATACATGCTCTAACACAGTGATTATATGAATGATTAACTGAAGTGACATGATTATCTGATGAATTTCTTGGAATGATCATCCTGAACAAGTTATCAAGATTAATGATATGATCTTCCTGTTCAACAACTGAGTAATGAAATGAATTGAGTGATTAACGAGTTAACATGACCGTCCTGGTCAAAATGAAAATGATGATTGAGGATTGTTAACTGATGAATTATGAATGAATGATTCTTATTGCCAGAAATTATACCATGGCGTTAGAAATCTTACAGTTCTTGGTCTGATTGGCTTGGCATTTGCACAGGTCACACGTGACGCGAAAGTCCAATGATACTAGTCCGATGACGATGATTTCAAATGAGACATGACTCGGAAGGTAGTATTCAAAACCACGCTCCGATACCAACTCTGTAACACCCCAAACTAGGCGGATATTACAGTGCCGTGGACCCCCGACTGGGACCCACCAGGTGAATGAAAACTGATGAATTAAATAATATAATTGTAGTACCGAACCACATTATATTACCAAATACTCCGATGAGGAACTTAAGTACATTACACCAGGACAAAACAGAATACTAGTATATTTTATATGAAGATAAAATACACCACCCTGAATAAATAAACATCTCATACGGAATTTGCAGCGGAAATACAACTGAAGAGAAATAAGAATTACTGAAATGACTGAAATGACTGAAATAAACGGAATGACTGGGTCCCCCTACTAGTATCACTGGGACTCCTCGCCGTCAACATACTCTTCCCGTGCCTTTGCCTTGCCGTGCCCTGAAAACAAAATCCCCCAACGGGGTCAGTTACAAAGAACAACAATCCTCAAGGGTTGAAAATACACAAACATGATATAACTGAAGTTATGAATTATCCTGTCATGAATTACGCTGAAGAGGAGTATCACAGTACGCCCGTAATGTTTTGTGCAAGTGTACAAGACGAATGACCGGACACACCCGTCCTTGTACCTAATTAGTCTCACGGAGGTAAGCGTTACCGTGTGCACGGTCCAAATGTATCGGTGAACCCAATACATAACCATCGTGTGCCCGACTAAAAATTCCACACAACCACACCCGGCCATGCAATATGAACCCAGAAGGTCATATGAATGAGAATGACCGCAATGAACATCAATGAATAATAATTCAACAAGGCCAAGAATGACTCGCTGAGATGAAAATAATAGTGACGTGATTGATAACTCAATGAAATGATTGGAACCGCCGTTCCTCGTGAATGAAGTGATTATTCAACAATTACAAGTCTCAATGCGGTTAATAAAATGATGAATGAGTATGATTATGAATGATCAACAACAAAAGGAGTGAATATCCTTTTAACCGAGTAAGAATCAACTTACACAACACCGGTGACAATTATCCTTCCACGAACAATGTCCTAATTGAGATATCGGTCGCTCGAACAACCTTGAATAACACAATTACCAACAATCCGTTCAACATACGAATCAAACACGAATATAACGAACTCAAAACGTCGATACGACTAAACCAAGTTCATTGGGGCATTAAATCGAACACTTTGTGGCCAAACTTCATTTGATTACACCCAAACTTCAATAATACCAACATCAAATCCAGAAGAAGTGTTTCAAACTAACAAAACATCTTCAATACGATCAATAATCCATTATGAATATTCAAATTCGTGATTATAACAACGATTAATCGAAAACCCCCAAATCCAACTCAAATTCAAAGTGTTCTTGAATAATCCTTCAATAATCCAATGAATAATCAAACATATCCATAATCATGTATATATCACTTCATACAACATGATCTTAACATCCAAAACATCAAAACTAAATACAAAATCGAAATCCAAGAGGTTTGATGAATATTACCTTTGAAGATCCAAGTACTTTAATCCAATGAAATCGCGTTAGATCGACAATCCGAGCTTCAAATGAATACCCAAGTGATTGATGATGAAGATTTCTCCCCTCAAGCTCTCTCTCTCGTATGAAGGTGAAGAAGTGGAAGAAAATGAGCTGAACTCGCTCAACAAATGCAATTATAGAGTTGACTGCCCTGTGTGCCGCGGCTCAACCGAAGTGTGCTGCGGCACAGGGCCAAAAATGCCCCCCAGTGGTCGGCAGTGTGCCGCGGCACGGACGAGTGTGCCGCGGCAGTGTCTCGGCAGTGTGCCGCGGCCCTGCCGGCATGTGCCGCAGCACAAGGTACAGACGGGTTTGGCCGAAAATGCAATACGAGTGTGTCGCGGCCCGGACAGGTGTGCCGCGGCAGTGACTCGGCAGTGTGCCGCGGCCCTGCCGGCACGTGCCGCGGCACAAGGTACATAGAGCTCGGCCAAAACTAGAAAATGTGTGTGCCGCGGCGCACACTCCTTGTGCCGCGGCCCACAACCCTTTGGGTCCAAAAATGAAGAAAAATGACCCGGGAAGGGAATAAATGCAATAGGAAATGATATTTGGGAACCAATCACACGAAATGGAAGTACGGAAACCCCAAAACGGTGGTTCCAAGCCATGATTACAAGTGTTCGTCCAACAAGAACACGATTTGAACAATGAAGAGATTTGAAATGACATGAATTCCAACGCCAACATCGACTAATGAATCAATTACCACAATCAAGATAATACTCTTGTCTCGATTCCCAAGTAAGGTTGAAACAATGAACAATATCGATACACAACTCAAAGTTATTCCGAACGGTGAACCCGGATGAATGATTATTAACAAGTGAAAAATTACATAATGACAATTACCGAATGAAATTACTGAATGATAATGACTGAATTACAACCGGGTATTACACGTACGACCACGATTCATGCTACGGTGAAGGAGTATCAAGATCAAACGATATCCTATGAAATCTCCTCAGTGGTCGAGCCCACGAGCGAAGCCAAGAGACCGAGGATATCTGGGAAGTTTTTGGGCGGTGAAGAGTCTAAGGCTCCCAAACCCCCACGTCGTTCGAACGCGTCGTCTTCGCGATCGGGAGTGAGCGCTGGGAATCCCAAGCCAGCATTGGTGACTCTCGGTAAGAAGGGAGGGTGCTTCAACTGCAATCGTCAGGGACATGTTCGTGCAAATTGTCCCTTTCCACTCTTGACTTGTTACCGGTGTGGGTGTAAAGGTCATCGGGAGAAGCATTGTGAGATAATCTCCAAATTGGCAAAGAATGCTACCCTATTGGCGAACAGAGCAAATGACCGGAGAATGTCCCGAAACCCTATGTCTCCTTCTGAAGAGCCTAACATGGGAGAATGAATATTTTGTATTATGTCCTAATCGTTGCTGATTCCAACAATCGTGACTTCGATCGTTTTTCGTTTCATTGCTTTACATTTCCATCTTTTGTTGTTCTAAGTTTCGGCTCCGACACGTGTGAAGTAGAGACATTCGGCAATTTCGATGTTGGATCATTCCATAAGCTACAACAAATTGAATTCTTGTTCATATTGGTGAACGGAAATGATCAAAGCTTTGGTCGGGAATTTCTCGTTCAAGAAGATATTATCAAAGGTCTACAAGGGTATGACTTCTAAATTATATCTTCGTCAATTTTATATTCATTTATTCGATGCTTGATCGATCCATTTTTGGGTTTTGCTTTTATCTGGTTAGACCGGTTTTATTTGCCGCTGCGTATCTCGTTTTTATTCACCGAATCCCAACACTTTCAATTTAACCCCAGCCTATTTATAATTCCTTCGATTTCAGTTCTCAAATTCAGATTTTCAGTAATTAAAGTCGGCCCTATTTTGACATAAGCCATTAAATATGTAGACTTTTCAAATAATATTAATATTCAATTTAAGTTGTCTTGTATATTATTTTCAATTATAGTATTATACTAATAATAAATTATTATTATTTATAGATAATAACAAGAACTTACGGGCTTAGAATTGTCGAGTCAAGCATCTTTACCACATTCAAGTTCAAGAACTGCATTTTATCCAGGTGTGGGGAAATTACTACGCTTTTATTTATTTTAATTGCTGTATATATTGTCTTGTATGTGCACGTGAAATCAGATAGAAGCACTTAAATATGCAAATCAGTCAGAAGCACTTAATTGTGCATATCAGTCAGAAGCACTTAAATATGCATACAGCCTTCGGGCTAGCCGACGGGCTTCAGAATTTATCAGTCATGTTATTTATACTTGCTACTATATTTAGAAATTAACTTAGACATATTGCATACCATCCACACTGAGCGAGTTGAAAGCTCACCCCATTATTTAACCCTTTCAGGTTGAGGAGATCGATGTTACCTGCACTTGAGTGTGGGATGATCAAGCTTCACGATTAGATGTTTATTTATTTACTGTTATTTTTATCAAGCTATGCTTTATGAACAAGTGTCCGGGTTGTTTTAATTTCACATCAAGTTATGTTTTTGTTTTAATTATGACTTGAGAATATTACTTGCGATTATTAAGTTTTTTTTTCTGAAAATATTTTTCCGGCAAAAGTTTTATTTAATCTTTCTAAAAATTAGAAAAAATATTTTCCTACAGGATGATGATGTTGAAAATAGTTATTTGGCAATACGCAGACAATTGGTGTTATTTTATATTGTACCTACGACAAACGGCGGCCCCATCGAAAAATAGGCTGGCGGGTCGACTTCAAAAGAAAAATACCGATCGTCTGAGGTGTGCTGCCATCATTCCCACAGAAAAATTGATTGGCCAGAGAACTCCATCAGGAACGAATTGTTTTTTTGAAGATTAGTTAACACTGTAAGGATACTTTTACAAAGTTATTGTTGTTGACCACTTGATATTATTATTTTATTCAATACATAGGAGATGGGAGATGGGACATGGGATGAATACAATGGCATTTTCAAGTGCGAGGAATGAATACCAAAAAATCATTATCTTTTATACCATATACTAGAGATAAGTCATGTTATAATGGCATGGTGGCGGTACCATAGTTGAATTAAAATAATTAAATTACCAGATTACCTTGCAAAAAAATGTGTTGGTTTCGAAAATCTATCTGCGGCATACGACCTGCCGTTAAGAAAAAGGAAAAAAATGACAGACAACCGAAGAACATGCTGGCAGGTCCAAAAAAAAATGGTCGGACGGCGGTACCAGGCTGGAGGACTGGCGTAAAAAAAATGGTTGGTCACCGGCGGTGGCCTGCCGGAAAGCAGACATGCAGATCTAGCGTAAAAAAAGGCCGACATAGCAGATCGGCAGGTCTGATGTTAAAACAAAATATTTTCCGGTTGTAGAAAAAATAATATGGTCTGAGGGCGTGGCGATTGAAAAAAAAAAAAGAAAAAAATTGACTGGCTAGGCATCTCGCGATGGCCCACTAGAAAACAGACTGGCGGTCCTGGTGTAAATAAAAATAAAAAAAAAATAAACAAACTGGCCGACTACTGTAGGGCTACCGGTAGCCGGCCGCGACCCACCGAAAACAAGTCGCCGGGCCTGGCAAATAAAAACTGACCGGTTGCCAAAGGTCTGTCAGCGACCTATGGCGACCGTAGGAAAAAATAGTCACCGGAGGTTTGATCGGAGATCCCCTTGATTTTTTTTTAAATTACTTTTCCCTTTAATTTAATTTAATTTTATATTCGAAGGTTGTTTTTTAAAATAAAAGGATGCTGGAAAGTAGGCCGGCAGTGGCCCATCGGAAAGCTAGACTACGGGCCTGTCATTAAAATCAAAAGCAAAAAATATGGCCACCCGCCGGAAGTTCACAGGTGGACCACAGCCGACAGCCTGGCGCAAAAAAAATATTTGGCCATCGGTGGTGGACTGCCGGGATGCAGTCCGCCATCCTGGCGTTAATAAAAATAAAAAGAAAAAAGAAACGAAAATGGCCGCCCACAGGGGTTCCACCGATGGGCCACCACCGACGGCCTGGAGTAAACAAAAATATTCGGCCGCCGACAGTGGACCGTCGAAAAGCAGTCCGGCGGCCTAGCAGTTAAAAAAAAAATGGGCCGGTCGCCGGTGGCCAGCTGGAAAGCAACTCGGCGGGCCAACGAAAAAAATTAACTAGCCGGACGATGGAGGTCTTTCTGCGACCGGCGGTGGCCCTACCGATAAACTATTCGGCCGGAGGTTTGTCAAATATCCTCGTAAAAAAGATTCTCTTTGAAAATTAATTATCCCTTCAATTTACTTTACTTTAATTTAATACCCTAAGGGTATTTTTTAAATTTATTGTTATTCAACATTTGATATTATTATTATTATTATTATTATTATTATTATTATTATTATTATATTAAATTCAACACAAAAAAGTAGGAAAGGAGAGGGGAGAGCTACAAAAGTCTTTTTCGGTGCAGTGTGCGACGATAAAAGAATATTATTTTCCTTTAAATTATAGACTAGAGATTATTCATGCAATAATGGCATGATAGCGGTGATATAATTGAATTAAAAAAATTAAATTACCAGATTACATGCTAGAGAAAAATATTGGATCCCAAAATTTTAAAGGTGGCGAATAGCCATCCTAAAAAAAAAATTAAGGACCTCCTGAAAGTAGGTCGGCAAGCATGGCGTTCTAAAAAAAAAAAAAAATGGCTGGTCGCCTGAGGTCGACGGAAAGCAGGTCGACGGCTTGGCATAAAATAAAAAGAAAAAAGAAAATATCGATCGCCAAAGGTCGGTCGGCCGCAGTCAGTGACTCCCCGAAAAGCAGGCCGGTGGACGGACGTAAAAAATAAAAAAATAATTGGCCGGCTGCAGGAGGTCCGTCGGCCGCCATGGTGGCCTGCCGGAAAGCAGGTCGGCGGGCGTGGCAAAAACTGACTGGCCGGTGGAGGACCGTCGGAGATTTCCATAAAAAAATTAATTGTCCATTTATTTATAATTTAATTTAATATTCTAAGAGTATTGTTTAAAAAATTTATTATTGTTGAATATTTGCTATTATTATTACTATTATTAAATTCAACACAAGAAAAAAGAAGAGAAGAAGAGGGGAGTGCAATGGTCCTTTCCAGTACGGACTACGACGACCAAAAATCATCGTCCTCCTTTATATTATAGACGAGATTATCCGTGGCATACTAGCACGGTGAAGGTGATGTAATTGATCAAAATAATAAAATTACTAGATTATTTGCTAGAGAAAAAATATGGCATTTTCCAAAATTCTATTGGCGGCCGACGAGCTGTCATAAAAAAAATGAAAGAATAAAAAATTAAAGACCGCAGGAAAGTAGGCCGGCTGGCATGGCATTTTAAAAAAAAATGGTTGGCCGTCAGCGATGGCCCGTCGGATAGCAGGTCGGTGGGCTAGGCTTTATAAAAAAATTAGCTGGCTGTCGGCAGTGACCCATCAGAGAGTAGGCCGACAGCCTGACAGTTAAAAAAAACTAGCCCGCGTGACCCGAAAAAAGTAAGCCGGAGGCCTAGAGTTAAAAAAAATTGGCCAGCTCCAGGAGGTCTGCCCGCGGGAAAGCAAGTCGGCGACTGGCGTAAAAAAAAATGACTAGCCGTCGGAGGTCCGCCTCTCGCCGGAAAACAGGTCGAGGGCCTCGGAAAAAAAAAACTGACCGGCCGTCGGAGTTCCGCCGGCCTTCCCCAGTGGCCTGCCAGAAAACAGGCATGCGGTCTGGCGTTACAAAAAAAAAAGTAAGAGAATGACAGGCCTTCAGATGTCCGCCGGTAGCCAGTGGTGGCCTGTTGTGAAGCAGACTGGCGGGCTTGTCGGATAACAAAAAAAATTAGTCGGTCGTCGGAGTTCTGCCTGCGACTGGAAGCTGACATTGCCGGAAAAACTGGTCAGTTGGAGGTTCGTTGGAGATCCCCATAAAAAAAGATTTTTTTTAAAAAAATTAATTGCCCCTTTAGTTTTATTTAATATTCTAGGAATATTTTTAAAAGTTATTGTTTTTTTAACATTTTTTAATTTTATTATTATTAAATTCAATACAAAGAAGAGAGGAGGGGTACCATAGTCTATTCCGAATTGAACTACGACGACTAAAAATCACTGTTGTTCTTTATATTAAAGATTAGTGTATAGTCCATTGAAATTCGAGAGGTAATCCCTTTATATTGTAATTTATAAGTAAAAAATTTAAAATAATTTAATAATTTGTTATTGTTCACCTACTTGGAATCATACCCATCGGAATATACCAATAAACAGAAATGGTGAGAATGAGATTTAGCCAACCGAAATCATTTAGAATTTATATATTTGTACTCATTCTAAACTTGATTGAAAGATAATTTTACTACTTATTCCAGTTCAAAACTCGTATAGTAACGCATGAAACAATGAGAGTTTGGTTCAGCCACTCAGACCCGTTTAAAATCTATATACCCCTGTTCATTATAAATTCGATTAAATAATGACTTTATTACCCATTTATATCCCACACCCCTATACAATATCTACTAATTACTCAATATATTTAAATTTATATAATTTAATAACTAGATATAAGTTGCTATAGTAAGTGGTTGATCTATCTCATTTAAAATGAAACATTGTAAAGTAAAGGTTAAGAATAAATATTATAAATGATAAAAGATTAAAAATTAAATTCCTAATATATGTTTGGAATTATAAAATCTTCAAAAGGCCTTTACAATTTATATATCTATACTTTGATATGAGATTTAATATTTTAGATAAATAATATTAAAAAATTAAAAAAGATTCATGTAAGAGAGAGAGTTACTGTGGTACTTCGAATCATTGAGGTTTACTTAAAAAATAAGTACCTACATAATTGAGGTTTACATAGTAATTTGACAAATTAAATTTTCTAATAAAAATAAAATAATTATTTGGCCAATTAAATAAATGATCAAATTAAATTGATGATGTATAATAATTATGGGGTGGTAAAATACACATTTATTTTAAATATTTATTTAGTTATTCAATCAGTGGAGTGTCGTTGAAAATCAAGATGGGATAGAAGATTTAGATAGATAAGAATCTAAAAAATATAATATGAGAGAGTTAAAGTGGTGCCCAGATGTTTAATGGTTATTCTCCCTATCTCTCTCTATATATAAATTATATTTTTTAATAAAATTTATTAATGCAAAAAGCTCGTCAGTTATACTTATTAGTTAGGTTCAGCCACTCAGAGTTTCTCGCCGAGACAGAACACTTTGAAAAAACAAAAAGATGAGGCGAGGAATCTGCCACTCGAACCCATTGATAATTTATATAACCGTACCCATCTGAAATCTAACTTAAAGGTGAATTTACTGCGCATTTTTATCCTGAACTCATACAGTGATATCTGAAACACTGTAGCTAGAGTCCAGTCATCTGAAATCAATTTATATATTATATACATATACCTAGCGCTGCTACCGGACCGGTTCAGACCGAATTTCGACAGAAATAGAACCGGTCCGATAACTTGATGGATAGACCCGGACCGACCAGTAAGTCTATGGATCATTTTTTAGACCTGGGACCGAACCGAATCCTACCAGGTGGGAACCCAAACTAAATCTGGAACTCGGAACCCGAAATTCGGAAGAAATACAATCATTCGATAGATACATGCCCCTCTGGGGAGTGCAATGGGTTAGCAATTCGATAGAGTGCAATGGGTCCCCAGATGGGTAAACCCGATATACATCTTGTAAAATATTTTACGATCTCGGGAGTTTTGAAACATTTGGTATTTAAGAATTTTCTATCCTTTCGAAACCATTTAGGGACACAACCCAAAAGTCACTTTCCCAAAGCACAATTATGATAATAACACACGGGGTCCACGACCCAATCATACCATCCCGATCACAAAGCACGGGGTCCAAGACCCGATCATATCATAACAGCATGTTTCCATAGATTATTCGCATCCCGTGCTAGCAAGCCACGGGCCTCAGATGCTCCCGTAGAACATACCCGAGTGAATAACCCACAGGAAAACCATACCAAATCACATGTCACCGTAACAATAGTCACGTGACCACAAGCACAAATACGTTCATAACCAAATCACAACCATAAGTTATCCCGGCCTCGCGCTAACAAGCCACGAGCCTCGGAGTCCCCGCAAGACATACCCGATGGATAACCCCACAAGTTATCCCGGTATCGCGCTAACAAGCCACGAACCTCGGAGTCCCTGCAAGACATACCCGATTGGTTAACCCTACGGTCACGCCAGACCCATACTAGCAAGTATGGATCCCAGAGATTCAACAATCCTACCCGGAGGCACATCACATACAACAAGCACACAACAATAGTCAATTATCAAGCCAAACAACATTAAGCATCACCACCTCCTTTCAAAGGAGTAACAATTAATACCACAACATGTCACATTCTCACCGAACATGTACACGTATCGACACACCATCCTCGGCAAGTCATAACGGTCTATTATATTCACGATGTATGGTTATAACATCTATCAACATACGAAACTGACACATATATTCCGAAAAAATATTTATTCACGAAACATACGAGTTATCTTTTGAAATACAACATTTATCGAGAGCATACCGATCCTTTTTAACGTTCATTAAACATTCGGATTTCGCATAAAATCACTCACCAACAATTACGCCTACGAAACATGAAACGTATGGGCAAGATACTTGCCTCGAAACTACGAGCAACCGGACAACGAACGGAAGAGGTTGAGCAGCCCTTGAACATCCAAAAATGACCAAGAATCCGGCAAACCTACGAATACTACGAAAATAACATCACCAATAAACAATAACACTAATCGGAACCCGAAACGATCCTAAAAACAACAAGGATCTAAAGGTTTCTCAAGGGAATCAAGAACTATGCTTCGAGTGATATAAAATCATGAATGAGTTCAAAAATCCGAAAATCAAGACCAAAACAACAAGAATACACCATTAATTCATCATCCTCGGATTAAATCGAAGAACCAAGGAGAAACCCCCAAAATTCAAGAACTAGGGTTCTAAGAAGAGATTACCTTGATTCGGACCAAGAAGATGATTAGATGTTGTTAAACACCTACAAATCCGCTCCAAGATGAAGCTAGATGAAGAAGATCGCTCAAAATCGCCTCTGGAGCTCACTCCCGTCAGAAAGGGATGAAGAAGGGAGAGAAATGTCGAATTAACGCTGTTGTCTAGTATTTATACTGGACAGTTATTAGCGTGCGCTAAGCACATACATTAGCGCGCGCTAATGAGGTCAACGCCCCAGAATACTCCGCCCATAACATGGTTAGTGTTCTCTAGCTAATAAGAGTAGCGTGCGCTAACGAGTCACGAAACTATTCCAGTAGCCCCTGGACAGATCTGCACCTACCAGGTAGCGTGCGCTAGAAAGAATGATTAGCGTGCGCTAGCTACCAACCTTAGCGTTTGCTAACGAGACCCCAGTCCCAGTCCAGTAGCTCCTGGACTGCCTCTGGACTGCCTGTTAGCGTGCGCTAGACATCCGGTAGCGTGCGCTAACCACAACACAGTAGCGTTCACTATGCCACAAGCAATAGCGTGCGCTACACCACAAAAACCCAAAAACTCACATAGTGATTCGAAACGCCTCCAAACACATGTCCCAACAAGGCACACCCAAAACATGGCACAAAATTCCAACGATGAGGACAATAAAAATCCGATAAAACCCAGAAAACTCAACGATTCCGGAACAAAGATCTCGGGTATTACATTCTACCCCCCTTAAAAGAAGTTTCGTCCCCGAAAGTTAAAACATAAAATGGTCAAAGCAAAATAATCTCAAATTACACACGCTATTCGTTACCGACGTCTTGCACGAATCACATGCAGCATGTGGCTGCTAACATCCACCTCGCTATTTCAGAATGATAACAAAACGCACGGACAAAAATCAGTATGGTTGGACAACCCAAACAATACGTCAATCAAAATGCGATCTAATCGCTGAACAATTACAAAATCCCACCACCCAAGGGTTGGGAGACCGACAAGAAGCTAATTTCCCATACATAAGGAAATTTCGAAGTGATCGGGACGCTCCAAAAATTATGATACGAGATCAACAAAAACTGAACAATCAGACAATCGAACCATAACGACCGAGACAATAACAGTGGAATAATCATGATCGAATCACGACGAACAACAAAATCAAATAACAACACTGAAGTCCACAACTCGACTCGAGACAATAGATGGTCTGGTAAAAATGACAAAACATGCATTTACATAAGATTCACAAGAAAGGAGCCGTATTCGAAAAAGTCACAAGACAATGAATTTCTCCGAAACAGTACCACAACTCGTCCAGCAATGAAAAGTGAAGGATAGAACGAGTTCAGGAAATATCAACGAGCACAAACGAGTCGACAAGACTGGAAATACAGAAATTCAACAATCCGATTCACTTCTAATGAAAGAAGTTTACCTCCGAAATTCGAAACAACAAAGCGAGGGAAATAACACAACATACAACTGATAGACTACGCCACCCAGGGACTCCTCGGATTTGATCCTGATATCAGTGCTCAAGTCCGTGCCTCGGAAGGCTCGGTGCCCAACTCGTAAAACTGAACTCAGTGTCCCTCGAGCCCGCACTTGTAAAATGTTACTGGCGGAGAAGGATAATGTGCACGAACATGTCCCGACACATTGTAGTTAAAATACCTCTTGGCTTTACCAGGAGTCAAAGCAGACGACGTGGAACTCTCAGTCCCACGCAACGAGCGACGGAGCTCCATAGCGGAAAGACTATGACGTTTGAAACTAGAAACACCAACTCCTACACTGTCCACAAGGTTATCGGATTTCCTCTGCTTCTTCGACTCGGGCACACGCTCTGACGATAATGAAGCTAGTTAACGGGCTAAGGCTTGATCTAGATAGTCCCTCAACGAAGTGCAAGTGAGTCCCGACATATACACGCAAATCTCTTACTTCATCCGTATGTCAAAATGAAAGATCCTCGCTTCCTCGGTTCTCACCCGATATCGCATATAACTGAGTTGTTTGCTATAGTCGACGATAGCCTGTGACACCAATATATCTTGCGGTTCTTCCAAATAAAATTCACGAATCCTATGCTCTCTAATCGGTTTTGGACAGAACTCTGCTTCCATAAATGCCTGGAACTCTGCCAACGCGACATCACGATCACGATGTTTAACAGCTTCCCACCAATTTGCAGCATCTTTGTCAAGGAGATACTGTGCGATAGGCACCTTCCGCTCTTCAGGACAATCGACAGCCTCGAATATCTTTCCCAATTAGAAAAGCCAACCATCCCACCCCAACGCATCTGCAGCAGTAGCGAATCGAGGGGGATTCATACGAACTACTTCGCGAAGCCATTGATTTATGCAGACGTTCTGATTCGCGTCAATGCTACGTTGAACCGCCTGGGTCAACTGAGTCATCTGAGCCGCTACTTGTTGCAATATAGTAGCAACACCAATACCAATATCATTCCCGACAACATTCTCTCGATCACGCATTTGATCCCCGTGGCCAGCAGTACCACGGTTACGGCCGCGACCTCTGCCCCTCGGCATACTAACAAGCAATAACCTAACACAACAAAAATCACATAATCACATATAGAATCCACTCAGAGATGATCAACTGCAAAGATTAGGCCAGGCGGCAAAAATGCAGCCACAAAACTTTGCCCAACTAGAACGCGCGCTTCCACAACAGAGATGGCGTGCGCTAACTATGCAAGTTTGGCAACACAATCATACTCACTTACCAATGGTACTAGACCGGAGGTTACAAATAAACAACAGCGTACAAATCCAAATGCTAACGGTTTGCATAATTATAACCTTACACAAATAATCATCAGGAATTAATTAACATTCAAATCGAAATCCCATCTCTTGGTCAAGGACACTATTTCAACAAGTGCATACCGAACGACTCAGCGTTCACACCACCACTTTAATCACAACTCGGAGCATTACAGCTGAACAACAACAACATCTTTACTACGTACCTTTTTAACGAAATACATGGAACCAAAAAATTAAAAGCTAGAGCCACGTTTCAAGTAAGTTTTTGGTAGACCTCAAATGAGTTTTAAAATCAAATTTTTGGAAACTTGCAATACAAAAATGGAGATAAAATATAAGTAGTTTGAGTTCTCAAACTTTTCGGCCTCGAGGTCATCACACGAAATTCAAACTTTTTCCTCCTTAAAGGACATTTTAAAATAAAATTTACGTGACTCCCCAAAAACATTAGAGCTTTAAAATATCACATTGATGAACTTACTTAGTGTAACCACACCAAAACATTACTTCTTGTAAAAACAATTTATACAAGGATACATATATATATATACATAT
The DNA here is from genome assembly GCA_033398695.1 of Orobanche coerulescens. Taxonomy (NCBI): domain Eukaryota; kingdom Viridiplantae; phylum Streptophyta; class Magnoliopsida; order Lamiales; family Orobanchaceae; genus Orobanche; species Orobanche coerulescens. Next base: position 85,803,506 of record CM065814.1, on the reverse strand, counting down.
ATACATATACACCAGCACATTACAAAAATCTAACAAACATGGAGGACGTATTCATGATTCACATTGAACTCCTCATCATAACACAAATATCACACAAGCTCGTGCAACACGAGACACAACAATATAGTGGGGAGACTTACATCCACAGATCGCATGAAGATGATGGCTGCACCTCGATACTAATCACGACCGACCTCTAGATGACGCGTCGCGACACGACTCAGTCACACAAAATATGACCAGATAAGATAAGACCCGACAACACACAACTCAACCCGACAGCCTAGGTTTCCACAACCTAAGCTCCGATACCATATTCTGTAACACCCCCAAACCACTCGGGAATATTACAGCGCCGCAGAACCTCTTCATGAGGATCTACTAGGCTAAAAACGGAAAACACAACATATAGAGACATGCCAACATGGCTAATAACGACTTACTAGACCGATTTGGTCGTTTACACAATAGACACATCTAATATACATAACTCTTCCTTAAAACACATACCCACGCAGGGGTTGGAATATATCAATATACCCATAAAACAGGGAACCAAACAATAAGGTTCTACCAAAACTCAACAACTGGTCTTCATGTGATTGGTATTGTCGTCTTCCATCATCCTTCGTATCGATCCTGTGATTCGCTCCACAACAACTTGCAAGTACCTGGACGCAAAACAGACATCCACCCCCCGAATACTCAGGGGTTAGCAACACTCCACTATTTTGCTAGTGCAAGTATAAAATACAAATACAATCCATACATATGATACTCCAATACATAATAATCGTGAATGTTCCTCCCGAGATAAATCACTTGATCAAAAGAGTTCAGTCGAAAGATAGGCGTAAACCCGATATACATCATGTAAAACATTTTACGATCTCGGGAGTTTCGAAACATTTGGGATTTAAGAATTTTCAAGCTTTTCGAAACCATTTAGGGACATAGCCCAAAAGTCACTTTCCCAAAGCACAATTATGATAACAACACACGGGGTCCACGACCCAATCATACCATTCCGATCACAAAGCCCGGGTTCCAAGACCCGATCATATCACAATAGTAAGTTTCCACAGATTATTCGCATCCCGTGCTAGCAATCCACGGATCTCAGATGCTCCCGTAGAACATACCCGAGTGAATAACCCAGAGGGAAACCATACCAAATCACATGTCATCGTAACAACAGTCACGTGACCACAAGCACAGATATATTCATAACAAAATCACAACCATAAGTTATCCCGGCATCGCGCTAACAAGACACAAACCTCGGACTCCCGGCAAGACATACCCGATGGATAAACCCACAAGTTATCCCGGCATAGCGCTAACAAGCCATGAACCTCGGAGTCCCCGCAAGACATACCCGATTAGTTGACCCTACAGTCACGCCCGACCCATACTAGCAAGTATGGATCCCGAAGATTCAACAATCCTACCCGGAGGCACATCACATACAACAAGCACACAACAATAGTCAATTATCAAGGCAAACAACATTAAGCATCACCACCTCCCTTAAAAGGAGTAACAATTAATATCACAACATGTCACATTCTCACCGAACATGTATACGTATCGACACACCATCATCGGCAAGTCATCACGGTCTATTATATTCACGAAGTATGGTTATAACATCTATCAACATACGAAACTAACAGACATATTCCGAAAACACATTTATTCACGAAACATACGAGTTATCTTTTGAAATACAACATTTATCGAGAGCATACCGATCCTTTTTAACGTTCATTAAACATTCGGATTTCGCATAAAATCACTCACCAACAATTACGCCTACGAAACATGAAACGTATGGGCAAGATACTTGCCTCGAAACTACGAGCAACCGGACAACGAACGGAAGAGGTTGAGCAGCCCTTGAACATCCAAAACGACCACGAATCGGGCAACCATACGAATACTATGAAAATAACATCACCACGAATCAATAACACTAATCGGAACCCAAAACGATCCTAAAAAAGCAAGGATCTAAGGGTTTCTCAAGGGAATCAAGAACTATGTTTCGAGTGCTATAAAATAATGAATGAGTTCAAAAATCCGAAGATCAAGACCAAAACAACAAGAATACACCATCCATTCATCATCCTCAGATTAAATCGAAGAACCAAGGAGAAACCCCCAAAATTCAAAAACTAGGGTTCTAAGAAGAGATTACCTTGATTCGCACCAAGAAGATGATTAGATGTTGTTAAACACATACAAATCCGCTCCAAGATGAAGCTGGATGTAGAAGATTGCTCAAAATCGCCTCTGGAGCTCACTCCCGTCAGAAAGGGATGAAGAAGGGAGAGAAATGACGAATTAACGCTGCTGTCCAGTATTTATATTGGACAGTTATTAGCATGCGCTAAGCACATACATTAGCGCACGCTAACGAGTCACGAAACCAGTCCAGTAGCCCCTGGACATATCTGCCCCTACCAGGTATCATGCGCTAGAAAGAATGATTAGCGTACGCTAAGCAGTCGATAGCGTGCGCTAGCTACCAACATTAGCGTGCGCTAACGAGACCCCAGTCCCAGTCCAGTAGCTCCTGGACTGCCTTTGGACTGCCAGTTAGCATGCGTTACATATCTGGTAGCGTGCGCTAACCACAACACAGTAGCGTGCGCTATGCCACAAGCATTAGCTTGCGCTACACCACAAAAACCCAAAAACTCACATAGTGATCCGAAACGCCTCCAATCACATGTCCCAACAAGGCACACCCAAAACATGGCACAAAATTCCAACGATGAGGACAATAACAATTCGATAAAACCCAAAAAACTCAACAATTCTGGAACAAAGATCTAAGGTATTACACGCCTGACTTTAAAAAAATTTAAATTTGCTCAAATTTTTAGACGTTGATAAATTGGACAAATTAATTAAATAAAAATACCTTGGCCGAATCATATTTTCCAATAAAAATAAGATTATTTATTTGGCCGACTCAATCAATGGCCAAATTTCATTTTCAATAAAAATAATGAGAATCAATTTTTTAATACCAAACGATAAAATGGACAAGTTATATATCCTCATTCATAAGAGTGTAAGTTTTTTATACCATTTTGTTTAAAAAGACTAAAATGTCCTCCAAAAGTTGGTGATATTAAATTTCTTTTATTTTTGTATTTTATTTAATTTAAACTCTTTTCATTTTATTTTTATTTTTTTCATCATCTTCCCCATGACTAACCACCGAATCCAACAACTAAAATTTAATGTCTAAATGGGTCTTTCAAAATCCTTATAAAAATCACACGATTTTGCGAAAAAGAGAAGATCACATTCTAATAAGACTTCATTTATTGTGCTCCTGAGTCATAAAGAAGATATGTAACTATATTTTATCGCTAGAATTTTTTTCAGGAGTTCTTTCGCACATGATAGCGGCACACGATGGCTGTACATGATGGTTGCACACGATGGCTGCACATGATGGTTGCACACGATGGCTGCACACGATGGCAGAACTGCACACCATGGCTGCACATGATGGTTGCACACGATGGCTGCACACGATGGGACTAGCCATCATGTGCACATGAACTTTATAGTGTTTTTGGCCAATTTGATTGAATGTGTTATCAATATGGATGTTTTGTGATTCTAAAATTTCTTGGTCAAACATTAACAACTACATAACATCGTATGCAAACTCATATTTGTTATTTCGTGTAATTCAATAGTGTATGAGCTATTTCATACAGATGATGAATTATATATATGAACTTATACATGAAAACCTATAGACTACACATGATATGAAATAGCTTATGTTAATTCAATCGATAACTTTACAAATAAGTAAATTGTTAATAAGTACTTATTAGTATATGAGTAACAACACGTAAATTGGCGAGTTATTTTAGAAATTAGTGAAAATGTGCATATTCTTGTGCACACGATGGCTAATCCCATCGTGGGGACGATTATGACTGCCATCATGTGCACATGAACTTTGGGTTTTTTGGTCAATTTGATTTAATGTTTTATCGATATGGATGTTTTGTGATTCTAAAATTGATTGTTTAAACATTAACAACTACATGACATCATATGCAAACTCATATTTGTTATTTCATGTAATTCAATAGTGTATGAGATATTTCATACAGACGATGAACTTATATATATGAATTTATACATTGAGAACATATAGACTACACATGATATAAAATAGATTATGTTAATTCAATCTATAACTTTATAAATAAGTATATTGTTAATAAATACTTATTAATACATAAGTAACAATACATAAATTGGCGTGTTATTTTAGAATTAGTGAAAATGTGCATGTTCTTGTGCACACGATGGCTAATCCGATCATGGGCACGATCATGACTGCCATCATGTGCACATGAACTTTGGATTTTTGGGTCAATTTGATTTATTGTGTTATCGATATGGATGTTTTGTGATTCTAAAATTGATTGCTCAAACATTAACAACTATTTGACATCATATGCAAACTCATATTCATTATTTCATGTAATTCAATAGTGTATGAGCTATTTCATACAGATGATGAACTTATATATACGAACTTGTACACTGGGAACATATAGACTGCAGATGATATGAAATAGATCATGTTAATTCAATCTATAACTTTAAAAATAAGTATATTGTTAATAAATATTTATTAATATATACGTAACAACACGTAAATTGACGAGTTATTTTAGAAATTAGTTAAAAATGTGCATGTTCTTGTGCCCATAATGGCTAGTTCCATCGTGGGCACGATCATAACTGCCATCGTGTGCACAAGAACATGCACATTTTCACTAATTTCTAAAATAACTCCCCAATTTACGTGTTGTTACTCATATACTAATAAGTACTTATTAATAATTTACTTATTTGTAAAGTTATAGATTGAATTAACATAATCTATTTCATATCATGTGTAGTCTATAGGTTTTCAATGTATAAGTTCGTATATATAAATTCATCATCTGTATGAAATAGCTCATACACTATGAAATTACACGAAATAAAAAATATGAGTTTGCATACGATGTTATGTAGTTGTTAATGTTTGACCAAGAAATTTTAGAATCAGAAAACATCCATATTGATAACACATTGTAATACCCGAATTTTCAGTATAAATTTTTCGCGTTATTTTATCTGAGATATACTGTATAGTTTGGTATCTATACAGTATGGATAAAATAAATTGAGAACCGAGACAGTTATACTGGTGTGATTATCGTTTTTGATTGTGGATATATTCGGGATATGTTGTATCAGGTTAAACTGATTCGGATATCAGGTATACCGTATGAGAAAATTATTGAATTGAGTATATGTATTGATTTTGCCGTATGTTCGTATTCGGTATGTCGTGGCATTGGACAGGAATTGTTGAAAATGGCTAAGTATGGAAGCCATTACGTACGTTATGTGTTGAAGCTTACGTACGTTAAATTGGTAGAGTTACGAACTGTATGGCCGAGACATTACGAACGTAACATGGCAATCAGACGATCGAGTCATGGCCGGCAGGTGGGACCTGTGTCGGTAGCTTTCGACGGAAGGATGTTGACAGGCGAGTCAACTCACGACACGACGTTATACGGGATGTATTACGACGTAATATAAGTTTTCTTGTAGCGAGTCAACGTACATGTTACGTATGTTATGAAGGAAACATTACGTGCGTAAGCATGTTAACAAAACAGACGATCTAGTTTTGGGATTAGCATTACGTACGCTATCAAGGATGGCTAACGTACGTAATGCGTGTTACGTACGTTAACTTTGGTGTGTTACGTACGTAACGAACAGAAATGTTTTATAAGTAGATGCCCGTCTTTCATTTCCTTCGACGTTTCTTTTCGTTTTTCGTCTTCAAACATTGAGAGAGGGATACTTTGGCTCTCCTAATCCGATTTTGAGCTTGAGGGCTTGGATTTGGAGCTCGGATATGGAGTCATTGATGATTCTTGAAGTAATTTATTGAGTATTCCATCTTCTAAGAGGTATGTTGGATAATCCTCTCTTGAATTTCGGATTTTGATGTTGTTGTTGATAAATGATTCGTATGAAGATGATTAAGATGTTGTTGTTTCGATTCTTGAGGTTATATGAGGTGTATGTTGAAGGAAGATGATGATATGTTGAATTAAGTCTTGATTATGTTGTTATGATTATGGAATCATAATATTCTTGATGTTCTTGGTAGTATTGCTTCGATTTCGATGTTAAGAAGATCATATGTTGAAGAACATGATGATATATACCTTGAAGTATGATTAAGGATTGGTTAGATGTTAGAAAATATCGGATTGTGTTCTTTTATGGATTGTGAACGTGAATTCGGATAATTCGTGTTCTTGAAGAATTCATAAGTTATACATGTTATGATTTTGGAAGGATTTCGGATAATTGGAGTGTGATTATTCACGATAATACTCGGTATATTGATTTCTGAGAATTACTAGTATAACAAGAAGAAGTCTTGTTTGATTCATGTTTGGAATTGAAGTTGGAATTGAAAATCATTAATATCAAGATGGATTGATCATTGATTTGAGGAATGTGTTGGTGTTTTGGGTATGAATGTGGAATATTCATATCTATAACTAAGTTACGTGTTTTGATACAATATTCGTATAGGAATACGAATATGATTTTCGGGTTTTATAAGTTTATGATTCACTTTTGAGTTGAGAATTCATAGGTATTTAACAAGTGTTCAATTCGGATAATGGAATTATTTGAAACCTTTGGAATATGGTTATCTATGATGTTGAACTAATCGGATCATCGGATTGATGATGATAACCGTAATTGGTTTATATTATGAATTTACAAGGAGGAAACTTGTAATTGTTTTTAAGATTGAATTTGGAATCGGTAATGTTAGACCCTTGATGGTTTAAATAGATTATGGATATGATATTTGGATTGTGGAATCGTATTGTGGTTTTGAATTCGTGATCGATTGATTTGGTTGTTGGATATGTGTTTAATCGGGATATTGTAGAACCGTTGCGTTTGTTGATCGGTTATTGATTGTTATTTGTGATCATCGAGTTACGGCTTGTATCGTGGATATGGGTTCGTATTTGTTGAGTTGGATTATTTGGTATTATGTATAAGATCGAGGTTTCGTTGAACCATTGAGTTTGTTGGTTGAGTATGTCGGTTATTGATTTTTATCGAATGTGTGTTAATCGGTTATTGCAATAGGTTGATATGTTTTGATCGTGGATTATGACCGTTGAGTTGCGGTTGAGGCTAAAGAGTTCGTAGATTGCTTGTCGGGATTGAGGAGCTCGTAGACAAAGGCGATGGATTTTGGTAACGGATTCGTGGTATCGGTATCGAGGCAAGTTTATACTTGTTCAGTTTATAATATTTGATGAATGGTTTCGTTTTCATTTCATTTATAATTCATATAGCAATGTTGTTAGAAAGGACTATTGTTGGTATTAATGGTTGTGGTGATCGTCTCATTGGGGGATGTTGATGGATATGGTCCTCGGCTTTGAGGTAATCTAAGTATTTGTTCAATCATGTGGATAATTAGTATGTTGAGTTGTTGTATATGTTGAGGTTTCGTGTAGTGAGTTTTGTATCGGTTATTCGTTGAGGGATGTTGATCCCAGGACTATTGTATTGAGATCGTAGATGTTTTGGTCATTCATTTGGGGATGATGATCCCAGGATTGATGTTTTGGATATTGATTAGTCGTGTCGACTTTTCATTGTCAGTCTGTTGTTGTTCACTTCGGTGAGTCTTTTGATCCTTATTGGATATGTGTTTCTTTGAGTTTCGTTGTCATGTTGCATCGTGACATATCTGGAGTCATATCTGCGTTCCGATTGGATATTGTGTAGGATTTTTAGCCGGGCACATATATAGTCATGCGTGAATATTTTCCGTGAAAGGCTGTGCACACGAGACGTAGTTCGTTGAGGCTAATTAGGTACATTGTCCCACGTATATCCTGGATTCCGTATACGGGGTGGACATGTGCACTGACACATATTCGGATCGGGCGTACTATGATTTCCATCTTTGAGCCATATTGTTTGGTCGTTCATCCTCCATTTATGGTTGGGTATGTTCGACGGTTTGTGACTGGTTGTTCATACGCCCGAGGGGTATGTTCGACAGTCAGAGTTATTTCTTTGAGATCCATTATTGTTGATCATTTGGAGTTTACCTTGTTGCTGGTATTCTCAGTTATTATTGGTCTTTTGTTGATCCTTTGGAGTTTACCTTGTTGATGGTATTCTCGATTATTGTTGATCCTTTGTTGATCGTGTCGGAGTTATCATGTTGATGGTATTCTCAGTTATCGTGATCCTTCGTTGGTCATATTGGAGCTATAATGTCGATGATATTCTCAGTGATGTATTGGTTGATCATTGTTATTGATCGTATGAGCATTCGGACTATATGTCGATGTTTCAGGATTTGTTATCATTATCATGTGGTAGTTGATCTACAGATATGTTGTGTATTATTGGTTTATACATGTTGAGATTTGATTGTGTAATCCCACGGACAGGATTTGACACAGATTGGATTATTTCCACACTTATGAGTTATGATGATGTTTTGAGGATTGTCGGTATTTTTGGAATACAGTAGAGATGATTGTTGTTGAATTTATTTCGTCATTCGAGGATGCGAAATGTGGATTATGGTAAGGCTTTGATTGTTGTGGATTGGTAAGGTTATGTCGGTAAGATTACTTTGGTAGTATTCTTACTATATTATTACATTGGTATGTAATTATTTATGATGATGTGATCGATATCATTATTGAGTATTGTGGCTGACCGTCGTGGGCTTTATTTTTAGGTACTCGGAGATCAAGCTAGTAGCGGTCGTGAAGGGATGAGCTTCCCGATGTGATCTTGGTTGTGGCTTGTTTTGGAGAATTGAGTATTCTTTTCCGGTTATTTATTTCATTTGCAAATGTGTATTTTGAACTGCATTTATCCGCTGCGTGTGTGTATTTTAAATGGCCCTTTTGGCACTTTGCGAACTTGGGTTATTTCGTTAAACCTTTTCCTAAACTATTTTATCGGTACGTTTAAGCGGTGTCTTAACGTACATTTTGAACTATCGAGATTTGGCACTTCGCCTTGTATTTTCAAATGGTATTTTATGACGGTATTTCAAAATTATGCTTTTGAAAATATTTGAGTATTTAAAACATTACCGTCATCAGCCTTTTGGCATTTTTGAATTGGTTTTGTAAACGGTTTTTAGCCTGGTGGGTTCGGCGGCAGGACCCACGCTATGTAATATCCCAGACGGTTTTGGGGGTGTTACAGAAGATGGTATCAGAGCTTGGGTTTTGTGAAACCCAGGCATGTGTGTTATGTGGCTTTACCGGTATGGTAGCAGCGTGATTTTTGAAAATGAGTTTTTCTGACTTTTGAGTCAAACCGATTTTTGGGGTTTCCAAAATTTTTGAGATTCTTTTCAAACTGCTATGTGTGATATTGGTGTGTGTTGATTGTTTTGAGACTTCATGGGGGAGTCGTGTGCTAGTATCACGGGAGATCATCGGCTTCACGCACCTGTAAGTATATTGGTTTGGTTATTTCGCTTGTGGCGACGCTTGATTGTTTTTGTGATGAGTTGGAAAATTTTGGACTTATCTGTTGTTGGCGACAGGTTGCAAGTTTCGAGGACGAAACTTATTTTAAGGGGGGTAGTATGTAATTCCCGAATTTTCAGTATAAATTTTTCGCATTATTTTATTCGAGATATCTTTGTATAGTTTGGTATCTATACGGTATGGATAAAATAAATTGAGAACCGAGACAGATTATCTTGGTGTGATTATCGTTTTTGATTGTGAGATATATTCGGGATATGTTGTATCAGGTTAAACCGATTCGGATATCGTATACCGTATGAGAAAATTATTGAATTGAGTATATGTATTGATTTTGCCGTATGTTCGTATTCGGTATGTCGTGGCATTGACGGGAATTGTTGAAAATGGCTAAGTATGGAAGCCATTACGTACGTTATGTGTTGAAGCTTACGTACCTTAAATTGGTAGAGTTACGACGTTATGGCCGAGACATTACGTACGTAACATGGGAATCAGACGATCGAGTCTTGGCCGGCAGGTGGGACCTGTGTCGGTAGCTTTCGGCGGAAGGATGTTGACAAAGTAGTCAACCACGACATGACGTTATACGGGATGTATTACGTACGTAATATAAGTTTTCAGTAGCGAGTCAACGTACATGTTACGTATGTTATGAAGGAAACATTACGACGTAAGCATGTTAACAAAACAGACGATTAGTTTTGGGATTAGCATTACGACGCTATCAAGGATGGCTAACGACGTAATGCGTGTTACGACGTTAACTTTGGTGTGTTACGACGTAACGTAATGCAAATGTTTTATAAGTAGATGCCCGTCTTTCATTTCCTTCGACGTTTCTTTTCGTTTTTCGTCTTCAAACATTGAGAGAGGGATACTTTGGCTCTCCTAATCCGATTTTGAGCTTGAGGGCTTGGATTTGGAGCTCGGATATGGAGTCATTGATGATTCTTGAAGTAATTTATTGAGTATTCCATCTTCTAAGAGGTATGTTGGATAATCCTCTCTTGAATTTCGGATTTTGATGTTGTTGTTGATAAATGATTCGTATGAAGATGATTAAGATGTTGTTGTTTCGATTCTTGAGGTTATATGAGGTGTATGTTGAAGGAAGATGATGATATGTTGAATTAAGTCTTGATTATGTTGTTATGATTATGGAATCATAATATTCTTGATGTTCTTGGTAGTATTGCTTCGATTTCTGATGTTAAGAAGATCATATGTTGAAGAACATGATGATATATACCTTGAAGTATGATTAAGGATTGGTTAGATGTTAGAAAATATCGGATTGTGTTCTTTTATGGATTGTGAACGTGAATTCGGATAATTCGTGTTCTTGAAGAATTCATAAGTTATACATGTTATGATTTTGGAAGGATTTCGGATAATTGGAGTGTGATTATTCACGATAATACTCGGTATATTGTTTTCTCTGAATTACTAGTATAACAAGAAGAAGTCTTGTTTGATTCATGTTTGGAATTGAAGTTGGAATTGAAAATCATTAATATCAAGATGGATTGATCATTGATTTGAGGAATGTGTTGGTGTTTTGGGTATGAATGTGGAATATTCATATCTATAACTAAGTTACGTGTTTTGATACAATATTCGTATAGGAATACGAATATGATTTTCGGGTTTTATAAGTTTATGATTCACTTTTGAGTTGAGAATTCATAGGTATTTAACAAGTGTTCAATTCGGATAATGGAATTATTTGAAACCTTTGGAATATGGTTATCTATGATGTTGAACTAATCGGATCATCCGGATTGATGATGATAACCGGTAATTGGTTTATATTATGAATTTACAAGGAGGAAACTTGTAATTGTTTTTAAGATTGAATTTGGAATCGGTAATGTTAGACCCTTGATGGTTTAAATAGATTATGGATATGATATTTGGATTGTGGAATCGTATTGTGGTTTTGAATTCGTGATCGATTGATTTGGTTGTTGGATATGTGTTTAATCGGGATATTGTAGAACCGTTGCGTTTGTTGATCGGTTATTGATTGTTATTTGTGATCATCGAGTTACGGCTTGTATCGTGGATATGGGTTCGTATTTGTTGAGTTGGATTATTTGGTATTATGTATAAGATCGAGGTTTCGTTGAACCATTGAGTTTGTTGGTTGAGTATGTCGGTTATTGATTTTTATCGAATGTGTGTTAATCGGTTATTGCAATAGGTTGATATGTTTTGATCGTGGATTATGACCGTTGAGTTGCGGTTGAGGCTAAAGAGTTCGTAGATTGCTTGTCGGGATTGAGGAGCTCGTAGACAAAGGCAATGGATTTTGGTAACGGATTCGTGGTATCGGTATCGAGGCAAGTTTATACTTGTTCAGTTTATAATATTTGATGAATGGTTTCGTTTTCATTTCATTTATAATTCATATAGCAATGTTGTTAGAAAGGACTATTGTTGGTATTAATGGTTGTGGTGATCGTCTCATTGGGGGATGTTGATGGATATGGTCCTCGGCTTTGAGGTAATCTAAGTATTTGTTCAATCATGTGGATAATTAGTATGTTGAGTTGTTGTATATGTTGAGGTTTCGTGTAGTGAGTTTTGTATCGGTTATTCGTTGAGGGATGTTGATCCCAGGACTATTGTATTGAGATCGTAGATGTTTTGGTCATTCATTTGGGGATGATGATCCCAGGATTGATGTTTTGGATATTGATTAGTCGTGTCGACTTTTCATTGTCAGTCTGTTGTTCACTTCGGTGAGTCTTTTGATCCTTATTGGATATGTGTTTCTTTGAGTTTCGTTGTCATGTTGCATCGTGACATATCCGGAGTCATATCTGCGTTCCGATTGGATATTGTGTAGGATTTTTAGCCGGGCACATATATAGTCATGCGTGAATATTTTCCGTGAAAGGTGTGCACGAGACGTAGTTCGTTGAGGCTAATTAGGTACATTGTCCCACGTATATCACGGATTCCGTATACGGGGTGGACATGTGCTCGACACATATTCGGATCGGGCGTACTATGATTTCCGTCTTTGAGCCATATTGTTTGGTCGTTCATCCTCCATTTATGGTTGGGTATGTTCGACGGTTTGTATCGGTTGTTCATACGCCCGAGGGGTATGTTCGACGATCGAGTTATTTCTTTGAGATCCATTATTGTTGATCATTTGGAGTTTACCTTGTTCTTTGGTATTCTCAGTTATTATTGGTCTTTTGTTGATCCTTTGGAGTTTACCTTGTTGATGGTATTCTCGATTATTGTTGATCCTTTGTTGATCGTGTCGGAGTTATCATGTTGATGGTATTCTCAGTTATCGTGATCCTTCGTTGGTCATATTGGAGCTATAATGTCGATGATATTCTCAGTGATGTATTGGTTGATCATTGTTATTGATCGTATGAGCATTCGGACTATATGTCGATGTTTCAGGATTTGTTATCATTATCATGTGGTAGTTGATCTACGGATATGTTGTGTATTATTGGTTTATACATGTTGAGATTTGATTGTGTAATCCCACGGACAGGATTTGACACAGATTGGATTATTTCCACACTTATGAGTTATGATGATGTTTTGAGGATTGTCGGTATTTTTGGAATACAGTAGAGATGATTGTTGTTGAATTTATTTCGTCATTCGAGGATGCGAAATGTGGATTATGGTAAGGATTTGATTGTTGTGGATTGGTAAGGTTATGTCGGTAAGATTACTTTGGTAGTATTCTTACTATATTATTACATTGGTATGTAATTATTTATGATGATGTGATCGATATCATTATTGAGTATTGTGGCTGACCCCGTCGTGGGCTTTATTTTTAGGTACTCGGAGATCAAGCTAGTAGCGGTCGTGAAGGGATGAGCTTCCCAATGTGATACTGGTTGTGGCTTGTTTTTGGAGAATTGAGTATTCTTTTCCGGTTATTTATTTCCGCTGCAAATGTGTATTTTGAACTGCATTTATCCGCTGCGTGTGTGTATTTTAAATGGCCCTTTTGGCACTTTGCGAACTTGGGTTATTTCGTTAAACCTTTTCCTAAACTATTTTATCGGTACGTTTAAGCGGTGTCTTAACGTACATTTTGAACTATCGAGATTTGGCACTTCGCCTTGTATTTTCAAATGGTATTTTATGACGGTATTTCAAAATTATGCTTTTGAAAATATTTGAGTATTTAAAACATTACCGTCATTGACCTTTTGGCATTTTGAATTGGTTTTGTAAACGGTTTTTAGCACGGTGGGTTCGGCGCAGGACCCACGGCGCTGTAATATCCGGACGGTTTTGGGGGTGTTACGAGAAGATGGTATCGAGCTTGGGTTTTGTGAAACCCGGGCATGTGTGTTATGTGGCTTTACGGTATGGTAGCGGCGTGATTTTTGAAAATGAGTTTTTCTGACTTTTGAGTCAAACCGATTTTTGGGGTTTCCAAAATTTTTGAGATTCTTTTCAAACTGCTATGTGTGATATTGGTGTGTGTTGATTGTTTTGAGACTTCATGGGGGAGTCGTGTGCTAGTATCACGGGAGATCATCGGCTTCACTTTTTGTAAGTATATTGGTTTGGTTATTTCGCTTGTGGCGACGCTTGATTGTTTTTGTGATGAGTTGGAAAATTTTGGACTTATCTATTGTTGGCGACAGGTTGCAAGTTTCGAGGACGAAACTTATTTTAAGGGGGGTAGTATGTAATTCCCGAATTTTCAGTATAAATTTTTCGCGTTATTTTATCTGAGATATACTGTATAGTTTGGTATCTATACAGTATGGATAAAATAAATTGAGAACCGAGACAGTTATACTGGTGTGATTATCGTTTTTGATTGACAGATATATTCAGGATATGTTGTATCAGGTTAAACTGATTCGGATATCAGGTATACCGTATGAGAAAATTATTGAATTGAGTATATGTATTGATTTTGCCGTATGTTCGTATTCGGTATGTCGTGGCATTGGACAGGAATTGTTGAAAATGGCTAAGTATGGAAGCCATTACGTACGTTATGTGTTGAAGCTTACGTACGTTAAATTGGTAGAGTTACGTACGTTATGGCCGAGACATTACGTACGTAACATGGGAATCAGACGATCGAGTCTTGGCCGGCAGGTGGGACCCTGTGTCGGCAGCTTTCGGCGGAAGGATGTTGACAGGCGAGTCAACTACGTATTACGTACGTTATACAGGATGTATTACGTACGTAATATAAGTTTTACTGTAGCGAGTCAACGTACATGTTACGTACGTTATGAAGGAAACATTACGTACGTAAGCATGTTAACAAAACAGGACAGTTAGTTTTGGGATTAGCATTACGTACGCTATCAAGGATGGCTAACGTACGTAATGCGTGTTACGTACGTTAACTTTGGTGTGTTACGTACGTAACGAACAGAAATGTTTTATAAGTAGATGCCCGTCTTTCATTTCCTTCGACGTTTCTTTTCGTTTTTCGTCTTCAAACATTGAGAGAGGGATACTTTGGCTCTCCTAATCCGATTTTGAGCTTGAGGGCTTGGATTTGGAGCTCGGATATGGAGTCATTGATGATTCTTGAAGTAATTTATTGAGTATTCCATCTTCTAAGAGGTATGTTGGATAATCCTCTCTTGAATTTCGGATTTTGATGTTGTTGTTGATAAATGATTCGTATGAAGATGATTAAGATGTTGTTGTTTCGATTCTTGAGGTTATATGAGGTGTATGTTGAAGGAAGATGATGATATGTTGAATTAAGTCTTGATTATGTTGTTATGATTATGGAATCATAATATTCTTGATGTTCTTGGTAGTATTGCTTCGATTTGATGTTAAGAAGATCATATGTTGAAGAACATGATGATATATACCTTGAAGTATGATTAAGGATTGGTTAGATGTTAGAAAATATCGGATTGTGTTCTTTTATGGATTGTGAACGTGAATTCGGATAATTCGTGTTCTTGAAGAATTCATAAGTTATACATGTTATGATTTTGGAAGGATTTCGGATAATTGGAGTGTGATTATTCACGATAATACTCGGTATATTGTTTTCTACAGAATTACTAGTATAACAAGAAGAAGTCTTGTTTGATTCATGTTTGGAATTGAAGTTGGAATTGAAAATCATTAATATCAAGATGGATTGATCATTGATTTGAGGAATGTGTTGGTGTTTTGGGTATGAATGTGGAATATTCATATCTATAACTAAGTTACGTGTTTTGATACAATATTCGTATAGGAATACGAATATGATTTTCGGGTTTTATAAGTTTATGATTCACTTTTGAGTTGAGAATTCATAGGTATTTAACAAGTGTTCAATTCGGATAATGGAATTATTTGAAACCTTTGGAATATGGTTATCTATGATGTTGAACTAATCGGATCATCCGGATTGATGATGATAACCGGTAATTGGTTTATATTATGAATTTACAAGGAGGAAACTTGTAATTGTTTTTAAGATTGAATTTGGAATCGGTAATGTTAGACCCTTGATGGTTTAAATAGATTATGGATATGATATTTGGATTGTGGAATCGTATTGTGGTTTTGAATTCGTGATCGATTGATTTGGTTGTTGGATATGTGTTTAATCGGGATATTGTAGAACTGTTGCGTTTGTTGATCGGTTATTGATTGTTATTTGTGATCATCGAGTTACGGCTTGTATCGTGGATATGGGTTCGTATTTGTTGAGTTGGATTATTTGGTATTATGTATAAGATCGAGGTTTCGTTGAACCATTGAGTTTGTTGGTTGAGTATGTCGGTTATTGATTTTTATCGAATGTGTGTTAATCGGTTATTGCAATAGGTTGATATGTTTTGATCGTGGATTATGACCGTTGAGTTGCGGTTGAGGCTAAAGAGTTCGTAGATTGCTTTTGGTCGGGATTGAGGAGCTCGTAGACAAAGGCAATGGATTTTGGTAACGGATTCGTGGTATCGGTATCGAGGCAAGTTTATACTTGTTCAGTTTATAATATTTGATGAATGGTTTCGTTTTCATTTCATTTATAATTCATATAGCAATGTTGTTAGAAAGGACTATTGTTGGTATTAATGGTTGTGGTGATCGTCTCATTGGGGATGTTGATGGATATGGTCCTCGGCTTTGAGGTAATCTAAGTATTTGTTCAATCATGTGGATAATTAGTATGTTGAGTTGTTGTATATGTTGAGGTTTCGTGTAGTGAGTTTTGTATCGGTTATTCGTTGAGGGATGTTGATCCCAGGACTATTGTATTGAGATCGTAGATGTTTTGGTCATTCATTTGGGGATGATGATCCCAGGATTGATGTTTTGGATATTGATTAGTCGTGTCGACTTTTCATTGTCGATCTGTTGTTCACTTCGGTGAGTCTTTTGATCCTTATTGGATATGTGTTTCTTTGAGTTTCGTTGTCATGTTGCATCGTGACATATGCGGAGTCATATCTGCGTTAGATTGGATATTGTGTAGGATTTTTAGCCGGGCACATATATAGTCATGCGTGAATATTTTCCGTGAAAGTGTGCACACGAGGCGTAGTTCGTTGAGGCTAATTAGGTACATTGTCCCACGTATATCACGGATTCCGTATACGGGGGTGGACATGTGCTGTGACACATATTCGGATCGGGCGTACTATGATTTCCGTCTTTGAGCCATATTGTTTGGTCGTTCATCCTCCATTTATGGTTGGGTATGTTCGACGGTTTGTATTTAGTTGTTCATACGCCCGAGGGGTATGTTCGACGATCGAGTTATTTCTTTGAGATCCATTATTGTTGATCATTTGGAGTTTACCTTGTTCTTTGGTATTCTCGATTATTATTGGTCTTTTGTTGATCCTTTGGAGTTTACCTTGTTGATGGTATTCTCGATTATTGTTGATCCTTTGTTGATCGTGTCGGAGTTATCATGTTGATGGTATTCTCAGTTATCGTGATCCTTCGTTGGTCATATTGGAGCTATAATGTCGATGATATTCTCAGTGATGTATTGGTTGATCATTGTTATTGATCGTATGAGCATTCGGACTATATGTCGATGTTTCAGGATTTGTTATCATTATCATGTGGTAGTTGATCTACAGATATGTTGTGTATTATTGGTTTATACATGTTGAGATTTGATTGTGTAATCCCACGGACAGGATTTGACACAGATTGGATTATTTCCACACTTATGAGTTATGATGATGTTTTGAGGATTGTCGGTATTTTTGGAATACAGTAGAGATGATTGTTGTTGAATTTATTTCGTCATTCGAGGATGCGAAATGTGGATTATGGTAAGGATTTGATTGTTGTGGATTGGTAAGGTTATGTCGGTAAGATTACTTTGGTAGTATTCTTACTATATTATTACATTGGTATGTAATTATTTATGATGATGTGATCGATATCATTATTGAGTATTGTGGCTGACCCCGTCGTGGGCTTTATTTTTAGGTACTCGGAGATCAAGCTAGTAGCGGTCGTGAAGGGATGAGCTTCCCAATGTGATACTGGTTGTGGCTTGTTTTTGGAGAATTGAGTATTCTTTTCCGGTTATTTATTTCCGCTACAAATGTGTATTTTGAACTGCATTTATCCGCTGCGTGTGTGTATTTTAAATGGCCCTTTTGGCACTTTGCGAACTTGGGTTATTTCGTTAAACCTTTTCCTAAACTATTTTATCGGTACGTTTAAGCGGTGTCTTAACGTACATTTTGAACTATCGAGATTTGGCACTTCGCCTTGTATTTTCAAATGGTATTTTATGACGGTATTTCAAAATTATGCTTTTGAAAATATTTGAGTATTTAAAACATTACCGTCATCAGCCTTTTGGCGTTTTTGAATTGGTTTTGTAAACGGTTTTTAGCCTGGTGGGTTCCGGCGCGGGACCCACGGCGCTGTAATATCCCGGACGGTTTTGGGGGTGTTACACACATTCAATCAAATTGGCCAAAAAAACTAAAAATTTCATGTGCACACGATGGCTAGTCCCATCGTGTGCACGATCATGGCTGCCATCGTGTGCAACCATCGTGTGCATCCATCGTGTGCATCCATTATGTGCAACCATCATGTGTAGTTTAGCCATCATGTGCGCCATCGTATGCATCCATCGTGTGCGAAAGAACTTCTCAAAAAAAAAAGTCTAGCGATAAAATATAGTTGCATACAGTCTTTACGAACCCAGGAGCACAATAGATGAAGTTTTATTAGAACGTCAACATATCTTTTTCGCAAAATCGTGTGATTTTTATAAGGATTTTGAAAAACCCATTTAGACATTAAATTTTAGTTGTTGGATTCGGTATTAGTCATGGAGAAGATGATGAAAAAAATAAAAATAAAAGAAAAAGAGTTTAAATTAAATAAAATACAAAAATAAAAGAAATTCAACATCACCAAGTTTTGGAGGACATTTTAGTCTTTTTAAGCAAACACCAAACCAAAATGGCCTATTAGCAACAGATATAGACGTTGCTGTGAATTATAGGAACGCCTATAAAGGTTTCTAATACGGCGTCCCTAATATTTAGCAATGTGTATAAACGTTCCTTTATTTAATTATAGGAACGTTTACAAATGTCCCTATGTAATCTTAATAGGAACATATATAAACGTTGCAAATAGGTAATCCGGTTTAAAAAAGAACATGTACTATTCCTGTAGAATTTCAATTTCTGCACCTATATATATATATATATATATATATATATCATCAAGTGATTAGAACAACTACTAAAAGCAATTATAAATAGTTTAGACAAATGCATGGTTTGTCCAATGAACCTACAATGAAGGAGAAACATCAAAATACTGTAGGATTTGCCAAGTGTTCAAAATACGCAAAAAAAGAACACTAGCATCTGTCTTGTTTTAGCTACAAAAAAAGAACAGTAGAATCTGTTAGTGCAATCTGCCGATAATCATTAATCACAACACCAAAAAGTCTGATGCTTGATATTATTTATTCCTCGGAAGGTCGAAGACTCTCCTCACTCCACACCAACCAAGTAGGCACTGTTATCTGACGTATGGAGACCCAATCATCTCCTTGAGGGCCATCCCAGATTAATGCTTTTTGGTCTAGCACTTACTCGATGTAGACCTTCCTCTCATTCTTCTTTACCATGAACTTCACCACCACCATCAATAACACCGGATGCTATAACCTTACCCATATTGTTGACTAGCTCAAATTGCTCATACTAGACCCTATTTGTTGACTCCACTCTATTAATACTTGCACTGACTTGTTTCTCTTTCTCCTGCACACGACCCGTTTGAACACCAGTAAAAGAAGTAGACCCTTTCTCTGGGCTAGGAGTGTCGACGGGGATAGCACTTCCTCCCCGTTTCTTCAACCAATCCATTAACATCTGTGAACAAGAACAAAAATGACCATTATATATTAAAGCTTGCGTCTAAAGTGGACAAAGACAGACACACATGATTATCAAAACTTACGTCGAATTTATTATTCACCAACCCCACTTGACCTTGAACTGCAGCCATTGTACTAACCAACGTACCAACGACCCCTTCAATTGTGTTCAGTCTTTCCTCACTAATGGTATTTTTTTTAAGGCCGATTTTGTGATTGCTACCATCTCTGCCTGCTTCTTTGACACACTGGATGAGTTCCCACGAATCCCATCTTTTTGGGTACATCCAAACACTTCTTCCAATGTCGGTGAAACCAGACCACTAAAACATTCTTCGTTTTCAATGCACTTCAGTTTAGCTTGTGCTACTTTCTCCTGCATTTTTAAATTTAGGAATTGGTTCTAGCAAACAAACCTAACTAGACTAAGTTCAAATAAGTGCATCGTTATGCACGTTACTAAGATAGTAAGAAAGAGAGTGCCCTTACATATGCCTCGACTGCACTGGGATGAACAGTCCCATCCTTACATTGGTGTCCCAACAGCCACATGTCCGTAGTATTGTTGGGTACAACTTTGACCTCCAAATTTTCCTACAAGAATGGTTTATCATTTAAAAACACAGTATACTAGAAAATTTTAAGTTTTAGATTACCAAAATTACTTACTAGTTTATAGGCCTTGGTATTATACGATTGTTGCCCAAGTGTATGACGGATAGTTGATTTAGAGTGACTTTGTGCATTCTTTTTACACTTAGCAATCGTCTCAGCTTTACGCTCATTGTCAATAAACTCTTCCCCGACAATTTTATTCATCCCATCTGGAACTTTCAATCTGGCAGCATCCCATTCTTCTGGAGTGAGATCAGGTTCATGTTCTGTTTCTTCGTGTTCTTCGTTCTCCTCATCCAGTTCTTCAGACCTCTCCAATTGTTCTTCAGTCCCTCCATTTATGTTACAGATCTTTTGTTCGTCACTTTTTCCCGAGGTTGATTTTTAATGTAGTGATTCCTTAAGTTAGACTTGTATCTCCTGAAGCATTTTGGAAATTTGATTTCTATAGTAGAGCGAACATGTCCGACCTCGAATTCATATTCCCCCTATATAAGCAAGTTATATGTTTATGTCAATAATCATAAGTTCAATATACCATCACTAGTAGTAAAGCACATAAATGAAACCAATGCGAGAATTAGGAAAAATACCATCAAAGCAGTCCAAACATCATATTTATACTTTTGTGGCATGATCCCCCAGTTTGCATGGTTAATAGGGATATGCCTTCTTATGAGCTCCCCTGCCTGAGTCATAAATTTGGAACCATCGGGTCCTGTGGGCAAACCAACAATATTGAGTTTGACTAGAGTCTTTGGAACTGCTGAAGAAGAGGTAGCCCCATCTTGATGCGAAGTTGTACTCTTTCGAACATAACTTGTGCTTTGATGCTGTGCCATTGTCCTGCACTAGATGAAATCAAGTATTAGTACCAGATAAAAATGCTTAATAGTTAAAAATAGTAGGCAATCACACATGACTAATAGTACGTAAGGACCAGTAAGCAAAGCAACAATACATCATGAGCCAAAAATCACCATTTACAACACCAGTAACAAACTAATTAAGTTCCAAAGTAGAAGCAAAAATGGTACCAGTTTAATCCCATTGCAAAAAGGCTAAACTAAGGTACAAACATAAACTACAACAGAAGCAAACATTCTTAATGCTTGCGCAGTTTTATCAGGTCTTTCAAATGTGGTTCATCATCAAATATTAACTGAAATTCTTCGAATTTAGGCATCAATATGTCATCAGATTGTACAATGAGACGTTTCTTTGAGTGCATTACAACAAACCACTCAGGATCCTTCAAATCTGTCGAATAGAACACTTGATGGGCATCAAAGTCAAGTCTGGAAGGTTCATCAAGGTAATTATTTGATCGCCTGAAATTGTTCAAGTTAACCAATACAAGGTTGCCATCAGAACTGAATTTACACCAACGACTTCTCCTCTCAACATTCGCCCAGTCGCAAAAAAACACCACGTCTTTAAAGTCAGTGTAGTCAAGCTCCAATATCTGTTTCACCACGCCATACCACTTTGTCACATCATCAACGGGATTCTTATTTTTATGACTTGCCCTATATGTTGTAGTTGCTTCCATGCAAACACAGCTATCTTGTGTAACGCGGTTTAGCTCATGGGACTTGGGTACAAAGGTAAAACCATTGACCCTGTACTTGTTAAAATCTTTGGCTCTAACCGGCCCTTTTACGTAACGCCATAATTTTTAGTCCATTTTGTGCTCTTTCTCCAACTGGAAGCATTATAGTTCTGGTAAGTGTCAATGAAAATAACAAAAAGTAAATTGAGTAACTTTATTTGCTATAAATTTATTTGTTATATCTGATCATAGTACCTTTTTGTACAACCATGTTACGAATTCCGTCTGCCGCTCTACTTCAGTGACGGTGCTCGGAGATAGTTCATCACAGTATTCACTGCAAAACCAGTTACATATATTAGAATTGGGACAAAAGAACAAATTATTACAGTTAATTCGAAGATATAACAAAAACTCACGCATAGTAGCCTGCGAGACCCTCTACTTCATAGCGAAAGAGTACCAATCTGGTTATTTGTATCAACTGTACAGCAATCAAAGTCTCGAACTTATCTCCATACCCTATTGGGTCTTCGTAACTGTACTCAGAATCAACATCTAAGAATGCTTCTCGTGTAGCTTTATGATTCCCATCCTTTGAGTTTGCCACGTGTTCCATTGTATAGACCACTCCTTCAGCTACAAGTTGGTATTCTTTGATATTATTTACAATAGAAAAACATTATTGGATAAAACTACAGATTTCTAATGAAGTATGAAGTATTACCTTTCAAAAGGGTACATCCATCGGTATCTAACTGGTCCGCAAGTTAAAGTTTCATCAGCGAGATGCACCACCAAATGGATGCTGATAACAAATAAAGAGGGTGGAAAATACGCTTCAAGGACACACAAGGACTCAGCGACCATGAATTTGGCATGTTGTACTTCAATTCTAATCAGAACCTTCGAGCACAAGATTCTAAAAAATAAACTAATCTGTTGAAAAGCCCTGCGAAGGTCTGCGTAGTGTGGGAAAGCATGTTGAATTAGCACCGGCAACAAATTCTCCATAATGACATAATAGTCATGCGACTTCAAACAATGTAGACCAGGAGGTCCAATCGTAACATTGTTTCCAAGATTTGAACAAAATCCAGTAGGAAACTTGATGCTTTTTAATATCTGAAGAAAGTTTTTTCTCTTCCGGGGTCAAAACATAAAGAGCATGAGGATGTACCTTTTTCTTTGTGTCAGGATCTGTAATGATTGTAACATCCCCAAAACCGTATGGGAATATTACCCGTCGTAGACTCTTTCCACAAGGATATACCAGGCTAAGCATCCATAAACAACCAAGTGCTTGCCCGACCAGGGTCAAACAATAAAATGATACAGACCGATATGGTCACTTACACGTGAATACACAGACCGATGAGGTCACACAACCCAATCGATAAAACTGACTTAAATAACATTACCCACACAGGGGTCGAAATACAATCTGACGGAAGGCGAAATCAACTCGACAACACAACAAAAATCGAAATAACTCTCGACTCATGATTAGTATCGCATTTCGTCATCCTCTTGTGCCAATCCTGTGTTGCTCCCCAGATGCTGTGCACTGGACGCAAAGCAGGACATCCACCCCCGATTACTCGGGGGTTAGTAAAACTCCTTTGTTTTACTAGTGCAAGTATCAAACCATACGAAATGTAACAAGCAAAAAGCAACTACGAATTTAATACGGAAATCCATTATCAAAATGTTCCCAGAAGTTTTAGAATTTCGAACTCAAGTAAGAGATATTTGAAAAGGAACACATCATCTCGGGGATTTTTAAAGCGAGAAAATCTTTTGGACCTCGAGTCCCAATTTACAAAACCTTTTCGTAAACAATAGGGCCTTAGCCCGATTCTCGTTTCAAAGCATACTAATTAATATATCATTATGCGTCCGAGATCCATATTTAAAATGTTACCCGAACAATCTTTGCTACACGATCCTTTGTTCGTACACATCATGTACCGATCTCAGGAGGCCTCGGCGGACCTTACCGGACTACACACATTGTTCGTACACATCATGTACCGAACTCGGAGGCCTCAACGGACCTTACCGGACTACACACATTGTTCGTACACATCATGTACCGAACTCAGGAGGCCTCAACGGACCTACCCGGCTACAACATCGTTCGTACACATCATGTACCGAACTCCGGAGGCCTCGTCGGACCCTACGGATCACACACCTTGTCCGTACACGTCATGTACCGGACTCCGGAGGCCTCGTCGGACCACTACGGTTCACACACTTTGTTCGTACACATCATGTACGAACTCCGAGGCCTCGTCGGACCACTACGGATCACACATACATCGACTCGACACAATTCATAATCGTTAATTGTCAAGTCATTCCACATTACGCCGAAATGTACAATCAAGCATGTAAACCAAAACAACACAAACATCATGATCATCACAACGACTCTTAACCAACACAACACACATTAGGTACACAATACATTGAACAAACACATGTACAACCATCTCATATGTACATCGCAATCCTGCACAAATGGCACAACGCCTAACACGTATACCAATATATCACTATTATCACAAAGCCTTCAAATTTCGGAAAACACAACCAACTCAACGGAACATATTTACGGAGGCAAGCAAAATCGTCATACAAATCATACGTAATTACTATTCACAAGATACAAGTCGTATAATAAGATACTTGCCTTAATAACCGCTACCAAACGCTCCGAAGAACACGGTTCGATCGGGAAGCTCGGACCCCGAAGAAGACAACGAACGGAAGGGTTCCGACTCGAGTTCTTCACAAGAATTCGACCCTAACAACATATAATCAATAAATCATCGATCATACGAGGAAAAATAATCGTAGAACGCCCGAAAACCCCTCTATGACATTTTACCGGACACCTTCAAGGCGTCGGTCAAGAACTCGACCAAAACAACGAATCGATACGATCCAACCATGGGATAACAAGGGAAATGATACAATACATCTAAATAATCATCAATCCATCACAATCCTAAGTTAAATCGGATTAAACGGACGAAATCGAACAAAATACCCAAAATCCCCAAAATTAGATTTCTAGAAAATCGACTGATTCGCTCGTTCATAGGTTGTTATAGGTTTGATGATTGATTATATTAACTCCAAGACTTATTGGATTTATTGAACAACAACATCTCTCCTTGATAGAAACAACCCCACGCGGAAGAGAAGTAGAAGAAGGAGAAAAATGGCGAAAAAGCATTGCTGGGCCTTAAATAGGTGACAGGACTCGGCCGTATCCGCGACACGGTCGTGGCGCGCAGGTGGCCGCGAGGACTTGGCCGTGTCTGCTAGACACGGTCGCGCCGCTGAGGGCCTACCGATAGTGACTGTCCGCGGCGCTCGGCATTGACTCGGCCGTGTCGTGGAACACGGTCGGGCCTGCAGGCGATCGGTTGGCTTATCGGAAGAGTTCGGCTCGGCCGTGCCGGGCGACAGTCGGGTCTCGAGGCGAGACTTCGGCTTATCCGGACGAAATGCAGCCTGCAGGCCGTGTCGGACGACACGGCCGAGTTCGGTCGCGTGATCGGCGACAAGCGACGGTGAGCTAAAACGACCATAACTCTCTCGTCCGGACTCCGATTGACTCACCGTTCGAACCATTGGAAAGCTAACTCGATGCTCTATAATATTGCAAAGATTTAAAATTTTTGGAGTTACCAAAAATTAATGGTGATCTTGTTGGGATTCGGTGCCTAAAACGAAGGCCCAGCGGAAGCGGTAAAACGAAAATTAATTCGATCCGAATCCCTACGAGAATCGATCGAGCTACGTATATACGAATATATAAACGAAAAGCAAGAGTCGTAAGAAACTAACCCTCGAAGTCCGTTGATTAAATGGAAACCTTCTCTTGAGCTATTCCCCAAGCTTTAGTTTGATCTCTACGAGTTCAATCCGCTCCAAGCCCTTGAACGATCCAACGCCGAAAACACCGCGTCTCTACTTGCCACGCCGGAAAAGCAGCCGGAACAACAGCACTTGATTAACCTCTAAGGTTACGGCTAGAATCAAGTGGTGAAGCTTTTGTTATTACACTCTAAGTGTATAATATATCTCTCTTAATGTATCTTGAATTTTCTCCAAGAAAACTCAAGAATAAAAGTGAAGAAGAAGATGAAGATGAAGACTAAGAAAAATAATTTTCTCTCTCACTTCTTCAAAGCTCACGGCTGGAATTAAGCTATTGCAAGTGAGAGTTTGTCTCCACTTATATTCTTATTCAACTCCCCATGATATCCTACTTTAGACAATATCACCAAGGTGTGATATTTGTCCCCTTGATTGGTCACTAGTCCACCATCCTAGAAAGTGTAGACCAAGACAAAGTAAGGGAGTGGGTGATGGGGTGGCCATCTAGAAGGAATCGGATGAGTTCGATTCGTTTCGGACTCCCGTGAGTCCAAACAGATAAACTCCTATTCCGTTCCGATGTATTTGTGTCGATTAATTAATCGATCAATTAATCACATTAAATACATAATAATATAATTAATTTCTCCAAGAAATAATTACATTCACGAATTAAATTAATCACCCGGTAATTTATTTAATCCATTAGGCCGTAAATCAATTTATCGATAAATCGATTTAGACATCCATGTCCCAATTAGATATCGATATCTAATATTTATAATGAGAGATTAAGCTCGATTCATTCCGTCGTCAATCCTAATGCGCGACTCGGTAGGTCCGTCTCGATCGGCAATGGGAGGAACCAAAGAGTAGTAGCACCACCTAGCCACTGGCGGCTCTGCTGTACCCCAGCGAGAACGAATGATTGGGATCATTCAAGAACCATTCATCGTGAATACCGATGGCGTATAAACCCTTCTTTCAAATGTCGATCAAGTTTTAGGGTCACGGTCGGTCAAACCCTATACATGCTTGACGCTATGCATGCGTTAATGCAAATCGAGATCATCGAGTATCGTGTATCTAATACAAGGCTCCAATGCTTTGGCCAAAGACTTATGATCTCATGCGCGATAACCGCATAGGACATATAACCCGCTCACTAACGGGAGAAAGAATTCTATCTTGGTATTGATAGGACTGCTACTTGCCGTCAAGATGCACGTCGAGGTTGACCCCGCCTACCGGTTTACGAGGGTCGAACTACTCTAATGAAAATCTTGACGTCACAAGCACATCCCTACTAAATCCTCAAGTCGAAGGTTCACGAATACCTATCACAACCTTTCGATTCCGTCATTGGTATCCGGAGTGAAATCCGTGACGAATCGAGGGTGAGTCGGTTCGAGTATACTAATCTAATTAGCATACCTATAACGTGTGCTCCCACTAACCATTAGTGTTCGACGGGCACTCTCCATGTCAAAGAACACGTCATACAAGTCTTTACATAAACTTAACGCCCGATCAAGTTTCATCGACTTGCGACGATTAAGTATTTGAGCTATAAACCTTTCGGTGCCGACCCCCTTATCGATAAGGAGTGGAGCGTTTTGCTCTCAAATACACGGACTAGTTTCTATATGTTAATTTACGAGTTAGGAATGCGGTAACTACCGGTAAATAAAGAAACAATCATTTGCCTTATATAAATGGTTTACATAATTACAAGTACAATGCCCTCACTCAACAACCTCGAGTGGCATTCGAGGGCATACTCTAACAATCTCCCACTTGCACTCAATGCCACACACTATGGTATCTAATACCCATGTTCTCCGGATGACGCTCCAAGCTAGTGCGAGATAGTGGCTTAGTCGGTGGATCGGCGGCGTTATCGGCCGAGTCTACTCTATGCGGCCTGATGTATCCCTTGCGAACAAATTCTCTTACGAGATGATACTTCCTCTCAATATGTTTGGTGCTGTTGTGAAACCTCGGCTCCTTGGCTGCGCTCTGACTCCGTCGTTGTCGCGATGCAGTGACAGTGACTCGGCACATGGTATCACTTGAAGTTCTCCCGAAACTTCTTAATCAGAACCCTTCCTTGGAAGCCTCAGAGGTGCTTGATACTCGGCTGACGGTGGAATCGGCGGTCGCGCTTTGCTTGGCACTACGCCAAGATCTTGCTCCTCCATTAAGAGTAAATATGTAGCGAAGTGGACATCGAGTCGTCCTTGAGTCCTTGGAAGTCCGAATCGGTGAATCCCACCACATCGATTCTCCACCACCATACATCAGAACCATATCTCTAGTCCTTCTCAAGTACTTGAGAACGTTCTTTCTGGCGATCGATGTTCCCTACACAGGTTTGCTGAAACCTACTCACCACGCTTACGGCATGCGCAATGTCGGTCTTGTACACAACATAGCATACATAAGGCTACCACGGCGAAGCATATGGTATATTACTCATTTCCTTTCGTTGTTCCTCATTTTGAGGACACATCTTCAAGGTGAGTTTTATTCCATGTCGCATCGGTAGGAACCCTCTTTTAGAATCATCCATCTTAAATCGCTTTAAGATTTTATCTATATAGAGGGCTTGGGAAAGACCTATTGTCCTCTTCGCTCTATCCGGTAGAGTCGAATACCAAGAATATAGGTAGCTTCTCCCAAGTCTTTCATGGAGAAATTACTCGAAAGCCAAGCTTTCTGAGTGAGCATTCCCACATCATTTCCTATTAGTAGAATGTCATCTACATATAGTACTAAGAATGCGATCTTGCTCCCACTAACCCTCTTGTATACACAAGGTTCCTCTTCATTTTGCGAAGTCAAACTCTTTGTTGCCTCGTCAAAACGAAGATTCCAACTCTGTGACGCTTGCTTGATCCATAAATGGAGCAATGAAGCTTGCACACTTTCGAATATCGACTTCGGATACAAAGCCTTTAGGCTGCTCCATATAGATTTCCTCCTCGAGAATCCATTAAGGAAAGCCGTCTTTACGTCCATTTGCCATATCTCATAATCGTGGTAGGCGGCTATAGCAAGCATCATGCGAATAGACTTGATCATGGCTACGGGCGAGAAGGTATCGTGTGTCG
The DNA here is from genome assembly GCA_033398695.1 of Orobanche coerulescens. Taxonomy (NCBI): domain Eukaryota; kingdom Viridiplantae; phylum Streptophyta; class Magnoliopsida; order Lamiales; family Orobanchaceae; genus Orobanche; species Orobanche coerulescens. The sequence goes on along the minus strand of CM065814.1, from coordinate 85,774,337 downwards.
ATTCCTTCCTTACAGGTATAACCCTTTGCCACTAGCACGGCCTTATAGGCGTCAACCTTGCCATCACCATCGGTCTTTCTCTTGTAGATCCACTTGTTCCCAATAGGCACTATGCCCTTGGGGCGGTCTACTAGAGTCAGGACTGATTGACATGCATCGAGTCTATCTCGGCTTCCATAGCTTCACGCCATTTCGCGAGTCTACATCCACCATCGCTTGGTCATAGGTCGTCGGGTCGGTCTCTTGGCTATCACTTGGAACCTCATGGAGACCCGGCTCCTCCAAGTGCACAAGCCCATACCTCTCGAGTAAATGAGACACCCTACTAGACCTATGTGGTGGTTGTACTTGTGTTTGAAAGTTCGGTTCGATTTCTTGCACAGTGTCTCTTGAGGAGTTTCATTGTATTCTTCTAAAGAAATACTTCTACACTGCTCCGCCTTCTGAATGAACTCATCTTCCGGGAAGTGTGCTTGTAAAGCAACAATGATCCTTCGATCTTCGGGCATGTAGAATAGATATCCCATCGTCCCAGAGGCGGGAATCGATGAAACGTCCCTTATGAGACCTAGCTTCCAACTTTTCCACCTTAGTCTTCTTGACATAGGCGGGACATCCCCAAATCTAATATGATTAAGACTTGGTTTCCTTCCCTCCCACATCTCATGTGGAGTTTTAGGAAACAGTTTGGAAGGACATCTATTCAAGATATACGCGGCGATCAGTGCATACCCCACGAGTAAATCGGCAAGTCGGTATAGCCCGGCATGGAACGGACCATGTTCAACGGGGTCGGTTCCTTCTTTACGACACACCATTTAGCGAGGAGTACTGGAGGTGTTAGTTGTGAAACTATTCCATGTTCCTTAAGGAACTCGTCAAACTCCGTACTCATATACTCGCCACCTCGGTCCGACCGAAGTGCTTTGATATGATTACCGGTTTGTTTCTCGACTAGGGCCTTGAATTCTGGAATTTCTCAAAGGCCTCGGATTTATGTTTCATTAAGTATACATAACCATACCTAGTATGATCATCGTAAGCGTAATGAAATATTGATATCCGTCACGTCTTGCTTCTAAAGCACCACATACGTCGGTATGGATTAATCCCGATTTATCGGCTCTTTCAAAAGTCCTGTGAAGGGGACTTAGTCATTTTGCCTTTAAGGCAAGATTCACAAGTAGGAAAGGGATCCGATCCCAATGGACCCATAAGTCCATCTTTTTCCATCTTGTAAACCTTGGTCGACCAACATGACCAAGTCTAAGATGCCATTTCAAAACTTGATTGGTTTCATCCCTACCACGTTTTCTAGTCATAGTATTCACAACTACTTTGTTCTTTGAGATATAGATGATACAATCCATTCAACAATGTAGAAGTACCCACTAGTTTATTTCTAAAATAAATTTTGCAGGAACCATCACCAATGAAAAATGAAAAGCCTTTTCGGTCCATGGCCGGAATGGATACAATGTTTTTGTGCCCCTTGGGCAAAACAAGTACATCTTCTAAAGTCAAAACAAACCGGATTCTAAACCCAAAAGAAGTGATCCTATGTCGGTCGCCTCGACACTATGCCGCTTCCATTGTGATCATAACTTCTCCACTCCAAGCTTCCTACTTTGTTCCAGATCACGATTCACGGTACAAATATGAGAACTAGCACGAGTCAGTATCCGGGAAGTAGAAAATACGATGAGAACAATTTGTTTCCAAAACTAAAAGTTACATGCACGAAGTGCCATGAAGAATCGGACAGTCTCTAGCCCGGTGGCCCGACTCACCGCACTTGAGACAAGTATCCTTTTTCTTCTTGTTCTTGGAACCATTGGGGCCTTGCCCTTACCCTTAAGGTCCTTAGCTTGTGGTCGATCTGCTTCTTGGTCTTTTTCTTCTTATTCTTAGACCTCAGGAGTCCGGAAGAAATCACAAGCGAGACTCCTTCATCATGGAGTCTTCATTTGAGGCGAGCGGTCACAAGTTTGTTCATTAGCCCGGCTAAATTACATGCAATCTCATTGCGGTTGAAGTTCATAACAAGCTGTGAGAAGGAATCGGGGAGAGGCGTAGGATAAGGTCGGTTTGGAGAGAAGTATCCATTTTAAAATCAAGAGCATCGATCTCTCGATCATGGATATCATTTTGAGGACGTGTTCCCCAACCTTCTCACCTTCCTTCATCCTTGCACGAGCAGTTGCTTGGATATCTCATATCTAGCGATTCTGCTTTGTGCTCACCATAAAGCTCGGTTAAGTGAGATAGAATGCACTGCTAGCGAAGTCATTTTCTCATGAGCTCTCTGAAGCTCATTAGACATGGAAGCCATCATATAAGCACGGACTTTCACGTCATCCTTAACCCACTTTTCGTGGTTTTCAATCTCTTCTGATTGGCTCGAGTCCGCATAGGAGGCGCCGGAATGTCCGTCTCAAGGCGTATCCCGGTGCCTCTATACCGAGGACAATCATCAGTTGCGGAGCCAATCCACAAAGTTAGGTCCCATTAAGGTGTTCTTTTGAGTAGAATTGCGAGTGGATTCATTGTCATATTGAGTTATGTACGCATTAAGTATATGATTAATTAGTGACTTGTTATATTATGATACGAGTATAGAATTAAGGTCCTTTCTATTCTTGTTACCCGGCTCCCACTATTTTTATCGGAATAACACACTCCCATGTGAAATCAGGAAGTATCGTCGCTCTACTTCATAGTGGTGATCGAGTTCTTTATAAATCTTAATAGAGAGAGCAACCAACGGGTTTCTAGTCTATTAATTTTCATAAAGTGGTGTCCAACACCAACCCATCTAATGGATGATTCGATCTTCTTTTTCCCCTTGTTCACTCCCCTCAACCTATCACGGTTTCTATGGTTCGTGAACAAGTTAAGTTTATACCATCGACGCAAATCGGTTTCACAATTGAATCTTATCCGGCAACCTATCAGTTTCTAGGGATAAAATTTGCTCCAACCGAAGGCATCGATGCGCTCCTAATTTATCCGTCCTCCCGAGCGACTACCCGATAACTCGGAAGCATAGCACATCCGGTTTGGATTTCAATTTCGAAAACTTCGATGGAGGAAGGAAAACCTTGAAACCTTATAAACTTAATTATTTGTTGTGGGAGAATTATCGCGATTAACGTTACACTTTGCGCATTAATCGTTTAAGCGCGTTTGTGGCATTCATACAATATGAAACAACCAATCACAACCTAGTTGCTACCAACATGTGGTTCATGGACCGTTCCTAGAAAACAAAACTCCGTAATCTAATTACAAGTCTTCGTCTTGAATCTTCGTCTTCTCGAAATGGATCTTCCTCCGGTCTTCGTCATTACATATAAATTTTACATTGAAAATTGCATCCTAGATACAAATTTTTCTAGTAAAATAAATAGGCTCAAAACGGCCTTTACAACCCAATCGAATAAAGCGAGCGATCCAAAACTAAGTCCACGAACCACATCCCCATTCAAAAGCATTCATTCAATAAATACTATATAAATGGAAAGCGTAGAGATACATTGATCCAATCAACAATACGAACCGATCCAATCGATTCACACAATCGGTAATATAATAACGTTCAAAATAATTGATCGAACATAAATATTCCAATTAATCAAATTTCCCTTATAAAATGAAATACCATAAATCATTTTAATCATATTAAATCGATTTAACATGCGGGAGATTAATTTTTAAGATTACGGAAAAATCGGCGGGGTGAAAGCAGGCGGCATGGCCAAAGTCACCCTCGGCGACCTACCGGCGATCACGCACAGCTTGGCGAGTCACGCTCGGAAGATGCCGGCGAGGACACGACGAGTCACCCGGGACACGGTCGGGTCGCTGGCGATGACTTGGCGGTGCCGGACACGGCCGTGTCACCGGGACACGGTCGAGTCACTTCGGCGGACACGCCCGTGTCTCGACACGGTCGGGTCTCCGAGCGATGCTTTGGCCACCTTTGCCGGACACGGCCGTGTCACCCAGGACACGGTCGAGTCACTCTCGGCCAAATTACCCTTTTTGTCCAAAAGTCGTAAACTGACGATTCGGGGCTAGATTTTCAATAGGATATCCAATATCAATATTTTCCGACTTTCATATCTTCAATATAAATCATATTTCCCAGAAATTTAAGATTTATATTTAGACATAAACTTACGAAAAATACAATTATTACGAACGAAAAACATATACCACGATTATGACTAAAATGATTCCAAATCATTCACCATTTAATCGAGCATTCCAAATGCCAATATCGTATATACGATCGCAAGACCTACGCTCCGATACCCTTTGTTGGGATTCGGTGCCTAAAACGAAGGCCAGGCGGAGCGGTAAAGCGAAAATTAATTCGATCCGAATCCCTACGAGAATCGATCGAGCTACGTATATACGAATATATAAACGAAAAGCAAGAGTCGTAAGAAACTAACCCTCGAAGTCCGTTGATTAAATGGAAACCTTCTCTTGAGCTATTCCCCAAGCTTTAGTTTGATCTCTACGAGTTCAATCCGCTCCAAGCCCTTGAACGATCCAACGCCGAAAACACCGCGTCTCTACTTGCCACGCGCCGGAAAAACGACCGGAACAACAACACTTGATTAACCTCTAAGGTTACGGCTAGAATCAAGTGATGAAGCTTTTGTTATTACACTCTAAGTGTATAATATATCTCTCTTAATGTATCTTGAATTTTCTCCAAGAAAACTCAAGAATAAAAGTGAAGAAGAAGATGAAGACTAAGAAAAATAATTTTCTCTCTCACTTCTTCAAAGCTCACGGCTGGAATTAAGCTATTGCAAGTGAGAGTTTGTCTCCACTTATATTCTTATTCAACTCCCCATGATATCCTACTTTAGACAATATCACCAAGGTGTGATATTTGTCCCCTTGATTGGTCACTAGTCCACCATCCTAGAAAGTGTAGACCAAGACAAAGTAAGGGAGTAGGTGATGGGGTGGCCATCTAGAAGGAATCGGATGAGTTCGATTCGTTTCGGACTCCCGTGAGTCCAAACAGATAAACTCCTATTCCGTTCCGATGTATTTGTGTCGATTAATTAATCCAATCAATTAATCACATTAAATACATAATAATATAATTAATTTCTCCAAGAAATAATTACATTCACGAATTAAATTAATCACCCAGTAATTTATTTAATCCATTAGGCCGTAAATCAATTTATCGATAAATCGATTTAGACATCGATGTCCCAAATTAGATATCGATATCTAATATTTATAATGAGAGATTAAGCTCGATTCATTCCGTCGTCAATCCTAATGCGCGACTCGGTAGGTCCGTCTCGATCGGCAATGGGAGGAACCAAAGAGTAGTAGCACCACCTAGCGACTGGCGGCTACACTGCTGTACCCAACCGAGAACGAATGATTGGGATCATTCAAGAACCATTCATCGTGAATACCGATGGCGTATAAACCCTTCTTTCAAATGTCCCGATCAAGTTTTAGGGTCACGGTCGGTCAAACCCTATCTGTACTTGACGCTATGCATGCGTTAATGCAAATCGAGATCATCGAGTGTCGTGTATCTAATACAATGGCTCCAATGCTTTGGCCAAAGACTTATGATCTCATCGCGATAACCGCATAGGACATATAACCCGCTCACTAACGGGAGAAAGAATTCTATCTTGGTATTGATAGGACTGCTACTTGCCGTCAAGATGCACGTCGAGGTTGACCCCGCCTAGGTTTACGGGGTCGAACTACTCTAATGAAAATCTTGACGTCACAAGCACATCCCTACTAAATCCTCAAGTCGAAGGTTCACGAATACCTATCACAACCTTTCGATTCCGTCATTGGTGTCCAGGAGTGAAATCCATGTGACGAATCGAGGGTGAGTCGGTTCGAGTATACTAATCTAATTAGCATACCTATAACGTGTGCTCCCACTAACCATTAGTGTTCGACGGGCACGCACCAGGTCAATGAACACGACATACAAGACTTTACAAAAACTTAACGCCCGATCAAGTTTCATCGACTTGCGACGATTAAGTATTTGAGCTATAAACCTTTCCGGTGCCGACCCCTTATCGATAAGGAGTGGAACGTTTTGCTCTCAAATACACGGACTAGTTTCTATATGTTAATTTACGAGTTAGGAATGCCAGTAACTACCAGTAAATAAAGAAACAATCATTTGCCTTATATAAATGGTTTACATAATTACAAGTACAATGCCCTCACTCAACAACCTCTGAGTGGCATTCGAGGGCATACTCCTAACAGATCTAACAAAGCCGAACTCATACTTAGAAAAGTCGTTTAGTAATCCTGAACTCAACATAACGACACCGAAACCCGAACCTGAATACGAACCGAAGATACGGTTACGAAGTACTCACAAAGACGAATCTAAGAGCTAGTAGAACACACGATTCCGACCACCCGAAGGCTCGAAATTCGACAACGGAAGGTAATTACCCCAAACTTTGGGAAATTACGAAAATGGTCCAAATGCCCGAAAATCACCATACGACAACGAATAATCAAACCGAAGCTCACAACACGTATAACAACGTTAAATGAACTTACGGAGAACCCCAAACGACAGTTTCGAACGAGATTCGCAAGAACCGAACTCAAGCGCGGATAAGTCGCTAAAAAGCACGGAACTCAACAAAGCAGCACCGAAACGAACTCGGATGACAAAAAGTGCAGAATTAAATATTCTCCGAATGACGAAACGGTCAAAAGCGAGTCGTCAAAACGGACTTCGGCCGAAAAAAGAAATTTACCGAAAATCGAAAATTTGCGGATATTACATTCTACCCTCCTTAAAAGAAGTTTCGTCCCGAAACTTAAAACAAGTAGGGGGAAGAAATATTCCGCCAGGAAAAACTCAACAAGATACACAAGAATGCGTAACTAACGCCAACGGCGAAATGTTACAATCAACGCAAAGGAATATACGGCGTGAAAACACGCTCCACGGCGACCAACACAACGTCGCCGTTAGGGATATAATAAAACCAACAAATGACAAGCGTCATCAAACGGATAATATAGCCAAGTCAATTATCCGACAATCACAAGACACAACGAACGAAAATCAATATGATTGACCAACCCAACGGTACATCAATCAAAACGCGAGCCAACCGCTGAACAAATACGGAATCCCACCGCCCAAGGGTTGGAAGATCGAAAACGAGACTAATTTCCCGAACTTAAGGGAATTAGGAAGGAGCCTGAATGCTCAACGATCACGAAACGAGGACAAAAACCGAACAAACAAACGACCGAACCACAACGGTCGAGACAACAAAAAGCGAACAATCACAAAGGTGAGAAACAACACCAGGTCAGAAGCATCAACGAACACAGTCGAGTCGATACGATTGGACGAAACAGAAGAGAAAGAAAGAAAAATGCGGGTATTACATCACAACGACAAACGAGTTATTCCGAAACAATACCACGCTCGTTCGATCAATAAAAACAAGGGGTAGGACAAGCTCAGAAAATGTCAACGAACATAAATGAGTCGACAGAGTCGAAAATACAGAAGTTCCAAATCCGATCCACTTCGATTAAAAGAACTAGTAGAATCAAAAGATGTTACTTCCGAACAAGGTTCACAAGAATCGAATCGAACTCGGAAAAGTCACAGCGATAACCAGAGCGACCCAAAACAAGATCACAGCTCGTTCGAACGATGAAACCGAAATACAGAACAAGTTCAGACAGTATCAACGAACACGAGCGAATCGATAGACTTGGGAAAGAGGAAATGAAAAAGTCCAAAAACAATACGGGTATTACATTCAACCTCTTATAAAAGAAGGTCGTCCCCGCTACTCACAATAACGAAATCAAGGAGACGACACAACAGGCAATCGACAGAAACATCCTTCAAAGGCCTCTCAAAGCTGATTCTGATATCTGCGCTGAAGCGCGGACTCCGAAAGTCTCGGTAGCCAATTCGCAAAACTGAATTCGGTGTCCCTCGAGTCTACACTCGAAATGTGTTACTGACGAGAAGGACAAATTGCACGTACATGCCCCGGCACATCACGGTTGAAACGCCTCGACTCGGCATACCGAAAATACAAATGCTAGATACAATGGGGCATAACATCGTAAAACAACATAGCAGAGATGTCAACTCCGCACAACGAAGAATCATAACACATACCGTATACAACGATTATCATAGTAAAGTAATACACACACACAAACACTACAGCAACGTCGGTATCGTTCGGCGACCTCAACGGTCCGAACAATAACCAGCACATAATTACAAACATCATGAAACAATCACACATGTACACAAACGTACAAACCCAAGCTTTAACAGCTCACACAGGTGTGATAACACGCAAGTCACCACGAAATGACAACATTAAAGATTGTCATCACACCTCCCACAAAGGGACAACAAAAACATATGCGTGGCGAACGACTCAACGTTCACACCACCAATTTAATCACAATTCGGAGGGCTAACACCCTAACGACAATACCAACATCATACACACCTTCTCCGACCACAAGCAGGAAATGATGGGTTTTAAAACGAAAACCACCTTTTGAAGACAGTTTGGAAACACCATTTGATCTTGATTATCTTTTTTCATAAAGTTGATCAATCTTATTTTTCGATTATTTGAAATCATCTTGCGTTTGAACAACTGCATTTGAGAATATCTCGAAATGTTTTTGGTCCTCAAATGGAAAATTTTTGAAATGTATTGCGGCGTTAGAAAGCACCTTAAAAACACCGCAAGAAAATAATTCGTTTTAAAAGTACGTCTCGAATTTGAATATTCTAAGATACTCAAGGTTTTCAAAGATAATTTAATGGGCTAGAATGCCCAAAACTTGAGTAATTACGCAAAACATTATAGCGCCGTGGGTCCCCGGAACTCACCAGCTAAAAACCATTTACAACGTTAAAAAGGCCGATGACGGTAATATTTCAAAAACTCACAAAAGCCATTTACAAAATACTAAGTACCGTCACAAGAATTTTGCCAAAACGTTCAAGGCCATAACGCCAAAAACTCGGTTAAAGGAATCGGTTTCGAAATCAAACTCAATTGGCAAAAGGCCGAAAGCCATTTGAAAGAACTCACGCAGCGAAAAAAAAAAAATTACAGCCAAGATACATAATCCAGCAACACTACTCCTCATATGAACGAAATATGAGAGTCAAATAACCACATATCAAGAATTCAAAATCAATAAGAGGATTCCGCCACTAATCAAATAATCATAAAAATAGCTCGTGTCACACGAGTCACAACACAAAGAAGGGAGACTTACAGCCACAGGTCGCACGGGGGTGACGGTCGCCCACGATACTAATCTCATCCGCCAACATATCCAACGCGTTGTGACTACGCACAACTCAACTTGTCACCTGACGACTCGAACGACAAGACAACACATTACTCGACAAATCACGACTCGACTCGACCCAACAGCCTAGGTCTCCGCAACCTAAGCTCCGATACCATAAATGTAACATCCCCAAAACCGTATGGGAATATTACACGCCGTAGACCCTTTCCACAAGGATCTACCAGGCTAAGCATCCATAAACAACCAAGTGCTTGCCCAACCAGGGTCAAACAATAAAACGATACAGACCGATATGGTCACTTACATGTGAATACACAGACCGATGAGGTCACACAACCCAATCGATAAAACTGACTTAAATAACATTACCCACACAGGAGTCGAAATACAATACAGCGTAAGACTGAAATCAACTCTAACAACACAACAAAAATCAAAATAACTCTCGACTCATGATTAGTATCGCAGCTCGTCATCCTCTTGTGCCAATCATGTGACTGCTCCCCTGAATCTGCCTGTACCTGGACGCAAAACAGACATCCACCCCCCGATTACTCGGGGGTTAGTAAAACTCCACTGTTTTACTAGTGCAAGTATCAAACCATACGAAATGTAACAATCAAAAAGCAACTACGAATTTAATACGGAAATCCATTATCAATATGTTCCCGAGAAGTTTTAGAATTTCGAACTCAAGTAAGAGATATTTGAAAAGGAACACATCATCTCGGGGATTTTTAAAGCAGAAAATCTTTTGGACCTCGAGTCCCAATTTACAAAACCTTTTCGTAAACAATAGGGCCTTAGCCCGATTCTCGTTTCAAAGCATACTAATTAATATATCATTATGCGTCCGAGATCCATATTTAAAATGTTACCCGAACAATCACTGCTACACGATCACTGTTCGTACACATCATGTACCGATCTCCGGAGGCCTCGACGGACCTTACCCGGACTACACACATTGTTCGTACACATCATGTACCGAACTCCAGAGGCCTCAACGGACCTTACCCGGACTACACACATTGTTCGTACACATCATGTACCGAACTCCGGAGGCCTCAACGGACCCTACCCGGCTACAACATCGTTCGTACACATCATGTACCGAACTCCAGAGGCCTCGTCAGACCCTACCTGGATCACACACCTTGTCCGTACACGTCATGTACCGGACTCCAGAGGCCTCGTCAGACCCTACCTGGTTCACACACTTTGTTCGTACACATCATGTACCGAACTCCAGAGGCCTCGTCAGACCCTACCTGGATCACACATACATCGACTCGACACAATTCATAATCGTTAATTGTCAAGTCATTCCACATTACGCCGAAATGTACAATCAAGCATGTAAACCAAAACAACACAAACATCATGATCATCACAACGACTCTTAACCAACACAACACACATTCGGTACACAATACATTGAACAAACACATGTACAACCATCTCATATGTACATCGCAATCCTGCACAAATGGCACAACGCCTAACACGTATACCAATATATCACTATTATCACAAAGCCTTCAAATTTCGGAAAACACAACCAATTCAACGGAACATATTTACGGAGGCAAGAAAAATCGTCATACAAATCATACGTAATTACTATTCACAAGATACAAGTCGTATAATAAGATACTTGCCTTAATAACCGCTACCAAACGCTCCGAAGAACACGGTTCGATCGGGAAGCTCGGACCCCGAAGAAGACAACGAACGGAAGGGTTCCGACTCGAGTTCTTCACAAGAATTCGACCCTAACAACATATAATCAATAAATCATCGATCATACGAGGAAGAATAATCGTAGAACGCCCGAAAACCCCTCTATGACATTTTACCGGACACCTTCAAGGCGTCGGTCAAGAACTCGACCAAAACAACGAATCGATACGATCCAACCATGGGATAACAAGGGAAATGATACAATACATCTAAATAATCATCAATCCATCATAATCCTAAGTTAAATCGGATTAAACGGACGAAATCGAACAAAATACCCAAAATCCCCAAAATTAGATTTCTAGAAAATCGACTGATTCGCTCGATCAATGGATTTTATAGGTTGGATTATTGATGATTTGAAATCCAAGACTTCTTGTATTTATTTAACAACAACATCTCTCCATGATTGAAACAACCCCAGCCGGGGAAGAGAAGTAGATGAAGGAGAAAAATTGGCGAAAAAAGCATTCTTTGGGCCTTAAATAGTGTGACAGGACTCGGCCGTGTCCGCGACACGGTCGTGGCGCGCATGGCCGGCGAGGACTCGACCGTGTCTGCTAGACACGGTCGCGCCGGTGAGGGCCTACCGAGCAGTGACACTGTCCGCGGCGCTCGGCATTGACTCGGCCGTGTCTGGAACACGGTCGGGCCTCAAGCGATCGGTTCCGGCTTATCCGGAAGAGTTCGGCTCGGCCGTGCCAGACGACACGGTCGGGTCCTGAGGCAGAGACTTCTGGCTTATCCGGACGAGTACGGCACGGGCCGTGTCGGACGACACGGCCGAGTTCGGTCGGCAGTGATCGGCCAACAACTGACGGGTGAGCTAAAACGACCATAACTCTCTCGTCCGGACTCCGATTGACTCACCGTTCGAACCATTGGAAAGCTAACTCGATGCTCTATAATATTGCAAAGATTTAAAATTTTTGGAGTTACCAAAAATTAATGGTGATCTAACAAAGCCGAACTCATACTTAGAAAAGTCGTTTAGTAATCCTGAACTCAACAAAACGACACCGAAACCCGAACCTGAATACGAACCGAAGATACGGTTACGAAGTACTCACAAAGACGAATCTAAGAGCTAGTAGAACACACGATTCCGACCACCCGAAGGCTCGAAATTCGACAACGGAAGGTAATTACCCCAAACTTTGGGAAATTACGAAAATGGTCCAAATGCCCGAAAATCACCATACGACAACGAATAATCAAACCGAAGCTCACAACACGTATAACAACGTTAAATGAAATTACGAAGAACCCCAAACGACAGTTTCGAACGAGATTCGCAAGAACCGAACTCAAGCGCGGAAAAGTCGCTAAAAAGCACGGAACTCAACAAAGCAGCACCGAAACGAACTCGGATGACAAAAAGTGCAGAATTAAATATTCTCCAAATGACGAAACGGTCAAAAGCGAGTCGTCAAAACGGACTTCGGCCGAAAAAAGAAATTTACCGAAAATCGAAAATTTGCGGATATTACAATGATCCACTGATCTTTTTGAATATCCAGAGCCCTCATATCTTCCCGTGTATTGACACTATCTTTTGATTTTCTCTTTATGTTCAGAACGGCATCTAGTAGATGTTCAATAAAATCCTTCTCACAGTGTATTACATCGTGACAGTGACGATAAGGATTATAAGACCGCGCTGAAATATCAAATAGTTTCGACCTTTTATAAAAAGCTTTAGTTGTTAAATCAGGTTCATCCTCATAAACTTCATAAAAATCACGCTTTCTCTTCTTCCCATCTCTGGTAAGCTTACCAGGAAGATAATGAAGACCACCTGTCGTTATCAGAACTTCTTTTCCACTTAATCTAGCTGGTGCCAAATTAGTCTCCACTGTTTTTAGACCTAAGTGATTGTCTTTTCTGAAAGGATGATAGTCGACTTCAAAAATCTTCAGAAATTTCTGTACACGATCTTTCTTGAATTATGTAACCAATTACTTTCAGTCTCATCACGACATCCAAGGCATGCTTTGTAATCGTTAACTGAACAACCCGAAACATTACCATATGCAGGTAAATCATGTATACCCCACATTAGGATTGCCCTCAACTGAAATGGCTCTTTCTTATGCATATCTACCGCGTCAACTCTTTTCCACAGTTTATTCAAGTCATCTATCAATGGCTGCATAAAAACACAGATGTCTTGACCTGGTTGCTTAGGTCCTGGTATTAGAAGAGACATGATCTGAAACTATGGCTTCATACGCAGTGATGTCGGCAGATTGTATGGGACCAAGATTACTGGCCAACAACTATAACTTGTGCACTGGATGCCGCGAGGATTGAAACCAGCACTAGAAATGCCAAGCCACACATTCCTCGACTCCTTTGCAAACTCAGGCCACTTTAGTTTCATGTTCTGCCATTGTGGAGAGTCTATTGGGTGCCGCATATACTCAACAGAAATTTCTGCTCGATCATGCCATGTAAAGTCTTCAGCAATCCACGGCATAGTGTAAAATTTCTGAAGTCTCTCACGAAGTGGGAAATGTCGCAGAACTAATGCAGGCTCTTTTGTTGGTACTTGAACTCCATCTTTCCATTCTTTGAATTTGAACCTAGATATGAAGAAAACACGATTGGAAGTTTACTCAAGTCTTTAATTAAAGTAAATACCACAAAGAATAAAGAAAATAAATAAGAAGTAGATATTCAAAAAATTAAGATGTTTAAAGAAGCGAAATTGTACCTGGATGCTCCACAACTCGGACATTCTACCTCATCATTAAGATCTTTGTAGAACAACACACAGTGGTTAACGCATGTATGAATGTTCTCCGCCTTGATCCCCATATCCTTCAACATCTCCTTCATTACCGGGTATTTTGTAGGGAATGTGTTACCCTCTAGGAACCATTTTCTTAGTAATCCCAAAAGGTATGTAACACTATTTCCTGACCAGCCGAACCTCTTCTTTACATGATGCAATTCTACAATGACAGAAAGGGTTGTCGCACCATTCTCACATGTAGGATAAATTTTCTCTTCTGCTAATTTTTTGTACTTGTCGTGTTTCTTTCCTAGTTAGGCTCCTGAATAAAGGGATGCTCTGAATCATCTACATTGACATCCTCATTTGACCCTTCATATACCCCAAGTGCTTTGTCTACAAACACATTTAACCTACAACCATCATCTTCATGGCTCTGTTCTACGATTTCCTTCTCTAAGGTTTCTTCTTCTACAACTGTATGTTCTACATTTTCCTGAGTTACATATGTTGATCTCTGCATATGTGTCGACGTCTCTCCATGTAGTGACCAAATAACATAAGTACTAAGTATGCCATTTACTAGTAAATCATGTCTCACCAGGGCAAAACTCAATGATTTCCTATTACGACAACAACGACAAGGACAAATACAGAAAGGCATGTCCCTAAGTCTGTTATTGTATGCAAACTTAATAAAATTATCTACTCCTGTTCTATACCCAGGACTAGACCTATCTTCAATAACCATCCAACCTTTGTCACACAGTTCGGACATTCTACAACCAGACAAACAAACCAGATTCTAAGGTAAACTATAAAATTGGAGAACTGAACTTCAAGTAAACAAACCTCCCTAACTGCAACAATCAGACTTCGCACACCGATCTAGTAAGTAACCACACAACAAAAAAAAAATTTAGAACCTTACCACAACATCTACCAACATTCATGCATTCACATCCATAGCTATATGTGTACCTATATAACTCTAGCTAGCCAGACATTAACTCAAGCACAAACAAGTGCCCAGTGCAATAGTACATAGAAAAACAGCAATCTCACGAGTCTATCCTGGTTTATTATTACAAGTATACTTTGGTTTCATAAAGGTCCAAATTTGCAGCAAAATTGGCTACAACCCAATTAATAAAAATAACAAATAAACATAAATTAGGCTGCCAGTACAAAATCTCATATGTACACAAAAAAATCATACTGAATATCAACAATCCAAAGCAAAAAAACCATAATAGATCTGAATTACTCCAACACTACAAGCTTAATTCGAACATCATATATTATACTTTCAAAAGAAAAACAAACAGTTTTCGCTAAAATAAAATTGATGAACAAATCGATTTCTAGGTTAAAATAACTTGTGAACAAAATCAAAAAGTTACACCATATATTATTATCATCATCACTAGATAGGGTTTATACCTCTGAGACTGACCTTGATTCTTCAAATTTTAGAGAAATTTTAGCGATAGAGACTTTCAGAGAGATCTTTGATAAAATAAAGTGACGGCCCTTCCACTCAGCACCGTCTGATTCTTCTGATGTTTGCGAATTCAGTTTTAGGGTTTTGAATATGATAGATTTATTCACTAGTTCAAATGTTGATTCACAGAATTTTAGCTAAAAATTCCGTGAATCGTCGAGTTCAGCCGATGTGCGGGTTTTGGTTTTTTGAGAGAGAAAAGTACGAAGTCGCGTTTCAGTTCTGTTTCTATTTTGTGTGTATAATGGGGAGAAAAATTAATTGTTTAATTTACTGAATAAATTGGGGGGAATTTTGTTGGGGGAGAAAATTAGGAGGGAAGATTTTGGGACATTAAAAGAAAAAAATTAGAAAACACAAAATTTATCAAATCAAAAAATCGAGACTCCATGTTATTTACAATAACACCAAATCAGCAACCTATATAAACGTTCCTAACAAAACATAAAAACATTACTATATTATCCGATTTATTAAAATTATTACTAGAAATTATAGGAACGTTTTTAGTTTTTATAGTAACGTTTATGATTAGTAACATTTATAAACGTTAATATGGCGAAAAATGAAGTGTTTGCTAAGTTCCTGATCTGGTGTAGTGAAAACGGTATCAAAAACTTATACTCTTATGAATGAGGATATATAACTTGTTATTTTTATTTTTTTGGTATTACAAAAGATAGAGCCCTTAATTATAAGTACTTATTTAGTTATCTAATCAGTGGAGTCTCATTCAAAACCAATATGGAATGGAATATTTTAGATAAATAAATCTAAAAATTAAAAAATACCTCGTATGAGAGGGAGTTAAGTGGTGCTCTGGATACATTTTGCTATATATTATATATTGTTCCAGGAATTACGATTCTATCCTTCCATTGTATGTGTCTTGCGTTATACTGTTTATAGTAGGATACATAGATAGAAGAGTTCTAGATCCTTCTAGAGGTAGTAGGATCTTATTTAGTGTCTTACCTTAACTAGAAATCCTATGTATGGAAGGACTCTCATTGTAAAGCCTATATAAAGGTCCCCTTTATCAGTGTTATGAATACAATTGATTGCTTTACTAATTCATCTTTACTACTTTCTCACAATCTAGTGAAACACGTTATCAGTACGTAGCTCCAATTTTTTTATGAATTCCAAAAAAAAAAAAGAAAAATCAGCCTTAAACCCTAGACGAACCCCCGTCCACCGGCCCAAACCTACTGCCGTACACCTCCGTCGTGATCCAACCCAGTCACACTGTCTACCGGCTGCTATCCCATGCAACCCGAACCGCTGCGAACCACTGTTGGTCACTAACTATACAGGATACAACTTGGGGAGTGTTTTAAACAACAAGCTGTACGGTTTTCAAATCTGAGTGCGTAGCGGAAGTCTTGACAAAGTAAGTTGCTGTAAATACAGCAACTAGATATGAAATGTATACTTAAAGATAATCAAAAATATTAAAACAGTAAATGCAGAAGGTAATTGACACAGTAATTAAAGTGGTTCGAGGTAAACCCCTCTACATCCATTGGTACTCCACAGAGGAGTGAAGATGTTTATTATAAATACTACATACACAACTATGTATTTATAATCAAACCTAATCAGTATATTGTTCACACAGATTGATATAATGATCTTAGCCTTCAACCGTTCACACAGATTGGTTTGAGCTTTCACTTGACTGGCTTATTCACACACAGTTCCAAAGCTTCATCTTCTTCAATGCAAGTCCATCACACACAGTTCAGAAAGAGCAAGGATTCTCAGTCCACACAGGGCTGATGGGTTTGTTCAAGGGTTAGAACAATATTTGAACAACAACTTTGACTTTCTGAGCTTTTAGCTGATGATGTGTTGTTCACGGTTTTGAGCACTGTATATCTCTTCTTTCAGAATAGCAGAATGCCTTGGGAGATATGTTTGCTCTGAATATTCGTGTAAGCACTTGTTTCACTTGCGTGTAAGTTCGATCGTTTGTTCGTTTGTTTGCGTGTGTCTTGATCTTCAAAGGCTGGGGATATATATAGCTTTCTGAAATATATCCGTTGATATAAATCCGTTGAGCAAGATTCCGTTCCAATGGGATGATGTGTTTAAATAAAACACGATCCGGATTTTGCGCTAGATTGAAGATCTCTGACGGCTTGATATTTAAATACTTTATCCTTTAGTATTTAAATATATCTTCTCAAATGGGACTTTGACTTAGTGAATAGCAAAGATTCTTTCTTGTCCTGTTTGGATGCTGTATGGAATGATAGCTGTATTGTCGATTCGAGACAGCTTCCATACATAGTCTTTATAAGACTCCTTTGCTGTATGGTTGATTCTGTATGCTGGGGCTACGAGAAGTCTTCGATACAGGTTGATACCTTTTGATCAACTTTTAGATACAGCTGCTTGTTGTATGCTGGATTGGCATATTTGTCAAAACATTCTGTCTTGATCTTTTCGATACAGGGATTGTTATCCCAACAATTTTGATACAGGGATTGTTATCCCAACAATTTCGATACAGGGATTGTTATCCCAACAATTTCCACCTTTTTGATAATTTTCCAAGTCCTTCCAAGTCTTCCTTTTAAAAGCTTATGATGTTATCCAAACATCCTTGATGATGCCAAAACTTTGATATTTAGCGTCTTGAAGGAGGGCAAACTTCTTGGTCTTCTGTACGAATGATCTGGTCTTCAGTATTTAGCCTAATACTAAGAACTACTCGCAGGCAAGTTCAGCTTTTAAAGAATTGATACATGTTTAAACTTATGATTGGCGCGCAGGCACAATCTTACATTGTATTCTAGATACATACAACTTAAACTATGAACTGTTAGCAGACAAGTTCTTTACAGTTTATGGATTAAGATAAGTTTCATATATGAATACAACAAGGATAAATTTTAAGTGTTTGTAACATACAATAACACAGTAGATTATGAGTTGTAATCTTCAAGACAGGCAAAAATTTTATTGATATGAAACGAAGAGTACAAAATTTTGCTGTTATGAAAATAAGATTACAAAGAGAATAATACAAGGAAATTCTAACTCCTATAGTCTGAATGCCTCCATGGCCTTTTAGGGTCATTCTTGGTACCCTTCCACCAGTTTTGATGTGTGTCCCTGTCTCGATTCAGATATAAGGCTCGACCTTCATATGATTTATCGAAGACTAGGATCCAATCCTCTGGATAGGTAACCAAGTCACCATTCTTGTGCTTTGATTTCATCTGCAGCTGTAGCGGGAGCGTTCCTTCTTCCAGCCTTTTCTTGAACTCCTCTGCGGCTTCTTTTACCGTCCTACACCTGTTGAATAATGAGAATTCCCTGATAAGAACAACAAAGTGTCTTAGCAGTTCATTTCTCCTCCAGTTCTTGATCTCTTCAGCAGTAGGCTGTCGGTCGGCCGAGAGGTTCATAGCTTGCGGCTTTCAGACTAGGCTCTTCCAAGGATACTTAGAATCCTAGAATTCTGGTCGTTCTCCATATATCCTAACATTTGGAGATGTGATACGGGCTATATCAGCAGTGATGGAGTCTTCAAAAGGAGCTAACATTTCTTTCTCTTGCTCCATCCTCGTTCTCCTAGCAGCTTCCCTCGATTCTTCCCCCTTTTTGGCGTCATCAATGTATGACACCTTTTCCTCAAGGCATTCCAGGATTTTCAAAGCAGCATCCTGTTTCATCTCAATATTAGTCATTTTCTCAACAAGGGAGGAGAGCACCTGCGACATATCTTGAATTTTCTTGTCGTGGGCTCGAAGCTGGGAACCGGATTTGATCAAAGCAGATGCTATCTTGGCCTCAGACACGCGTCTTTGATTGCTCTTCTCTCAGGATCTGCTCTTATTTTTCTTACAATTGGCTCATTGCCATCTTGAAGACGTGTGGCAAGACAGTGAAGGATTCTACCACTAGGGAGACTTTGTGCTTCAGTCGTGTCATTTCTTAGATGGCATATGTGTGTAGCCAATCAAGAGCTTTTTCCACAGAGTACAAGGCACTAACGGAATCCTGGATAAAAATAGTTTGGAGGCCAAGAGCATGTAATCGATCTTTTCTTGTTGCAGTCCTAGGATAGTCTGGCTCGGAAAAATCCTCAACTCCGTTCAACCGTCTCAAATTCACATTGGGACGAGAATTGAGTCGGACATCCTCAGGTATTTTACAATCATCGGATTCCAAGGCAGTTGAGGGTTCCAGAGTATCAGATTCGGGATCGGCGACATGGAGTGCTCATCCTCCTGTGCTGAAGTGGGTTCTGAAGACATGGATACAGGAGGGACTGATTCCTCCTGCTGTCTCTCAGCTTTCGCTGCTCCTGCAGAGGGACTGATTCCTCCTGCTGGATGGTGCTGAATTCTTCTTCTACTCGGGCGGCGACAAGCTCGGGTGCCTGTTGCGAAACAGATTGTTCCTCCGAAACATGTGGGGCTGAATCCTCGTTGTTGGGAACAGTCTCTTGTTGATGGGGAGGTGATTGATGTTGACTTGAAGTTCCTGCACCCATCTGAAATTTAGATTCTTCGCGACTCTTTCTTAGACCAGTCTGTAGGGCATCGTCATCATTGTCTGAGTCGGTATCTGACTTTGGACTTTCAGGAGATTTCACTGACTTAGCTTTACCTTTCTTGCGTGCTTCAGCTTTTTCAAACAAATGGCTCTCAATAAGCTCTTTTACGCATAGGTTTTCCCATTGGATCAGGACAACAATATCTTGAGTGTCCGTCACTTCCAAAACAAATCTTTCATCGTTACTCCATTCGTTCCAATTGTACAGGGTTTGTACGGAGCAACTCTGTAACTCTTCCATTGGACAAACCGTTCGTAAGCCTGTTCAATTTGTACATGTAGTAAGGTTTTGTTAATAATTGTGTTCGGGGAGGGGCTGCGTACAGCGCCTGGTTCGCTGTAGGCATGGGTTCCTCTACAGGTGTGGAATCCCCTATCAGAGAGGGATTCCTTATAGGGGTTGGTACCCTGATGGTAGATAGATCCTGAATGGGTGTGGGATCCCGTATAAGAGAAGTAGCTATTGGCTCCAAAGTGGCAGCCGACTCGCCAGAGTCTTGTATGTTGGCAGATGTCTGAGCATCCATCATAGCCGCCAAAGGCTCGGGATCTACTGTATCGACAGTAACAGGCATCTCTTCCACAGGGGTTGGGCCCTGGGGGAGTTGTTCAGTGGGTTGAGCCACGGAAGATGCCCCTTGGAGATTTCTGTGGCCTTAACTTTTGAAAGCCTCCTTAGCTTCCTTTTCGGCTTCTCAACAGCAACTGGAGTTTTGCTGTGCGATATTTTTCTCTTCCTTGAAGTCTCCTCGCTATGAGACTTCGAAGATACGTCCCTTAGATTGGCAAAAAGTAGCAAATTGCGAACGTAGGGCCTGTTTGCAATGAGGGGTCCTTTCCTGAAGACGGTGGGTTGGATGTTTCCCATATAAATACGAGAAGTGATCTTCTTGGCTTTATTGTCTTGCGGAACACCGAATTTGGTCAGAATATAGTTCAACAGTAGACCAAAGGATTTCTTCTGCGAAGCAGGCTTAGAAACTTCTTCCTGCAACCGTTTGAGGATGATTTGACACCAGTTGACCTTCTCACAGGTCATTATTGCAACCATCATCCTAAACCTAAGATTGGTGCACATCTCAAAAACACCTGTTCTGTTCTAACTAATACGACAACAGAAATCATGTAAGTAGATAAAAGGTAAACAGAAATTTTTCTTATGGCAAGAGGTGTGAACCGTTTCAACCGAGGATGAACCGGTGAACAAGCCATAGAAAGCGGTTAACAGTTCCTGGGACCCAAAGGTCTCAAGCTCTTCCATTGACAGGCCATCAGCAGGTAGCCTGTAGATATTCTGGAGAATCTCTTGGTCAACGCGGATCTCAACTCCACGAACGACGGCTGTGATTTCAGCGACATGTCTTCCCTAGGCCTGTAAAAGGAATCGAACGGCAGCATTGATGTAGAACTCAACCAGATGAACATCAAATCGTTCAGCAGAGTGCCTGCCAAGGCAATAGAGGCCTTGTTGACGAATCCTGGTGATGACGCACTCCATCGATTCGACGTCATCTACTTCGGCATGAACACGTTCAAGCAAGATAGATCTAGAAAAGATCCGTCCGTCGATGATGTTGGATGTTTTCTTGAGAGAGATGGAGTAGGTCTGAGAAGATGCCATTGTTGATACACGAAGAAAAGTTAAAAAGGTTTCAAGCAAAAATGCAGTAAACACAGAAAACTTGTAGGCTGTATGCTCAAGAACCTTTACAATATGCAGAAAGCGTAAAGAGTCTCAAATGGCATTTTCAGTCCTTTTATAGTGGGCGGTAAAAAAGGGTTTTCATAGACTGAACGGTCAGATTTAAGGGATGGGAACCATTTTTTAAAATGGACGATCACGATTGGACTGAGTGTAACCGGTACAACTTATCCAACTAATTTAAAATAGGAGCGGGTCCCACTTCTGACTTTCCAAATTACCCTTATTGCCTGAAATGGCAGTGTACAATTAATAAAAAAATTTAAAACATCGCGGCTTGAAGATACCAATGTCCAGATGTCGTGTAAAGCATTTAATGCAAACGTCTTGTAATGATAACAGGGCACGTGGACATAAAATATTTTAATATAAAAAAAATGATAATTGATTTTCCCATTGTATGTGCTGTATCCGCGAAAATACAGTGTTCTCCCTTAAAAGGTACATACGGGTTTCAATTCGATACAGCAGCTTTCGGATTAATGCTGTATTCTTGGGTCGCACGGTATCCCCCTTTAATTATTGCACACTTCAGCTGTAGGATAATTCATATCACCTAGTTCCTACAGTGCTGTTTTGAAGGACTGAGTGTACAGATAACTAACGGTGGATACTATATTCTTGGGTCTTACAACATTCCCCCTCAATTTGCTGAGTAAAATCATTAAAAACTTACAGGGAGTTAGGCTGTGGCAATCCCAATTTATGTCGAAGCATGTAGAATCTTGCTGTGTCGAGAGGCTTGGTGAAGATGTCGGCTAACTGGATATCTGTATAAACCTTTTCCAGCCGAACATCCTTGTTCTCAACATGATTCCTAATGAAGTGATGGTTCATGTGAATATGCTTGGTGCGAGAGTGCAATACAGGGTTGTGAGTGATAGCAATTGCACTCGTGCTATCACACATAATCGGCGTTTCTTTGGCTTCCATTCCATAATCTGACAGCTGTTGTTGCATCCAAAGGATCTAGATACAGCAAAAACCAGCAGCATAGTATTCTGATTCAGCTGTTGAAAGCAAGTGAGCCAATTGTTTCTTGCTAAACCAAGATACAAGTCTAGGTCCAAGAAAGTGACAAGTTCCACTTGTAATCTTCCTATCTAGCTTGCAACCTCCGATATCCGAGTCGCTATAGCCAACTAAATCGAATCCACCTTCTTTAGGATACCACAATCCTACATTGGCTGTTCCTTTGACGTATTTCAGGATTCGTTTAGCTGTTGCGAAGTGTGATTCTTTAGGTGATGCTTGATATCACGCACACACTCCAACAGCAAACTGGATATCGGGCCTATTAGCCGTTAGGTACAGGAGAGAGCGAATAAGCTTCCTGTAGAGTGATTAGTCAACCGGCTTTCTAGCTTCATCAGCACTAATTTGCACGGAAGTGCTCATGGGGGTTGACGATGATTTGGAAATATTCATTCCAAATTTGTTGAGAAGCTCCTTGCTGTATTTTTCCTGGTTGATGAAAATCCCTGTAGGCAACTGCTTTACCTGAAAACCTAGGAAATAACCAAGTTCTCCCATCATACTCATTTCAAATTTAGTGTACATGAGATGAGAGAACCTTTGACATAAAGCAAGGTTAGTTGAACCAAATATTATATCATCTACATAGATCTGAGCCATCAGGAGGTCATCACCTTCCTGTATTTTGAACAAGGTCTTGTCCAAAACACCTTTCTCGAATCCATTATTGGTTAGATACTGGGACAGGGTCTCATACCATGCTCTAGGGGCTTGCTTAAGTCCATACAGTGCTTTCCTTTGCCTGTATACTAGTTCTTCGCCTTCTGGATTGACAAACCCTGGTGGTTGTTCAACATATACTTCTTCAGAAAGGTCTCCATTTAGGAATGCACTTTTGATGTCCATTTGATATACAATGAAGCTCTTATGGGCGGCAAAGGCTAAAAATATCCTAATGGCTTCTAGTTTGGCTATAGGGTCAAATGTCTCATCGTAGTCTATGCCTTCTTCCTGTCTGTAGCCTTAGGCGACTAGTCGGGATTTATTCCTGATAATACGTCCATTTCTATCCTTTTTTTTCTAAATACCCATTTGGTTCCAATTACTGATTGATGCGTGGGTCTGGGTACAAGATACCATACGTTGTTTCTTTCGAAACCGTTAAGCTCTTCTTCCATAGATGTGATCCAATGAGAATTGTTGAAAGCTTCTTTGGTAGAAACAAGTTCGGATTGGGCTAAGAATACAGCAATAGTGCACATATTAAGTCTTCTAATCTCGGATTGAGATTTCCATTCAAGAAATGGTGATATCTCAGTATCGGGTTCTTCTTATGGACATAGTACATTCCCTTGTGTACTCTGTATTCTCCTACGGGTAGAAACACCAGCATCAATGTTTCCAATGATCAGCTCTTGTGGGTGATCTCTCAACCATCTTCTGTCGGGTTCTAATTCAGGGTCCCGTACTGTATCTTGAGTTGTTGTAGTTTCGGCTTTAGCTTGTACAACATCGGCTTCATCTACGTCAGTTCTTATAGCTGCGGGGTTGATTTCTAGGTCAACGACAGGTTCGATAGGAGTTGGTGGATCTATGATGGAAAGTTGTTGGATGGTCGGAGAAAGGTCTTCTACTCTTGTAGGATCATGGTGAGGTTCATCGAACACTACATGAACTGATTCCTCAATTGTTAGCTTCCTTTTATTGAAGATCGTGTAAGCTTTGCTAATAGAGGAATATCCTACAAATATCCCTTCATCCGATTTCTCAACGAAGGTTCTAAGTTGATCCTTACCGTTGTTCAAAACGTAACATCTGCATCCAAATATGTGAAAGTATGAAACTAAAGGAGTTTTGTTGTTCCATACCTCGTATGCTGTTTTGTTGTGATACTTGTTGACGATACAATAGTTTTGTGTGTAGCACGCTGTATTGGTGGCTTCGCCCCAGAAACGCTGTGGCAACTTGCTTGCAGCAATCATTGTCCTTGTTGCTTCCTTCAGTGTCCTGTTCTTTCGCTAGGCAACACCATTTTGTTGAGGTGTATGGGCAACTGAGTATTCGTGTTGTATCCCATTTTCTGAACAGTATTGCTCTATAAAGCGGTTAGTGAATTCTGTACCTCTGTCGGAATGAATGGACACGATACTCGACCCTTTTTCATTTTGAAGCTTTCTCAGGTGCTCGGGGAGCTTTGATGTTGTTTCCTTCTTCTTGCTTAGGAAAATTGTCCAAGCATACCTGGAATAATCATCAATAATAACGAGACAATATTTCTTACCTCCCAAACTTACCGGGTCTACGGGACCATAGAGATCCGTATGTAGCATTTCCAACACTTTGTTGGTTGAAAGGTATGATTTACTTTTTAGGGTGGTCTTGATTTGCTTGCCTTTCTGACAGGGTCCACAAACGCTGTCTGGAATGAAACATTTGGCAATCCTCTAACCATTCCCTGTCTGGAGAGTTTGTTGATAGTCTTGAAGTTAATGTGTGACATCCTTTTGTGCCATAACCAGCATAGATCTGTAGTGCCTTTGGCAACAAAACAAGGAATTGTGGAGCTCGTAGGCATCCAGTCAGCAATATATATTACTTGATCTGCTTCCTGTAAGCACAACTTCTTTGGTCAGGATGTTCTTGACTCTACAGTGATCTATATAGAATTTCACTGAGAACTGTTTGTCCCAGAACTGGCTAATACTAAGTAGATTATACTGTAAGCCTTCAACATAAGCTATATCAGTGACTTTGAATTTTCCGACAAGTAGGTTTCCCTTCCCTCTTCTTCTTCCTTTATATTTATCACCGAAGCACACTTTTGGACTGCGACCTTCTATGAAATGTGATAGCTTGCTTTTATCTCATGTCATATGCTGGGAACATCCGCTGTCGAAGTACTAGATGTCCTTCTCCAGAATGTCTGTAGCAAACAAATTAGGTAGATTTAGGTCCTCTTTGATTGTTGGGTCCATGGATGTTAGTGCTTTTAGGTACCCAGATTTTCCTGACAGCAATAGGTTTACTGTAGGATGGTTTAGGTCCATAATTGCGATTTCCTTGTGGGGCATATATGTAGTTGCTATAACCATTATAATTATTATGCATGTAAAATTCAGGGTTATTATTAGTCCAGTACGAATGCTGTCTTGGAGGTGGAGCCATTTTCTTCGGCCTAACAGCTTGCCTTCTGGGTCTCCAATTGGATTCCCAACGCTGTTGTTGATACTGTGCAGAAACTTGCTGTCGCAATGAATGACGAGGCTCCTGTATCCAATACCTACGTGTGTTGTACTGAAAGTACTGCCATGCGGGCCTTTGGTATTTGGATACAGCCTTCCCTCTGGACAGCTGTTGGCGCTGCTGATATGCTCGGGGAGCATGCTGTTGGACGCCTTACAGGTCTGAATGGCTGGTGATTCCGCTGTCTTGAATAGGACTGAGGTGGCGGAATGACAGCTTTTGCTGTTCGCGGTGCAACGGGTCCTTCACATGAGTCGGAACTTCTTCCGGTACAGGAATGGGTTCCACACCCCTGACGAACACAGTACTAGTTTTCCCTTTATTGGAAAATGAGATGTATCCTAAGCCACTTTTATCATCAGCATGTTTCCCAGTGCTTTCTTCCATTCTTTTGGAGGATTTCTCGAAAGATTTCAGAATGGTCTCAAGTTCTCCTTCTCATTTTTCGAGAGTTTTTACTTTGGCTTGAAGCAAAACAAAATCATTGGTATTGCTTTCACTATGAGATTTAGTCTCACTTAGTTCATGAGCAAGTTGATGATTGCTCTCCATGAGTTTTTCAGACTCGACTTTGCTGTTTTCACAATCAATAGACATATTTTCGTAATTGACTTTCAGCAAGTCGTTTTCTTCTTTCAGCTCTAAGTTAGAAAGTTGGAGCAGTATGTTTTCATTTTTCAATGTCTCATGGTCCATTTGAGTGGTCTTAAACTCATTCATCATGTTTGCAAAAGTATGAGATGCATTGGAGGGAATAGCTGAAGTTGAGCTTACCTCATCATCGCTATCTTCATCTTTCGGAATATCCTTGGACATAAAGCACATATAGGCTTTATCTTCGAAATCATCATCAGATGAATCACTGTCAGTGACTACCTGAAGACATTCTTCGGATTTAGATGGAGCGGGGGCGGCTTCTGATTCACCAATCAGGGCTTTGAGCTTGTTTTTCCAAGCTCGTCTTCTTTCATACTTTTCTTGTTGCTCGGCTTCCGGCAACCTTTGAACTTTGGGATGAGGACATTTATTTGCATAATGTCTAGGTTTCCTACAATTATAACACAGGTTAGCATCACTAGAGGAAGTTTCAGTACTTACCTTATGTACAGGCTTGGGCCTGTATGGAGTCTTTCCCGATTGCTTGATGAACTTCTTGAACTTATGCATGAGGAGTGCCATTTCGTCTTGCGACAGGATGTCATCGTCGCTGTCAGCATTCTTATGAGTGGGATTTGATGAACTCGGCATGCTGTGTCTTCGGTTGGATACAGCGGCTAAGGCTGTAGTCCTGGCAGGAGATTCTTTAGTTTTCTCTTTCCTGTCTATATCGTACTCAAATGCTTTAAGGTCAGAAAAGAGATCAAAAGTAGATATTTCACTAAGATTGCACGAGACACGCATAGTTGTGGTCTTAATGTCCCATCGAGCAGGGAGTGATCTGAAAATTTTTAGGTTTTTCTCCTTTTGAGTATAAATTTTGCCTAATGCTTCAAGTTCACCAATGATGCCAGTGAATCTGAGGTCAAGTTTCTCTAGTGTTTCAGTTGGTTTCATTTCAAAAGATTCGAATTGCTGGGTTAATTTTGAAATCTTGTTTTCTTTTGAGAGCTCAGTTCCCTCACAAATTAACTTGAGTTTATCCCAGATATCCTTGGCTGATACAGTTCTTTACCTTAGAGAATATGCTTTTGTCAAGGGTGACAAATAGTGCTATCTTCGCAATATTATCGAGGTTTGCACGCTTTCTTTCGTCAGAAGTCCATTGTTCGTGCTCTTCTTCAAGCATCTCTGCATGAGCCTGGCCTTTAATCCTTGGGTCCGGATTTACCTTCATAATCTTTATGGGGCCATCCTGTATGACAAAAATCATCTCTTCGTGCATTGCTGCAAGATGAGCCTCCATCCTAATTCTCCAATCATCAAATTCGTTACTAGAAAATATAGGAACTTTATTGATCAATGATGAATCCATATGAGAGTATAAGGACGAAAATGGCTGTTTTATAAAAATAAGTGATTTAAGGATCTGATTCAATAAAAAATACAACTGATTCTTTTTAGAAACAACCGCTTCGATACCACTTGTTGGTCACTAAGTATACAGGATACAGCTTGGGGAGTATTTTAAACAACAAGCTGTATGGTTTTCAAATCTGAGTGTGTAGCGGAAGTCTTGAAAAAGTAAGTTGCTGTAAATACAGCAACTATATATGAAATGTATACTTAAAGATAATCACAATTATTAAAACAGTAAATGCAGAAGGTAATTGACACAGTAATTATAGTGGTTCGAGGTAAACACCTCTACGTCCACTGGTCCTCCACACAGTAGTGAAAATGTTTATTATAAATACTACGTACACAACTATGTATTTATAATCAAACCTAATCAGTATATCGTTCACACAAATTGATATAATGATCTTAGCCTTCAACCAATCACACAGATTGGTTTGAGCTTTCACTTGACTGGCTTATTCACACACAGTTCCGAAGCTTCGTCTTCTTCAATGCAAGTCCGTCACACACAGTTCGGGAAGAGCAAGGATTCTCAGTCCACACAGGGCTGATGGGTTTGTTCAAGGGTTAGAGCAAGGAAACCAAGACTAATGCACTGATGTACTTGCGTAGACGTATACATAAGTTGTTGAAAAAGTGTTATATGAATTTGCAAACTCCCAAAGAACTATAGGATACACTTGAACAATGTTTTAATAATGTGCGTGATCAGCACTTCCTCGAATTACAACTTCAATGGGAGCAAATCCGATTCTTGGATTATGCGAATATGGAGACCAATAATCAAGTTGTCCTCGATCTTCGCACTGATCTTGGTTTTTATGGTGTCAAGAAGTCCGAATCAATACTTGGTCAAAAAGACTCTTAACACGTTTCTTGTGGGAGCAAGTGTGATTGCTCATCAGCTGCGCGCTGCCTATGAGGAAGGTAGAATTAAAAATTTTAGCAACCTTATCTCCTACCTCTCGAAAAAAAAGGCATCATGAGATCATTCTCAATAGAAATGTTCACCTAACTGGTATGAAGCCGATTCTGAAAGTGAATCGGACCACCCACAGGAAGGCACCACGACAAAATAGAAAAAACAATACTGCTCAGTTTTTGTAAGCACCACGAATGCATGGCTCGAGCAAGCGGGAGAAAAGACGAGTTCATCATTCCAATGTGTGGAAGAGGCAAGGTGGCTCGGCTTTCACTCCTAGTGGAGTCCGACCATGTGGACCACCTCCTACCACCGGTAATGGGCCCACTCCAATGGAAGTCCGAAATTGCTATACGTGCGGTTCAAAGAAGTATACTTACCCTAATTGCAAAGCGCCAAAGAACATCCAAGCCTACTACAAGCAGTATAAACAGTATTTGACCCAAGAGTCAAATTACATGGAGGATATGGAGGTGAACCATGTTGAGATCCCTCATCTCACCATCGCGGACAAAGATCAACATTTGGATGCTGCTGACTTTGACTAGATCATCGTAGTTTGACTAGCTTTTACGTTTTTGTTTATGTTTTATCTTGTTTCTAGTTTCGTTTGAGAACTACTTTAGGATTTTCTATCAATGCAATAAATTTGGCCATGATGAATAAAATTATGTTAATTGCTATGATTGTGCAAAAATGAATTTTATTTTTCTCTCAGATAGCATGTTTGGTTTGGTCTTTACAAAATAATTGCTCAGCAAGAATTGCTTAGTTAATCTGATGCACTGTGTGGATTTTATGAAAAACTTTTGATCACGACTAGGCGCATCCTCCTTCGTAGTTGTTTATGCTTTGAAAGTTCAAACAGAATCTGCGGTTTTTAAAGAGCCGTAGCTATACCGACATTCTTACTTTCTCTGCAAGTCTACCAAGTTAGAGTTACCGAAAGGATCATTAGTCAACATATAGATCTAACAACCAGCTGCATTTTAATATGTTTAAACGCACCTATGGCCATCATTGCTATATTTTTGCATCAATATTAATGCCTTTGAAAAGTCTTTAATCTTGCTCTATCACACAAAAGTAAGAAAATACCAAAATAGCAACTTGAAACAAGCATTGAGATCTGAGTTTAATGATCCAGAAAGTGCACGACCTGTGGATGGAAAGATACAGAAGTCTAATTTCCAGAACAACTGACCGTTGATACATAACTTCTTAACAAATGAGTTATTTCTGTTTTAGTAAAAAAAGTTCAAGCTGCACGGAAATTATTTCCAGCGATTGTGCTAACTTTGATCCTAACCAAATTGGTCGAATTTCCCCAAACTCGAAGTTAGTGAGTTTTTGCTATGTCTTTTAACACAAGACTAATCGAGTTTCATGTCTTATTGTAGATGTCTCGTGGTGAAATTGAGTGTCTTGCTGATAGTGGAACAACCCACACTATTCTTCGGAATAGGCAATTTTCAGGCATATTGTGCCATACATATCCTCGGTGACAATAATGATCGGTTCCTCCCAAATAATTCAAGGGAGGAGACCTGCTCATTTCTTGCTACCTAGTGGTACATATATCAGTGTCACAAATACTCTCTATGCCTGTAACCCCCTGGCTTTCTTAATTAAAAATCACGTTACACAACTCAATTTTTCCTTAATTTTTTTATATTAATTTGGAGTATTTGCGGAAGCGTTTTAGTGAGTAAATGTTCAATAAAAGTCGTTTATTCAAACATCAGTACAGTTTTACAAAAACATGGGAAATAAAATATTCGGACATAGTCCGTTGAAATTACATTCGTTGAAGAACATCAAGTGTTTCGTAAAAATAATAACAATTACGGCGACAACATCTTTTATTCTTTAGAACTTCAGCATGTTGTGAGTATGTATTCATCTTCTGCTTGTCCCGTTCATCGATTCTTTAGCCTGAAAAACATAAACGACGAGGTGTGAGTACGTGAGCATACTCAGTGAGATTAAACCCTTATAAATCGTCAAAATAATGTTGTGTAATGCACATAAAACGTTCTTATATGTGTGATACTCGTCTCGGCTTTCTTTTATTCTTTTGACCCCTCTCGGGTCGTCATGTTACACAACACAATGATGACCGTAACATATTAAAACAGTATAACCTCACCTCGTTTGCTGAAATCTTGAAATATCTTCCTTTGAATTTAACTCGGTTGTCCTTCTTCGATCCCGGATACGCTGCTCCTAGCACTTGAAACTGCTTTTTTTTTTTTTCATATTTCCGGCCATAAATTCTTGATGTAAAATCTGAAATCTCTTTGAGGACTTTTATCAAACACCTTTGAAAAATTGTTATATTTGAGCTTTCTGTTTGATCGGGCTTTTTGAGGCCTTTATAATTTTTGAAGGGAAATATGTTACGGCCGTTTTAAAGTATAGATTCACAGATTCAAAATGGTATATGATTTGTTCGAACATACTTACGTATATATGTATTTATAGGGGTCCAAAGTCGGTTGAAAATCAGCCTTATCCGGATAGATGGACAGCCTTATCCGGACAACTGGACAGCCTTATCCGGACAGTGCCAAGAAGCTTCTGTCGGACGTGACCGGAAACTATCGGTAGGCGTGTCTGGCGGTGACCGGCAGATGTCTGTCAACTTGGTTCAGCCGGTTCGACCCTTCCTGGTGTCCAAATTCGATTTCCCGACCTGTTCCGGACTCGTCGGAGTTAGATCTTTGATATGCTCGGGACGGATTTTCGATAATAATAGTAAGATAATTTAATATTAGTTTTGCAATATACGTGTTCTATGATGAGAATTTTATCGTATCAAAATCGTCGGAACTTTTCGAAATCACTTTCATAAATTCTAAAAATGATACTTATAATTTATTTTGAAATCTTTTGTTTTTAAATCCTTCATTTTATGCTAGGAACGTATCGGTCCAAGTATCGGACAATATGTAAATATTAAAAAATCAAAATCCATGATCGTTAGCAAAATAAATAGCATTTAAATAAGTATTGGGGCGTTACAATCCTCCCCCTTTAAAAAATTTTGTTCTCGAAATTGAACTTTGTAAAGAACTTTGAAAATCTATATCAAACTTTGTATTAGTATTTTTCATCCATAACTTTAAAAATATTGTGTCAGCAAAAACATCACTTTGAAACCTTTCTTTGAAATCATATTTTGTCCCTTTGGGACAACATTTAAACTTTCACATATTCTTTCAAATATTTGCCGACACAATCATTTTATACTCATACCATAATTTTAAAGTTTTCATAAAAGAGTGAATACTTTAAAACATTACCTCGGAGTCGATGTTGGGCAGCAGCGATGAACCACATATTCTCCCGAAAATATAATCATGCCGTAATTATTCGTTATATTTTTAAAATAAGAAAGTTTTGAAATATCTTGTTTTGTATAAGTAAATCTTTTTAAACCTCCTTAACTGTATAGTCCCATACCTATACAGTCTCGGAATACCTCTCGTTCTGGTGAAAATTAGGTTCAGTCATGTCCCCCTCCGCCTAGAAGCCTTGTTAGGAGTCGTTCGTTGTTCGTGCCCTTTTTCTTATTGCACCGGCGAACACTCCCCTTTCTCGGAGCCGCTCATTGTCCGTGTCCTTTTCTATTGCACCGACGATCACTCCCCGCCCTCGTCGACCCCGGGTGTCACATGTTCACCAGCTTCCACTTGGTTCATCCCCAAATCTCACCGTACTGAGAGAGTCCTTGCTCCGATACCATTCTGTAACGCCCTGGCTTTCTTAATTAAAAAGCACGTTACACAGCTCAATTTTTCCTTAAAATTTTTTTATATAAATTCGGAGTATTTGCAGAAGCGTTTAGTGAGTAAATCTTCAATAAAAGTCGTTTATTCAAACATCAGTACAGTTTTACAAAAACATGGGAAATCAAATATTCGGACATAGTCCATTGAAATTACATTTGTTGAAGAACATCACGTGTTTCGTAAAAATAATAACAATTACGGCGACAACATCTTTTATTCTTTAGAACTTCATTAGGTTGGGAGTATGTATTCATCTTCTGCTTGTCCCGTTCATCGATTCCTTAGCTTGAAAAACATAAACGACGAGGTGTGAGTATGCGAGCATACTCAGTGAGATTAAACCCTTATAAATCGTCAAAATAATGTTGTGTAATGCACATAAAACATTATTATCTGTGTGAGACTCGTCTCGGCTTTCTTTCATTCTTTCTACCCCTCTCGGGTCGTCATGTTACACGATACAACGATGACCGTAACATATTAAAACAGTATAACCTCACCTCGTTTGCTGAAATCTTAAAATATCTTCCTTTGAATTTGGCTCGGTTGTCCTTCTTCGGTCCCGGATACGCTGCTCCTAGCACTTGAAACTGCTTTTTTTTCATATTTCCGGCCATAAATTCTTGATGTAAAATCTGAAATCTCTTTGAGGACATTTATCAAACACCTTTGAAAAATTGTCAGATTTAAGCTTTCTGTTTGATCGGGATTTCTGAGGCCTTTAAAATTTTTGGAAGGGAAATATGTTACGGGCGTTTTAAAGTAGAGGTTCACAGTTCAAAATGGTATATGATTTGTTGGAACATACTTACGTATATATGTCTATATAGGGGTACAAAATCGGTTGAAAATCAGCCTTATCCGGACAGCTGGACAGCCTTATCCGGACAGTTGGACAGCCTTATCCATACAGCGCCGAGAAGCTTCTATCGGATGTGACCGACAGCTGTCGGTAGGCATGTCCGGCAGTGACTCACAGATGTCCGTCAACTTGTCTCGGCCGGTTTGACCCCTTCCTGGTGTCGAAATTCGATTTTCCGACCTGTTCCGGACTCGCCAGAGTTAAATATTTGATATGCTCGGGATGGATTTTCGATAATAATAGTAAAATAATTTAATATTATTTTTGCAATATACATGTTCTATGATGAAAATTTTATCGTATCAAAATTGTCGGAACTTTTCGAAATCACTTTCATAAATTCTAAAAATGATACTTATAATTTATTTTGAAATCTTTTCTTTTTAAATCCTTAATTTTATGCTAGGAACGTATCGGTCCAAGTATCGGACAACCTGTAAATATTAAAAAATCAAAATCCATGATCGTTAGCAAAATAAAAGCATTTAAATAAGTATTGGGGCGTTACAATGCCCCTAGAGCAAACTGAACCTTGCTAAGTTTTAGGGACATCCGTGCCAACGGTTATCACCTTGATACACATTGTGAGAATGAGACAGAATATTACTCTGGAGGAATGCGGAAGATGCCGCATTCTTAAGAAACTAATTAGTCCAAGTAGTGGTTTATGCCAAACTACAATACGGGTTATTGAGTCCTATGCTGTGAGTCACGAACTTTGTGATTCCGAAGCATACTGTAACACCCCTAATCCACTCGGGGGTATTACACACCGTAGACCCTTTCCTCAAGGATCTACCAGGCTGGTAAAAAGAATCAACATCTCAACATCGCCTTTGAGGCTAAAATGACTCAGTAGACCGATATGGTCTTTCAATACTACATACAACTCAATCTCAATACATGTCCACACAGGGGTCGAATACAACACACTCCCGTATAACGGGGAAAGAAACTGCAGCGAAAAATAAAGTACAACTACCAATACAACATCGCACGGGTCCTCATGTGATTAGTATCGATTATCTTTCATCATCCTTCATGCCGACCCTATGTTATGCTCCCCAAAACATGAATGCAATACAGACATCCACCCCCCGATTCCTCGGGGGTTAGCAAAATTCCACTATTTTGCTAGTGCAAGTACAAAGTGCAAAATACGAGTCATATAAATCATATTCCAAGAATAATAAGAATCAGGAATCCTTAAAGATTCAAACATAACGAAAATACTTCCCGAGGCAAGTGTTTAGGTAAAGCTTTCCAAATTCGAAATATCTCAAATCATGAGAACAGTTTGTAAAATGGTTAAAAATGCCCTCAGGAGTTTTAACGAAAAACAATTTAGGATTATTGAATCCTTCTCTTTCCAAAATCAACAGGGGTCACAACCTAAAGGTTTTGTTTTCACAAATAGAAAACCAACAACAATTCACAGGGTCAAAACCCACGTCATGTGTCCTCGACGGACATAAGATCAACACAAACTCGTGAATACAGAGTGAAGTCATAGATTCCCTTGAGACTTCGTCGGACCCTCCCGAGGTGAGCAAAACACATTCACAAATCATATATCACACCGTGAACACATGCCACGTCATCTCACGGTTGAATCAATCACTTGTTGTCTCCTGACCATATGATCACATGCCATGTCACCGTAGGTATTCTTTGGGGCTCACGGTTGGATCAATCACTTGTTGCATCCTGACCACATGATCACAAGCCATGTGTCACCGTAGTTTTTACTAGGCTCTCATGGTTGGATCAATCACTTGTTGCATTCTGACCACATGATCACATGACATGTGTCACCGTAGGCTCCGCCCACATCCACACATTCACACATATAGCACAATACAACAAAGATATCCAAACAATTCACTCAGAGGCATCAAACACTTAACAAAACACAACATCAAACCACAATGCACCGAAATGAGGCAATATACATACACACGCATTATCAAGCATGTTGCTACCCAAAATATTATCCGGAGATAGATATTGCTAGAATGGATGGATAGCAATCAAGGTGCGAGAGCACTTCCGTGGGGAAAGTAAACAACACAAGATTTGCCGGGGTTGTTAGTCCCGGGCTTGAATGCTCTCGCGAGATATTATTAATACAAATACTTTGGAGTACAAATATTAATGTTAGAGTACTATTACAATGAGTGTAAATTCCCTAGTTATCTTAGCTATTGAGCGTGACGATTGCCGGAAGAACCAGATATGATGCTCGGTGAGTTCTTGTAACAACGTTGATGTGATGTGACGATCGTGAGAGATCGACAGTCTCTCACGGTGTGTGTCAGCTGTATGTCTGAGCTCCTGGGCTTGCGAGTCTCTTCGAATCTGTACTGCAGGGAGTTCTTGCCTCTGCCGACCGTCTTTTGGATGAGAGGTGTTGAGAGAGAAATCCTGAGGTAGATTCAAGAGAGGAAGCCAAGAGTCTGAGAGTTTGGATGTTTGTACGTATTTGCCAATGTAGTTCCGAACTTAGAAGTGGAACGAATTGCGAACCTTTTTCCAGTTGTTGGAGGTTCTCTATTTATAGGATTGGGAGATGCTGGGTGATCGCCTCTGCTATATTATAATAAGCGGGCGATCGTCTTTTGGCACATGGACTAGTCTCCTAAAAGTCCGCAGGAGTTGCTGGCAGCTGGATGTGCGGTCCAATGAGAAGTTTGCACGCGTCTGAGTCGCTATCACGGGCGGTCCCACTTTGTACCTTTCGGTGGGTTTGTCGGTAGGCGATAAGGTGGTGACAGTCTGTGGTCAACGATCCATGTTCTGCGGCGCCTTTCGCGGATCTGCACATGGGCGCCGCTTTGAGATCCAGTCTTTGTAGACTTTGACGGACGAAGGTCTTGCTCGTGGCACAGGACGGTCGTCCTAGGTCGGGCACCAGAGTCGATCGATCGGTACCAGAAGGCGATCGCCTTGAGAGTCGATCGCTAGATACTCGAAGGTGGACTGTTATCTCCATTTAGGCAAGTTTGCCGTAGCTCATTCGGTCGTGGACTCGGTCGCTCGGCGCTTTATTCTGATCGCCATCGAGGCGTATAAATCGCCGCACAACAATTGCCCCCCAGCTCGCTCCGATGTTGGAAACGTGGGATGAGGTGGTTCTACTGGCGATCGCTGAACTATGACGAGTGACTCAGCATTTTGCGGGACTGGCGATCGTCTTTGAGCGGTTTGGTTTTATACTTGGACGACCTGGTCGGTCGCTGAAATGAGCGGGAAATCACAGCGGTCATGGAAAAGTCTCCGGGGCACGTGTCGGGTTCCTGTTGGGGGAGACCGACGGTTAGTAGCGACTCCTTGTCTGGCATGCCCTCGAAACGACGCGTCGCGGGTTTCAAGGGAGGCATTAATTGCGACGGTTGCGCTCTGACCGACCAGGTCGTCCAAGTATAAAACCAAACCGCTCAAGGACGATCTCCAGTCCCGCAAAATACTGAGTCACTCGACATAGTTCAGCGATCGCCAGTATAACCTCCTCACCCCACGTTTACATCATCGGAGCGAGCTGGGGGGCAATTATTGTGCGGCGATTTATACGCCTCGACAGCGATCGGAATAAGTGCCGAGCGACCAAGTCCACGGCCGAATGAGCTACGGCAAACTTGCCTAAACAAAGGTAGCGGCCCGCCTTCGAGTATCTAGCGATCGACTCCCAAGGCGATTGCCTTCCGGCACCTAGCGATCGACTCTGGTGCCCGACCTAGGACGACCGTCCTGTGCCAAGAGCAAGACCTTCGTCCACCAAAGTCTACAAAGACTGGATCTCAAAGCAGCGCCCATGTGCAGATCCGCAAAAGATGCCGCAGAACATGGATCGTTGACCACAGCCTGTCACCACCTTATCGCCTACCGACAAACTGGCCGAAAGGTACAAGGTGGGACCGCCTGTGACAGCGACTCAGATGCGTGCAGACTTCTCATTGGACCGCATACCGTCACAAAGAACTCCTGCGGACTTTAAGGAGACCAGCCCATGTGCTAAAGACGATCGCCCGCTTATTATAATACAGCAGAGGCGATCGCCCGGCATCTCCCAGTCCTATAAATAGAGAACCTCCAGCAACTGGGAAAAGGTTCGCAATTTGTTCCAATCGGTTGGCAAATCATTCCGAAAAACATTCACAAAGGTTCCTCTCAGTTGCAACCACGTGAAGAATACATACACACAGTCAGGCTCTCGGCTTCCTCTCTTGAATCTACCTCATGATTTCTCTCTCAGCACCTCTCATCCAGAAGACGGTTGGCAGAGGCAAGAACTCCCTGCAGTGTAGATTCAACGAGACTCGCAAGCCCAGGAGCTCAGACATACAGCTAATACACACCATAAGAGACCGTCGATTTCTCTCGGTTGTCACAGCACACCAACATTGTTATAAGAACTCACAGAGCATCATATCTGGTTCTTCCGGCAATCTTCACGCTCAATAGCTAAGATAACTAGGGTATTTACACTCATTGTAATTGTACTCTAACATTAATATTTGTACTCCAAAGTATTTGTATTAATA
Source organism: Orobanche coerulescens (assembly GCA_033398695.1). Classification (NCBI taxonomy): domain Eukaryota; kingdom Viridiplantae; phylum Streptophyta; class Magnoliopsida; order Lamiales; family Orobanchaceae; genus Orobanche; species Orobanche coerulescens. The sequence continues at coordinate 85,736,354 of CM065814.1, read as the reverse complement.
ACATCTCGCGAGAGCATTCAAGCCCGGGACTAACAACCCGACAAATCTTGTGTTATTTACTTTTCCACGGAAGTGATCTCGCACCTTGTTTGCTATCCATCCATTCTAGCAATATCTATCTTCGGATAATATTTTGGGTAGCAACAATTGGCGCTAGAAGGAGGGCATCATAACCTTCATTTTTATTCCTACCGTCCCGAAGAACACTCACTGTTCTCGGGATATATACTTGAAGTGACACTCACTGCTCTTCAAAGAAAACCTTCAGAATCATGATGTCCGCCACTACATCGAAGAAAGCTACTCTACGGACCGCCGGACATCATATTCCGGCTCGATCCGAGCCCCGGCCGACGGCAGAGGGAAGTCGCGGCGACGCAAGACTCTCGATCCCGCACCTGAGGGATGGCTCTAGCCTCACGCTCGACCAGTTCCAAACCACGGAACATATCGAGAAGGTTATGGCCATCCTAAAGGAGCGACGGAGATCATGAGCGACGCCCTCTATAACTCCCTCGGCCATCCGCCGCATGGGCAAACGGAAGTTCAAGGGGCTATTGGGCGAGCAATCGTCAGAAAGCCCCGATTCGCGAGAAAAGGCTCTCGCAAGGTCGGACGGTTCCGTATTCAGTCACTTGGGAAGCAATCCATCATGGCGACCGGGGCATTTTGGCCCCAACCACGAGACGATGGAATCCGAGTTCGTCACTAGGAGTTCGGCCTACCCAACTCCTAGCAGAATACAGGTCAGCCATCTGGCTCCCGCTCCGAACGCCAGGGGGATAGTACTTGATCGCCTCGGCTCCCGCTCCGAGTGCCTAGCCGCGAGTAGCCAGGCAGCGACGTGTAATATCCACATTTTTCTTCTTTTTCCGATATTCCCATTTTGGTGTATTTTTATTTTTTTATTAGTTTGCTTGTAACCTTGTCGACATTTTGAATCTATGTTATTCATGGAGTTTCTCCATCGGGGTTGATCTTGGTGATGTTTTGATATTATTCCATTTTATGTCATATATTATGGCATGGACGTTCGATTCTCGTAGAACTCGTTCGCTTTTGTAATTCCTTTGGTTTCACGAGTTCGTATAGTTGAGTTGTTCGTGTTGTGAGTTTCAGTTTGTTAATCCGACGCCGTATCGCGGTTTTTGAACGTTTGGGCCGTTTCGTAATTTTCCTAAGTTTAGGGTATTCTTGTTATCTTTGTTGTTCCTGAACCTTCGGGCATTCGGAATCACGCTTCATCGTAACGTTTTGGTTTCTTACTTAAATCCGTGGTGAGTGTATCCGTTGGTCATGGATACACCTTGTTATTTTTCTCTTTTCGATCGTCTCCTCGTCGAGCAATGTTTCAGACTATGGCCTGCTGTCACAGGCCATGTTATGGCCGTATGCCGTATATGTTACGGCCGTAATAATCGAGAGTTACGGCCGTAAGCTTCCTTCATACGGCCGTAACAAGGCTTCGTTTCTTACCTCCTGGTCCAGTTCCGAGTTACGGGCGTATCATGTTCGAGTTACGGCCGTAAGTATCGATACGGCCGTAATGGTATTCTTGATACGGCCGTATGTGTCATTCGTCAAATTTGCCCAGTTCTTTCCAGAGGCCAGTTACGGCCGTAAGAGAGTCAGGTTACGGCCGTAATGTTCCTATGTTACGGCCGTATGTGGGGTGTGTTACGGCCGTAACACCTGCCAGTATATAAACTGGCAGCGGCCCAGTTTTTCCTCATTTCTCACATCTCTCTCTTCTCTTCGCGACGGGAGCGACGACTGAGGATAGGGTTCATTCGATTTCGATCCAAACTCCATTATAAGGGCATATTCAAGTATTATATCATCCACCTATCACTAATCATCCATCGTTCATCTTCGAATCAAGGTAAAATCTCTTAGAACCCTACTTTTGGATAAATTGGGGGTTTTGGGATTTTCGTCCGATTCGTTCCATTTTGTTGATTAATCCGTGATGAATATGATTAATCTTGTTGATATCATTAGTTTTCCTACGGATTCATGGTATATTTTCATAGTTTTGCGGAATCGAGAGGGTTTGGTTGGGGTCCGCCCTCGTTGTTATTTCTATACGAATATACATGAATCGTAGGCAGGTTTTCGGGTGTATTTCATTTTTGTATTCGTCTAGAGTTGGTTGTGATTATGTTCTTCGAATCGTTATGTTCGGTTCCGTTGGTCCATAGCGTTCAGCGGTGATTATCATTTCCGTTCGTTGCGTCATCAATTATTCAAGGCAAGTATTTTTGGAAACCTTTATGCTTAACGTGGAATGGTAATGTATTTTTGTGTGTGATTTGCTCACCTCGTGTTGGTCCGACGGGATCAAGGAGGGAATCCAAAGGGTTGAGTCCTGGATTCATGAGCTTGTATAGCTAGCCAGTTCGGGAGGGTCCTTAGAGGCCTCGGGCGGGATCTATGATATTACTCTGTTCCCAAGGCGATGCATGTGCGTGTTTTGTTTTTATAATGTGGCCAGCTCGAGAGGGTCCTTAGAGGCCTCGGGCGGGATCAATGATATTACTCTGTTCCCAAGGTAAATTGTTTGACTGTTTGTTTCCGGAAAAGACATGTCTGGTTTTGACTTTTGAAATTGATATTGGTGCATGTACTATGAAATGTGTAAGCGATTGGTTTGCCTTGATTACTTGTACTAGCGTAATTGCTAACCCCTTTGGGGACCCGTTTTGGGGAAATTCTTGTTATGGATTTCAGGTTATGACTATCCGGACGAGCGGGCACCGGGACAGTACGAGGATGTTGGTCTGGGTCGTTGACATGTGCATCTGGGTCTTTTTATTTCTTTCATCCATTTCGATTTGGTTGTTCTCACAATTATAAACTTATAGATTGTACTCGCGAGTACTTAGGCTATTCATTTCAAACTCTGTATTGTATTACTTTAAAATTTGTTACATTGTCGGTTTATGCTTATTTCGCCGGTTGCTCCGGGCGTATCTTTTTATGTCATATCATTTAAATGCGTGTTCTCGCTAACCGAGATGGTTAGTCGAGTGGAGTTTTCTTGTTTGTAGCCTGGTGGGTCCCATGTAGGGGTCCACGGCGCTGTAATATACTCTGAATATCTCGGGGTGTTACAGAAAATGGTATCAGAGATCTAGGTTTATGGATACCTAGGCTTGTTGGTTATTTGGGTCTAGTCACGTTTTGTTTTGCACATTGTCACACCGCTGCCAGCATCTCGGTACTTCCAGTGCTCGTAAGTATTCTTATTCGGTCCTTTGTTTTCTTGCATTGTATTTCCGCTTTTCGAATCGTAGTTGCTTTTTCCTCCCTTACTCATCATCAATATACTTCTGTTATCTCTTAACACCAGTATGGATGCCGGAGGAAACCGTGGTCGTGGTCGTGGTCGTGGTCGTGGACACGGCCGAGGACGTGGGACAGCCGGTGGGGCGGCCACGTCGCATTCTTCGGGAGCCGGCAGTACCGGTGACCGTCATCGTCATGCTTCTTCTCAGGAGCGCACCGACCTTGGTATTGCGGCCGTTATGCAGCAAATGGTAAACCAAATGGCGGCGATAGGTCAAGTGGTTCAAAACCCCGATCAGGCCCATGCTAATCGGGCGAGCAGCACTGCTGGCTCCAAGATGTCATCAAGATGCATCCTCCTCAGTTTTCGGGAGCATCAGACCCGATCGGCTGGGAGGGGTGGATCAAGGAGATATCTAAAGTCTTCGTTGCCACCAACTGTCCCGAGGACCGCAAGGTCCCTATTGCCCAGTACTTTCTCACTGGGGACGCTATGGATTGGTGGGAAGTCGTGGGGCCCAAAGATCATGTTGCTTCGTGGGCCGAATTTCAGGAATTGATGGAGACCGAATATTGCCCGTGGCCGGTCAGACAAGCTCGGGTACACGCTTTCTATGATGCTCAACCACGGGATATCCCCGTATCTCAAGCCATTGCCGATTTTAACAAGGAATTGGGCTATGTGAAGATCCAAGTTGTCGAAGAGAGCGACAAAATTTTTCATTTTTCCAGGAGGATGAAGCTGTCCATTCGGGACTATATGTCTGGACTCGTCTGCACTACTTTGAAGGATTATCAGAGTAGGGCCCTCGCTTATGATATGTCGGTAACTGCTAGTGATTTGGCTCGTGAGAGCAAGAAGCAGAAGTCGGTCGGAAATTTTTCCGGTCCCAAGAGTGGAGGCCAGCAGAAGTCTCAGTCTGCAAATGTTTCTACGGGCGGTTCGGCTCGTTTCTCTGGGAGCTTTCGAGGTGCCTCCGGAACCTCCGCTCGTGAACCCACATGCTTTAACTGTGGTGTGCAGGGCCATAGGATCCGGCAGTGTCCTCATCCAAAGTTTACTTGTCATACTTGTGGACAGTTGGGCCACAAGGCCCCCTTTTGTGATCAGATCAGACAGCTTCGCGGCGCCCGTTCTTCTCAACCAGCACCTATGGAGCCGAGTGTGAACCAGGGCTCATTTGCCCCGCCACCTCCACCGAGTACCGGCCGAGGTAGGGGTCGAGGTCAGCCCGCTAGGGGAGGAGCTTCCAGTGTCGGCTCTGCCCAGCCGCGTATCTACGAGATGAGGAGGGCCGATGATCCAGCGGCTACTGTGGCGACAGGTACCATTCATATCCATTCTCATCCTGTCGGTGTGCTTTTTGATTCGGGTGCTATGCATTCATTCATTTCTCTAGAGTGTGTACGCCGTTTGAGTCTCGACTGCTTGTCACCTTGCGAGCCTTTCATCGTTAAACTTCCTAGCGGTGATAGAATTGTCGGTGATCGAGAGGTCCAGGACTGTTCTGTGTTTATTTGTGAGAGGGTCTGGCCCTCTAATCTTATTGTTGTGGGTATCGAGGGTGAGGATTTGATTCTCGGGGATGATTGGCTCGAGCGGCATGGTGCAATCATGAACTACCGCACGAGGATCATTACCATGCTAGCCGAGGATGGCACCGAACATTCTTTCGCGGGGCGAAAGAGAAACCAGAAGTTTGTTATCAATGCCTTGAAGGCGATGAGTCTCCTGCGAAAAGGGTGTATGGGTTATTGGTGCTATGCCTTGAAGGCGTAGGATGGTGGAGTCGAGCTTTCGTCAATTCCAGTCGTTAGTGAGTTTCCTGATGTATTTCCTGACGAGTTACCGCGATTGCCACCGGATCGTGAGGTTGAGTTTGCTATAGAGTTAGAGCCGGGCGCAGCTCCGATTTCGAAGGCGCCATATCGCATGGCACCTTCATAGATGGCCGAGCTGAAGAAGCAGTTGAGTGAGCTCCTTGAGTCGGGTTATATTCGACCGAGCGCTTCCCCTTGGGGCGCACCGGTCCTGTTTGTGCGTAAGAAGGATGGTTCACTGCGTTTGTGTATCGACTATCGCGAACTGAACAAGGTGACCATCAAGAACAAGTACCCTTTGCCGAGGATTGATGACTTGTTCGATCAGTTGCAGGGAGCGGCGGTATTCTCAAAGATTGATTTGAGATCGGGGTACTATCAGCTCCGGGTGAGGGAGTCCGATGTGCCGAAAATAGCTTTTCGGACGAGATACGGACATTATGAGTTTGTAGTTATGCCTTTCGGGCTAACTAATGCACCGGCGGTGTTCATGCAGTTGATGAACAAAGTCTTTATCGAGTATCTGGATAAGTGTGTCGTCGTCTTCATTGACGATATTCTTATCTATTCGAGGAATGAGGAAGAACATGCCCATCATTTGTGGATAGTGTTAGACATTTTGAGGACCGAACAACTCTATGCGAAGTTCTCGAAATATGAATTCTGGCTGAAGGAAGTGATGTTTTTAGGTCACGTGATTTCAGCCGAGGGTGTTCGTGTGGATCCGCAGAAAATTGAGGCAGTGTTGGATTGGGCACCGCCCAAGAATGTGAAAGAGATCCGTAGTTTCTTGGGTTTAGCTGGCTACTACCATAGGTTCGTCGAGGGTTTCTCGAAACTGGATCGACAACTTACACAATTGATCCAGAAATCCGAGAAGTTCGTCTGGAATGACGAGAGACAGTCGAGTTTTGAGGAGCTGAAGAGGTGTTTGACTTCAGCCCCGATTTTGGCATTGCCATGTGGCAACGAGGGTTTTGCCTTTTATAGTGATGCTTCGGGTCAGGGTCTTGGGTGCGTATTGATGCAGCACGGCAAGACCATTGCCTATGCGTCGAGACAGTTGAGGCCGTATGAGCTTAACTACCCTACTCATGATTTGGAGTTAGCGGCAGTTGTTTTTGCGCTCAAGATTTGGCATCACTACCTTTTCGGCTCTGCATGTCAGATTTTTACCGATCATAAAAGTCTGAAATACATATTTACTCAGCGGGAGTTGAATATGAGGCAGAGGAGGTGGTTAGAGCTGATTAAGGATTATGACCTCGAAATCCTTTATCATCCGGGCAAGGCGAACGTCGTGGCCGACGCCTTGAGTCGGAAACCGGTTGCGTTGCGAACGCTTGAGGTCCTTACGTCTCAGTCTGAGCTTCGGCGGGATTTGATTGAGTTTGATATTGAGGTTTTGTTGCCTGGGGCTGTCGGGCAACTTTGTGCTTTAGAGGTTTCGTCGTCTTTGGTCGATGAAATTAAGCTGAAGCAGTTAGAGATCCGATGATTACTCAAATCCAAGAGAACGTTCTTAAGGGAAAGTCTCCTGGGTTTGTAATTCATGAGGATGATGTTTTGAGATTCCAGAGTCGGCTTTGTGTACCGAACGACCCACATTTGAGACAGAGTATTTTGCGTGAGGCCCATGCTACGCCTTACTCCGTTCATCCTGGTTCGAGTAAGATGTACAAAGACCTGAGGAGGAATTTTTGGTGGAATAATATGAAGAAGGAGGTCGCACAGTTTGTAGCGAGATGTTTGACTTGTCAGCAGGTCAAGATCGAGCATCAGCGACCGGCTGGGTTATTGCAGTCACTTCCCATTACGGAATGGATATGGGAAGATATATCGATGGATTTCATTTCGAGTTTGCTGAGATCGAGGTCGGGCATGAATATGGTATGGATCGTCTGACCAAGTCGGCACATTTTCTGGGCATCAAGGATACTTGGGGCCCGGAGAAGTTGGCTCGTGTGTTTATCGCGCAGATTGTGAGGCTTCACGGTACTCCGAAGTCTATTGTTTCGGATCGTGATGGCCGTTTTGTATCACACTTTTGGCAGGCGGTGCATAAGGCGTTGGGTACTCGTTTGCGTTTGAGCACCTCTTTTCACCCCCAGTCAGATGGGCAGTCGGAGCACACTATCCAGACATTTGAGGATATGTTGCGTGCTTGTGCTCTCGATTGGAGTAATGTCTGGGAGGAGCATTTGCCATTGATCGAATTCACGTACAACAACAGTTGGCACGCGTTGATTCGAATGGCACCGTATGAGGCACTTTATGGGCGGCGATGTCGATCACCGATTTGTTGGAATGAGGCGTCCGAGTTGGTCGGGACCGAGCCGGATGTCGTTTTAGAGACGAGGCGGAAGATAGACTTAATTCGGGAACGGATGTTGACTGCCCAGAGTCGACAGAAGTCATATGCCGATGTCCGTCATCGACCTTTAGAATTCGATGTGGGAGACCACGTTTTGCTGAAGGTGTCACCGACGAGAGGAGTTTTTCGTCTCGGGAAAAAGGGGAAGTTGAGTCCGAGATTTATTGGACCCTTCGAGATTCTCGAGAGAGTCGGTGAGTTAGCATACCATTTGGCGTTACCCCCGGCCTTGAGTCGCGTGCATAGCGTTTTCCATGTTTCCCAGCTAAGGAAATATGTCCCGGATCCTAGTCATATTATCGACTTTAGTGAGATCGATATTGTCGAGGACTTTACCTTCGAGGAGCGTCCCTTGAAGATTTTGGAGCACCGTGATAAACGACTAAGGCATAAGACCATCCCTTTGGTCAAGGTGCAGTGGTCAAGACATGGTGTCGAGGAGGCAACTTGGGAAACCGAGGATAGCATGCGTGCTAGATACCCCGAGTTGTTTGTTTCTTAAGTTTCGGGACGAAACTTGTTTTTAGAGGGGTAGTGTAACACCCCCAAGACATTCAGGGCATATTACAGCGTCGTGGACCCCACGCTGTGGAATCCACCAGGCTAACGTACCAAACATGACATACGACAACGACAAACCATCATAAACAAAACGACAAGCTAAATAAAAGACTATAAACGATAAATAAAATTCTGACATCAAATCCATTTCCCAAACGGGGACACAACAGTAACAAGTTTAAATAGGAAGTACTCGAGTACTTAAACAATTTTTATAATACATAATCTCGAAATCAGACATCAATAATAACCGACGGACATAACACCGAAAATCAATTACTGGACAATATCATGCTTGCCCATCATCCTCATACAGCTCAAGTGCTCGCTTATCCCCACGATCAGTACCTGAAATACAAAAAGTATTTCCCCCATTTAAGGGGTTAGCGACAACTGCTAGTGCAAGTACAATCCATTTGAACTACATTCTAATCAGATGAATATATGCGCCAAAAAGTCATTTTAGAAAACATTTTATATTCCGGAATATTTATGATGTACAGTCATAAAACACATTATCTCCAACAAATAGCAATTCAAAGTTAACCGTTGATACGAGACTCACGGCCACCGTACCCCGCAGAGCCCCGTCGGACATCCCTGGGTGGCTAACCACAGTTCGCGATACGCACACTCACGGCAATACGTATCCCTAGAGGCCCCGTCGGACCGTCCCTAGGTGAACATACACATAACCATCCACAACAACCACGATACAGCCATAATTCAAATACTAAAACATGTAAACAAATGTAAAGTACTTGCCTTTGAGACATTCTCGAAGAAACGGAGTTGAAACACGACTACGAACGGTCCGGGTGGAAAACGACGGTTCCTAAACGAAGGATCAACACAGTTCAGTCTCCACGGACAACAATACTCTATTGGAATACACCCATAACCCCGATTACATGATACGACACTGAACGATCAATCGATACGGGCGAGGGTTTACACAAAATCTCCCTGTATCGATAATTCGCGGATTAAAATCAAGAAGGTTGGATTAAGAATCACTCAATAATCACAACCGGTAAAGAATATCGTAATATAGATGAACAATTCGGAACTAAACCCTAAAATCCTGAAAATCCCCCAAATCCGTCAAAATTAGGGTTCCTGAGGAATTAGCTTTAATTCGGCTGATGAAAGGTGATTATGCTGATTATGATATGATGGCTCGATTCTACCGTGATGGAATTTGAAGAGAACTCCGAATAGAACTAGTGGAAATCGTCTCTGAGGTCGCACGTCAAAGAAACGGAGAGAAAAGAAATAAACTGCTGTTCTGAAACTGTCTGCTGACTTAAATTCAGTGGAGTTAGCGCACGCTACTCGTCATATGTAGCGCGCGCTAACGGGGCCGTGACAGGTCCAGTGGCTACTGCCACTATTCGCTAGCGTACGCTAACAATAGGGAGTTAGCGTACGCTAACTGCACTTCGGTAGCGCACGCAAGGTAACAGGGGTAGCATGCGCTACCTACATGCTAGCCAAAGATCGCTGATGTCACATCGCCGTAAGTCAGCCGAGGGTATAAAACACGAAACGCACAACGAAACCAGAATCCAGGAACATAGACGCGAAGCATACAAGACAACGGAGCTAAGCGCTGAAAGAAAATACAATTCCGACCACCGGAGGGTCCGTAATACGACAACGAAACTAAGATTCCCTAAACTATTAGGAAATTACAAAAATGGCCCAAGTGCCCGAAAATCACGAAACGACGTCGGATTTACAAACCGAAAGTCTCCACATGACCAACTCAACCATACGAACTTGTACAAACCAAGAAACAACGAAAACGAATGGATTTTACAAGAATCGAACGTTCGTACGGCAAAACATGCCATAAAACGAAATTACGTGAAAACATCATCAAAACTCATCCAAATAGAAAAACTCCAAGAACAAAATAGATTCAAAATGTCGAAACGGTTACAAGCGTGTTGATAAAAATAGACATACACCAAAAATGGAAACTGCTAAAAATGGAAAAATTACGGATATTACATTCTCCCCCTCTAAAATAAAGTTTCGTCCGGAAACTTAAGAATCAAAAAGCTCGGGGTATCTCGAACGCATATCCTCCTCTAGCTCCCACATCGCTTCTTCTACTCCGTGCCTCGACCATTGCACCTTAACCAAAGGAATGGTTTTGTGCCTTAACTGCTTGTCACGACGCTCCAAAATTCTGACGGGCCTCTCTTCAAACGTAATATCCTTCTCGATCTCCACGTCCCCAAAGTGAATAATGTGGGACGGGTCCGAACGCATTTCCTCAATCGGGAAACGTGAAATACGCTATGAACATGACTCGGCGACGAGGTAACGCCAAACGGTACGCTAACTCACCGACTCTCTCTAATACCTCGAAAGGTCCAATATATCTCGGCCGAGTTTCCTTCTTCCCAAAACGGAAAACTCCTTTTGTCGGAGACACTCTCAACGTAACATGATCTCCCACTTCAAACTCCAAGGGTCTACGCCTAACATCCGCATAAGACTTTGTCGACTGAGCCGCCAACATCCTTTTTCTAATCAATTCAACTTTCTCCCTCGTCTCTAATACAAGGTCCGGCTCGGTGCCAACCAAATCGGACGGTTCATCCCAACATATCGGTGATCGCAACGTCGGCCATAAAGTGCCTCATACGGTGCCATCTTAATCGACGCGCGCGCCTATTATTATAAGTAAACTCAATTAAAGCCGATGATTCTCCCACTACTACTCCAATCTAACGCACACGCACGCAACAAATCCTCGAACGCCCGAATTGTACGCTCAATTGCCCATCGGCCTGGGATGGAACGAAGTGCTCAAACGCAATCGTGTCCCCAATGCCTTATGTACCGCTTTGCCAAAAGTGCGATACAAACCGGCCATCTCTATCTGAAATAATGGTCCTCGGCGTACCATGAAGCCTCACTATCTGTGCAATAAAAATACGAGCCAACTTTTCTGGACCCCAAGTATCCTTGATGCCCAGAAAATGTGCCGACTTAGTCAGTCGGTCTACAATCACCCACACCATATTCATACTAGTCTTCGTCCTCGGCAAACTCGTGACAAAATCCATAGAGATGTCCTCCCACTTCCATTCCGGAACGGGAAGTGGTTTCAATAATCCGGCTGGCCGCTGATGCTCAATCTTGACTTGCTGACAAGTCAAACACTTAGCCACAAACTGAACTACCTCCTTCTTCATGTCGTTCCACCAGAAATTTTTCCTCAGATCTTTATATATTTTACTCGAGCCCGAATGAACTGAGTAAGGTGATGCATGAGCCTCTCGCATGATACTCTATCTCAATTCCGAGTCGTTCGGAACGCACAACCGACCTCGGAATATCAACACTCCGTCCTCGTGAATAACGAATCCCGGGGCTTTCCCCTTCCCTACACTCTCCCGAAGCTGAATAAACATCGGGTCCTCCAACTGTCCCGATTTAATGTCCTCTACCAGAGATGAAGAAATCTCAAGAGTACGCAACTGCCCGGAACTCTCTGGCAGTACAATCTCAATGTTCAACCTCATAAACTCTCGTTGAAGTCCCGACTGGGCCGTAAGCAACTCAAGCGCCCCAAGCGATACCGATTTCTGGCTCAAGGCATCTGCTACCACATTAGCCTTGCCCGGATGATAAAGGATCTCGAGATCGTAATCCTTAATCAATTCCAACCACCTCCTCTGCCTCATATTAAGCTCTTTCTGGGTGAAAATGTACTTTAGGCTCTTGTGATCGGTGAAAATCTGACACGACGAGCTATACAAGTAATGACGCCAAATCTTCAACGCAAAAACAACTGCGGCCAACTCAAGATCGTGCGTAGGGTAATTCAATTCATACGGTTTCAACTGATGGGAAGCATAGGCAATCGTCCTCCCGTGCTGCATAAGTACGCATCCGAGCCCTTGGCCCGAAGCATCACTATAAACGGAGAAACCATCATTACCACTCGGTAAAGCCAAAACGGGAGCGGTCGTCAACCGCTTCTTCAACTCCTCAAAAATATTCTGCCTCTCATCGGTCCACACAAACTTCTCTGACTTCAGAATAACCGAGCCGATCGAGCGAGCTTAGAGAACCCCTCGACGAATCTGCGGTAATACCCGGCTAATCCCAGAAAACTGCGGACCTCTTTCACGTTCTTGGGCGGCGCCCAATCCAACACTGCCTCTACCTTATGTGGGTCCACACGAACACCCTCGGCTGAGATCACATGACCGAGAAACATAACCTCCCGTAACCAAAACTCGCACTTTGAGAACTTCGCAAAAAGATGTTGAGTTCTCAAAATGTCTAACACAATATGTAAATGACGGGCATGCTCCTCCTCGTTCCTCGAGTAAATCAGAATATCGTCGATAAAGACGACTACACATTTATCGAGGTACTCGATAAAGACTTTGTTCATAAGCTGCATGAACACGGCTGGGGCGTTGGTTAGCCCAAAAGGCATAACCACAAACTCGTAGTGACCGTATCTCGTCCAAAAGGCCGTCTTCGGAATGTCGGTATCCTTCACTCGGAGCTGATAATACCCCGATCTCAAATCAATCTTCGAAAACACGGTTGCCCCTTGCAACTGATCAAACAAGTCATCAATTCTCGGGATCGGATACTTATTTTTGATGGTCACTTTGTTCAACTCTCGGTAGTCGATACACAAACGAAGTGACCCATCCTTCTTCTTCACAAACAGGCCCGGTGCGCCCCAAGGTGAAGCACTCGGTCGAATATACCCCATGTGTAGCAACTCTCCCAACTGTTTCTTCAACTCAAGCATCTCGGCAGGCGCCATACGGTATGGCGTCTTAGAAATCGGGGCTGCCCCCGGCTCTAAATCGACGGTAAACTCAACTTCTCGATCCGGCGGCAAACCCGCAACTCGTCTGAAAACATCGGATACTCACACACTACCGAATAGACGAGCTCGACTCCCCTTCTTCCGATCTCAAAGCGTAACACCAATAGCCCGTGCAACCTCCTCGAAGGAGTCTCACCGCCCTCAAGGCGCTGATCAGTAATCTCTGGCTACTCCGCTTACGCCCCACAAAAGAATGCTCAGTACCATCAGAGGCTAACATCGAAACAGTCCTCGTTATATAATTCATGATCGCTCCATGACGGTCCAGCCAATCCTCACCTAGAATCATATCCTCATCTCTAATATCCACCGCAATCAGATTAGAAGGCCAAACCCTCCCCGCGATACTTACTGGAAAATCCCTAATCTCACGATCCCCCACGATGCTATCCCCGCTAGGAAGTTTAACAACAAAAGGCTCACAAACAACAAGGCAATCAATATGCAGACGACGCACACAATCCATAGATATAAAAGAATGCGTAGCACCAGAATCGAACAATATGGAAACAGGATGATCAAGGATGTGGACGGTACCTGTAGCCACCGTCGCGTCAGGATCCCCTGCTCGTCTCATCTCGTACACTCGGGGCGGAACAGACCCCGCACTAGAAGCTCCCCCTCTAGAAGGCTGACCACGTCCTCAACCTATACCAAAACTCACGCGGCCGAGGAACTGCTGCTCGATTCACACTCGGCTCTCCCGCACTGGGCCGATATCCGAGTAATCGGAGCCCGATCTCGCATCCGTACAAAACTTAGCACGATGACCCATACGACCACAACCAAGACATCGAATCGGAGGCCTATCACACTCACTCATCATGTGGCCGGACGATCGCAGCTTGAAGCACTTAGGACCACGAACGGAACCACAGAGAGCAGACCTAGAACCGCTTTCTCGACCAACCGATGGCGACTAACTCCCGAAGACTCGCGGCGCATCGAGCCTTCGGATACCCTCCTGACTTGCCTCCCGAAAACTGACCGGAGGTCCTCTGCTTCTTTCCTTCAGCTGCCGTCTCTGTCGCAGAAAACGACATCTCGTAAGCCATCGCTTTATGCTGATAATCTTTCAAAGTCGTGCACCCCAGACTAGACATGTAGTGGCGCACCCTCGGTTTCATCCGCATATCAAAGTGGCAGATCTTATCAACCTCATCGCGGACTTGGTTTCTCACATAATGCAACTGTTGATTGTAGTCTTTGATAGCTTGAGATATAGGAACATCTTGGGGTTTAGCCTCAAAGAAGGCTCGGATCCTCCCCTCTTTCACTGGCCAAGGACAGAATTCGTCTTCCATCAGATCCCGAAACTCTGCCCACATAGCTGCTCGGTCACGCAGTTTCACCGCTTGCCACCATGTTGCTGCCTCCTTGGCGAGGAAGTACTGAGCAATGGGTACTTTCCTCTCCTCGGAACAATTAGCAGCCTCAAACACTTTCTCCATCTCGAATAGCCAATTCTCCCAACCAGAAGGGTCGGAAGCACCATCAAACTGCGGAGGACGCATACGAATCACGTCCTGAAGTAGCTTATCACTGCCAGATCCAGTAGGCGGAACCGGGTTGGCATTAGCTTGGCCGACTAGAACGGCCTGAGTCAGTAGCGTCATCTGGTTCTCTACTTGCTGCAAAATGTTGGCCACTCCAACATTCTCATGTGCATTACCGAAGCTAGCAGACTGGTCCTGCTGACCACCGGAACTAGGGGGAACACTGTTCGACAAGGAAGGCATCGCCGAACCAGTTCCCGAGTGATCGGACATGGCCGCCCCACCGGCTGCGCCACGTCCCCTACCGCGTCCGCGTCCTCTACCAGCAGGAATTCTGAAGAAGCAACGGGTAAGTACAATTCAAACGCAAAACGCAACAAGATACTAAGACAGGAATGGAACATAACGGTGAAATGAGTCAAGTTAGGAAAACTTACGAGCACCGGCGTACTGAGATGATGGCATAGCAGTGATACTGTCCCAAAAACGACACTTAACTAGACCCAAATAACCGACAGCCTAGGTATCCATAAACCTAAGCTCCGATATCATATTCTGTAACACCCGCAAGACATTCAGGGCATATTAGAGCGCCGTGGACCCCACACTGTGGAATCCACCAGTCTAACGTACCAAACATGACATACGACAACGACAAACCATCATAAACAAAACGACAAGCTAAATAAAAGACTATAAACGACAAATAAAATTCTGACATCAAATCCATTTCCCAAACGGGGACACAACAGTAACAAGTTTAAATAGAAAGTACTCGAGTACTTAAACAAATTTTATAATACATAATCCCAAAATCAGACATCAATAATAACCGACGGACATAACACCGAAAATCAATTACTGGACAATATCATGCTTGCCCATCATCCTCATACAGCTCGAGTGCTCGCTTATCCCCACGATCAGTACCTGAAATACAAAAAGTATTTCCCCCATTTAAGGAGTTAGCGACAACTGCTAGTGCAAGTACAATCCATTTGAACTACATTCTAATCAGATGAATATATGCGCCAAAAAGTCATTTTAGAAAACATTTTATATTCCGAAATATTTATGATGTACAGTCATAAAACACATTATCTCCAACAAATAACAATTCAAAGTTAACCGTTGATACGAGACTCACGGCCACCGTACCCCGCAGAGCCCCGTCGGACATCCCTGGGTGGCTAACCACAGTTCGCGATACGCACACTCATGGCAATACGTATCCCTAGAGGCCCCGTCGGACCGTCCCTAGGTAAACATACACATAACCATCCACAACAACCACGATACAGCCATAATTCAAATACTAGAACATGTAAACAAATGTAAAGTACTTGCCTTTGAGACATTCTCGAAGAAACGGAGTTGAAACACGACTACGAACGGTCCGGGTGGAAAACGACGGTTCCTAAACGAAGGATAAACACAGTTCAGTCTCCATGGACAACAATACTCTATTGGAATACACCCATAACCCCGATTACATGATACGACAATGAACGATCAATCGATACGGGCGAGGGTTTACACAAAATCTCCCCGTATCGATAATTCGCGGATTAAAATCAAGAAGGTTGGATTAAGAATCACTCAATAATCACAACCGGTAAAGAATATCGTAATATAGATGAACAATTCGGAACTAAACCCTAAAATCCCGAAAATCCCCAAATCTGGCCAAAATTAGGGTTCCTGAGGAATTACCTTTAATTCGGCTGATGAAAGGTGATTATGCTGATTATGATATGATGGCTCGATTCTACCGTGATGGAATTTGAAGAGAACTCCGAATAGAACTGGTGGAAATCGTCTCTGAGGTCGCACGTCGAAGAAACGGAGAAAAAAGAAATAAATCATTGCTCAAACCGTCACGACTTAAATTCAGTGGAGTTAGCGCACGCTACTCGTCATATGTAGCGCGCGCTAACGGGGCCGTGACAGGTCCAGTGGCTACTGCCACTATTCGCTAGCGTACGCTAACAATAGGGAGTTAGCGTACGCTAACTGCACTTCGGTAGCGCACGCAAGGTAACAGGGGTAGCATGCGCTACCTACACAGCAGTTCAGCACTGCTGATGTCACATCGGCTGTAAGCTGCTGTCGAGGGTATAAAACACGAAACGCACAACGAAACCAGAATCCAGGAACATAGACGCGAAGCATACAAGACAACGGAGCTAAGCGCTGAAATAAAATACAATTCCGACCACCGGGGGGTCCGTAATACGACAACGAAACTAAGATTCCCTAAACTATTAGGAAATTACAAAAATGGCCCAAGTGCCCGAAAATCACGAAACGACGTCGGATTTACAAACCGAAAGTCTCCACATGACCAACTCAACCATACGAACTTGTACAAACCAAGAAGCAACGAAAACGAATGGATTTTACAAGAATCGAATGTTCGTACGGCAAAACATGCCATAAAACGAAATTACGTGAAAACATCATCAAAACTCATCCAAATGGAAAAACTCCAAGAACAAAATAGATTCAAAATATTGAAACGGTTACAAGCGAGTCGATAAAAATAGACATACACCAAAAATGGAAACTGCTAAAAATGGAAAAATTACGGATATTACAGGTAGAATGTAATATCCGCATTTTTCTTCTTTTTCCAATATTCCCGTTTTGGTGTATTTTTATTTTTTAGTAGTTCTCTTGTAACCTTGTCGACATTTTGAATCTATGTTATTTTTGGAGTTTCTCCATCGGGGATGATCTTGGTGATGTTTTGATATTATTCCGTTTTATGTCATGTATTATGGCATGGACGTTCGATTCTCGTAGAACTCGTTCGCTTTTGTAATTCCTTTGGTTTCACGAGTTCGTATAGTTGAGTTGTTCGTGTTGTGAGTTTCGGTTTGTTAATCCGACGTCAGACGCGGTTTTTGAACGCTTTAGCCGCTTCGTAATTTTCCTAAGTTTAGGTATTCTTGTTATCTTTGTTGTTCCCGAACCTTCGGCATTCGGAATCACGCTTCATCGTAACGCTTTTGGTTTCGACTTAAATCCGTGGTGAGTGTATCCGTTGGTCGTGGATACACCTTGTTATTTTTCTCTTTCGATCGTCTCTCGTCGAGCAAGAGCCAGACTATGGCCTCATCACAGGCCAGGTTACGGCCGTAAGCCGTATATGTTACGGCCGTAATAATCGAGAGTTACGGCCGTAAGCTTCCTTCATACGGCCGTAACAAGGCTTCGTTTCTTACCTCCTGGTCCAGTTCCGAGTTACGGGCGTATCATGTTCGAGTTACGGCCATAAGTATCGATACGGCCGTAATGGTATTCTTGATACGGCCGTATGTGTCATTCGTCAAATTTGCCCAGTTCTTTACAGAGGCCAGTTACGGCCGTAAGAGATTCAGGTTACGGCCGTAATGTTCTTATGTTACGGCCGTATGTGGGGTGTGTTACGGCCGTAACACCTGCCAGTATATAAACTGGCAGCGGCCCAGTTTTTCCTCATTTCTCACATCTCTCTCTTCTCTTCGCGATGGGAGCGACGACTAAGGCTAGGGTTCGTCCGATTTCGATCCAAACTCCATTGTAAGGGCATATTCAAGTATTATATCATCCACCTCTCACTAATCATCCATCGTTCATCTTCGAATCAAGGTAAAATCTCTTAGAACCCTACTTTTGGATAAATTGGGGGTTTTGGGATTTTCGTCCGATTCGTTCCATTTTGTTGATTAATCTGTGATGAATATGATTAATCTTGTTGATATCATTAGTTTTCCTATGGATTCATGGTATATTTTCATAGTTTTGCGGAATCGAGAGGGTTTGGTTATGGTCCGCCCTCGTTGTTATTTCTATATGAATATACATGAATCGTAGGCGGGTTTTCGGGTGTATTCCATTTCCGTATTCGTCTAGAGTTGGTTGTGATTATGTTCTTCGAATCGTTAGGTTTGGTTCCGTTGGTCCATAGCATTCATCGGTGATTATCCTTTCAGTTCGTTGCGTCATCAATTATTCAAGGCAAGTATTTTTGGAAACCTTTATGCTTAACGTGGAATGGTAATGTAGTTTTGTGTGTGATTTGCTCACCTCGTGTTGGTCCGACAGGATCAAGGAGGGAATCCAAAGGGTTGAGTCCTGGATTCATGAGCTTGTATAGCTAGCCATTTCGGGAGGGTCCTTAGAGGCCTCGGGCGGGATCTGTGATATTACTCTGTTCCCAAGGCGATGCATGTGCGTGTTTTGTTTTTATAATGTGGCCAGCTCGGGAGGGTCCTTAGAGGCCTTGGGCAGGATCAATGATATTACTCTGTTCCCAAGGCAAATTGTTTGACTGTTTGTTTCCGGAAAAGACATGTCTGGTTTTGACTTTTGAAATTGATATTGGTGCATGTACTATGAAATGTGTAAGCGATTGGTTTGCCTTGATTACTTGTACTAGCGTAATTGCTAACCCCTTTGGGGACCCGTTTTGGGGAAATTCTTGTTATGGATTTCAGGTTATGACTATCCGGACGAGCGGGCACCGGGACAGTACGAGGATGTTGGTCTGGGTCGTTGACATGTGCATCTGGGTCTTTTTATTTCTTTCGTCCATTTCGATTTGGTGGTTCTCACAATTATAAACTTATAGATTGTACTCGAGAGTACTTAGGCTTTTCATTTCAAACTCCGTATTGTATTACTTTAAAATTTGTTACATTGTCAGTTTATGCTTATTTCGCCGGTTGCTCTGGGCGTATCTTTTTATGTCATATCATTTAAATGCGTGTTCTCGCTAACCGAGATGGTTAGTCGAGTGGAGTTTTCTTGTTTGTAGCCTGGTGGGTCCCATGTAGGGGTCCACGGCGCTGTAATATACTCTGAATATCTCGGGGTGTTACACGGCGATGGCCGCTATGCAACGCCAGCTCGACGAAATGAAAGCACTCTTGGATACTGGGGCAAGCACCAGTAGAAAGATCATCGGACCGACCGAGCCACTCGCGGTCCACATCGAACTCGCCCCTATGCAACCAAGGATCACTCCTCCCAAAACACCTATGTACGAATGGAGATTGGACCCCGAGACCCACCTAAGCAAGTTCTGAATATACATGACCGGTGCGGGGCATCAGATGCGACCAAGTGCCGAATCTTCCCGTTAACATTGGGCGAGCTGGCCCATAGGTGGTACGTATCACTACCACCACGATCGATCATCTCCTTTGAGAAACTGGCGAGTGATTTCACATCATATTTCGCCACCAAAGTCGTCAGACCAGAAGGCCCCCACCGCATGATGAAAATCAGGCAGGGGGAAGACGAATCCAACATGGATTACATCGACTGAGTAGACGAAATCATCCTCACCAGCGAGCCCATTAGCGACGAGCTCGCTCTCTATTCGGTCCTGGGGGGATTCTACGGCCATTCGCCCATGTTTAGACATCTCACGAAGGACATTCCCCCAACCTATGCGACCTTCCGCGCTAAAGCTGCCGACTTTCTGGCCAGGCAAAGGCTACTCACCCTTCGCCTAGACGAGGGAACGCCACCTCCTGTCCGGAAGACGGCGATCGCTAAAACCAAAAAGATGGTCGCCAAGCCATCCGGCGATCTCAAAGCCTTCGAGGATGTGGAAACCCATCTCCTCCACACGTTCAACCGAACTCCGGCCCACATTTTCTACGCCATCAAGGGGCGCGAACCGCTGAACAAGTCAAAGGCAATAAGGGACCACGGTCATCTGGACCACAAACAATATTGTGCCTACCATAAGAGTCCCGACCACAACACCAACCAATGCCGCGACATCCTCAGACAACTCTGGAGATTGTTCGAAGAAGGCAAGTTGGACAGCTTATTGGCTTAGCCGGCGCCCCCCCAATCTCCCAACATGGCCATCCGAGTCGAACGCGAACAGGCCAGAAAGCTTATATGAGCCAATCCATAGATCTACCTCGGCGACCGTATCTACATGATTCAGCCAAGAGAAGGGAACTTCGGAAGTCTCTCCCCGATTTCCCACCTCATTGAACAAAAGGCTACTGCATAAGCTAACGCTTCAAAAAAGAGGATGACTCGCTCGCCCTCTAAAGTTCGTCATCAACATGATGGACCTAGGCAGCGATCGCCTCCCCTAGCACAACGTATACCGTCGAGGATCGTCATCTGACATGATGGTCCGAGGTAGAAATGTGCCGCCATGGTCGCGAAAATCGATTAAACCGACGATCCGTCCATGCAAGGTTCCTTTGGGATCCGATCGCTCGCCCTTCGTTTAAATACGAGGTGGGCGTAGCCGAAGGACTCTCCAAAACAAATCAGAGGATTACTCGCTCGCCCTCTAAAGTTCGTCATCAACATGCAGAACCTAGACAGGCGATCTCCTCCCCTTACACAACGTATACCGTCGAGGATCGTCATCTGACTTGATGGTCCGAGGTAGAAGAGTGTCGACATGGTCGTGGAGGACGATGGAACCGTTCTATGTGCCCGTGCAAGGTCCCTTTGGGCCAAGATCGCCCGCCCTCGAAGGTCGGCGTAGTCTGAGGGCCCTCCAAAACAGATCTATGGACACGATCGCCCGCCCTCGAAGGTCCATCACTTAACATGGTGGGTCCTTCACGGACAATGCGACGCGTCCCTCCCCCCGTCTCAACGTATACCGTCGAGGGTCTCCATCTTAAAGGCGGCTCGAGGTAGAAAAGAGCTAAAAAGCCGCGGACGTCGAATCGATTAATCCGACGATGCCCCGCGCAAGGAATCCTCCAGACCAAGACCGCACGCCCTTCGTTTAAATACGAGGCGAGGCGCAGCCTACGGAGGACCCTCCCAATTAAGTGAGTCACGAGAACTTAGCCATCAGACGGAATGTCGCTCGCGCACAAGACACGGTCGTGGAGATCAATCCATCGAACTCCGTGATCGTGCACGGTTCCTCAAGACCGAGATGGACGGCCTTCCTCGAGGAATCAGTAAAATTGAAGACCGCTCACTCAGCAATTTATTTTCGTCCCATTACTTTCACTAAGTGAACAAAAACAAGGGGGAAGTGCGGAGCTATATATACGACGATCATCCCTATTCAATTACACACGGAGATCGGCATTTTCAGATGTTTGTGCAGCGATCGAATTTGTTGTAAAAGTTACCTATATGAGTTTATCAATTCACTTAGAGCTATACACGCAACAATCTCTCCTAACACATTTGTACAAAGTCATGCAAAGACTTAGAAAAGCAACCATTCAAGTAATAAATCGGAGAAACAAACATTCATTTCATTATTTGAAATATCGGAGTACATACACGGTCGCCCGAAGGCCTAGGTACTACAAGAGAAAGCTATAAAATTACAAAGCAAAAAGCTAAAGCATTAAGAACGAAGAGCCTCAGGCCCCTGCCTGGCCTTCGCCTTCAACCTCTGAATCGGCCCGCGACCCTTCGCCAGCTTCCGGAGCGGCCTCCCCGTCCTCCGGAGCTTCAGGATGAACAAGGTTCACCGGAGTCGGGTACCAGCTCAAATCCACGCCGTTTTCCGAGAGATCCAAGATCGGCACAGAGAAGGCAGGATGAAGAGGGTGCTCCAACGCATATGCCTTGAAGTTTTCAGCAAGAGGGCCGACTTCCAACCCTCCCTTCTTAGCAGCTCGGAGCGAGTCAGCGAACTCCATATAATAGGCAAACTCACTGACGAAATCCACGTTAAGAAAGGGATCGGCCTCGGTCGCCTCTAGCTTCCCTTTCAGCTCCGCCATCGCCTGTTGCGCACCTTGAAGCTCGGCCTCCTTAGCTACCATCTCTCCCCTCGATGCCGCTAGCTCGCTAGTCAGTCGAGCGACAGTCACCTTCAGATGATCGGCCTCCTTCTCAGCGGCCGTGTGCAACCGACGGGCGTCTGTCATCTGGTCCCGAAATCGGTCGACCATCGCCCGAGCTCGCTCATAATTCTCTCTCATCAGCTCGAGATCATGACTCGCCCGCTTAGCTGCATCCAGGGAATCCCTCTCCATTGCCACAATCCTATCGGCGAACTCGGCATTCTCTTTCCGAGTGGCCTCGAGGCCCGCCTACAGATGGGTAGTAGAAGGACGCCCCTCGAATTCCTGCACAGCCTGGGCAGCCATCGTCGCCGCCTGGAGAGAGAGAGCGAAAGTAGCTTGCATTCCCAGATCGCTGGCGAGCGATCGCATCTAAATCCGTCGTCCAAGCCTTCGGCAAAGCAGAAATGGCCCGGTTGACGTACAGTGGGACATCGCAGGCCGCGCGAGGAGATCGGCTCGCTAGGAAATCCAGCACCATCGGCGGGAAAGATGGGTTAGTGCTACGGATCCTGCATCAAACAACAAAAAGTTAGCACATCTCCCACGCAAGTGACGAAACTCAACAAGCAAACAAAGTCTACCTCTCGGCTCTCTCGGGGTCGTGACCAAAGTATGGTTTCCCGCGAGGGGTCTGAGCCTCAGCGATCGCCATCTATCGCAAGAAAGCCACAGAGGGTGTAGGCTTATCCACCGGGGGAACAGCGGTGATCGGAGGCGCGGCGATCGGCACCTCGCTGGCAGAGGCAGAAACCGGAGGTTCTCCCGACCTATGCCGCTTGCGGTTCGCCCGGAGCCCCTCCTCCCCAGGTTCCTCCTCCACTATGATCGGCTCCACATTGGGCCTCACCTCCGGAATGAGAGGTAACGACACCGGAGGAGCTCGTGATGAATTCTTCTGGCGAAGGCAGCTCAGAACTCTGTGGTTCGACATGGCTATCTCCGCTGGGGGCTCCAAGAAACGAGGAAAGCGGACCTCTACAATAAGAACAATTGAACGATGGTCAGACACACTCTCCAAAGCAAGACGATCGCCAAGCAATTCAATATCGCAATACTCATACCTGGGACCGAGAGATGACGTGGAAAGCAGAATAGCCGAGCTGACAGCCAATGGCTCTCTTTGTTGATCCGGCGAGCATCTAAGTCGTCGTCCAGCAAACTTCGTATCCGTTCCCAGACGACCAAAAAGTCGAAAGGAAGCTCGTCGATCGTCGGAATATGGAAACCTGCAAAAGGAAAACCAAATTAGATCAGTTCAGAACATATCCGAACAAAGGGAGATTCAGAACCCTTACCCGGATTCCTCTCCCGGAAGCTAGTGGGAATATTCAAATCGTCCGTGGGATTGTTGCTCGCTAATCCCTTCCATGAACCGCCGACCCAGAACCACTTCGCCGGGTCGCCCCACACCTTATTCGGGACTCCGAGGATCACCCGACCGGATCGGCCTTGAATGTGATAGCCTCCGACTGACCCTTTCTGAGCCGTCAGCTTGAACAGGTGGTTCATCTCCAACGGCGAAGGAAGGTGGTACAGTCGGTGACCGCTGAACAAGGTGAGAGCGCAAATGATCTGGAGCGAGGCATTCGGCATCAGCTGGAACAGCGCCACGTTCCAAGCAGCCAGCAGATGGGAGATGGAGAACGACAAAGGAAACCAGAGCCCAGCCTCCATGATTGCTTGGTTCACGGCGACCATGCCCTCCAGAGGCTGATCGGCTCGTTCATTCTCGGCCGGTACAAAAAGATCCACGTCTGAAGGGACATGATACCTCGTGCTCCACATGGCCAGGTCCTTCCTGGTCGCCGAGCTCCTTATGTGGCCACGGGACCATGGAGATCGCTGTGCAGCCCGAAACAGCGATCGCTTAGCTAGTTGATAAGGATGAGCGATCGAGTACTCCCGATAATCAATTTTAGGAGATGGACCGGCCAACCTCTCCATGATTTTAGCAAAGGCCAAATAGGCCTGGCCAAAGGCACTGTGCTGCTCCCAGTAGGCCCTCACCGCCAAGTCTCTCTCCATCTGCGAACGTCTTTGCTCAATCGCCCCCTCCCTGGAAACTTCGGCTTCATTGAACAGCGCCTCGACTTCCGCGGGGTCAATACCGGCCCGGATAGCCTCGGCGGCCATCTCCAAATGGAATTCTGCGGATGATGCTCCCCAGGCAGTCGAAGCCCCGACGGCGGAGGTGGTGCCCATTCCGTACGAAGAAGATGTTCCAGACATTCTCAAAACAAGAAGAGGAGAAAGGAGTGTTCTCTTACCAAGGGGTGAATCGATCGACGATCAGCAGACAGATCTTCAGAAAAATTCTTCCGCGATATTGTCCTTCTTCTCCGATAAAAGCGCGTAAGGGTCTTAACCCTGCAACCTGACGCCTTTTTATAGGAGATGGCAGGGACTTCTATGCAATTATGGAGAATCTCAGGGGTCAGAGCGCAACCGTCGCAATTAATGCCTCCCTTGAAACCCGCGACGCGTCGTTTCGAGGGCACGCCAGACGAAGAGTCACTACTAACCGTCGGTCTCCCCCAACAGGAACCCGACACGTGCCCCGGAGA
This sequence comes from Orobanche coerulescens, assembly GCA_033398695.1. NCBI lineage: Eukaryota > Viridiplantae > Streptophyta > Magnoliopsida > Lamiales > Orobanchaceae > Orobanche > Orobanche coerulescens. Next base: position 85,711,584 of record CM065814.1, on the reverse strand, counting down.
CTTTTCCATGACCGCTGTCATTTCCCACTCATTTCAGCGACCGACCAGGTCGTCCAAGTATAAAACCAAACCACTCAAAGACGATCGCCAGTCCCGCAAAATGCTGAGTCACTCGTCATAGTTCAGCGATCGCCAGTAGAACCACCTCACCCCAAGTTTCCAACATCGGATCGAGCTGGGGGGCAATTGTTGTGCGGCGATTTATACGCCTCGACGGCGATCGGAATAAGTGCTGAGAGACCGAGTCCACGACCGAATGAGCTACGAAAAACTTGCCTAAACAAAGGTAGCGGCCCGCCTTCGAGTATCTAGCGATCGACTCCCAAAGCGATCGCCTTCCGGCACCGAGCGATCGACTCTAGTGCCCGACCTAGGACGACAGTCCTGTGCCACGAGCAAGACCTTCGTCCGTCAAAGTATACGAAGACTAGATCTCAAAGTGGCGCCCATTGCAGATCTGCGAAAGGCGCCGCAGAACATGGATCGTTGACCACAGCCTGTCACCACCTTATCCCCTACCGACAAACCCGCCGAAAGGTACAAGGTGGGACCGCCCGTGACAGCGACTCGGACGCGTTCAAAATTCTCATTGGACCACACAGCCGGCTGCCAGCAACTCCTGTGGACTTTTAGGAGACCAGCCCATGTGCTAAAAGACGATCTCCCGCTTATTATAATACAGCAGAGGCGATCGCCCGGCATCTCCCAGTCCTATAAATAGAGAACCTCCAACAACTGGAATAAGGTTCGCAATTCGTTCCACTTCTAAGTTCAGAACTACGTTGGCAAATACGTGCAAACATCCAAACTCTTAGACTCTTGGCTTCCTCTCTTGAATCTACCTCAGGATTTCTCTCTCAGCAACTCTCATCCAAAAGACGGTCGGCAGAGGCAAGACCTCCCTGCAGTACAGATTCGAAGAGACTCGCATGCCCATGAGCTCAGACATACAGCTGATACACACTGTGAGAGACCGTCGATCTCTCACGATCGTCACAGCCCATCAACGTTGTTATAAGAACTTTCAGAGCATCATATCTGGTTCTTCCGGCAATCTTCACGCTCAATAGCTAAGATAACTAGGGACTTTACACTCATTGTAATAGTACTCTAACATTAATATTTGTACTCCAAAGTATTTGTATTAATAACATCTCGCGAGAGCATTCAAACCCGGGACTAACAACCCCGCAAATCTTGTGTTATTTACTTTCCCCACGGAAGTGCTCTCGCACCTTGTTTGCTATCCATCCATTCCAGCAATATCTATCTCCGGATAATATTTTGGGTAGCAACAAAGCAAAATCAACACCAACCATATCCATAGGATTCACATAATCATTTACGAAACACACCAATCACAAAATACACACGTTTTGAAAGTGAGCCTTTGATGAGGCTAAACCGAATCTTTTGAAAGTTCATTTCAAACAACCAAGCAAACACATTTAGACGATCACCGATCATCATATACACAAAACAAGAAACGCATGGATAATGTACTTGCCTCGAGTAACAACAAATGCGGAGGATCGACCGAAGTATGATGGCATGAACCGACTATGAACCCGCTGAGTCCGTCGAACGCTAACCCGCGACAATAAACTACGAACAACAATAACAACAATGAAAATGAATTCCATAGCACAACCTAAAGTCGCTAAATTCAAGGAACAAACGACGAAAGGTCAAGGGTTTCCCCTAAAATGGCCAAGAACACGAATTGTAATACCCGCTATTTTCATAATGCATTATTATTATTTATAATAATATTATAATGCATTTCATTTTATTTAATTTCACTTAGAGGTCCTGAACATTTATTTCGATATATCCCAGGTCCTAGCCCGAATCATTTCGTCAGATATATATTTAAGTGGTCCTTACTTATTTTATGATAGTTTTATTAATTATTTAAATATAATACTAACATTATTATTATTATTAATACCATTTTTTATTAATTATTAATATTATTATTAATATCTTTATTATTTTCAGATTTTTATTATCGACATTACCTATTAATTGTTATTCTACAATTACTGTTATTAGTATTATTATTATTATTATACCATTTATGTTTTAACCATGAGTTATAATTTAACCAAACTATAATTAAATTTAATTAACCACACATTATAAATTAACCAATTATGATTAAACCACACTAATCATAATTAAGAACTCTTTCCCAGATTGATCGTTCTCCTCACTTCTCTCACTTTATCAAAACTCTTCAATACATATCCAACACAAATTCTAATCCAACCCAAACACTTGAAAATTTACACCTATAAATACCAAAGTTCTGCGGTGCAGAAATTCATTACACCAATTTGTCCATCGATCAAAATATATATATATATATATATATATATATATATATATATATATATATATATATATATATATATATATACAACACAATACACAAGTTCATCGGCAGAAAATACAAGGAGGAGAAGAAGATAAAATCTGCTATAAACTAAGGAGCAGAGAACGAGAGGATCCGATCGAATTCGTCGTCTGATCAAATTTCCAATCACATTTCATCCGATTTCCATTCAATCTTACGAGGTAAAACTCAACAACCACCACCTTGTATTTTCTTCTGTACTTTCCCATGAATATGAAATTAGCAGATCCTATCATTTTCCCTACAGCTTCTATTTTACACGGTAAATCAAAACATCAATAATCACATAAAATCAAATAGTTCTTATCTTCTTTTTCGAGTTCATTTATCCAATCGAATCTGCCCGAACTCAAATTCAGAAAAATCAAAACCCATAAAATTATACAGATTCGAGAACCAAAATTCTCGAACCTGGAAGCTATACATGAACCCATCAACATCACCTTCAGTCGGCTAAGCCCGAACACTGTATTCAAACCCCCAAATCGGGCCTCAACCCAGAAATTAAACCAACAAAACACAAAAAAAAAAAACGAAAATCCTAAACACCGAACCAGTTTCACAAATTCTGCTCCAATTCGCGATCCCAAAACCAGAAACCAATCCCGAAGACCAATCCAGAATGAAATACCCGATCTGAATCTCAAAACGCAACCCCGTCTCATGACTAGGTAGCCACCGTTTAACTCTTGTCATCGCCCTCCGGTTTCGCGGCGAGCCTGTGCTAGTCGGAGTTGTCCGTGAGCCGGCCTAGATCCACCGCCATAAACTGCTGCTCGTCGGAGTACCCGAAGACGAAACTTTCATCTCGTCGCCGCTGCAACGCCGCCGCGACCGTGAATAGTCCGATTCGGACTCACTTGAATTTGTGTGACGTGCTCGTGTGTGGGCGCCTCTGACCGGGAGTGTGTGAGTTTTTATATGTGGTGTGTGTGTTTATGCAAGTCTTGATTCTGGCCGAGAGAATGAATTCATAGAGAGAGAGATGATAGAGGGAGCGACGAGAAGGAGAAGGAGAAATGGGGATTGTCGGCTGAAGGTGAGATAAGGTATTTATACCCGCTATAATTTAGGGTTTTGCATTTAAGTCTCAATTTCCAGCAGCCTTCAGTTCAGCCCCAGACAGTTTGAAGTAATTCGATTTTAACCTAGTCAGCTTCTCAATTCTTACAATCTGACCCCAGTCAACTTTAAAATTTCAATTCAGTCCTATTTTGACCCGAGACATTAAAATGTTGACTTTCAATTAATATTAATAATTAATCTGAATTTATGCATAAATATTTTAATTTCAGTCATTAATAATATTAACTCTTCGATTAATATTAATAAGCAATTGTAAGTTATTTTCAGTTATTATATAGTGATATTTGTATCTTATCATTTATGATATGAATAATATATGGTAAGGATTTTAATTAGTATTATTATTATATGTAGACTTTATCGAGGATTTACGGGCTTAGAACTGTGAGTCGAGCATCTTCATTTCAAGTCAGACATCATCATTTATTCAGGTGGAAATTTTTACTATCACTTTAATTGCTTTAATTGGATTGTGTATGTGATGTTCTATTCATGTTTAAAATTTTATGCACGTTGTAAATCAGGCTAACATGTATTCATGTAAGAGGATATCTTAAGATATATGTTGTTGCGGGGACACCTTCGCAACCTCAATATCCACATGCGTGCCCGATTCATGTTATGTGGTATTGTGTTTATGTTTGATGTTGTTGCGGAGGCACCTGCGCAGCCTCAATATTCGTGTATGCGAGCTCGATTCATGCTATACGTAATATTGTGAGTATGCATTTATGTTGAGGAAAAATGTGATAGATTATTCATGTTATGCTTTCCATGAGATTGTATATTACTGTGATCAGTGTGATTTCCACGAGCTGAAGGAAGCTCACCCCCACCTTTATTGATCCTGCAGGTTGAACCGAGCCGGATGGATGAAGGAGCGGGCCGAGAGGGCATATGAAAGAGAATTTATTACATGATTTTTTCTCTACGTCAACGTTTTGAAATTTAATTGAGGAAATGATGACTAGAAATTTGTAATTTATGATTTATTCTTCCGTCGCAAAATTTTACCTCGTATTTATGATGAAATGTTACTTTATTTAAAGGTATTTATTTTTATGTCATTGTAGCGACTCGACTTTGTAGGCGAGAATTTTTATATTCTCAAGAAAATTATTTTTTGTCAAATTTACCTTTTACTTATTTTCCCCAATAATTACCCTAGAAAGTCGGGGTGTTACACGAATCGACCGACCAAAACATGAAAACAGAATTCTAAACCGAAATATGGATATACAATCCATAGGATGTGTTTAACAACACCATTTAACAACAATCGGTTTATCAAAACCGAATGAAAAAATGAAATCAAGAATAAAACCCCCAAAAGTCAACTCTAGGGAATCAAGAAAAAAATACCTTGATGCGGCGAAGAAAAATGGATCAAATGATGTTAATCACACATAAAGCCATCCCAAGATGATGTTTGAAGATGGAGGTCTCTCCAGATCTCTCTCAGAGGCTTGTCCCGTCAACCGGTAGTGAAAAGGAGATGAGAATCAAAAGAAATGAGGAAGAAAGCATGCTGTCCAGTAGTTATACTGGATAGTTTATTAGCATGCGCTAAACATCATTAGCGCGCTAACGGGGTAAAACATGCCGCATGCAACTCTGTTAGCGTGCGCTAGCCCATAAGCGTAGCGTGCACTAACGAGCCACGGATCCAGTCACTACACCTACAAGGTAGCGTGCGCTAGGCAGGACAATTAGCATGCGCTAGACAGGACAATTAGCGCGCGCTACCTACCAACATTAACGTGCGCTAACGAGACTCCAGTCCCAGTCCAGTAGCTCCACGACTGCCTCGAAATACCAGTTAGCATGCGCTACCACAACTGTAGCATGCGCTAACTAAAGCACCCTAGCGCGCTAGCCCATAAGCGTAGCGTGTGATATCGACTCAATGAGACAGCAACAGTACTCTCAGAAATGGGTATGACGACGGATACCCACAACTTTGGGAAAATATAAAACGGTCCCAAATGTCCGAAAATCACGATACGACAACGAGTAACCAAACCAAAGCTCACAACACGTATAACAACGTTAAATGAACTTACGAGAAACCCAAAACATCAGTTCGAATGAGATTCGCAAGAATCAAACTCAAGCGCAGAAAAGTCGCTAAAAAGCACGGAACTCAACAAAACGGCATCGAAACGAACTCGAATGTCAAAAAGTACAGAATTAATCATTCTCATAATGATGAAACGGTCACAGATGAGTCGTCAAAATGGATTCTCGCTAATAAAAAAGAAAATTACCGGAAATCGAAATTGCGGATATTACATACTACCTTTCTTAAAAGAAGTTTTGTCCTGAAACTTAAAAAAAGTAGGGAGAAGCAATATCCCATCAGGAACATCTCAACGAGATACACAAGAACCGCGTAACTTACACCCATCAGAGAAACATTATAAGAAACGCAAAGAGACATACGGCATGAAAGCATGCTCAATGACAATCACCGCCATACCACCAGCAGAGACATAACTAAACCAAAAAGCGACGAGCGTCATCAAACAGATAGTACAATCAAGTCATTTATCCGAACAATCACAAGACAGGAGGTACTTAATATCAGAAAATATGCACAGTCAAGAAAACAGATAATAAACGCAAAATGATCTACAAGGACAACCACAAGCAACTCGGACTACGCCGAAATCCTCAAAAACCACACTAGGCATCACTGTGTCCTTTCGGAGAAGAGAATAACTCAAACCCCGAACCTCTCAGCTACCGTATCGCAATGCACGACTCGGTGTCCCAAATGACCGCAATCGAAACAGCTGACCAATGGTGAACGACAATTCTTTGCAGTATGAAACCAGATAACAACAATCGGACAACCACGATTGAACAAAAATGATCGAACAACAACTATCGAACAACAATGATCGGACAACAATGATCGGACACCAACAACCGAACAACAATGATCGAATAATAACGATCGAGCAACAATGATCGAACAAAAATGATCGAATAACAACGGTCGAACAACGACTCCGAAGTTCACATTTCAACTAAAGATATAAACAAAACTTGTAGAAACTAAAGGATGTTAATTCTGAACAAGGTCACAACCCGTTCGAACGATGGCAACCGAGATACCAAACAAGTTAAAAAAGTATCAACGAACACGAGCGAGTCGATGGAATTGAGAAAGAGAAAATGCATAAGTCAAAAATAATATGGGTACTACATTCGACCTCTTTTAAAAGAAATGTCGTCCCCAAAACTCACAACAATGGAAGCAAGGTAACAACACAAAAAGCAACCGACAGAAACATCTTTCATGGGCCTCTCAAAGCCGATCCTGATATCTGTGCTGAAGCTCATACCCCGAAAGACTCGGTAACCAATTCACAAAACTGAATTATGTGTCCCTCGAGTCCGCACTTGAAATACGTTACTGACGAGAAGGACAATTTGTACGTACATGCCCCAGCACATTACAGTTGAAGCACCTCGGCATACCGAATATCCAACTGCTAGGTACAATGGAATATAACATCGCAAAACAACTTACTGGAGATGCCAACTCAGCACAACATATCAACGTAAGGCAACTCACTTACACAGAATCACAGCAACGACGGCATCGTTTGGCGATTTCAACGGTTCGAACGATAAACAGCACACAGTTACAAAATATCATGAAACAATCACAGACGTAAACAATCATAGAAACCCAAGCTCTAACAACTCGCACGGGTGTGATAACACGCAAATCACCACAAAACGACAACATTCAATACCAACATCTCACCTCTTACAGAGGGCTAACACAACCAATGCGTGGAAAACGACTCAACGTTCATGCCACCAGTTCAATCATACTCGGGAGCTAACATTCTAATGACAATGCGAACATCATACATACATTCTCAGACCGCAAACGGGAATGATAGGTTTTAAAAACGAAAACCACCTTTTGAAAATAATTTTGGAAACACTGGTTGATCTTCAGTATCAAGTTACAAAAAGTAGTACAAACATCATTATCGAGACTTTGAAAAACCATCTTGCATTTGATAAAAATGAGGACACTTTTCTTTTAAGTGAAAAACTTTTAGAAATATTCGACCTTCGGGTCTAAGCAAATGCGTTTCTAAATTACTGAAATATCTAAAAATATTTTGGTCCTCAAAGTAGAAGTATTTTGAAAAATATATTTGTGCTAGTAGACGCCTCGAAAATATAATCCATTTAAAAGTACGTCTTGAAATTTATTCTCTACGATACTCAAGGTTTTCAAAAATCTATTAGGCTAGAATGCCCAAAAATTCACATGTAACAACATTCGTTTACACATCTCATAGCACACGTGTCAAGTCGTTTCGAAATCAAAACAAGGCATGTCTTTTCGGAAAACAAACAGTCAATAATCAATTTGCCTAGGACCAGGGTGAAGCTACTAGTCCCACACGAAGCCTCTAAGGACCCTCCCGAGCTGGCTAGCGAATCAAGCTCGTGAATCTAGAGTGAAGTCATAGATTCGACCCTTTCCCGGTGTCCAAACTTGATTTTCCGACCTGTTCCGCACTCGTCGGAGTTAAATCTTTGATATGCTCGGGACGTATTTTCGATAATAATACTAAATAAATTTAATATTGTTTTTGCAATATACATGTTCTATGATGAAAATTTTATCGTATCAAAATCGTCGGAACTTTTCGAAATCACTTTCACAAATTCTAAAAATGATACTTATAATTTAGTTTGAAATCTTTTCTTTTTAAATCCTTAATTTTATGCTAGGAACGTATCGGTCCAAGTATTGGACAACCTGTAAATATTAAAATATCGAAATCCATGATCGTTAGCAAAATAAATAGCATTTAAATAAGTATTGGGGTGTTACAATGCCCCTAGAGCAAACTGAACCTTGCTAAGTTTTAGGGACATCCGTGCCAATGGTTATCACCTTGATACACATTGTGAGAATGAGATAGAATATTACTCCCGTATAATGGGGAAAGAAACTGCAGCGAAAAATAAAGTACAACTACCAATACAACATCGCACGGGTCCTCATGTGATTAGTATCGATTATGTTTCATCATCCTTCATGCCGACCCTGTGTTATGCTCCCCAAAACATGAATGCAATACAGACATCCACCCCCCGATTCCTCGGGGGTTAGCAAAATTCCACTATTTTGCTAGTGCAAGTACAAAGTGCAAAATACGAGTCATACAAATCATATTCCAAGAATAATAAGAATCAGGAATCCTCAAAGATTCAAACATAACGAAAATACTTCCTCAGGCAAGTGTTTAGGTAAAGCTTTCCAAATTCGAAAGATCTCAAATCGTGAGAACAGTTTGTAAAATGGTTTAAAATACCCTCGGGAGTTTTAACGGAAAACAATTTAGGATTATCTAATCCTTTTCTTTCCAAAATCAATAGGGGTCACAGCCCAAAGGTTTTGTTTTCACAAATAGAAAACCAACAACAATTCACAGGGTCAAAACCCACGTCACGTGTCCTTGACGGACATAAAAATCAACACAACATAATCACCCAAGATCCACAAATCTTGGTAACACGCCCAAGGTACTCGACCTGGCAAAACCATTAGATAAGGTCACACGAATATAAAACCAACTCGTGAATCCAAGGCTATACCATTGGATTCCCTCGAGGCCTCGTCGGACCCTCTCGAGGTGAGCAAAACACATTCGCAAATCATATACACACCAGCGTGATCACTTGCCATGGCATCTCATGGTTGGATCAATCACTTGCTGTCTCCTGACCATATGATCACATTCCATATGTCACCGTAGGTATTCTTTGGTGCTCACGGTTGGATCAATCACTTGTTGCATCCTGACCACATGATCGCAAGCCATGTGTCACTGTAGTTTTTCTTAGGCTCTCACGGTTGGATCAATCGCTTGTTGCATCCTGACCACATGATTGCATGTCATGTGTCACCGTAGGCCCCGTCCACATTCACACATTCACACACATAGCACAATATAACAAAGATATCCAAACAATTCACCTAGAGGCATCAAACACTAAGCAAAACACCACGTCAAACCACAACCCACCGAAATGAAACAATATACGTACACACGCATTTTCAAGTGCAACATCAACACCAAACATATCCATAGGATTCACATAATCATTTATGAAAACACACCAATCACAACATACGCATGAGTTTGAAAGGGAGCCTTTAGCGAGGCTAAACTAAATCTTTGAAAGTTCATCTCAAACATCCAAACAAATAAATTTATAAGATCACCGATCATCATATCCACAAAACAAGAAATGTATGGACAAGGTACTTGCCTCGAATAACCACAAACGTGGATAATTGACCGAAGTATGATGGCATGAACCGACTATGAACCCGCCGAGTCTGCCGAATGCCAACTCGCGATAATAACTACGAACGACAATAATAATAATGAAAATGAATTCCATAGTATGAACCAAAGCTGCTGAATTAAAGGAACAAACACCAAAAGTTCAAGGGTTTCCCCCAAAACGGCCAAAAATGCAACCCGTCCCGACGAAACACAAAAATGGAATCCCAAACCGAAATATGAATATACAATCCATAGGATATGTTTAACAACATCATTTAACAACAATCAGTTTATCAAAATCGGATGGAAAATGAAATCAAGAACAAACTCCCAAAAAAGTCAACTCTAGGGAATCAAGAAAAATACTTTGATTCGGGGAAGAACAATGGATTAGATGATGTTAGAATCACCTAGGAAACTCTAAAACACCTTGGGATTGAGCAAAATCAGCCAAGATCGCGATCCCTAGTCGCCCTTGACTTACTCCCGCGGAGAGAGGAGGAAAAATGAGTGAAAATGAGAATAATGATTGTTGTCCAGTTTATATACACTGGATAGCTTAGCGTGCGCTATCGCGGCACCGAACAAAAATTCCTGACCAAAAATACGTTGTTAGTGTGCGCTAACCACAAGCGTTAGCTTGCGCTAACGAGACCTCCAGACCCAGTCCAGTAGCTCCTGGACTGCCCCTGAACTACCAGGTACCGTGCGCTATCCTCACCCTAGCATGCGCTACTAATGCACCCTAGCGCGCGCTATGTTACTAAATAGTATGCGCTAAACAATGTTCTAACCCAATCCAGTAGCCTCTGGACTGTTTCTGCACCTCCAGTTAGCGTGCGCTACCACACCCGTAGCGTGCGCTAACAATGTACCTTAGCGTTCGCTAACCACAAGTGTTAGCATGCGCTAATCAACTCAGGATAAGAACATGGAACTCAACAAAACGATACCGAAACGAACTTAGTGACAAAAAGTGCAGAATTAATCATTCTTAAAATGATGAAACGGTCACAAGTGAGTTGTGAAAATGGACTATCGCCAAAAAAAATTACCGGAAATCAAAATTGCGGATATTACACAGGTATACCAATAACAAAAGTAAATCATATACATTATGATATAATTCCCGAAAATCGGAAAACAACATACAATCCTAAATTTCCAGTGTTCACAATTATAATCATTGCTATACGAATTATAAACGAATGAAACTGCAACCATTCATTAAATATTATAAATTGTGCAAGTAATAACTTGCCTCGATACCGACACGATGATGAAGCCGTTACCAATTCCATTGCCTTCGTTTACGAGCTCCTTAGCCCTGACCAAAGCAATCTACGAACATTCTCGAATACGATCGAAAAGCACGGTTCTAACCAATGATCAATTACCATAACCTATTGCAATAATCAATAAACAACAATCTGATAACAATCAATAACCAACATAACCAATCCACAAACCCAACGGTTCTACAATATCTCGGTTAAACATAGTTTGAACAATCCAACTCAAACCAGCACGAATTCATACGCACTGCATGTCCACTTAGCGTACGTTAATAATATATCGTAGCGTGCGCTAAGTCATTTCAGTTAGCGTGCGTTAGCCAGTTCAGGTAGCGTGCGCTAATGTTATACAATTGCATGCCTTACAAGTATCGACTTAACACCTTGCGATTACGAATACAAATGTAAAGGAAATCGCATTCTAAGATCAATCATCAATCAACATGACTTAACGAACATTCCATCTTCATATCTAAAAATACCGATAATTCAACATACAATCGTCTTGCTATGCTAAAGTCATCAAAAGTTCTTCAAGAACACTAAGTGATTCGAAACTATATTCATAGATAGTCATCAAAACAACAAAATCCGATATCCTTTAACATATAAATAATCATCCAATTCATAATCCAAATCATATATATCCATATATCATCTTCTTCCTCAACATAACATCATGAAACCCCAAGAACCATAACAACACTTCCAAAATCTATCATTACAGAGAGTAATCATCAACAATAACATCAATATCTGAAAATGGGGAGAATGATTAACCAACTTATCTCAAGAAGACAAACAACACAATTCAAACCACAAGAATCATGTCAATATCCGTATATCAACAACAATGTCATCATAATCTGGTAATCCATCTCATAATCATGCTTATCAACTTGTTTATATGATAATCATAAACTCAGGAACATCAACATTCAATCCAAAATGAAATCCAAAGGTGAAGAGTAATTACCTCTTTGAAGGAATTGATTGAATTCCAAGGTTGAATCCGTTCTCAATCACTTCCAAGCTCCAAATGTTGTTAGGAACGATCAGCTTAAGTGTTTGGAACCTCAAACTCCTCTCTAAGAACTCTCTCTATCAGTTGAAGTAAAGAAAATGGGTGAAATGCATCTTAACACCCGTTGTAACACCCCCAAATCCCATTGAGTTATTATAGTGTCGTGGACCCCACGCCAGGAGATCCACCAGGCGAACATGACTAAAATACATTAAATTAAACAACAAGGGAAAATCATAGTCCCTACCATGATATCCAACACAATATTCCAATAAGGAATTTTAACGACAATGATGGGCCTACATGGCCAAAAATAAAATACAACAACATCCACAAGCATCTGCTCGGGTAAAACATAACGACAATGACTGACAAACTGGAGAACACTCTAACTGACTGACCAACATGAACAACTCGGACTAGTATCGCTCGAATGCCTCGTCGACATCATCATGCCCTTGTGTCTCAACTCTCTTCTCGCAAGCACCTAAAACATGAAAACATGTTCCGCCCCCACGGGGTCAGTCATCCAGATAATGAACATCAAATACATGTATAACATGATATACATCCAAAGGCAGAATGAAATGGTACAATGATAATAATAATACGAGATGCTCACAAACCAAGGTAAGAACCGAGCATTCGTGAAACACTATGCCCACGGCATACTATTAATACCTGTTCGACAGGTTAGAACATAAGTGCCCAACGGCGAATCATAATCCCAGAATACCGCAATGAATTACACGACATGAACCAAACCAGAACTGAATTAAATATGAATCACAATGCCCGAAGGCTCCAATGAAATTATCAAGACAATCACAAAGGCCTGAAAGCCACTCAGCCAAAGCTGTCAAATATCACAATTACATGAAACCGGAACATCCCGAAGCTATAGTTAATGAGGGCTAATAAGGTCATAACCACGACCGTGACCTACTTAGCTGTAGGTGTTGGGAAGCCAACCGCGAAGGTTCAAGCCCCAAGCTTACCCATAAGATCATAAATACGACCGTGACCTACTGAGTTGTAGGTGTTGGGAAGCCAACCGCGAAGGTTCAAGCCCCAAACTTACCCATAAGATCATAAACACGACCGTGACCTACTGAGTTGTAGGTGTTGGGAAGCCAACCGAGAAGGTTCAAGCCCCAAACATACCCATAAGATCGTAAACACGACCGTGACCTACTGAGTTGTAGGTGTTGGGAAGCCAACCGCAAAGGTTCAAGCCCCAAACTTACCCATAATAAGCACTAGCCGAGAATAGCCTCCAAAATATAATTAATCACAAATGACAACGATTCGTAGATTACCGAATTCACGAGAATGTTAGTGTTCTACCTTGAGTCGGCCAACACGATAATGATGTATCACGGATGGGCATCGTACTCGACAGTCCCAATTCAATACCTCGATCACCTTAGAATAGTCAATCGATAACAACGACACAACGGATGGGAATTATCCTCGACAGCCCCAATTCAATACCTCGATTGCCTTAAAATGGCCAACCGATAACCATGATGCAGCGGATGATTCAATATCTCGATTACCTTATAACGGTCAACCGATAACAATGATGCAGCGGATGATTCAATATCTCGATTGCCTTAGAACGGCTAATCGATGACAATGATACAATGAATTCCTCGGTACCTTTAATCGGCTACCGACGATGAAGATGATAATGCATACGACAATGCCTTCAATCGGCTAACACAACATGAATGACATGACGCCAACATTAATAACAATGATTACAACAACGTCTTAGATCGACATCAATATTAACAACAACAACCGATACATCGATACCGCGAACCGGTGATCGATAATAACATTAACAACGAATATCTCAATGCCTTACCGGCCATTTATGAATGATAATAAACATTTGGCATAATGTCTCGGAATGATACAACACATTCATACACATATATGATGACATTAATCTCATTGACTAGTACAAGTATAAAACTTGCCTCAAACCGACGGCGAGAAAGTCCTTCCACGAGCAACATCCTTAAAGTGATATCAGTCTTCGAAACAACCTTGAATAACACAATTACCAACGATTCGCTTAATATACGAATCAAGCATGATCACAACCAACTCAAAAGTCGATACAACAATACCCAAACTCATTGAAGCAATTCAACAAACACGTTGTAGACAACCTCCAATTGTTTACAACCAATCTCGATTATATCGATACCAAACCTCCAATGAATGATTCAATCCAACAAAACATCTTATATACAATCAATATTCTCATAGGAATACACAATTCGAAATTCCAACATCTAATCGAAACCCCCAATTCCAAAATCAACATCCAACATGTTCTTGAATAATCCTCCAACAATCCAATGATAATTCATAAAAACTCATTATCATACGTATATCCCTTCATATATCATGATTACAACATCCAACTAATCATATCCCAACTAAAAATCGAAATCCAAGATGTTGAAAAATTTACCTTAGATTTGGGATGAAGAATCCAAAAAAAGATGTTGTTAATCTACACCAAGAACTCAAGGAGGATGAAATATATGAGATTGATGATGATAAATCGCCCAAGAATTCGTCCAAAAATCGCCCAAGGAGAGGAGAAATGAAGAGGAGGATGAAATGAGCTTCCTTCCTCCAAAAATCCGCTGAAAAAGGGTGATCTGACCTGTGTGCCGCGGCCCGGACTGAGTGTGCCGCGGCCCATGGCTAAAAAAAAAGCTCCCAGCCATCTTAGTGCCGCGGCCTGGCCCGCAGGGGCCGCGGCCCGCGGTACAGCCCGCTCCAGCACCAAAAGGCACATGGTGCAGTCTTAGCTATTTCGACCATAACTCCTTCGTCCGGACTCCGATTGACTCACTGTTTGAACCATTGGAAAGCTAACTTGATGCTCTATAATATTGAAAAGAATAAGAATTTTTTGAGTTTCCAAGAATTAATGGTGATTTTACAAAGTCAAACTCATATGTGGAAAAGTCGCTTAAGAACAACAGAACGATACCGAGATGAACTCGGATGACGAAAAGTGTAGAATTAAATATTCCTGGAATGACGATACGGTCACAACGGATTCTCTAAGATGGACTTCCTACAAAAAAAAGAAAATTACAGAAAAATCAAAACTGCGGATATTACATACTACCCCCCTTAAAAGAAGTTTCGTCCCGAAACTTAAAACAAGTAGGGAGAAGCAATATCCCGCCAGGAAAAATCAACGAGATACACACGAACAAGAATGATCACAATGAATGATAATGAATCGAAATCCAACAAGGATCAAGATTGACTTACCGGGGTGAAATGATAACGTAATGAGTGATAGCTCAAATGAAATGATTGGAACCATTGTTCCCCGTGAAGTGAATGATTAGTTTGATAATTATAAGTCTCAACGTGATTGATATATGATGAATGAATTATATGAATGAATGAACGACAATGAAATGAATGATTATCCTATTACCGAGCAAGAATTAACTTGCTCAAAACCGGAGATGAATGTCCTTACCTCGGGCTCTCGAAGCCTGATAGGACCCCTTGAATGAAGCACGAGCTGGAGTAACAAAGTCCCTCGAGGCCCTTGAGCTCTCTCGAGATCTACCGGCACTAGAACTCCTGCAGTATTTCTGAAGGTGTCCCTGCCGCCCACACCGAAAACAAATAATGGCCTGCATCGAGCATCGGGTGCTGCGATGTCCTATTACATTACAGTTAAAGCAAACAACGGTCGAACTCGTGGCCTTAGAAGAGGACGCTCCCTCCGCACGAAGACGACTAGAAAATGACCTCTTGGATGTTGGGGCCTGATGTCCCTCTGAACGAGCCGGCATTCTAGTCCTCTCACCCGAAGAAACTGAAGGATGCTTCTGAGTAAGCTCCTTGATCAAAAGCTCTGCTCCAAGAGCCTTCCCGATGAACTCACTAAGTGAATTACAATTGTGAATGAACAACTGCATCCTCAACTACGGATTTAGCCTCTTGCTAAAATATTTCATCTTATCCGCCTCAGTACGGATAACTGACGAAGCAAACTGAAGTTGTCCCTGAAACTTCTCAGCAATGACAATAACACCCTCATCCTCGATGGATTCGGGGTTCAAAACCTCTGACAACTTGGCTTCACGAAGTGGAGCCGGATAATACCTCTATAACATGTGGGTCTTGAACTCACTCCAACCACAATCGCGATCGGCGGGTTTCACAGAAAGCCACCACGAATAAGCACCCTTAATCAAGTTTTAAGCCGCTACTGCCACTTTACTCTCTTCCGGACACTGAACCATGTCGAAGAGTTTATCAAAATGCTCAAGCCAATGAACAATATCAGCTGGTTCCGACGAACCCTCAAACGTAGGCGGCCTATGACGAGAGATATCGCCAACAATCTGATTCACTCCCCCAGTCTATCCATGAAACGACACCTGGAATCCCTGTTGCGGTGGACCACGAACCATCGAGGTCTGCTTGGTCTCTACTATCTGCGTCATATGAGTCATCTGGGCCATCATGCCCTGCATAAATATGAATGGGTCAACTCGAACACCTTCTGAGTGAGCTGCTTCTCGGGTATGACTCCCTGACGGTGAATGATTATTTGACAGTGAATGAGTATCATATCTATCTTATGAACACATGTTAACCCTCGCATCCGTGCGGGCGTTCATACGAGATCCCGGGTTCTGGACCGCACCGCGGCCTCTTCCCCTGCGTCCTCTGACAGCTCTATCCATACTGGAGCAGGAAAGCCACATGATAATTATAGATCCCGCATGAATATCGCATTATGATAACGTGACGGAATGATAACAATGAGCACACGCTATAACACAATGAATGCATTAATAATGCAATAAAATGATCGTCAACATGACGTCGAAATATGATAAGGTCACATGAAAGATCGAATGAGGAAACATGATTACTTGCTGAAATTCCTGAAACGATTACCTTGAACAAGTTAACAAGGTTGAAAATTCGATCCATAAGATCAACAACTCAACAATGAGATGGACTGGATGATTAATGAATTAACCTGGACAATGAGATTGACTAAGTGATGAAGGAATTAACTGAGTGGTGAATGAATTAACTGAGTGATGAATGAATTATCTGAGTAATGATATTGACTGGGTTATGAATGAATTAACTGAGTGATGAATGAATTATCTGAGTAATGAATGAATTGACTGAGTGATGAATGAATTAACTGAGTGATGAATGAATTATCTGAGTAATGAATGAATTGACTGAGTGATGAATGAATTAACTGAGTGATGAATGAATTATCTGAGTAATGAATGAATTGACTGAGTGATGAATGAATTAAATGAGTGATGAATGAATTAACTGAGTGATGGATGATATTGACTGAGTGATGAATGATATTGACGGAGTGATGAATGAATTAACTGAGTGATGAATGAATTAACTGAGTGATGAATGAATTAACTGAGTGATGAATGATATTGACTAAGTGATGAATGATATTAATGGAGTGATGAATGAATTAACTGAGTGATGAATGAATTAACTGAGTGATGAATGAATTAACTGAGTGATGAATGATATTGACTGAGTGATGAATGAATTAACTGAGCGATGAGATTGACTGAGTGATGAATGAATTGACATGATCGACAAGATCAAAATGATGATTGAGGATCATTAACTGATGAATGAGTTGATCCTTAACGCTTACACAAGTCACACGTGCTCCAAAACAATTAGTCATGAATAAATCGTAACAATAATATCACATATAGGTTTCAACAAAGCATGAATAATTAATAACATGATGAATGTATGAACATAAAGAGAATCGAGTCCTTACACAGGTCATACGAAGCTTCGAGGTCTCGCGATACTAGTCTTCACTGACGATGATTCGATGAATGAATGACTCGTGCAGTCGTACTAATATTACGACTCACAAAACTCGACTGACTAGATTGTCATAAACTGACAGTCCCACTACTACCACGTCGGTAAAGCCACATAACTCACATATCAGGGTATCTCACAACCCAAACTCTCTGATACCATCTTCTGTAACACCCCCAAATCCCATTGGGTTATTACAGTGTCGTGGAGCCCACGCCAGGAGATCCACCAGGCGAACATGACTAAAATACATTAAATTAAACAACAAGGGAAAAATCATAGTCCCTACCATGATATCCGACACAATATTCCGATAAGGAATTTTAACGACAACGATGGGCCTACATGGCCAAAAATAAAATACAACAACATCCACGAGCATCTGCTCGGGTAAAACATAACGACAATGACTAACAAACTGGAGAACACTCTAACTGACTGACCAACATGAACAACTCGGACTAGTATCGCTCGAATGCCTCGTCGCCATCATCATGCCCTTGTGTCTCAACTCTCTCCTCGCAAGCACCTAAAACATGAAAATATGTTCCGCCCCCACGGTGTCAGTCATCCAGATAATGAACATCAAATACATGTATAACATGATATACATCCAAAGGCAGAATGAAATGGTACAATGATAATAATAATACGAGATGCTCACAAACCAAGGTAAGAACCGAGCATTCGTGAAACACTATGCCCACGGCATACTATTAATACCTGTTCGACAGGTTAGAACATAAGTGCCCAACGGCGAATCATAATCCCAGAATACCGCAATGAATTACACGACATGAACCAAACCAGAACTGAATTAAATATGAATCACAATGCCCGAAGGCTCCAATGAAATTATCAAGACAATCACAAAGGCCTGAAAGCCACTCAGCCGAAGCTGTCAAATATCACAATCACATGAAACCGAAACAGCCCGAAGCTATAGTTAATGAGGGCTAATAAGGTCATAACCACGACCGTGACCTACTGAGCTGTAGGTGTTGGGAAGCCAACCACGAAGGTTCAAGCCCCAAGCTTACCCATAAGATCATAAACACGATCGTGACCTACTGAGTTGTAGGTGTTGGGAAGCCAACCGTGAAGGTTCAAGCCCCAAACTTACCCATAAGATCATAAACACGACCGTGACCTACTGAGTTGTAGGTGTTGGGAAGCCAACCGCGAATGCTCAAGCCCCAAACTTACCCATAAGATCATAAACACGACCGTGACCTACTGAGTTGTAGGTGTTGGGAAGCCAACCGCGAAGGTTCAAGCCCCAAACTTACCCATAATAAGCACTAGCCGAGACTAGCCTCCAAAATATATTAATCACAAATGACAACGATTCGTAGATTACCGAATTCACGAGAATGTTAGTGTTCTACCTTGAGTCGGCCAACACGATAATGATGTCTCACGGATGGGCATCGTACTCGACAGTCCCAATTCAATACCTCGATCACCTTAGAATAGTAAATCGATAACAACGACACAACAGATGGGAATTATCCTCGACAGCCCCAATTCAATACCTCGATTGCCTTAAAATGGCCAACCGATAACAATGATGCAGCGGATGATTCAATATCTCGATTACCTTATAACGGTCAATCGATAACAATGATGCAGCGGATGATTCAATATCTCGATTGCCTTAGAACGGCTAATCGATGACAATGATACAATGAATTCCTCGGTACCTTTAATCGGCTACCGACGACGAAGATGATAATGCATACGACAATGCCTTCAATCGGCTAATACAACATGAATGACATGACGCCAACATTAATAACAATGATTACAACAACGTCTTAGATCGACATCAATATTAACAACAACCGATACATCGATACCGCGAACCGGTGATCGATAATAACATTAACAACGAATATCTCAATGCCTTACCGGCCATTTATGAATGATAATAAACATTTGGCATAATTGCCGAAGAGTATCATATCGAATGATCCCCTAATATCAATGAATTTATGAAGAGACTAAGTCTCGGAATGATACAACACATTCATACACATATATGATGACATTAATCTCATTGACTAGTACAAGTATAAAACTTGCCTCAAACCGACAGCGAGAAAGTCCTTCCACGAGCAACGTCCTTAAAGTGATATCGGTCTTCGAAACAACCTTGAATAACACAATTACCAACGATTCGCTTAATATACGAATCAAGCATGATCACAACCAACTCAAAAGTCGATACAACAATACCCAAACTCATTGAAGCAATTCAACAAACACGTTGTAGACAACCTCCAATTGTTTACAACCAATCTCGATTATATCGATACCAAACCTCCAATGAATGATTCAATCCAACAAAACATCTTATATACAATCAATATTCTCATAGGAATACAGAATTCGAAATTCCAACAACATCTAATCGAAACCCCCAATTCCAAAATCAACATCCAACATGTTCTTGAATAATCCTCCAACAATCCAATGATAAGTCATAAAAACTCATAATCATACATATATCCCTTCATATATCATGATTACAACATCCAAATAATCATATCCCAACTAAAAATCGAAATCCAAGATGTTGAAAATTTTACCTTAGATTTGGGATGAAGAATCCAAAAAAAGATGTTAATCTACACCAAGAACTCAAGGAGGATGAAATATATGAGATTGATGATGATAAATCGCCCAAGAATTCGTCCAAAAATCGCCCAAGGAGAGGAGAAATGGCGAGGAGGATGAAATGAGCTTCCTTCCTCCAAAAATCCGCTGAAAAAGGGTGATCTGACCCGTGTGCCGCGGCCCGGACTGAGTGTGCCGCGGCCCGCGGATAAAAAAAATGCTCCCAGCCATCTTAGTGCCGCGGCCCGGCCAGCAGGGGCCGCGGCCCGCGGTACAGCCCGCTCCAGCACCAAAAGGCACATGGTGCAGTCTTAGCTATTTTGACCATAACTCCTTCGTCCGGACTCCGATTGACTCACCGTTCGAACCATTGTAAAGCTAACTTGATTCTCTATAATATTGAAAAGATTCAGAATTTTTGGAGTTTTCAAGAATTAATGGGGATTTTACAAAGTCGAACTCACACGTGGAAAAGTCGCTTAAGAACAACAGAACGACACCGAGACGAACTCGGATGACGAAAAGTGTAGAATTAAATATTCCTGGAATGACGAAAAGGTCACAACGGAGTCTCTAAGATGGACTTCCTCCAAAAAACGAAAATTACCGAAAAATCAAAACTGCGGATATTACACCCGTCTGCCCATATTTATACTGCACATTATTAGCATGCACTAAAACTTCTATTTAGCGTGCGCTACAGCCCTAGCCTGCGCTATCCTTCTTTTTGTAATAAGGAATATTACACTCCCAATGATTTTGTAACACACCCAATCCACTAAGGGATATTACACTCCGTAGACCCTTTCCTCAAGGATCTACCAAGCTGGTAAAAAGAATTAAACATCTAAACATCGCCTTTAAGGCTAAAATGACTCAGTAGACCGATTTGGTCTTTCAATTAATACATACAACTCAATCTGAATACATGCCCACGCAGGGGTTGAATACAACACACTCCCGTACAACGGGAAACAAATACTGCAACGGAAATAAAGTACAACTACCCATACGATATCGTACGGGTCCTCATGTGATTAGTACGATCATCTTTCATCATCCTTCATGCTGACCCTGTGTTATGCTCCTAAAACATGAATGCAAATACAGACATCCACCCCCCGATTCCTCGGGGGTTAGCAAAATTCGACTATTTTGCTAGTGCAAGTACAAAGTGCAAATACGAGTCATACAAATCATATTCCAAGAATAATAACAACCAGGAATCCTCAACAATTCAAACATAACGAAAATACTTCCCGAGGCATGAGTTTAGGTAAAGCTTTCCAAAATCAAAAGATGACAAATCAAGAGAAACAATTTATAAAATTGTTTAAAATGCCATCGGGAGTTTTGATAGAAAACAATTCAGGATTTTCGAATCCTTCTCTTTCCAAAATCAACAGTGGTCACAACCCAAAGGTTTTGTTTTCACAAATAAAACCAACAACAATTCACAGGGTCAAAACCCACGTCATGTGTCCTCGATGGACATAAAATCAACATAACATAATCACCCAAGATACGCAAATCTTGGTCACACAAATAAAACACCAACTCGTGAATCCAGAGTGAAGTCATAGATTCCCTCGAGGCCCCGACGGACCCTCCCGAGGTAAGCAAAACACATTCACAAATCATATACTCAAACTCGTGAATCCAGAGTGAAGTCATAGATTCCCTCGAGGCCTCGACAGACCCTCCCGTGGTGAGCAAAGCACATTCACAAATCATATACTCAAACTCGTGAATCCATAGTGAAGTTATAGATTCCCTCGAGGCCTCGATGGACCTGTAACACCCCAAACTAGGCGGATATTAGAGTGCCGTGGACCCCCGACTGGGACCCACGAGGCGAATGAAAATGAATGAATTACACAGGGTAAATGTAGTACCGAACCACATTACAGCATTAATTACTCCGATGAGGAGTTTCATACAACACACCCAAGATATTAAAGAATACATGTATATTTTATATGGAGATAAAATATACAACACTGAGTAAAATGAGTATTCAAACGGAATGTCTGCAGCGGAATAAAATGAAGGAAACATAAATGACTGAAAAGACTGGGGCCCCTACTAGTATCATTGGGACTCCTCGCCGTCAACGTGCTCTCCCCGTGCTTTAGCCTTGCCATGACCTGAAAAACAATATCCCCCAACGGGGTCAGTTACACAGAACAACAATCCTCAAGATTTGAATACACACAATCCTGTCGAAACATACGCAATCAAACATGCTATATGAATCAACTAACAGTACGGCTCAAAGGAATGGCACCACACTACGTCCGGGATGGGAATGTGTCCGTGCACAAGCCACCAACAAGTATCGATCGAATACACGTGTAGTCTTGTACCTAATCAGTCTCACAAAGCAATCGACTCGTGTGCACAGTCCAATGTGAGGCCAACAACCAACACACGACTTAGATGTGCCCGACATGAAAATCATACACATACCAATCGGCACGCCAGTATGACCCGGAATGCCACGATATAACAAAAGTGACATCGAAAATGAATAATGACTCACCAAGATAAAATGATGGTGAAATGAATGACAGCTCAATGAAATGATTGGAACCGTCGTTCCTCGTGAATAAAGTAATTAAGTGACAATTACAAGTTTTAAAACGGTTAGCACCTTATGAATGAATTATGATTATGAATGAACAACAACGAAAGGAATGAATATCCTTTTAACTGAGTAAGAATTAACTTACACAACACCGGTGAACAATGTACTTCCACGAACAATGTCCTAAAATGAGGTGTCGGTCGCTCGAACAACCTTGAATAACAATAATTACCAACAACCGCTCAATACACGAATCAAATACGATCATAACCGACTCAAACGTAGATACAACAATATCCAAACTCGAATATATCGAAACCAACTCCAAGATGAGTATTTCAAACCATCAAAACACTTTCAATGATATCAATAATCCAATAGGAATCCACAATTCAAGATTACAACAACATCAATCGGAAATCCCCAAATTAACCGAAGTCAACCCCAAGGGTTCTTGAAATAAAACCCCAAAATAGCCATTAAATCCGTAGGAATATATTTATCCAAGGTAGATAATCCATATCTAACATATTCCAACAACAATCCAAGCTTACACGAAGAAATCAGAAGGAAAAACCCAAAAATCCGAAATTCTAGATCCAAGAGATTAATACCTTTGATTTGATGTTTTGGAGATGGTGAAGTGATGATTAATCCAACTCAAAGACTTGAAGATGATGATTGATGATTACACCTCGAAGAATACTCTCCAAATCGCTCCAAATCGCCCGAAACCGATGAGAGAATGAGAAGAAATGACAAATGCCGAAATCTAGGCTACACTGACCAATTTATAGAAATCCCAGTTTAGCGCGCGCTAGCCCCTATGCTTAGCGTGCGCTAACGGGTGTTTTGGGTAGTCCAGTACCCACTGTCCGAAAACGGTAGCGTGCGCTACGTACCTTTTGTAGCGTGCGCTACGGATGTACACATAGCGTGCGCTAACTCCGAATGTTAGCATGCGCTAACGAATTATCTGATGCCCAGTACTGGAGTCCAGAACCTTCTGTCCTCTGATCTGATCGCGGTAGCGTACGCTACATTCAATAATTAGCGTGCGCTATTACACCATTTGCGTATGCTAAAACCACTCATAGCGTGCGCTATAAATTAATCCAATTCAGTCCAGTAGCCACTGGACTCAACCGGATCCGACCTTAGCGCGCGCTACACTGACTGAATATCGTGCGCTATTTCGGCTCACTAGCGCGCGCTACTTACCATTCGTAGCGTGCGCTACTTACAAACCCAACTGCAGTCCAGTGCCTTCTGGACTGCCTGTTCAACTACACTAGCGTGCGCTAGTGTTGAGAGGTGGCGTGCGCTACCTGTACTCAATTAGCGCACGCTAAAGAGAGTACGTAGCGTGCGCTACTCCTCACACACAACACACTATGAATGTGACAACGGTGATAAACACGGCACGAAACTCCATCTTGATTGATGATGAATGACGACTGATACACAATACAATTACTGTGAACGATGAATACAATGATTGAATATGAGTGACAAATGATCATTAATGAGTGAAAAATACTGAGTGACAATTACTGAATGATAAATACTAAATGATAATGACTGAATTACAACCGGGTATTACATACACCCCCTCTTAAAAGAGTTTCGTCCCCGAAACTAAGGGTCAAACAACTCGGGATAACTCTCCCGCATACTATCCTCGGTTTCCCAAGTAGCCTCTTCGACTCCGTGTTTAGACCACTGAATTTTAACCAAAGGAATCATCTTGTTCCTCAACTGTTTGATTCGCCGCTCTAAAACTCATATAGGACGTTCCTCATATGAATGATCATCGGCGATCTCGATTTCGTCGAACTGAAGTATGTGACTCGGGTCGGCAACATACTTCCGCAACTGAGAGACGTGAAACACATTATGAATTCAGCTCAACGCCGGAGGTAGGGCCAATCGATAAGCTAACTCACCTACTCGATCTAAAATCTCAAACGTTCCAATGAATCTTGGACTCAATTTCCCCCTCTTCCCAAAACGGAAGATACCACGACTCGAGGATACCTTGACCAAAACATGGTCACCTGTCTCGAACTCTAATGGTCGACGACGATTATCTGCATAAGATTTCTGTCGACTCTGAGCGGTCAACAAACGACTCCTGATCAAAGCTACCTTCTCACGGGCGGCTATAAGCATATCGGGCTCGGTGCCGATTGATTCTGATAAGTCATCCCAACACAAAGGAGATCGACAACGACGACCGTACAAGGCCTCGTAAGGTGACATCTTAATCGAAGAATGCCAACTATTATTGTACGTGAACTCGATCAATGGTAGTTGGGCTTCCCAATCATCTTTCCAATCGAGGACACATGCCCTCAACATGTCCTCCAAAGTCTGAATAGTCATCTCTGATAGTCCGTCGGACTGAGGATGAAAAGCTGTAATGAGATTAAGCTGAGTTCCCATAGCACGATGAACTGATTTCCAAAAATGAGACACGAATCATCCGTCACGATCGGAAACGATACTTTTAGGAGTACCGTGCAGTCTCACTATCTCTTTGATAAATAACTGGGTAAGTCTCTCGGGACCCCAAGTATCCTTAATCTCAAGGAAATGAGCTGATTTAGTTAAGCGGTCCACAATCACCCAGATTGTATTCATGCCATGACGACTCATCGGCAAACTCGTGATGAAGTCCATAGAAATATCTTCCCACTTCCATTCTGGAATAGGGAGCGGTTTCAGCATACCCGCCGGTCGCTGATGTTCAATCTTGACTTGCTGACAGGTCAAACATCTCGAAACAAATTCCGCGACTTCTCGCTTCATATTATTCCACCAGAAATTCTGTTTCAAGTCTTTATACATCTTGCTAGACCCCGGATGAAAGGAATAAGGGGTAGCATGATCTTCTCTCAAAATCGAGTTTTTCAACTCGTCATTCGCCGGTACGCACAACTGATTCTTAAAACACAAAAGTCCATCCTCGTGGACCACAAATCCGGGGGCTTTCCCCTGAGTCACATCCTCTCGAATGCGTAACAAAAATGGGTCTGAACCGTGATTCTCCCTGATCGCCTTCTCAAGTGGCGATGAAATCTCTAACGTACAAAGTTACCCTTGTACTCGCTGTAACCAGACCTCGATCTCGGGTCTCAGAAATTCCTACTGAAGTTCCTTCTGAACTGTTAATTGAGCAAGCATCTGCTCCTGAACGGACTTACAACTCAAGGCGTCGGCGACAACGTTCGTCTTGCCCGGGTGGTAAAGGATCTCGATATCATAATCTTTGATTAGTTCCAACTACCGTCTCTGTCGCATATTTAACTCCTTCTGAGTGAATATATACTTTGAACTCTAATGATCGGTGAATATCTGACAGGTAACGCCATAAAGGTAATGACGCCAAATCTTCAATGCAAAAACCACGGCTGCTAACTCCAGGTCATGGGTCAGATAATTAACCTCATAAGGTCTTAATTGCCGTGAAGCATAAGCAGTGACTCTCCCATTCTGCATTAGTACACATCCGATACCCTATCCGGACGCATCGCTATAAACCACAAATCCTTCCGTCTGTTGCGGTAAAGAAAGAACAGGTGCTGAAGTTAACCGGCTCTTGAGTTCCTCAAAACTCTGTTGACACGCATCGGACCACGTGTATTTCTTATCTTTCCGTAAAAGATTCGTCATGGGTTGAGCGATTTTAGAAAATCCTTCAAAAAACCGCCGATAATAACCGGCTAATCCGAGAAAGCTCCGGATCTCCTTAACATTCTTCGGAGGTAGCCAATCTCGAATAGTCTCCGTCTTTTGAGGGTCGACACGAACTCCGTCTGATGAAATTACATGTCCGAGAAACGTCACTTCGGACATCCAGAACTCACATTTGGAAAACTTTCCAAAAAGTTGCTCTCGTCTCAACACGTCGAGCACTTGATGAAGGTGAAACTCGTGTTCCTCCCGGTTACGAGAATAAATCAAAATGTCATCAATGAAGACAACCACGAACTGATCCATATAGTCGATGAAAACCCGATTCATTAACTCCATGAATACCTCAGGTGCATTAGTCAACCCAAACGTCATAACCACAAACTCATAATGACCATAGCGTGTTCGAAACGCCGTCCTCACGATATCCGACTGTCGAATCCACAACTGATGATATCCACATCTTAAGTCGATCTTGGAAAATACTGAAGCTCCCTGAATTTGATCCAAAAGATCATCGATATGGGGTAAATGATACTTATTCTTGATCGTCACCCGGTTCAATTCCCGGTAATCAATACACAAGCAGAACGAACCATCCTTCTTCTTGACAAACAACACTGGTGCTCTCCACGGGGACGCACTCGGTTGGATATAACCTTTCTCGAACAACTCCTCAAGTTGGTTCTTTAATTCCTGCATTTCGGTAGGGGCCATCCGGTACGGTGCCTTCGATATCGGGGATGTACCGGGCTTCAACTCAATCGTGAATTCCACATCTCTCTGTGGAGGCAAACCAGGTAACTCGTCTGGAAAAACATCGGCATGTTCCCTCACTACCAGAATATCCGCCAACATTACTTATGATTTCTCGGTTTTGGTCATATAGCACCAATAACCAACACACCCCTGACAGAGTAATTTCACTGCTTTCATCAAGTTAATGACCTTACCCGAACAGCCGGGATTACCTCCCTGAAAAACACATTCAACTCCATCGTCTGAAATGATAGTGACCATACGCTTACGGACACTAATGATGGCATCGTGATGATCCATCCAATCTATACCCAAGATGATTTCGTCTCTAGGTAGATCCACCACAATTAAGTCTGCTAACCAAACACGGCCATGAAGTTGAATCGGACAATCCTTAATCTCATGATTACCGATAATTCTTCTACCATCAGGTAGGCCAATGACGTAAGGCTCACAAATAGTAGCACTACCCAGACGTAGTCTACTCATCCATGACTCGGAAATGAATGAATGTGATGCACCAGTATCAAAAAGGGTACACACAGGTTGAGATAAAATATCGAGTGTACCTGAGATCATCCGGGCCTCTGGATCGTCGGTCTTCTTCATCTCATAAATTCGGGGCTTGCCGGCCCCCGAGCCGGACGCTCTCGTCTGATAGCTCTTGGCTTCGTCTTTAGCTCCTGTCGTCTTGAACGACACTGACTGAGTGGCCTGATTCTGCACCGCTGAATGTCCTGGGGCCTGAGATGACGCCGGAGTAGGTTTAGAGTCTCTTCGGCAAAAACGGGCCCTATGCCCAGCAATTCCACAGTTGTGGCATGTGACAGTCTGTTTCGTACATTTAGTGCTGAAATGACCCTGTTCCTCACAGTTGAAATAGGTGATGGCCGAACTGGCCGCTCGTGACTAAGATTCCGCGGGTTTAGGCGCCATAGGAGGTCGCTCAGAAAATGTAGAGCCCGCATGTGGTTTCTTGAAAGTGGCCTGACTGCTGTCAGACTGATTACGGTTCTTATACTTCTTGCCAGCATATGAAGGTTGTTGCTTAGCAATCTCCTTAGAAGTAAGCTCATAAGTAAGAGCTTTCTCGGTGAATTCGGCCAGAGTGGTGCAATTATGATTAAGCAATTGTAGCCACATACGAGGTTTCAGCCTCTTGCTGAAATACTTGATCTTGTCCGCCTCAGAGTGAATGATAGATGAGGCGAATGGAAGAAGTTCCTGAAATTTTTCGGTGATGGCAAGAACATCATCGTCCGCTGAAAGGTCGGGAGTGAGTAATTCCGACAATTTAGCCTCCCTGAGTGGGGCTGGATAATACCTCTCCATCATGAGAGTTTTGAACTGATCCCATGTACATGATCCTTCGGTGGGCTTCAACGATAACCACCATGAATGAGCGCTCTTACCAAGATAGTAGGCCGCAACTGAAACTTTATGCCCTTCAGGGCCATCCACCATAGCAAATAACTTCTCGAAATGCTCAAGCCAATGAACAATATCCGCCGGCTCAGATGAGCCCTCGAAGGTAGGTGGTCGCTGGCGAGAGATATCGCCAATGATACTGCTTACACCCCTCTCTTGCCTCTAAGGTGGCGGCGGAGGAGCCTGTTGAATTTGAGTAGTGGAGTTATGCATCGTCTCCATTAGTTGTGCCATCTGAGTCATTTGGGCAATCATGCCCTGCATAAAAGCGAGTGAGTCAACTCGAACACCCTCTGACTGAGCTGTGTCCCGGGTACGACTCCCTGATAGTGAATGATTACGCCGCGGTGAATGAGTGGCAGCATCACTGCTCGATGAGTTAGCATTATTCCTAGCATTCGCGCGTGTATTCACACGAGCTCTCGGGTTCCAGCCTGCACCACGGCCTCTTCCCTCGCGTCCTCTGCCAGCCCTTTCCATACTAAAGTGGAAAGTCATATGATGATTATATATCTCGCATGAATATCACATTATGATTATATTATGAAATGATGAAAATGAGCATACGTGTTCAAATACAATGATTACATGAATTATCAACTGAAATGACGTGATTATCTGATGAAATTCTTGAAATGAATATCTTGAACAAGTTAACAAGATTAATGACATGATCCTCAAGATCAACAACTGAACAATGAAATGAACTGAGTGATTAATGAGTTAACCTGACCCTCCTGGTCAAAATGAAAATGATGATTGAGGATTGTTAACTGATGAATTATGAATGAATGATTATTGCCAGAAATTATACCATGGCGTTAGAAATCTTACAGTTCTTGGTCTGATTGGATCTGCATTTGCATAGGTCACACGTGACGCGAAAGTCCAATGATACTAGTCCAATGACGATAATTTCAAATGAGACATGACTCGGAAGGTAGTATTCAAAACCACGCTCCGATACCAAACTCTGTAACACCCCAAACTAGGCGGATATTATAGTGCCGTGGACCCCCGACTGGGACCCACCAGGCGAATCAAAATGAATGAATTACCCAGGGTAAATGTAGTACCGAACCACATTACAGCATTAATTACTCCGATGAGGAGTTTCATACAACACACCCAAGATATTACAGAATACATGTATATTTTATATGGAGATAAAATATACAACACTGAGTAAAATGAGTATTCAAACGGAATGTCTGCAGCGGAATAAAATGAAGGAAGCATAAATGACTGAAAAGACTGGGGCCCCTACTAGTATCATTGGGACTCCTCGCCGTCAACGTGCTCTCCCCGTGCTTTAGCCTTTCCATGACCTGTTAGCCTTTCCATGACCTGAAAAACAATATCCCCCAATGGGATCAGTTACACAGAACAACAATCCTCAAGAGTTGAATACACACAATCCTATCGAAACATACGCAATCAAACATGCTATATGAATCAACTAACAGTACGGCTCAAAGGAATGGCGCCACACTACGTCTGGGTTGGAAATGTGTCCGTCCACAAGCCACCAACGAGTATCGATCGAATACACGTGTGGTCTTGTACCTAATCAGTCTCACGAAGCAATCGACTCGTATGCACAGTCCAATGTGAGGCCAACAACCAACACACGACTGAGATGTGCCCGACATGAAAATCCTACACATCCCAACCGGCACGCCAGTATGACCCGGAATGCCACGATATAACAAAAGTGACATCGAAAATGAATAATGACTCACCAAGATAAAATGATGGTGAAATGAATGACAGCTCAATGAAATGATTGGAACCGTCATTCCTCGTGAATGAAGTAATTAAGTGACAATTACAAGTTTTAAAACGGTTAGCACCTTATGAATGAATTATGATTATGAATGAACAACAACGAAAGGAATGAATATCATTTTAACTGAGTAAGAATTAACTTACACAACACTGGTGAACAATGTCCTTCCACGAACAACGTCCTAAAATGAGGTGTCGGTCACTCGAACAACCTTGAATAACAATAATTACCAACAATCGCTCAATACACGAATCAAATACGATCATAACCGACTCAAACGTCGATACAAAAATATCCAAACTCGAATATATCGAAACCAACTCCAACATGAGTATTTCATACCATCAAAACACTTTCAATGATATCAATAATCTAATAGGAATCCACAATTCAAGATTACAACAACATCAATCGAAAATCCCCAAATTAACCGAAGTTAACCCCAAGGGTTCTTGAAATAAAACCCCAAAATAGCCATTAAATCCGTAGGAATATATTTATCCAAGGTAGATAATCTATATCTAACATATTCCAACAACAATCCAAGCTTACACGAAGAAATCGGAAGGAAAAACCCAAAAAACCGAAATTCTAGATCCAAGAGATTAATACCTTTGATTTGATGTTTTGGAGATGATGAAGTGATGATTAATCCAACTCAAAGACTTGAAGATGATGATTGATGATTACACCTCGAGTAATACTCTCCAAATCGCTCCAAATCGCCCGGAACCGATGAGAGAATGAGAAGAAATGACAAATGCCGAAATCTGGGCTACACTGACCAATTTATAGAAATCCCAGTTTAGCGCGCGCTAGCCCCTATGCTTAGCGTGCGCTAACGGGTGTTTTGGGTAGTCCAGTACCCACTGTCCGAAAATGGTAGCGTGCGCTACGTACCTTTTATAGCGTGCGCTACGGATGTACACATAGCGTGCGCTAACTCCGAATGTTAGCGTGCGGTAACAAATTATCTGATGCCCAGTACTGGAGTCCAGATCTTCTGTCCTCTGATCTGATCGTGGTAGCGTACGCTACATTCAATAATTAGCGTGCGCTACTACACCATTTGCGTACGCTAAAACCACTCATAGCGTGCGCTATAAATTAATCCAATTCAGTCCAGTAGCCACTGGACTCAACCTGATCCGACCTTAGCGCGCGCTACACCGACTGAATAGCGTGCGCTATTCCGGCTCACTAGCGCGCGCTACTTACCATTCGTAGCGTGCGCTACTTACGAACCCAACTGCAGTCCAGTGCCTTCTGGACTGCCTGTTCAACTACACTAGCGTGCGCTAGTGTTGAGAGGTGGCGTGCGCTACCCGTACTCAATTAGCGCACGCTAAAGAGAGTACGTAGCGTGCGCTACTCCTCACACACATCACACTATGAATATGACAACGGTGATAAACACGGCACAAAAATCCATCTTGATTGATGATGAATGACGACTGATACACAATACAATTACTGTGAACGATGAATACAATGATTGAATATGAGTGACAAATGATCATTAATG
This sequence comes from Orobanche coerulescens, assembly GCA_033398695.1. Taxonomy (NCBI): domain Eukaryota; kingdom Viridiplantae; phylum Streptophyta; class Magnoliopsida; order Lamiales; family Orobanchaceae; genus Orobanche; species Orobanche coerulescens. The sequence goes on along the minus strand of CM065814.1, from coordinate 85,679,118 downwards.
AGTGAAAAATACTGAGTGACAATTACTGAATGATAAATACTGAATGATAATGACTGAATTACAACCGGGTATTACAAGACCCTCCCGAGGTGAGCAAAGCACATTCACAAATCATATACTCAAACTCGTGAATCCAGAGTGAAGTCATAGATTCCCTCGAGGCCTCGACAACCCGAGGTGAGCAAAGCACATTCACAAATCATATACTCAAACTCGTGAATCCAGAGTGAAATCATAGATTCCCTCTAGGCCTCGACGGGCCCTCCCGAAGTGAGCAAAGCACATTACAACAAAGATAACAATTCAACTAGAGGCATCAAACACTTAGCAAAACACAACGTCAAACCACAACGCACCGAAATGAGGCAATATATGTACACACGCATTATCAAACGCAACATGAAAACCAACCATATCCATAGGATTCATATAATCGTTTACGAAACACACCAATCACAAAATACACACAGTTTTGAAAGAAAGCCTTTAACGAGGCTAACTGAATCTTTTGAAAGTTCATTTCAAACAACCAAATAAACACATTTAGACGATCACCGATCATCATATTCACAAAACAAGAAATGTATGGACAAGGTACTTGCCTCAAACAATCACAAACGCGGAGGATCGACCAAAGTGAGGAGACCCGCACCGTCTACGTACCCGCCGACTCCGCCAAACGACAACCCATGACAATAAACTACGAAGGACAATAACAACAATGAAAATGAATTCCATAGGACAACTAAAAGCCGCTGGATTAAAGGAACAAGTGACGAAAGTTCAAGGGTTTCCCCAAATCGGTCAAGAACGCAACCCGTCCCAACGAAACACGAAAATGGAATCCCAAACCGAAATATGGATATACAATCCATATGATATGTTTAACAACATCATTTAACAACAATCGGTTTATCAAAATCGGATGGAAAATGAAATCAAGAACAAACTCCCAAAAAGTCAACTCTAGGGAATCAAGAAAAATATCTTGATCCGGCGAAGAATAATGGATTAGATGATGTTATAATCACCTAGGATACTCCAAAACACTTTTGTATTGAGCAAAATTGGCCAAGATCGCGATCCCCAGTCTCTCTTGACTTACTCCCGCGGAGAGAAGAGGAAGAATGAGTGAAAATGAGGATAATGACTGTTGTCCACTTTATATACACTGGACAGCTTATCGTGCGCTAATCTTTAAGATTAGCGTGCGCTATCGTGGAATTTCCTGCCCAAAACACACAGTTAGCGTGCACTAACCACATGCGTTAGCGTGCACTAACGAGACCTCCAGACCCAGTCTAGTAGCTCTTGGACTGTCCCTGAACTACCAAGTAGCGTGCGCAACCCTTCCGCTAGCGTGCGCTACTGTCGCACCATACCGTGCGCTACGCTCTACATAACGTGCGCTAATGACTGCCCAGTCAAGGGTAGTAACTTCTGCCTCAAACCCGGAACCCCCGTTAGCATGCGCTAACTATACTACTTAGCGTGCACTAACAACGCTTAATAGCGCGCGTTACACCAAGTACTTAGCGTGCGCTATTCCTACTGAACAGGCAATGGGCTCGCACCAAAACTCATTACAACAATGGTTCCTGCCAATGGAATAACAATCATACTACAATCTCAATCGCCATCGACATGTGTCAATGAATGACACACGATCAAATAGACACAAACAACGTACAATCCACTAAATAGTAGAAAAAAAATTCAATTCACCGGAAACGAAAATCCCGAGTATTACATACTACCCTCCTTAAAAGAAGTTTCGTCCCAAAACTTAAAACAAGTAGGGAGAAGCAATATCCCACCAGGAACATCTCAATGAGATACACAAGAACCGCATAACTTACACCCATTGGCGAAAGGTTACAAGAAATGCAAAGAGACATACGGCATGAACGCATGCTCAATGACAATCATCACAATGTCACAAGTAGAGACATAATAAAACCAACAAGTGCCAAGTATCACCAAACAGATAACACAATCAAGTCATTTATCCGAACAATCACAAAAGAAGAGGTATTTAATATCAGAAAACATGCATAGTCTAGAAAACAGAAAATAAACACAAAACAATGCACAAGGACAACCACAAGCAACTCGGACTACGCCGAAATTCTCAAAACACACTAGTCATCTCCGTGTCCTTTCAGAGCAGAGACCGAATCTTGGTCCCCAAACCTCTCAGCTACCGTCTCGCAATGCACAGATCGGTGTCCCAAATGACCGCAATCGAAATAGATGACCAATGGTGAACGACAATTCTTCGCAGTACGAGACCAGATAACAACAATCGGACAACCACGATTGAACAACAATGATCGAACAAAAACTATCGAACAACAACGATCAAACAACATCGATCGGACAACAAAGATTGGACACCAACGACCGAACAACAATGATCGAACAATAACGATTGAATAACAACGAGCGAGCAACAATGATCGAATAACAATAGTCGAACAACGACTCTGAAGTTCACAATTCAACTAAAGTATAAACAAAACTTGTAGAAACTAAAGGACGTTAATTTCGAACAAGGTTCACAAGAATAGAACTGAACTCGGAAAAGTCACAACGATAACCAGATTGATCCGAAACAAGGTCGCAACCCATTCGAACGATAACAATCGAGATACCAAACAGGTTCAAAAAGTGTCATCGAACACGAGCGAGTCGATAGAATTGAGAAGAGAAAATGCAGAAGTAAAAAACAATACGGTATTACATTCGACCTCTTATAAAAGAAAGGTCGTCCCCGCAACTCACAACAACGGAAGCAAGGTAACAACACAAAAAGCAACCGACAGAAACATCTTTCAAAGGCCTCTCAAAGCCGATCCCGATAACTGTGCTGAAGTTCGTACCCCGGAAGACTCGGTAACCAACTTGCATAACTGGATTCTGTGTCCCTTGAGTCCGCAGAAGGACAATTCGTACGTACATTCCCCAGCACATTACAGTCAAAGCACCTCGGCATACTGAATATGCAACTGCTAGGTACAATGGAATATAACGCCGCAAAACAACATACTGGAGATGCCAACTCAACACAGCCTATTAATGTAAAGCAGCTCACATACACAGAATCACAGCAACGACGACATACATTCGGCGATCTCAACGGCCCGAACGATAACCAGCAAACAATTACAAAACATCATGAAACAATCACACATGTACACAATCATACAAACTCAAGTTCTAACAGCCCGCACGAGTGCGATAACATGAAAATCACCACAAAGCGACAACATTCAATACCAACATCACACCTCTCACAGAGCGCTAACACAACAAATGCGTGGCGAATGACTCGACGCTCACACCACCAATTCAATCACAATTCAGAGGGCTAACACCCTAACGACAATGTTAATCTTGTGCACACCTTCTCTGCCCACAAGTAGGAAGTGATGGGTTTTAAAAATGAGGACCACCTTTTGAAAATAATTTTGGAAACACCAGTTGATCTTGAGTATCACCTTTCAAAAATTAGTACAAACATCGTTATCGAGACTTTGAAAAACCATCTTGTATTTAATAAAAATGAGAACAGTTTTCTTTTAAGTGAAAAACTTTTAGAAATATTCGACCCTCGGGTCTAAGCAAATGCATTCTAAATCATTGAAAATATCTCAAAATATTTTGGTCCTCAAAGTGGAATAATTTTGAAAAATATGATGGCATTAGTAGGCACTTTGAAAACACCGCGAGAAAATAATCCATTTGAAAAGTATGTCTCGAAATTTATTTTTTACGATACTCAAGGCTAGAATGCCCAAAAATTCACATGTAAACATTCGTTTACACATCTCATAGCACACGTGTCAAGTCGTTTTGAAATAAAAACAAGGTATGTCTTTTTGGAAAACAAACAGTCAATAATCAATTTGCCTCGGACCGGGGTGAAGCCACTGGTCCCACTCGAGGCCACTAAGGACCCTCCCGAGCTGGCTAGCAAATCAAGCTCGTGAATCTAGAGTGAAGTCATAGATTCCCTGGAGGCCTCGTCGGACCCTCCCAAGGTGAGCAAAGCAAACACAAATACATCACCATACCATATTTAAGCACAAAGGTTTCCATAAATACTTGCAAAACGAGCAAATCATTTTGAAAATCATTAGCAGCGGGCAAAACAACAATCGAAAAGACATAAACAGCGGCAACACTCCTCATATAAACAAAATATGAGAGCCGAATAAACACATATCACGGAACCAAAAATCTACATAAGGATTCGCTTAACACATAATCATACCAGTAACTCGTGTCACACGAGGCACAACACAAAGAAGGGAGACTTACATCCACAGGTCGCACGAAGATGATGATCGCCCCACAATACTAATTACAGACAACAAACTCAGATGACGCGTCGCGACACGACTCAGTCAGACAAAATCCGACGAGACAAAACTCAACAGACAGAACTTGACCCGACAGCCTAGGTTTCCACAACCTTTCTCCGATATCATTTATGTAACACCCCCAATCCACTCGGGAATATTACACGTCGTAGACCATTTCCTCAAGGATCTACCAGGTTGGTAAAAGAAATTAAACATCTAAACATCGCCTTTCAGGCTAAAATGACTCAATAGACCGATTTGGTCTTTCAATTAATACATACAACTCAATCTCAATACATGCCCACGCAGGGGTCGAATACAACACACTCCCGTACAACGGGAAACAAATACTGCAGCGGAAATAAAGTACAACTACCCATACGACATCATACGGGTCCTCACGTGATTAGTATCGATCATCATTCATCATCCTTCATGCCGACCCTGTGTTATGCTCCCAAAACCTGAATGCAAATACAGACATCCACCCCCCGATTCCTCTGGGCTTAGCAAAATTCCACTATTTTGCTAGTGCAAGTACAAAGTGCAAATACGAGTCATACAAATCATATTCCAAGAATAATAATAACCAGTAATCCTCAAAGATTCAAACATAACGAAAATACTTCCTGAGGCAAGAATTTAGGTAAAGCTTTCCAAATTCAAAAGATCACAAATCAAGGAAACAATTTATAAAATGGTTTAAAATGCCATCGGGAGTTTTGATAGAAAACAATTCAGGATTTTCGAATCCTTCTCTTTCCAAAATCAACAGGGGTCACAACCCAAAGGTTTTATTTTCACAAATAAAACCAACAACAATTCACAGGGTCAAAACCCACGTCACGTGTCCTCGACGGACATAAAATCAACACAACATAATAACCAAAGATACGCTAATCTTGGTCACACAAATACAACACCAACTCGAGAATCCAGAGTGAAGTCATAGATTCCCTCGAGGCCTCGACAGTGTAACACCCCCAATCCGCTCAGGGATATTACACGCCGTAGAACCTTTCCTCAAGGATCTACCAGGCTGGTAACAACATCGAACATCTCAACAATGCCTTTAAGGCTAAAATGCCTCAGTAGACCGATTTGGTCTTTCAATAAATACATACAACTCAAACACATTACATGCCCACGCAGGGGTCGAATACAACACACTCCCGTACAACGGGAAAGAATATTGCAGCAGAAATAAAATACAACTAAACCAATGACATCGTACGGATCCTCGTGTGATTAGTATCGTTAATCTTTCATAATCCTTCATGCCGACCCTATGCTATGCTCCAAAACCTGAATGCAATACAGACATCCACCACCCCCGAATACTCGCGGGTTAGCAAAACTCCACTGTCTTGCTAGTGCAAGAAAAAGTGCAAAAATACGAGCCATACAATACAAGTTCCAAGAACAATAATAATTAGGAATCCTCAAAGATTTACGCATAACGAAAATACTTCCAGAGGTAAGAGTTTGGGAAAAACATTCCAAAACCGAAAGATCACCAATCAAGGGAAACAATTTATAAAAGAGTTTAAAATGCCATCGGGAGTTTTAATAGAATACAATTTAGGATTTCAGAATCCTTCTCTTTCCAAAATCAACAGGGGTCACAGCCCAAAGGTTTCATTTTCACAAATAAATCCAACAAAAATTCACAGGGCCAGAGCCCGCATCAAGTGTCCTCAACGGACATAAAATCAACACAACATAATCACATTCAAGTATTGCCTAGGACCGGGACGAAGCCACAAATCCCACTCGAGGCCTCTAAGGACCCTCCCGAGCTGGCCACAATCATAAAACAAATCACGCACATGCATCGCCTAGGACCGGGACGAAGCCACAAATCCCACTCGAGCCCTCTAAGGACCCTCCCGAGCTGGCTAGCTAAACAAATCACACACCATATCTCACGGTTGGATCAATCACTTGTTGCATCCTGACCCCATGATCACAAGCCATGTGTCACCGTAGATTATCTCAGGCTCTCACAGTTGGATCAATCACTTGTGCATCCTGACCACATGATCACGTGCCATGTGTCACCGTAGATCTTCAACCATATCCACACATTCACACAAATAACATATCACATCAATAATATCCAAGTAATTCACATCAATGGCAACAAACACAATGCACGACGCAATGGTCAAATCACAACGCACCGATATGAGATAATATATATATATATTATCAAAGCACAACGACAACACCAAGTGTATTCATAGTAATTCACGTAACCATCCACGAACACAATGTCCACAAAACTCACGCGTTTTGAAAGAGGGCCTTTAACAAGGATAACCGAATCTCTGAAAATGAAATTCAAACGATCAAATAAACACAAGGAGACAATCACTAATTATCATATCCATAAACCAAGAAATGTATGGACAAGGTACTTGCCTCGAATAACCACAATGCGGAGAATCGACCGAAGTAGGTTGGCACGAACCGACTACGAACTCGCCGACTCCACCGAACGACAACCCTCAACAATAAACTACGAACGACAACAATAACAACGAAAATGAATTCCAAAGTACGACCCAAAGCCGCTGAATTCAAGGAACAAACGACGAAAGTTCAAGGGTTTCCCCCTGAAACGGCCAAGAACACGAATCAACCCGACAAAACATGAAAATGGACTTCCCAACCGGAATATGGATATTCAATCCATAGCATATGTTTAAAAACATCATTTTACAACAATCGGTTCATCAAAAACGGATGGAAAAAGAAATCAAGAACAAATCCCCCGAAAAAGTCAACTCGAAGGAAATCAAGAAATATGCCTTGATTCGACGAAGAACAATGGATTAAATGATGTTAAACACAAGAATACTATTAATATTAATCATACCCATCATGTATTAATCAATAATACGGAACGAATCGGACAAAAACGCAAAACCCAAAAATTTCTCAAAATAGGGTTCTAGGAAATCTCACCTTGATTCGCTGGATCAAAGGATGATATAGGATGATCAATCATTGATATGAACTCAAGAACTTCGTGGATTTGTTGTTCAACAACATGGCTTCAAGATCCCCAAGGCTCCAGCCGCGGAAGAGAAAGAGAGAAATGGGAAAAATAACCGAAACAGGACTGCTCTGCCATACTGGTGCGGCCTAGCGTGCGCTAGGCTGTCGAGCTAGCGTGCGCTATCGGCCCGGGCCGCAATCCAGAGACTTCCTGGACTAGACTGCTCGGCCAGGTAGTGTGCGCAACCATCTGACCGTAGCGCGCGCTACCTGCCGGTCGTAGCGTGCACAGTGCCCGACAGTAGAGTCCAGAACCTCAATGCCCCTACTGTCTCGGCCGACTAGCGCGCGCAGATAACCGGCCGTAGCGTGCGCTGCCTCCCGGCCGTAGCGCGCGCTACCTTCCGTCCATAGCGTGCGCTACGCCGGTTCCTGCCGCACCCGTCCGGCCAGTGCCCACAACCGTCTGGCCAGTACCCGCAACCGTCGGGCCAGTGCCCGACCACCAGGACTCGACGACTCGATTATCCGAAAACGCACGGAACGAACACGACAAAACTCTCGTGGGCAACATCATCGACCCAAAATGAAGTACCATGCAACAATTAATCACACGCAACCATGAAGTGGGTCAAGACAACAAATACGAATACGGATACCCACAACTTTGGGTAAATTACAAAATGGCCCAAAACGCCCGAAAATCACGATACGTGATCGAATAACCAAATAGAAGTTCATAACACGTCTAACAAAGTTAAACGGACTTACGGGAAACTCGAAACATCAGTTTCGAATGAGATTCGCAAGAATCGAATCCAAGTGCGGAAAAGTCGCTAAAAAGCACGGAACTCAACAAAAAGACACCGAAACGAACTCGGATATCGAAAAGTACAGAATTAAACATTCTCAGAATGACGAAACGGTCACAAGAGAGACGTTAAAATAGACTCTCGCCAAAAAAAAATTGGAAATCGAATTTGCGGATATTACATACTACCCTCCTTAAAAGAAGTTTCGTCCCGAAACTTAAAACAAATAGGGAGAAGCAATATCCCGCCAGGAAAACTCAACGAGATACACAAGAAACGCGTCACTTATGCCCAACGGCGAAACGTTACAATCAACACAAAGGAATATACGGCGTGAAAATGCGCTTCACGACGACCAACGCAATGCCACCGGTAGAAACATAATAAAACCAACAAGTGACAAGCATCATCAAACAGATAATACAATCAATTCGATTATCCAAACAATCCCAAAACACAAAGCACCTATCACAAGGAAATACGCACAGTCAAGAAAACAGAAATAAACACAAAACGATCCACGAGGACAATCACAAACAATTCGGACTACGCCGAAATCCTCAAAACCACAATAGGCATCTACGTGTCCTTTCGGAGAAGGGACGCAACCTCGATCCCCCAAATCTCTCAGTTACCGTCTCGCATTGCACGGCTCGGTGACCAATCTGGCCACACCTGAAACAACAAACTAACGGTGAACGACGATTCTTCGTGGTACGAGATCAGGCAACAATAGTCAGACAACCCTGATCGAACAACAACGATCGATCAACAACGACTGAACAACAACAATAGAACAACAACGATCGAACAACAACGATCAGATAACAATGATCGAACAACAACGGTCAAAAAATAACTCCAAAGTTCACAATTCAACTCAAGACATTAAAAGAGCTGGTAGAAACTGGAAGATGTTACTTTTGAACAAGGTTCACAAGAATCGAACCGAACTCATAAAAGTCACAACGATAAGCAGATCGATCCGAAACAAGGTCACATCCCGTTCGAATGATGAAACCGAAATATAGAACAAGTTCAGAAAGTATCAACGAACACGAGCGAGTCGGTAAACTTGAGAAAGAGGAAATGCAGGAGTCCAAAGATAATACGGGTATTACATTCGACCTCTTATAAAAGAAGGTCATCCCCGCAACTCCCAATAACGGAAACAATTCAACAACACAAAAGCAGTCGACGGAAACATTTCCCATGGGCCTCTTAGAGCCGATCCTGATATCTGTACTGAAGTTCGCGCCCCAAAAGACTCGGAAGCCAACTCGCAAAACTGGATCCTGTGTCTCTCGGGTCCACACTTGAAACGCGTTACCGAAGAGAAGGACAATTGTACGTACATGCCCCCGGCACACCATGGTTGAAACACCTCTGCTCGGTATACCAAATATACAAATGCTAGATACGATGGAACATAACATCACAAAACAACAAACCGGAGATGCCCACTTGGCATAACATATCAATACATACTAAAATCACATCAACCACAGCATCGTTCGACGATTACAACGGCCCGAACGATAACCAGCACATAATCACAAAACAGCATGAAACAATCATGCATTTACACAAACACGCAAACTCAAGTTCCAACAGCTCGCACTGGTGCGATAACACACAAATCATCACAAAGCGACAACATTCAATACTAACATCTCACCTCTCACAGAGGGCTAGTCACAACAAATGAGTGGAAAACGACTCAACGTTCACGCCACCGATTTCATCATACTCGGGAGCTAACATTCTAATGACAACGCGAATACCACATCTACATTCCTAGACCGCAAACAGGAATGATAGGTTTTAAAAAAAACGAAAACCACCTTTTGAAAACAGTTTGGAAACACCAGTTGATCCTGAGTATGACATTTTCAAAAAGTTGTACAAACACCATTATTGAGACTTTGAAAACCATCTTGCGTTGAACAAAAATGAGGACACTCTTATTTTAAATTGAAACTTTCCGAAATATTCGACCCTCGGGTCTAAGCAAAGCATTTCTAAATAATTGAAAATATCTCAAAATAGTTTGGTCCCCAATTGGAATAATTTGAAATATATTGCGGCACTAGAAAGCACTTTGAAAGTACCGCGAGAAAATAATTCATTTTAAAGGTACGTATCGAAATTTATTTTCTAAGATACTCAAGGTTTTCGAAAATCTATTAGGCTAGAATGCCTAAAAATTCACATGATCATTTATCAAACCGACATAAAACATTCAAGACCAAAATGCCAAAACTCGATTTAGGGAGTCGGTTTTACGAAGTAAAACTCAGTTTGCAAAATACTAAAATTCATTTTAAAAGAACTCACGCAGCGGATAAAATACAGTTCGAAAATACATTAGCAGCGACACCGCTCCTCATATAGAAGAAATATGAGAGTCACATAAACGCAATCATGAGACTAAAAATCTGCATAAAGATTCCGTCACTTAACACATAATCGTACCAGTAACTCGCATCAGACGACGCACAAACACAAAGAAGGGAGACTTACAGCCACAGGTCGCACGAAGATGATGATCGCCCCACGATACTAATCACGACGAACAAACTCAGACGACGCTTCGTGACACGACTCAGTCAGGCAAATTCTGACGAGACAAAAACTCAACAGACACCACTAAACCCGACAGCCTAGGTTTCCACAACCTAAGCTCCGATACCATTTATGTAACACCCCCAATCCGCACAGGGATATTACACGTCGTAGAACCTTTCCTCAAGGATCTACCAGGATGGTAACAACATCGAATATCTCAACAATGCCTTTAAGGCTAAAATGACTCAGTAGACCGATTTGGTCTTTCAATAAATACATACAACTCAAACACATTACATGCCCACGCAGGGGTCGAATACAACACACTCCCGCACAACGGGAAAGAATACTGCAGCGGAAATAAAATACAACTAAACCAATGACATCGTACGGATCCTCGTGTGATTAGTATCGTTCATCTTTCATCATCCTTCATGCCGACCCTATGCTATGCTCCAAAACCTGAATGCAATACAGACATCCACCCCCCCCCCCCCCCGAATACTCGGGGGTTAGCAAAACTCCACTGTTTTGCTAGTGCAAGAACAAATGCAAAAATACGAGCCATACAATACAAGTTCCAAGAACAATAATAATCAGGAATCCTCAAAGATTTAAGCATAACGAAAATACTTCCCGAGGTAAGATTTTGGGAAAAACATTCCAAAACCGAAAGATCACCAATCAAGGGAAACAATTTATAAAACAATTTAAAATGCCATCGGGAGTTTTAATAGAAAACAATTTAGGATTTCAGAATCCTTCTCTTTCCAAAATCAACAGGGGTCACAGCCCAAAGGTTTCATTTTCAAAAATAAATCCAACAACAATTCACAGGGCCAGAGCCCGCATCAAGTGTCCTCAACGAACATAAAATCAACACAACATAATCACGTACAAGTATTGCCTAGGACCGGGACAAAGCCACAAATTCCACTCGAGGACTCTAAGGACCCTCCCGAGCTGGCCACAATCATAAAACAAATCACGCACATGCATCGCCTAGGACCGGGACGAAGCCACAAATCCCACTCGAGGCCTCTAAGGACCCTCCCGAGCTGGCTAGCTAAACAAATCACATACCATATCTCACGATTGGATCAATCACTTTGTTGCATCCTGACCCCATGATCACAAGCCATGTGTCACCGTAGATTATCTCAGGCTCTCACGGTTGGATCAATCACTTGTGGCATCCTGACAACATGATCACGTGCCATGTGTCACCGTAGACCTTCAACCATATCCACACATTCACACAAATAACATATCACATCAATAATATCCAAGTAATTCACATCAATGGCAACAAACACAAAGCACGACGCAATGGTCAAATCGCAACGCACCGATATGAGATAATATATACATATATATTATCATAGCACAACGACAACACCAAGTGTATTCATAGTAATTCACGTAACCATCCACGAACACAATGTCCACAAAATTCACGCCTTTTGAAAGACGGCCTTTAACAAGGCTAACCAAATCTTTGAAAATGAAATTCAAACGATCAAATAAACACAAGGATACGATCACTAATTATCATATCCATAAAACAAGAATTGTATGGACAAGGTACTTACCTCGAATAACCACAACGAGGAGAATCGACCGAAGTAGGTTGGCACGAACCGACTACGGACTCGCCGACTCCACCGAACGACAACCCACAACAATAAACTACGAACGAAAACAATAACAACGAAAATGAATTCTAAAGTACGACCCAAAGCCGCTGAATTCAAGGAACAAACGACGAAAGTTCAAGGGTTTCCCCCGAAACGGCTAAGAACACGAATCGACCCAACAAAACATAAAAATGGAGTTCCCAACCGAAATATAGATATTCAATCCATAGGATATGTTTAAAAACATCATTTTACTACAATCGGTTCATCATAAATGGATGTAAAACGAAATCAAGAACAAATCCCCCTAAAAAGTCAACTCGAAGGAAATCAAGAAATATACCTTGATTCGACGAAGAACAATGGATTAAATAATGTTAAACACAAGAATAATATTAAGATTAATCATACCCATCATGGATTAATCAATAATATGGAACGAATCGGACAAAAGCGTAAAAACCTCAAAATTTCTCAAAATAGGGTTCTAGGAAATCTCACCTTGATTCGCTGGATCAAAGGATGATATAGGATGATCAATGAGTGATATGAACTCAAGAACTTTGTGGATTAATTGTTCAACAACATGGCTTCAAGATCCCCAAGGCTCCAGCCGCGGAAGAGAAAGAGAGAAATAGAAAAAATGACCGAAACTGGACTGCTCTGCCACATTTATACTGGTGCAGCCTAGCGTGCGCTAGGCTGCCGAGCTAGCGTACGCTATCGGCCCGGGCCGCAATCCAGAGACTTCCTGGACTAGACTACTCGGCTAGGTAATGTGCGCAGCCTTCCGGCCGTAGCGCGTGCTACCTGCCGGTCGTAGCGCGCGCAGTGCCCGATAGTAGCGTGCGCTACCTGCCGATCCACCCGAGTCTAGAACCTCACTGCCCCTACTGTCTTGGCCGACTAGCGCGCACAGCTAACCGGTCGTAGCGTGCGCTGCCTCCCGGCCGTAGCGCGCGCTACCTTCCGGCCGTAGCGTGCGCTACGCAGTTCCTGCCGCACCCGTCCGGCCAGTGCCCGCAACCGTCCGGCCAGTACCCGCAACCGTCAAAGCGATTCGCAACCGTTCGGCAAGGTGCGACCACGAACTTCGACGACTCGATTATCCGAAAATGCACGGAACGAACACGACAAAATGCTCGTGGGCAAAATCATCGACCCGAAATGAAATACCATGCAACAATTAATCACACGCGACCATGAAAAGGGTCAAGACAACAAATACGAATGCGGATACCCACAACTTTGGGTAAATTACAAAATGGCCCAAAACGCCCGAAAATCACGATACGTGATCGAATAACCAAACCGAAGTTCATAACACGTCTAACAAAGTTAAACAGACTTACGGGAAACTCGAAACAGCAGTTTCGAACGAGATTCGCATGAATCGAACTCAAGTGCGGAAAAGTCGCTAAAAAGCATGAAACTTAACAAAACGATACCGAAACGAACTCGGATGTCGAAAAGTACAGAATTAAACATTCTCAGAATGACGAAACGGTCACAAGAGAGCCGTTAAAACAGACTCTCGCCAAAACAAAATTACCCAAAATTAAATTTGCGGATATTACAGACAGGCCCTCCCGAGGTGAGCAAAACACATTCACAAATCATATACTCAAACTCGTGAATCCAGAATGAAGTCATAGATTTCCTCGAGGCCTCGGCGGACCCTCTCGAGGTGAGCAAAGCACATTCACAAATCATGTACTCAAACTCTGAATCCAGAGTGAAGTCATAGATTCCCTCGAGGCCTCGACGGACCCTCCCGAGGTGAGCAAAGCACATTCACAAATCATATACTCAAACTCGTGAATCCAGAGTGAAGTCATAGATTCCCTCTAGGCCTTGACGGACCCTCCCGAGGTGAGCAAAGCACATTCACAAATTATATACTCAAACTCATGAATCCAGATAGAAGTCATAGATTCCCTCGAGGCCTCGACGGACCCTCCTAGGTGAGCAAAGCACATTACAACAAATATATCCAAACAATTCACCCAGAGGCATCAAACACTTAGCAAAACACAACATCAAACCACAACCCACTGAAATGAGGCAATATACGTACAAACGCATTATCAAGCGCAACATCAACACCAATCATATTCATAGGATTCACATAATCGTTTACGAAACACACCAATCACAAAATACACACGATTTTGAAAGAGAGCTTTTAACGAGGCTAACCGAATCTTTTGAAAGTTCATTTCAAACAACCAAACAAACATATTTAGACGATAACCGATCATCATATTCACAAAACAAGAAATGTATGGATAAGGTACTTGCCTCAAACAATCACAAACGCGGAGGATCGACCGAAGTGAGGAGACCCGCACCGTCTACGAACCCGCCGACTCCGCCAAATGACAACCCGTGACAATAAACTATGAAGGACAATAACAATAATGAAAATGAATTCCATAGAACGACTCAAAACCGCTGGATTAAAGAAACAAACGACGAAAGTTCAAGGGTTTCCCCTAAAATGGCGAAGAACGCAACCCGTCCCGACGAAACACGAAAATGGAATCCCAAACCGAAATATGGATATACAATCTATAGGATATGTTTAACAACATCATTTAATAACAATCGGTTTATCAAAATCGGATGGAAAATGAAATCAAGAACAAACTCCCAAAAAGTCAACTCTAGAGAATCAAGAAAAATACCTTGATCCGGCGAAGAACAATAGATTAGATGATGTTATAACCACCTAGGATACTCCAAAACACCTTTGGATTGAGCAAAATCGTCTAAGATCGCGATCCCCAGTTGCCTTTGACTTACTCCCTCGTACAGAAGAGGAAAAATGAGTGCAAATGAGAATAATGATTGTTGTCCAGTTTATATACACTGGACAGCTTAGTGTGCGCTAATCTTTAATATTAGCGTGCGCTATCATGGGATTTCCTGCCCAAAACACACAGTTAGCATGCGCTAACCACATGCGTTAGCGTGCGCTAATGAGACCTCCAGACCCAGTCCAGTAGCTCCTGGATTGCCCCTGAACTACCAGGTAGCGTGTGCAACCCTTCCGCTAGCGTGCGCTACTGTCGCACCATAGCGTGCACTATGCTCTACATAACGTGCGCTAATGACTGCCCAGTCTAGGGCAGTAGCTTCTGCCTCAAACGCGGAACTCCCGTTAGCATGCGCTAACTATACTACTTAGCGTGCACTAACAACTCTTAATAGCGCGCGCTACACCAAGTATTTAGCGTGCGCTATTCCTACTGAACAGGCAATAGGCTCGCACCAAAACTCATCACAACAACGGTTCCTGTCAATGGAACGACAATCATACTACAATCTCAATCGCCACCGACACGTGTCAATGCATGACACACGATCAAATAGACAAAAACAACATACAATCCACTAAACAGTAGGAAAAAAATTCAATTCACCGGAAACGAAAATTCCGGGTATTACAAATTTACGTCTGCAATGCCCATGCAATAACGTACACAAATCCTCTATTTAGCGTACGCAAGCGTTCGACCATAGCGTGCGCTAATCATAGTTGACTAGCTATAGTCTGCACCTACCCCGAAGATGCTCGTGCCCCCACATGCCGAAAGCACTAGATAAAGCAAAGATTCCCTTTTGTTTGATCTACCATTAGCGTGCGCTAACCTTAGGATTTAGCGCGCGCGAGTCCTTCATGGAAAACTCCCGTTGACCTTATCGGAACATGCGCCGAAAGTAACCTGATAAAGCCAAGATTCCTTTGGACCGATCTGATATTAGCGTGCACTAAAAATATGCATTAGCGTGCGCTAAATGCCGATAATAATCAGTCTGGGCCTACCTGTCAGCCACCTTCTGAACGTTATCCAGAATGCCTTACGTGCGTTAGGAGTCCTCCTTAGCGTACGTAATTCAAACCTCTTAGCGTGTGCCAGGTAAACATCGTAGCGCGCGCTAACGTGGCTGTACTTAGCCATTTTCAGCTATTCTGGTCCAACTTCTCGACATACAGAATACGAACATACGGCATACTGAATATATATACTCCTTCCAACAATATTCTCATACGGTACGCCCGACACATAATATCTTCAAATACAACTGTCAATCTAGTGCAGTAATTATACCAATACAGATGTCTCAATCCTTCACTTATTTTATCCATACTGTACAGATTCCACGCTGTACAACATAACTTGGATAAAATAACATTAAATAATAGTAGTAGAAATTTAGGATATTACATACTACACCACTTAAAATAACTTTCGTCCTCGAAAGTTGTAATCCAGTCTCAATCAAAAGTTCAACCACAATATATCATCACGAAACCGACCAATCATCACCACAAGTGAAAAAACAAAACAGTATACTTACAAATATATAAATTCGATGATCTCCTGAGATACTAGCTAGTGACTTCAATGTAAAGCCTCAATACGCTTACAATCACAATTCCATGAGTCTCAACAAAATATATCATCTTTGGATGAAATAATTTATCCTTGTCAAATCCTGTCTGCCTGATCGTACACTCAAGTCCCAATTCCAATAAAACGAATAATACACGATACATATCTGAAACAACTGCTAGAATAATGGCACAAATCCCGAAACATCGACACAAAATTCGACCGCTCATACGATCATTAACAATGATCAACCAACAAATTAACCGAGAATACCATTGACATGATAAACTACAATACGACCAATCCAAAAGTCAAAACACAACTAAGAATATCATCAACATGATAAACTCCAATATAACCAACGAACGATCAATGATAATCGAGAATACCTTCACACGGTAAGCTCCAACATGATGAACACAGAACCACAGAGACAGATATACGGACGAATAAAATTCTCAAAACATTACACCAATCACATGCAGTGGATATCAAAGGAACACACCCGACTGGTGAACATACCCCTCGGCATACGAACAACCAATCACAAACCGACGAACATACCCAATCATACATGGAGTGGGGACGACCAATCAATATCTGAAACAACCATCCTGAGGTCACCATCCCCAAATCCACACTTACAAAGGAATTATTCAAAAATCACTATGGTAAAATCGCGCTACTGCCATACTAGTGGAATCACATAGCACATATGTCCGTTTTCACAAAACCCGAAGTTCCAAAATTACATTCTGTACACGAATATACAACACGCAGCATATTTCTCTTATCTGACCATCTAACCGATCATACCTGGATAACCAAACTATCATACTAAAGCTCGAATTTGTTTTCATCGTACCATTAATGTGTTATCCAGATTGTGAGTCCCATTCATAACTTCACCATGATATGCGCTATGCACTAAAAGCGTATGTATATCAATCACATTTTCAAAACTAATTTGAAATCATATAATTTCGTCAAGAAGATAAATTTTCGAAAGTTCTTTCAAGAATTTCAAAACTCAAAACATAAATTTTCGTAACACCACAAAATCAATTTTCGAAAAATGAAATCGGCTAGCTGGTGTAAAGTTCTCGATGAAAACTCTTTTTGAATGCACACGATTAAATAAAATGGAATTATGCAATTGCTTAACTACATATATACTCCTGTATACCAGTTCGTCTTGTCACCGAATCTACTGACATTCCATCGGAAAACCACACGATAGAATTCCACAATTTCAATGTATAAATTCCGATAAAAACTTCTTTTTTCACATATGACTCGCAACGTCGACCATTAATCCATCCTGGATCACCTCAACTATGTTATGACAAAATATTGAAACAAATCAACACAGCAAAAGACTTCCCGAGAAGTTTCATTTGAACAAGTAAACCAAAACCTCGAAAGGCAGAAACGAAATAGATAAATGATTGTTAAGGTGGTTTACAAATCTAGGGAGTTTTAGAAAACAGAAAAGCCTTTTGAAACATTAGGGTCTCAGCCCATATCCCGTCCCACATTACAAGAAATTTAAAAGTAGAAAACCCTTTTGGGCCTCAAGTCCTGAGTTATAAACTATTCCAAAATCTATTGGGTCTCGGCCCAAAAATCATTTTCCGTAAAACATCCGTGAAACATTCATTTTGAAAAGTATCATTTTCAAATGCTCAAAAACAGTTTCATATATCTCGAAATGAACTGACATGACTATATGTTCTTCTCGACAATCCACAATCCTTCTCCCGAATACACAACTCCGTTTCCAAAATTTAACCGACATATTGATTTCCAAAATCATAACTTCTCAATATCATAAATCATGTCTCAACTCTGTCACCTCATACTGTGACGCATAATATCTTTCTGAATCTCAAAGCATATAGAACGGCAATAAATCTTAATGAAATTCAAAAATCCAAATACTTACAGATCGTGAAGCCGACGATTCCCCGTGATACTGGCACATGTCTCAACTCTAGAAAATACTCGACACATATATTTACAAAATATATATTTTGCAAACTCAGTTCAACTCAAGAACACAGTACATCTCTATCCGAAGAAACATGTTAACACCATTCGGAAAAGTTTACAACAACTCCAGTACCACACTGGTAAATCACATAATGCACAAGCCCGAGTGAACAACAAAAATCTAGGGCTCTAGTATTAGTCAATCGACAACTCGAATGACGCGACAAAATACGACCCAACTGCTTAGGTTTTCAAAACCTAAGCTCTGATACCATATTCTGTAACACCCCCAAAGCCATCCAGGAATATTACAGCGCCGTGGGCCCCGAGACGGAACCCACAAGGCTAAAAGAAATTTTCGCAAATATTTACAAACGCCCAAGAGGCTAACGACGGTACTATCTTTTAAAAACATTCGAAGACTTTATAAAAAACTCGTTTATTAAAACCGTCGTAAAATCTCATTTGAAACTACAAGACCCGAAATGCCAAAACTCAACAGTTTAAAAACATACGTTAAGCTATCGCTTACACGTACCGATAAAATAGTTTAGAAAATAATTTCCAAAGTAACTTAAATTACCAGATACCAAAGGCCATTTAAAAAAATACTCACGCAGTGGAAAAGACAACATTTAAAAATACTCTAGCAGCGGAATACAACAACTGATCAGGAAACTCAATACACAAATATATGCCATAGCCAGTATCCTCCGGGAAGCTCATCTCTTCACGACTGCTACAAGTTCGATATCCAAAGAACCTAAAAAGAATGCCCACGATGGGGTCAGCCATAATATCCAACAATGATAACAATCACATCACGTCAATAATTACATACCAATGAAATCACTAAGTAAGAATACGACCAATGTAATCTTACCTCCGTAACTTTACTTACTCGAATAATCCTCATCAAAATAACCATTATCATATTGTACATCTCGTAATCTCGATTAACCAATAAACTCAAACATAACATCTGTATTGTTCCTTAAACAATACTCAAGATTTTTAGAATATCATCACTAACTCATGATACGGAAAAATACCAGCTCTGACCAATTCGATCCATCAGATAACATCATCAAATCCCAACACGATAATCGATTGTCCATCAAAAGACAAATACCAAAGGAAATACGGAACATACCTCAAGCTACGCAATGCCACGATGAATCATGTCAGTCTAATCCGAGATCTGACCAATACAACATACGGACATGGTCCTAACATAAGACCTACAAATGCATACTCACATGACAACATCAATATGCCCACGATAACAACAACAATGTATACTTATGGAAATCCGATGATCCATCGTACACAACATAGATCCCAAGATGATCCTGAAAGACCAACATGAAGTGGATAACCCACAATATACATATGCACAACAACAACACATGGTAATCCAACGATCCAGCGCACACAGCATAGATGTCCCATGATGATCCCGTCGGACCAACGCATGGTGGAAATACCTGTCCAACGATCCAGCGCACACAACTATAGATATCCCATGATGATCCCGTCGGACCAGTGCATGGTGGACATACAACAACAATGCACAAATGCACATTAACAACAATACACAATGTATCACAACATGATCGACACTAAATGACAAAAATGATTAGAGTACTTTAGGAAATAGATCATATGGAAACTAATTACCTTGTGAAATCTAGAAACTTTTATAGTCCATTGGTATTGGTGATCTAACGGCTGTAGATGAGTAGAATTATATGTATTTATGTATTTTTATTGCATTATTTGTTGTATATACTAGCGACCAGCTTGATGCAACAAATAATAACAAATATGCAATGAAATTACTTAATAATGTAATTGGTTTCTAGATTTCACCATTAAGGGTGTTTCCACCATAATCAATTCCTATATATATAGCATAATAATAGAAGATGGAGAGAAAGATGAAGCATGAGAAAGATGAAGCATTTGAACAAATATTAAAAATGATTGTATGTAATACACATAGTTCTTACAAAATGGCCAATTTATAGGTTAACATTACACCCTACACAACAAATTGAAATAATTTATAATACAACTAAACTTTGTCATCATATTAAACATTTCAATTCAAATAATATTACTATTAATTTCTATGATTTACTATTTGATTCACATAAGTCATAACTAAAATACCAATTAAAGTAAGAAACAATTTTAACTGGACTGTAAATTAGTGATAACATAATTAAATGTGACGTGTTGAATTAGGTAAATGATTTTGGCACATAGCCTACCTGATCGGGAGACCATGATATGCCCACAAGTAATCTATAGCGTTACATATTCGAAGCATTAGATTAATTCTCTCTCTTATGTAATATTCTCTTAATTTTATATTCTTATTTATTCAAAATCTTGAATCCCACATCAATTTAAAATAATACTTAACTGATGGACAATCCAAATAAATAGAATTCGATATCGTGAATCCCATATCGATTTAAGATAGGACTCCACCAATGGAGAACCTAAATAAGAATATGTATTTTTCAACCACATAGTTATTTTACACACAAGCTTAAGAATACTATTTTTATTGTGTTTATTGGCTATGGATTCGAAGCATTAGATTAATCCTCTCTCCTACGTGGTATTCTCTTAATTTTGGATTTCTATTATCTAAAATCTTAAATCCCATATCAATTTAAAATTATACATAACTGATGGACAATCTAAATAAATAGAATTCGACATCTTGAATCCCACATCGATTTAAAATAGGACTCCACCAATAGAGAACCTAAATAAGTACTTAGAAACAATGTGTATTTTTCAACCACATAGTTATTTTACACCAAGCTTAAGAATATTATTTTTATTGTGTTTAATTTGGCTAATTATTAAGTTGGACAAATAAATAGTTTAAATTTTTAGTGGAAATTTAATTGGGCCAATAATTAAATTTATATTAATTTTAAATGTTACTTAACCACAATCTAAATCAATAGAATTCATTGTCTTGAGTCCCACATTGATTTAAAATAAAACTTCACCAATGAAGAACCTAAATAAATATTTAGAATTCAATGTGTATTTTTTAATTCCATATTTATATTTCACACATAAGCTTAAGAATTTTATTTTTACTGTGTTTAATTTATCCAATTATTAAGTTGGACAAATAAATAGTTAAATTTTTTAGTTAAAAATTAATTTGATCAATTATTAAATTTATATTAATTTATTTGTCTAAAATTTAAATATCACATCTATTTTATTTAGTAGTTTTATTTTTATTGAAAATTTTAGTTTGGCTAACATTAATAATATCAGTTATTAATAATTTACTTTATTTTTTATTTGAAAATCTAATTTGACCAATTATCAACTTTGTGTTAATCGCACATCGATCTTAAATGAGGCTCTATCGATTTGTGTACTAAATAAATATTTAAAATTAATATTATTTTTAACTCCATAATTACTTTGCATGTTTAATAGTTTTAAATTAATTGATAAAAATAATTTGGCTAATATTAATTTGGCCGATTCTTAAGCTAAATGAATAGTTTTATTCTATTAAAAATTTAATTTGGCCAATTATTATGTTTGTATTAATCGTACTTATATATAAATTTAATTCCCACATCGTTTTTAAACAAGACTCCATCGATTGGATAACCTAAATAAATACTCACAATCTGTAATATTCGTATTTTTCTTTTCCCAGTACTTTCTTGATTTGGTGCTTTTCTTGTCTTGGTGGCTCGTGTGTGACCGTATGTGTATCTCGAGGATACTTATTTTCGGATTTATTTTACTCAATTCCGTAATTTCTAACTTCTCCGTCGCTTATTGATCCGATTCTCGTAATTGTTGTTCGGAACTGTAGTTTCGGGGTTGCCGTGAATCCATTGTATGTTATCACGCGTATTGTGTTGTTCCGTTTGATGCTTCGGTCGTGTTTCGGTATTTTGGACTGTTGTTACCCTGTACCTAACGCGAGCTAATATTATTGTATAGCGCACGCTAATCATCCTTCAGTAGCGCACGCTACGCTTGATTGGTAGCGCGCGCTAGCGAGTCAGTCCAGTACTGGACAGTTTACTTCTCGACTCGGTCAGGTGCTCAGTTAGCGCACGCTATGGCCGATAGCGCGCGCTACCGAGATGCTGTTAGCGCACGCAGAATGGCCGACAGCGCATGCTAACAGGGTCAGGTGAGTACTGGGCAGTTCACTTCTGGACTCGGCTGATGTCCAGGTAGCGCACGTTATGGCCGATAGCGCACGCTACCGAGAGGCTATTTGCGCACGCTAACCGTCCAGAACTCTGGGTACTGGAGTCGGGTGTTAACTTTTTGGACTGGAGTTTTTACCCGTTAGCGCACGCTAACTTTTAAGGATTAGCGCACGCTAACGCTCCCTGGCTATATAAACCAGGGAGTTGACCCAGATTTTCACTTTTTCTCTTTTCTTCTCCTCCGCCGCGGCTTAGAGTTTCCTCAGGCAATTTTCGGGTGATTTCTTCCTACGATCACTTCAGACATCAATTACCTGGAGCTCTTGAAGTAGATTAACAACACCTACTTGTGTTCTTCATCCTCAATCCAAGGTAAATCTTTTAGAACCCTACTTTTGGGTAATTTGGGGAGTTTTGGATTTTCGTCCGATTCGATCCGTTTTGTTGGTTAATTCATGATGAATATGATTAATCTTATTGGTATTCTTAGTTTCCCTATGGATTCATGGTATATTTCGTAGTTGTTGCGTATTCGAGAGGGTTTGGTTGTGGTCTGCCCTCGTTGTTGTTGTTAAACGAATATACATGAATTGTAGGCGGGTTTTCTGGTATATTCCTTTTCCATATTCGTTTGGAGATGGTTGTGACTGTATTCTTCGAATCGTTAGGTTCGGTTCCGTTGGTTCCTAGTGTTCGTTGGTGATTTTCCTTTCCATTCGTTGCGTCGTCAATTACTCAAGGCAAGTATTTTTGGAAACCTTTATGCTTAACATGAAATGGTAATGTATATTGTGTGTTCTTCGCTCACCTCGGGAGGGTCCGACGGGGCCTCGAGGGAATCTATGACTTCACTCTAGATTCACGAGTTTATTTTGCTATCCAGCTCGGGAGGGTCCTTAGAGGCCTCGAGTGGGATTTGTGGCTTCGTCCCGGTCCTAGGCGATGCCTGTGCGTGATTTGTTTTATGATTATGGCCAGCTTGAGAGGGTCCTTAGGGGCCTCGAGTGGGATTTGTGGCTTCGTCCCGGTCCTAGGCAAATGTGGTTGACTGTTTGTTTCCGGAAAAGACATGTCTCGTTTTTGGCTTTGAAATGATATTGGTGCATTATACTATGAAATGTGTAAGCGAATGGTTTGCCTTGATTAGTTGTACTAGCGTAATTGCTAACCCCTTTGGGGACCCGTTTTGGGGAAATTCTTGTTATGAATTCAGGTTATGATCAGCTGGACAAGCGGGCGCTGGGGCAGTACGAGGATGTTGGCCAGGGTCGTTGACATGTGCATTTGAGTCCTTTTTATTTTTTTGGTTTCCCTTCGATGTGGTTGTTATCTACTTTACAAACTTGTAGAACGTACTCGCGAGTACTTAGGATTTTCTCTTTGGATTTTGAATTGTATTTTTGTTGAAGTAATTATGGTTGTCGATGCTGATTATTCTGCCGGTTGTACCGGGCGTGTTGTTTGATTTTCATCTGGATGATGTGTGATTTTACTGTGGTATTTTTTTGTCTAGCCTGGTGGGTCTCATGTAGGGGTCCACGGCGTTGTAATATATCTTGAATATCTCGGGGTGCTATAGAAAATTGTATCAGAGCTCTAGGTTTATGGATACCTAGGCGTGTCGGTTATTTGGGTCTAGTTGTGTTTTGTGTTGCATATTGTCACACCGCTGCCAGCATCTCGGTACTTCTAGTGCTCGTAAGTTTTCCTTACT
Source organism: Orobanche coerulescens (assembly GCA_033398695.1). Taxonomy (NCBI): domain Eukaryota; kingdom Viridiplantae; phylum Streptophyta; class Magnoliopsida; order Lamiales; family Orobanchaceae; genus Orobanche; species Orobanche coerulescens. Next base: position 85,654,402 of record CM065814.1, on the reverse strand, counting down.
CGATTCTTTGTTTTCTCGTAACGTAGTTCCGTTTCCTGAATTGTGGATGTTTTCCTCTCTTACTTATCATCGAGTTGCTTTTGCTACCTCTTAACACCAGTATGGATGCTGGAAGAGGTCGTGGTCGTGGTCGTGGTCGTGGACGCGGCTGGGGACGTGGGGCAGCCAGTGGAGCGGCCACGTCGCATTCTTCGGGAGCCGGCAGCATCGGTGACTGACATAGCCATGCTTCTTCCCAAGATGGCGCTGACCTTGGTGTTTCGGCTGTTATGCAACAGATGGTAAACCAAATGGCGGCGATAGCCCAGGCAGTTCAGAATCCGGCCCATGCTGCTCGGGACGGAGCTGACCGTTGGCTCCAGGATGTCATCAAGATGCATCCTCCTCAGTTCATGGGAACCTCTTCCCCAATTAGCTGGGAAGGGTGGATCAAGGAGATATCCAAAGTCTTCGTCGCTACCAACTGTCCCGAGGACCGCAAGGTCCCTATTTCCTAGTACTTTCTTACTGGGGACGCTACTGATTGGTGGGAGGCCGTTGGGCCTAAGGATCACGTTGCTTCGTGGGCAGAATTTAAGGACCTGATGGAGACTGAGTATTTTCGGTGGCCGGTTAGACAGGCTCGAGTCCATGCCTTCTATGATGCTCAACCGCGGGATATTCCTGTCTCCCAAGCTATTGCCGATTTCAACAAAGAGTTGGGTTATTTGAAGACCCAAGTTATCGAGGAGAGCGACAAAATTTTTCATTTTTCCAGACGAATGAAGCTGTCAATCCGGGACTATATGTCTGGGCTCGTCTGTACTACTTTGAAGGATTACCAGAGTCGAGCTCTTGCCAATGATTTGTCCGTGACGGCCAGTACGGCGGTTCGGGAGAGTAAGAAACAGAAATCCGCTGGAAATTTCTCAGGTCACAAGGGTGGAGGCCAGCAGAAATTTCAATCTGCGAGTATCCCTGCCGGCGGTTTGGCTCATTTTTCTGGGAGTTCTCAAGGTGCTACTAGAACCTCTGTTCGTGAACTTAAATACTTTAACTGCGGCAAGTCGAGCTATCAAAATCGGGAGTGTCCACTTCCGTCTTTGACTTGTCATACTTGTGGTCAGTCGGGCCACAATGCTTTCTTTTGTGAGCGGGTAGGACAGCTTCTTGGTGCTCAGACGAGCGTGAACCAGGGCTTCTTTGCTCCGCAGTCTCCACCGAGTGTCAGCCGGGGAAGAGGTCGGGGTCAGCTCGCTATAGGGGGAGCTTCCAGTGTCGGCTCTGCCCCTACACGTATCTATGAGATGAGGAGGGCCGATGATCCAGCGGCCACCGTGGCGACAGGTAACGTTCACATCCATTCTCATCCTGTCAGTGTGCTTTTTGATTCGGGTGCTACGCATTCATTTATTTCTCTGGAGTGTGTGCGCCGTTTGAGTCTTGACTGTTTGTCGCCCTGCGAGCCATTCATTGTTAAACTCCCTAGCGGTGATAGAATCGTTGGCAATCGAGAGGTCTGAGACTGTTCTGTGTTTATTTGTGAGAGAGCTTGGCTCTCTAATCTTATTGTTGTGGGTATTAAGGGTGAGGATTTGATTCTCGGGGATGATTAGCTCGAGCGGGATGGAGCAATCATGAACTACCACACGAGGATCATTACCATGCTATCTGAGGACGGCACCGAGCACTCTTTCACGGGGTGAAAGAGAAAATAGAAGTTCGTAATTAATGCCTTGAAGGCGATGAGACTCCTGCGAAAGGGGTGTACTGGTTATTGGTGCTACGCCTTGAAAGCAGATAGTGGTGGAGTCGAGCTTTCATCAATCCCAGTAGTTAATGAGTTTCTTTCCTGACGAGTTACCGGGATTACGTCGGACCGTGAGATAGAGTTTGCTATCGAGTTAGAGCCGGGTGCGGCTCCGATTTCGAAGGTGCCGTATCACATGGAACCTTCAGAGATGGCCGAGTTGAAGAATCATTTGAGTGACCTTCTTGAATCGGGATATATTCAACCGAGCGCTTCGCATTGGGGCGTACTGGTTCACTGCATTTGTGTATCGACTACCGCGAGCTAAACAAGGTGACCATCAAGAACAAGTATCCTCTGCCGAGGATTGATGACTTGTTTGATCAGTTGCAGGGAGCTGCAGTATTCTCGAAGATTGACTTGATATCGGTGTACTATCATCTTCGGGTGAAGGAGTCCGACGTGCCGAGAACAGCTTTTCGGACGAGATACGAACACTATGAGTTTGTAGTTATGTCTTTTAGGTTAACTAATGCATCGGCGGTGTTCATGCAGTTGATGAACAAAGTCTTTATTGAGTATTTTGATAAGTGTGTCGTCGTCTTCATTGACGATATCCTTATCTATTCGAGGAACGAGGAGGAACACGCGTATCGTTTGCGGGTAGTGCTGGACATTTTGAGGACCGAGCAACTCTATGCAAAGTTCTCGAAATGTGAGTTCTGGCTGAAGGAAGTGATGTTTCTGGGTCATGTGATTTCATCCGAGGGTGTTCGTGTGGACCCACAGAAGGTTGAGGCAGTGTTGGATTGGGCACCGCCTAAGAATGTGAAGGAGGTCCGTAGTTTCTTGGGTTTAGCTGGCTACTACCGTAGGTTCGTCGAGGGTTTTTAGAAACTAGCTCGGCCACTTACACAGTTGCTCCAAAAGTCCAAGAAGTTCGTCTGGAATGACGAGAGGCAGTCGAGTTTTGAGGAGCTGAAGAGGTGTTTGACTTCAGCCCCGATTTTGGCGTTATCATGTGGCAATGAGGGTTTCGCTATTTATAGCGATGCTTCGGGTCAGGGTCTTGGGTGCGTGTTGATGCAGCACGGCAAGACTATTGCGTTTGCGTCGAGATAGTTGAGGTCGTATGAGCTTAACTACCCTACCCACGATTTGGAGTTAGCGGCAGTTGTCTTTGCGCTCAAGATTTGGCGTCACTATCTTTTGGGCTCTGCAGTTCAGATTTTTACATATCATAAAAGTCTGAAATACATATTTACCCAGCAGGAGTTGAATATAATGCAGAGGAGGTGGTAAGAGTTGATTAAGGATATTGACCTCAAAATCCTTTATCATCCAGGCAAGGCGAACATTGTGTCCGACGCCTTGAGTCAGAAATCGGTCTCTTTGCGGACACTTGAGATCCTTACATCTCAATCGGAGCTTTAGCGGGATTTGATTAGGCTGAGTGTTGAGGTGTTGTTGCCGGGAGCCGTTGGGCAACTCTGTGCTTTAGAGATTTCGTCATCCTTGATCGATGAAATTAAACAGAAGCAGTTAGAGGATCCGATGATTATCCAAATCCAAGAGAATGTTCTTAAGGGAAAGTCTCATGGGTTTGTGATTCATGAAGATGGTGTATTGAGATTCCAGAGTCGTCTGTGTGTGCCGAACGACTTGGAATTGAGGCAGAGTATTTTACGTAAGGCCCATGCTACACCTTACTCCATTCATCATGGTTCGAGTAAGATGTACAAGGACCTGAGAAGGAATTTCTGGTGGAATGACATGAAGGAGGGGGTCGCACGGCTTGTAGCTAGATGTTTGACTTATCAGCAAGTCAAAATCGAGCATCAGCGACCGGCCGGATTGTTGCAGTCACTTCCCGTTCCGGAATGGAAATAGGAAGATATATCAATGGATTTCGACACAAGTTTGCCGAGATCGAGATCAGGCATGAATATGGTTTGGGTGATTGTTGATCGCCTAACCAAGTCGGCACATTTTCTAGGCATCAAGGATACTTGGGGCCCTGAGAAGTTGGCTCGTGTGTTTATTGCGCAGATTGTGAGGCTTCACGGTACTCCGAAGTCTATTGTTTCGGATCGGGATGGCCATTTTGTATCGCACCTTTGGCAGGTGGTGCATAAGGCGTTGGGTACTCGTTTGCGTTTGAGTACCTCTTTTCATCCTCAGTCAGATGGATAGTCGGAGCGCACTATCTAGACGTTTGAGGATATGTTACGTGGTTGTGCTGTCGACTGGAGTATTGACTGGGAGGAGCATTTTCTATTGATCGAATTCACGTACAACAATAGTTGGCACGCGTCAATTCAGATGGCACCGTATGAGGCACTTTATGGGCGGCGTTGTCGATCGCCGATTTGTTGGAACAAAGCGTCCGATTTGGTCGGGACCGAACCGGATATCGCTTTAGAGACGAGGCGGAAGGTAGAATTGATTCGAGAACGAATGTTGACTGCTCAGAGTCGACAGAAGTCATATGCCGACTTCCGTCATTGACCTTTGGAGTTCGAGGTGGGAGACCATGTTTTGCTAAAGGTGTCGCCGACGAGGGAAGTTTTCCGCTTCGGGAAGAAAGGGCCGAGGTTTATTGGGCCCTTTGAGTTTCTCGAGCGAGTCAGTGATTTGGCATACCGTTTAGCGCTACATCCGGACTTGAGTCATGTTTATAGCATTTTCCACGTTTCCCAGCTGAGGAAATATGTTCCGGATCCTAGTCACATCATCGACTATGGTGAGATTGATGTCGCCGAGGATATTACCTTCGAGGAACGCCCCCTGAAAATTTTGGAGCACCGTGAAAGCGACTGAGGCATAAGACCATCCCCTTGGTCAAAGTGCAGTGGTCGAGACATGGTGTCGAGGAGGCAACTTGGGAAACCGAGGATAACATGCGTGCTAGGTACCCCGAGTTGTTTGTTTCTTAAGTTTCGGGACGAAACTTATTTTTAGAGGGGTAGAATGTAATATCCGCATTTTTCTTTTCCTAGTACTTTCTTGATTTGGTGATTTTATTGTATTGGTGGCTCGTGTGTGACCGTATGTGTATCTCTAGGATACTTATTTTTGGATTTATTTTACTCAATTCCGCAATTTCTAACTTCTATGTCGCTTATTGATCCGATTCTCGTAATTGTTGTTCGGAACCACCGTTTCAGGGTTGCCCCAAATCCATTGTATGTTATCATGCGTATTGTATTGTTCTGTTTGATGCTTCGGTCGTGTTTCGGTGTTTCAGGCCTTTGTTACCCTGTGCCTAATGCGCATTAATATTATTGTATAGCGCACGCTAGGCATCCTTCAGTAGCGCACGCTACGCTTGATTGGTAGCGCGCACTAGCGAGTCAGTCCAGTACTAGACAGTTTACTTCTGGATTCGGTCATGTGCCAAGGTAGCGCACGCTATGGCCGATAGCGCACACTACCGAGATGCTGTTAGCGCACGCATAATGGCCAACAGCGCACGCTAACGGGGTCAGGTGAGTACTGGGCAGTTCACTTCTGGACTCGGCTGATGTCCAGGTAGCGCACGCTATGGCCGATAGCGTGCGCTACCGACAGGCTATTAGCGAACGCTATGTTTTGGATAGCGCACGCTAACGGTCCAGAACTCTGGGTACTGAACTAGGGTGTTAACTTTCTGGACTGGAGTTTTTACCCGTTAGCACACGCTAACTTTTAAGGATTAGTGCACGCTAACGCTCCCTGGCTATATAAACCAGGGAGTTAACCCAGATTTTCACCTTTTATCATTTCTTCTCCTCACCCGCGGCTTAGAGTTTCCTCAGGCGATTTTCGGGCGATTTCTTCCTCCGATCACTTCAGACGTCAATTACCTGGAGCTCTTGAAGTAGATTAACAACACCTACTTGTGTTCTTCATCCTCAATCCAAGGTAAATATTTTAGAACCCTACTTTTGGGTAATTTGGGGAGTTTTGGATTTTCGTCCGATTCATTCCGTTTTGTTGGTTAATTCATGATGAATATGATTAATCTTATTGGTATTCTTAGTTTCCCTACGGATTCATGGTATATTTTGTAGTTGTTGTGTATTCGAGAGGGTTTGGTTGAGGTCCGCCCTCATTGTTGTTGTTAAACAAATATACATGAATCGTAGGCGGGTTTTTGGGTGTATTCCTTTTCCGTATTCGTTTGGAGATGGTTGTGACTGTATTCTTCGAATCGTTAAGTTCGGTTCCGTTGGTTCCTAGCGTTCATTGGTGATTTTCCTTTCCGTTCATTGCGTTGTCAATTACTCAAGGCAAGTATTTTTGGAAATCTTTATGCTTAACATGAAATGGTAATGTATATTGTGTGTGCTTTGCTCACCTCGGGAGGGTCCGACGGGGCCACGAGGGAATATATGATTTCACTCTGGATTCACGAGTTTGTTTCACTAGCCAGCTCGGGAGGGTCCTTAGAGGCCTCGAGTGGGATTTGTGGCTTCGTCTCGGTCCTAGGCGATGCCTGTGCGTGATTTGTTTTATGATTATGGCCAGCTCGAGAGGGTCCTTATAGGCCTCGAGTGGGATTTGTGGCTTCGTCCCGGTCCTAGGCAAATGTGATTGGATATTTGTTTCTGGAAAAGTCATGTCTGGTTTTTTGCTTTGAAATGATATTGGTGCATTGTACTATGAAATGTGTAAGCGAATGGTTTGTCTTGATTACTTGTACTAGCGTAATTGCTAACCCCTTTGGGGACCCGTTTTGGGGAAATTCTTGTTATGAATTTCAGGTTATGATCAGCTGGATAAGCAGGCGCTGGGGCAGTACGAGGATGTTGGCCAGGGTCGTTGACATGTGCATTTGAGTCCTTTTTATTTTTGTGGTTTCCCTTCGATGTGGTTGTTATCTACTTTACAAACTTATAGAACGTACTCGCGAGTACTTATGCTTTTCTCTTCGGATTTTGAATTGTATTTTTGTTGAAGTAATTATGGTTGTCGATGCTGATTATTCTGCCGGTTGTACGGGGCGTGTTGTTTGATTTTCATCTGGATGATGTGTGATTTTACTGTGGTATTCTTTTGTCTAGCCTGGTGGGTCCCACATAGGGGTCCACGGCGCTGTAATATACCTTGAATATCTCGGGGTGTTACACAATCAATATGTATTTTTGCACCTCACAATTATTTTGCACCATTAATAGTTACTAGTTTTGTTTTTATTAGAAATTTAATTTGATCAATATTTTTTCTGCCTAGACATAATAAATTTCTCTGATATTAATTGAGTCAATTTTTATGTTGATGAAGTAAATAGTTTTACTTATATATATATATATATATATATAATAGTCGATTTGTATTTTACCATCACATTTCTCATATGCAATTAACTTAATCAATTATTGGGTTGGCTAAATAAATATTGTTATTTTATTGAAAATGAATTTTAGGCAATTATTGAGTTGACCAAATAAACAATCCTATTTCTTTGAAATTTTTTATTATTATGTATTTTAATTTGTCAAATTTATCAATGTCTAACAATTTAAGCGAATTTGAATTTTGTTAAATTCAGACATAACAACTGATTATTGTAACAATGCTAAACTCACCTTGGAGAACCGATGACAAAAAAAAAAGAAAAAAAAAAAAGAAGAAAATAAGTATTGTAACAACTTATATTTCATTATGTAGATTTTATAAGTTTTAATAGATTTGGGTAATTCATTCATATAATCAATATGTATTTTACCATCATATTTTTCATCCCCAATTAATTTGACCAATTATCGAGTTGGCAAATAAATAGTATTATTTTTATTAAAAGTGTAATTCAACAAATCATTAAGTTGGCCATATAAATATTTTGTATTAAAAAATTAATTTGACTAATATATTGACATTTAATTTAATTTATTTATCAATATATAATAATTTGAGTAAATTTAAATTATTTTAAAGCCAGACGTAACAACCAATTATTATAACAACTTAAATTTAATTATTTAGATTTTGTATATTTTAATAGATTTGGGCAATTAGAGCATATAACTATACAAATTTGTGAGGGAAGCATGTACTAAAATTATTTTTTTGGAACGGGTATAGGTATATAATATATAAATTGGCTTCGGATGATTGAACCTTATCTGTATTGTTTCGGGTATCACTATATGGATTGGGGATAAAAATGTGTAGTAAATTCATCTTTAAGTCAGATTTTGGACGGATACGGTTATATAAATTATAAACAGGTTCGAGTGGCGCCCGATTTGTGGGTGTCACGTTCTCAATCTCAAGGTAAATTATGATAAGTGTTGCATGTTTGGAGTCAACGGAGATGAGGCGTGACTTCAAGAGATGGAAAGAGGTCGTCTGAATTATATAGTGAGCTGCATACCAAACCAAACCAAACCAAACATACCCAGTATATCCCGCTCAGAGCAGGGTCTGGGGAGGGTAAGATGTACGCAGACCATGCCCCTACTTATTACGGTAGGGAGCCTGTTTCCGTGAAGACCCTCAGCTTAGTGCACAACAACATATTAAGTGAAAAATAGAAAGGGAAGCATATGATACGAAAAAACTCAATACCATACCTGAGCCCATGGCTTAATACACATGGGACTTACCTAAGAGGAATTTGGCTACTTCACTCCCAATGAACGCTGCTCCGACAGAAGAGAGGTTGACTCCGCGCACAGCTCCCTGTCAAAAATACACCACACGCAAAAGGCAATAGGATAAAATATACAATAAATGTAAAAATGCCATGCTCTAGGTCAAAGCTAACCGAGACAACCCAACCCTGAGGCTCTCAACTACAACACCACTCCCAACTAAAGAATCTACAACTCTGATCTGGCGCCTCCAAGCGCACCTATCAACAGTCATGGTCTCGGAAAGGTTTAAGGCCTTCAAATCCAATCTCAGCTGCTCCTCCCACGTCCTCCTCGGTCTGCCTCTCCTCCTCTCCCCGACAACTACTAAACACTCGACCCTCCTCACCGGAGCAGATGCCTGCCTCCTGTGGACGTGGCCAAACCATCTCAATCTCCCTTCCCTAACTTTCGCTGAAATTGGCGCCACTTCTAGCGCGTTCCTGAAGACCCCGTTCGAGATTCTATCTAACATTGTGCGACCACACGACCAGCGTAACATTCTCATTTCAGCTGCTTCCAACTTTCTCTCAAGCGACTTCTTCATCGCCCAACATTCGGAGCCATACAACATTGCAGGTCGGATTGCCGCTCTATAGAATTTACCCTTCAACTTTAGAGGGACTTTCTTGTCGCACAGGACCCCTGTCGCTGCTCTCCACCTTAGCCACCCCGCCTTGATGCAATGAGTGACATCATCTTCATACTCACCTTCCTTCTGAGTGATCTAACCCAAATACTTGAATTTATCCATACGAGGAATGATCTGATCCGCAATCATTACCTCTAAATCTTCCTCGTTGGCCTCACCACTAAAGTTACACCAGAGATACTCTGTCTTAGATCGGCTCACACGCAAGCCCTGGGATTCTAACTTAGACCTCCATAGCTCCAACTTCGAGTTCACCTTCCTCCTCGACTCCGCCACTAACACAATGTCGTCAGCAAAAAGCATGCACCACGGGACGCCATCTTGTATCCCCCGCGAAATGACGTCAAGAATCAGAGCGAATAGAAGAGGGCTTAGCGCCGACCCCTGGTGTATCCCTATCTCAACCGGGAAATACTGGGTGTCACCAACTGGGGTCCTAACGCACGTCCTAGCTTGGGAGTACATGTCTTGGATCGCCCTAACGAACGGCAACGACACCCTCCTCTCTACTAGGCTCCTCCAAATAACATCGCGCGGAATGCTATCATAGGCTTTCTCTAGATCTATGAACACCATATGGAGGTCCTTACGCCGCTCTTTAAACTTCTCCATAAGGCGTCTGACGAGATGAATGGCCTCAGTTGTGGACCTCCCCGGCATGAGGCCAAATTGATTCTCCGAGATCTCAACTTCTCTTCTAACCCTGCACTCCACCACCCTTTCCCAAAGATTCATAGTATGACTGAGGAGTTTAATACCCCTATAGTTACTACAACTCTGAGCATCGCCTTTGTTCTTGAAAAACGACACGACAATACTATGCCTCCACTCCGTCGGCATTTTAGAACCTCTGAGGAGGATGTTGAACAGCTCTGCTAGCCACTGAACTCCGACTTCCCCCAGACAAAGCCACACCTCAATAGGGATCTGATTCGGGCCTACAGCCTTAGCTCTACCTATTTTCATTAGGGCACCCTTTACTTCGTCCTTACTGATGCTTTCACAGGAACTAAACGAACGGGCAGAAGATAGACTAACTCCTTGCACCACCGAGTCACTACCCCTAGCCTCATTGAAAAGTTCAAAAAAATACTTATTCCACCTCTCCTTAATAGCCACATCGTTCACTAATACTTGGCCCAAATCATCCTTAATAAACTTAACGGGACCCAGGTGGCACCGCCCTCTTTCTCTAGCTTTCGCTAGTTTAAAAATAGCATTCGCTCCTTCTTTGGTGTCTAGGCACTTGTACATATCCTTGTAAGCCTCCCCTTTAGCCTTAGCCACTGCCTTCTTAGCCTCTCTTTTCGCCACCTTGTACGCTACAATCTTCAAGATTCTCTCCTCCCCAGCATTAACCGACAAAAGCTCCTTAAATAGCGCTTGTTTAGCTTTAACCTTCTTTTGGACCTCCTCATTCCACCACCATGCCTCCCTAGGTCCACTAGACCTACCCGAAGAAACCCCCACCACCTTCTCGCCCACCCTCCTAATAGCATTGGCCATGCTGGTCCACATAAGGTTAGCATCGCCCCCTTGCAAAAAACCTCCTTCGCGGGTCAGAGACTCTTTGAATACTGCCGCCTTCTCACCCTTCAGATCCTTCCAGAGAATCCTCGGTCTAGCTTCTCTAGCCCTGCTAACAACACGACCTCCCATGGATAAATCTATAGCCAGCAACCGGTGTTGAGAAGCACAGGCCTCGCTCCGGAACACCTTGCAGTCCACGCACGCCCTAGCATCACGACTGCGTAAAAGAAGGTAGTCAATTTGGGTGTTGTGCCCCCCACTACTGAAGGTGATGAGGTGCTCAGCTCTCTTCTGAAAAATAGAGTTTGCAATTACCAACTCATGCACAGTGGCAAACTCCAACAGTGCGGAACCTCCGGCATTCCTAACTCCGAAGCCGAAACCCCCATGCGCACTACGGTAACCATCCACCCCCTCACCAATGTGCCCATTGAAATCGCCCCCCAAAACAATAGATTGATCGTCCGGAATACACCCGACCAACTCATCTAAACAAACCCAAAAAGCTTCTTTAACAAGCTCACCCAAACCAACATGAGGGGCATACGCACATACCACGTTAACCACCTTCTCCCCAACCACCACTCTAACGGACATAATCCTATCATTACACCTCTTCACCTCCACGACGTTGTCCTTAAGCTCTTTAGATAAAAGAATACCTGTAACACCCCCAAATCCTATTGGGTTATTACAGTGCCGTGGACCCCACGCCAGGAGATCCACCAGGCGAACATGACTAAAATACATTAAATTAAACAACAAGGGAAAATCATAGTCCCTACCATGATATCCGACACAATATTCCGATAAGGAATTTCAACGACAAAAGTGGCCTACATGGCCAAAATGAAATACAACAAAGATCCACGAACATCTGCTCGGTAATACAACACGACAACAATCGACAAGACCGGAGTAGACTCCAAATCGATCGACCAACAATGAACAACTCGGACTAGTATCGCTCGTATGCCTCGCCGCCATCGTCATGCCCCCGTGCCTCAACTCTCTCCTCGCAAGCACCTAAAACATGAAAACATGTTACGCCCCACGGTCGGTCATCCAGATAATGAACATCAAATACATGTATAACATGATATGCATCCAAAGGCGTAATGAAACGGTATAATGATGATAATAATACGAGATGCTCACAAACCAAGGTAAGAACCGAGCATTCGTGAAATACTATGCCCACGGCATACTATTAATACTGCTCGATGTGTTAGAACATAAGTGCCCAACGGCGAATCATAATCACGTAACACCACAATGAATTACACGACATGAACCAAACCGTAACAGGATTAAATATGAATCACAATGCCCCGAGGCTCCAATGAAATTAACAAGACAATCACAAGGCCTAAAAATAGCCGAAAATCACAAATATCACGGTCACATGAAGCCGAAATGACCAAAGTCGTATTGATTAGGGCAAGCCACGCATGAAAGCCGTATCACAATTAGGGCGAAGCCACGGCATGAAAGCCGTATCACAATTAGGTCGAAGCCACGGCATGAAAGCCGTATCACAATTAGGGCGAAGCCACGGCATGAAAGCCGTATCACAATTAGGGCCGAAGCCACGGCATGAAAGCCGTATCACAATTAGGGCCGAAGCCACGGCATGAAAGCCGTATCACAATTAGGGCCGAAGCCACGGCATGAAAGCCGTATCACAATTAGGGCCGAAGCCACGGCATGAAAGCCGTATCACAATTAGGGATGGTATGCTGTCTTGAGTCGGCCAGCACCATCCTCGACAGTCCCAACTCAACACCTCGATTGCCTTAGAACGGCTAATCGATGACAATGATGCAGCAGATGATTCCATGAATGCTTGAGCGCTTCGATTTCCTTATAATGGCTAATCGATATGAACGATATGATGAATGATTGAATACCTCGATTGCCTTAGAACGGTCAATCGATACAATGATATAGTGAATGATTGAATATTTCGATTTGTCTGCGAACGGCAATTCGATAACAATGATATGAAGGATGCCTCGGTACCTTTAATCGGTTACCGACGACGAAGGTGAGAAATGAATAAGCCAATGCCTTTAATCGGCGTGTACAGTTTTAATGACAATCCAAAAAGGAATAACAATAAATATTTGGCAAAATTGCCGAAAGGTATCGTATCGAACGATCTCTTAATATCAATGAATTCATGAAGAGACTAAGTCTCGGAATGATACAACACATTTATACACATATATGATGACATTAATCTCATTGACTAGTACAAGTATAAAACTTGCCTCAAACCGAAGGCGAGAAGGTACTTCCACGATCAACGCCCTTAATGAAATTATCGGCCGCTCGAACAACCTTGAACAACATAAATACCAACAATTCTCTTAATACACGAATCAAGCATGATCACAACCAACTCAAAAGTCGATACAACAATACCCGAAACTCATTGGGGCATTAAAACAAACGCGTTGTAAACAATCTCCAATTGTTTACAACCAAAACTCAATTACATCCGAAACCAACTTCCAATGAATGATTCAAACCCACAAAACCCCATGAATACTATCAATAATCCAAAATGAATATCCGAAAACGTGATTATAACGACAATTAATCGAAAACCCCCAATTTCAACTCGATATTCAAAGTGTTCTTGAATAATCCCTCAATAATCCAATGAATCCTTATATAAACTCATAATCATATACATGTCCCTTCATATAACATGATTATAACGTCCAAAACATCATATCTCAACATAGAATCGACATACAAGGTGTTGAAGAATATTACCTTTGAAGATCCAAGTACTTTAATCCGAAGAACACGCGTTAAATTGATTATTCGGGCTTCACGATCGAAAGGAGATGAAGAAAATCAAACACCCAAATAATTTGTGAAGGAAAAACCTTCCCTCAAGCTTACTCACTCGGTTGAAGGTGAAGAAAAGGGGAAAAAATGGCTGAAATGCTGAAAAAAACGAATTTAAGGGAGTTGATCGTCACGGACACGGCCCGCGTGCCGATCGGGCACGGTCGTGTCGCATACCGGCCGGTTGGCTGGCGACAGGACTCGACCGTGTCCCGCATGACACGGTCGCGGCGTGGAGGGCCTCCCGACAGCTGACCCGTCCGACTGACTTCGGCATGACTCGATCGCGCTGCACGACACGGCCGGGCGTGTCGGCAGCCGCTCGCTTATCCGGAAGGGTTCGACTCGGCCGTGCTGCACGACACGGCCGGGTCCTCGAGGCGAACACTTCGGCACTTTCCGGACGAGTACGGCACGGGCCGTGTCGGACGACACGGCCGAAGTTCGTTCGGCGTTGATCGCCAAAATTAAAAATGAGCGGTTGAGCTAAAACGACCATAACTCTCTCGTCCGGACTCCGATTGACTCACCGTTCGAACCATTAGAAAGATAACTCGATGCTCTATAATATTGCAAAGATTTAGAATTTTTGGAGTTACCAAAAATTAATGGTGATCTAACAAAGTCGAACTCATATGAGGAAAGTTGAAACAATGAACAATAACGATACACAACTCGAAGTTTTTCCGAACGGTGAACACGGTGAATGAATATGATTGATGAATGATTATAAATGAGTGAAAATCCACTGAGTGACAATCACCGAATGAAATTACTGAATGATAATGACTGAATTACAACCGGGTATTACATACACCCCCCCTTAAAAGAGTTTCGTCCCCGAAACTAAGGGTCAAACAACTCGGGATAATTCTCCCGCATACTATCCTCCGTTTCCCAAGTAGCCTCTTCGACTCCGTGTCTAGACCACTGAATCTTGACCAAAGGAATCGACTTATTCCTCAACTGTTTGATTCGCCGCTCCAACACTCGCATGTGACGCTCCTCGCACGAATGATCATCCGCGATCTCGATTTCGTCGAATCAAGTATGTGACTCGGTCGGCAACATACTTCCGCAATCGAGAGACGTGAAACACATTATGAATTCGTCTCAATGACGGAGGCAAAGCCAATCGATAATCTAACTAAAATACTAGATCCAAAATTTCAAACGGTCCAATGAATCTCGGACTCAACTTCCCCCGTCTTCCGAAACGGAAAATACCTCGACTTGGTACCTCAACGATTAGAGGTATATCCGACGATGAACTCGCCGCTAACTATGATCTCAGAAGGTCACGAGAATGAAAGTGACTAAAATGAATGATGAATGATAATTGACTATAAATCCGACCAGGATTAAGAATGGCTCACCAAGGTGAATTAATAACGTCATGAGTGATAGTTCAAGTGAAATTATTGGAACCGTTGTTCCTCGTGAATTAAATGATTAATTTCATGATGACAAGTCTCAACATGATTGATATATGATGAATGACTTAAGTGAATGAATGAACGACAATGAAATGAATGATTATCCTATTACCGAACAAGAATTAACTTGCTCAAAACCGGTGATGGATGTCATATTGTATCACAGTTAAAGTAAACAACAGTCGAACTCGTCGTCTGAGATGAAGATGCTCTTCCAGCACGAAGACGACTAGAAAACGATCCCTTGGACGTCAGAGTCCGATGTTCCTCTGACAGCTCTTTCCATACCGAGGCAGGAAAGTCACGTGATAATTACAGATCTCGTATGAAGATCGCATTATGATTATGAGACGGAATGATAACAATGAGCATACACGCTCTAACACAATGAATGCATTAATAATGCGTAAAATGATCGTCCACATGACACCGGAATATGATGAGATCGCATGAAAGATCAAATGAGGTAACATGATTACACGGTGAAATTCTGAAATGATTACCTTGAACAAGTTAACAAGGTTGAAAATTCAATCCACAAGATCAACAACCGAACAATGAGATGGATGGATGATTAATGAATTGGTGAGCAATGAGTGAGTGATGAATGCACTAACTAAGCAATGAGATTGAATAAGTGATTAATGATTAACCGAGTAATGAGATAGACCGAGTGAAGAATGAATTAATTGAGTAATGAGATCGATGAGTGATGAATGAATTAATTGAGCAATGAGATCGATCGGGTGATGAATGAATTAATCGAATAATGAGATTGAGTGAGTCTTGAATGAATTACTTGAGTAATGAGATTGGTGAGTGGTGAATGAATTAATCGAGCGATGAGATTAATCGAGTGATTAATGAATTAATGAACAATGAGATTAACTGAGTGATGAATGAATTGGTGAACAATGAGATTGATCGAGTGATTAATGAATTAATCAACAATGAGATTAATTGAGTGATGAATGAATTGATGAACAATGAGATTGATCGAGTGATTAATGAATTAATCAACAATGAGATTAACTCGAGTGATGAATGAATTGGTGAACAATGAGATTGATCGAGTGATTAATGAATTAATCAACAATGAGATTGACTAAGTGATGAAGGAATTAATCGAGTGATGAATGAATTAATTGAGTGATGAATGAATTAATCGAGTGATGAATGATATTGGTCGAGTGATGAATGAATTAACCGAGTGATGAATGAATTATCCGAGTAATGATATTGGTGAGTGATGAGCGAATTAATCGAGTGATGAATGATATTGATCGAGTGATGAATGAATTAATTGAGCGATGAGATTAACAGAGTGATGAATGAATTAACATGATCGACAAGATCAAAATGGTGATTGAGGATTATTAATCGTGAATGAGTTGATCCTTAGCACTTACACAGGTCACACGTGCTCCAAAACAATTAGTCATGAATCAATCGTAACACTAATATCACATATATGTTTCAACAAACATGAAAAATTAATAACATGATGAATATATGAACACAAAGAGAATCGAGTCCTTACACAGGTCATACGAAGCTTCGAGGTCTCGCGATACTAGTCTTCACCGGACGACTCGATGAATGAATGACTCGTGCGAATGCACTAATATTACGACTCACAAAACCTGACTGACTAGATTGTCATAACCCGACAATCCCACTACTACCACGACGGTAGGACCACATAACTCACATCTCAGGGTATTACACAACCCAAATCTCCGATACCATTTCTGTAACACCCCAAATCCTATCAGGTTATTACAAGGTCGTGGACCCCACGCCAGAGATCCACCAAAGTAACATGACTAAAATACATTAAATTAAACAACAAGGGAAAATCATAGTCCCTACCATGATATCCGACACAATATTCCGATAAGGAATTTCAACGACAAAAGTGGCCTACATGGCCAAAATGAAATACAACAAAGATCCACGAACATCTGCTCGGTAATACAACACGACAACAATCGACAAGACCGGAGTACACTCCAACCGATCGACCAACAATGAACAACTCGGACTAGTATCGCTCGTATGCCTCGTCGCCATCGTCATGCCCCGTGCCTCAACTCTCTCCTCGCAAGCACCTAAAACATGAAAACATGTTCCACCCCGGGTCAGTCATCCAGATAATGAACATCAAATACATGTATAACATGATATGCATCCAAAGGCAGAATGAAACGGTATAATGATGATAATAATACGAGATGCTCACAAACCAAGGTAAGAACCGAGCATTCGTGAAATACTATGCCCACGGCATACTATTAATACCTGTTCGACAGGTTAGAACATAAGTGCCCAACGGCGAATCATAATCACAGAACACCACAATGAATTACACGACATGAACCAAACCAGAACAGGATTAAATATGAATCACAATGCCCGGAGGCTCCAATGAAATTAACAAGACAATCACAAGGCCTAAAAATAGCCGAAAACTGTCAAATATCACAGTCACATGAAGCCGAAACAGCCCAAAGCTGTCATTGATTAGGGCCGAAGCCACGACATGAAAGCCGTATCACAATTAGGGCCGAAGCCACGGCATGAAAGCCGTATCACAATTAGGGCCGAAGCCACGGCATGAAAGCCGTATCACAATTAGGGCCGAAGCCACGGCATGAAAGCCGAATCACAATTAGGGCCGAAGCCAAGGCATGAAAGCCGTATCACAATTAGGGCCGAAGCCACGGCATGAAAGCCGTATCACAATTAGGGCCGAAGCCACGGCATGAAAGCCGTATCACAATTAGGGCCGAAGCCACGACATGAAAGCCGTATCACAATTAGGGATGGTATGCTGTCTTGAGTCGGCCAGCACCATCCTCGACAGTCCCAACTCAACACCTCGATTGCCTTAGAACGGCTAATCGATGACAATGATGCAGCGGATGATTCCATGAATGCTTGAGCGCTTCGATTTCCTTATAATGGCTAATCGATATGAACGATATGATGAATGATTGAATACCTCGATTGCCTTAGAACGGTCAATCGATACAATGATATAGTGAATGATTGAATATTTCGATTTGTCTGCGAACGGCAATTTGATAACAATGATATGAAGGATGCCTCGGTACCTTTAATCGGTTACCGACGACGAAGGTGAGAAATGAATAAGCCAATGCCTTTAATCGGCGTGTACAGTTTTAATGACAATCCAAAAAGGAATAACAATAAATATTTGGCAAAATTGCCGAAAGGTATCGTATCGAACGATCTCTTAATATCAATGAATTCATGAAGAGACTAAGTCTCGGAATGATACAACACATTTATACACATATATGATGACATTAATCTCATTGACTAGTACAAGTATAAAACTTGCCTCAAACCGAAGGCGAGAAGGTACTTCCACGATCAACGTCCTTAATGAAATTATCGGCCGCTCGAACAACCTTGAACAACATAAATACCAACAATTCTCTTAATACACGAATCAAGCATGATCACAACCAACTCAAAAGTCGATACAACAATACCCAAACTCATTGGGGCATTAAAACAAGCGCGTTGTAAACAATCTCCAATTGTTTACAACCAAAACTCAATTACATCCGAAACCAACTTCCAATGAATGATTCAAACCCACAAAACCCCATGAATACTATCAATAATCCAAAATGAATATCCGAAAACGTGATTATAACGACAATTAATCGAAAACCCCAATTTCAACTCGATATTCAAGTGTTCTTGAATAATCCCTCAATAATCCAATGAATCCTTATATAAACTCATAATCATATACATGTCCCTTCATATAACATGATTATAACGTCCAAAACATCATATCTCAACATAGAATCGACATCCAAGGTGTTGAAGAATATTACCTTTGAAGATCCAAGTACTTTAATCCGAAGAACACGCGTTAAATTGATTATCCGGGCTTCACGATCGAAAGGAGATGAAGAAAATCAAACACCCAAATGATTTGTGAAGGAAAAACCTTCCCTCAAGCTTACTCTCTCGGTTGAAGGTGAAGAAAAGGGGAAAAAATGGCTGAAATGCTGAAAAAAAACGAATTTAAGGGAGTTGACTGCCTGCCGGACACGGCCCGTGCCGATCGGCACGGTCGTGTCGCATACCTGGCCGATTGGCCGACAGGACTCGACCGTGTCCCGCATGACACGGTCGCGGCGCCGAGGGCCTCCCGATGACCCGTCCGAGCAATGACTCGGCATGACTCGGCCGCGCTGCACGACACGGCCGGGCGTGTCGGCGACGCTCGCTTATCCGGAAGGGTTCGACTCGCCGTGCTGCGACACGGTAGGGTCCTCGAGGCGTACACTTCGCACTTTCCGACGAGTACGGCACGGGCCGTGTCGGACGACACGGCCGAGTTCGTTCGGCGATGATCGCCAAAATCTAAAAATGAGCGGTTGAGCTAAAACGACCATAACTCTCTCGTCCGGACTCCGATTGACTCACCGTTCGAACCATTGGAAAGCTAACTCGATGCTCTATAATATTGCAAAGATTTAGAATTTTTGGAGTTACCAAAAATTAATGGTGATCTAACAAAGTCTAACTCATATGAGGAAAGTTGAAACAATGAACAATAACGATACACAACTCGAAGTTTTTCCGAACGGTGAACACGGTGAATGAATATGATTGATGAATGATTATAAATGAGTGAAAATCCACTGAGTGACAATCACCGAATGAAATTACTGAATGATAATGACTGAATTACAACCGGGTATTACAATACCCACACCATTACTCGAGTTAGCAAGGCCTGAATACCACAATTTATAACCGTTCGCCTCCCTGGACTACGCCCCCTTCCACCTAGTCTCCTGTATACAAGCCACATCAACCCTTCTCTTACCCAAAACATCCACGAGCTCCAAAAGCTTACCGGTCAAGGTACCCAAATTCCAACTACCAACCCGCAAACGGCGCGACATCAACCAACACAAAACACAAACGCACTATGAAAATAAATAAAATGTGGTAGTGTGTAGCAAAAGTGAAAATACGATGAGAATATAAAAGAACAATTTAAGCCGGAAAAACGCAGAGAAAGCACAATAAATATTAGAGATATAGCTAATAAAAAATGAAATTTAACGGAAAAGTACAATGATACCAGCCTTCGAGACGACTTGGAAAAGAGGAAGCCTTCGAGAGGATTCTGAGCAGCTTGAAAAATCGGCAAGGGAACCTGCAATACAACCAGCTATATGCTATACGCTATACTACTGTTAGATTGAAGGGGAGGAAATAAATGCAGCGTTGTATTATTAATTTTCCGGCGATACGCCAGCCAGAAATGGCCAATGCCGGCACTACAAGAATTAGGATTCGCGGTTCACCGGTTAACAGGGAAGGTGCTTTCCGTCGATCCTAATCAATTAATTTGAATTATTCCAAAAATAAAAGGCAAAAGAAATCTCCCACTGAACCTCAATTTCCCAAAAGAGATTCCCTATTACAGAAAAAAAAAAGGGAACAGAACACCGATCTAAATCAGAAATTTCAATCAGACCCCACGATTCTGCGATGTTTTGCGATGTTTTTACAGATCAAAACCCCGTCGGAGTCTATGGTTGAATAGGAAAATGGCGCCAGAATTCGGTGGGCTTCCGACAGAACAAGAGAAAGGGACCACGGGAGCAGTAGACTCTGTAGACTCTGTAGACTCAGTAGAAAATCTAACCAAACCCTACAATGGACACTCCATATATTATAGTGAGCTGCATACCATTTAGTTATATGGGAATCAAGTTATAGTGGTCATATGTTTCGAAGCTTCTTCCAGATATATAATACTCCCCCCGTCCCATCGATCTTGATTCATATTTCTTTTTGGGTCGTCCCAAGATACTTGGTCATTTCCTTTTTAAGACACATTTATCTCTCACAACTTTAAATAATATATATATTCATACTATCACTTTACACACTACTTTTCAGCTTTTCTTAAATCCCATGCCGAAAAGCAAATGCTCAAGATGGGTGGGACGGAGGGAGTATAATACTGTAAGATCTAGTTGACAAGAGTAAAAATAAAAAACAAAAATGAATGAAAATCTACTACAATTATAACCCTCTTTCGAGTATTGGTTGATAGTTTGTCTGTTCTTTGCAATTGTAGCCTCGTTTTTGGGATACCCTGAGATTTTGATACTACCCTCGATATATCCACCCACTTTCCGTTCACCAAACACATCTATTAAAGTTGTTTTACCAGCTCCACCGACAACTAGGGCCCGGCCCTGGGGGTAGGCCATGAGTGCGCCGGCCCAGGGCCTAGAGCAAAAAGGGGCTCAATTTTTTTTATTACTGCTATAGGCCCGCGGCCCGCTCATGAACAGCCCAGCCCACCTAGAATTTTCTCTTTTTTTCCCTAGCCCAACTATTAACAGCCATCAGCCCGCAAGAAGTAGAATAGAAAGGAAACATTTATACTGTACATCATCACTACAAAACCACCTGCCGCTGCGCGAAGTGCGACCACGGAGTCACGAACCACTGTTCGGCGAATCGGCTGTTCCCAACTCCAACATCAATCAACAAACATATGTACATCATCAGTACAATCTACATCTGTTAAGTTTTAGCAATATCTGGCGCCGCGGGAGCCAAGTCCTCTAACGCTGCCGCGAGGCCGAGGAGCCATCTCCCGCCGCCGCCCCAAGGCTGAGGAGTCATCAGGTGTTTTTGTTCTTGTTTTATTCTCCTAGCTTGTTTTATTTGGTTGGCTAATTGCTATTTGTTGTTCTGACTTTCAATTTCTAGCTCGTTTTTTTTTTTTGTTTGCTAACTTCTATTTGCTAATTTGCTAAGTGTTGATGTACTTCGATCAAGATGTACCCTAAAAAATACAAATCTGGTGCCGAAGAAAGAAAAAAAAGAAAACTAGATATAGAGTTTACAAAATCACTACGGAGATCTTGATAAATTTGTTTTTAAAAAGATAGAAGCGCCAAATGCTAATGATGTGTCAAATATTAATGACGTGCCAAATGCTAATAATATGCCAAATGATCAATTAAATGATTTGCAAAATGATAATGATGTGTCAAATGCTAAAAACAAGAACAAATTCCTCGGTTTATTTATGACCCAAGAAATTGGGAGAATCTTGATAACACATCGATGGATATTCTAGTTAAAAAGGGCCTTACTAGATATATGTGATTTTTGCATCTAAAAATGGTCGAAGAAACCGCTTTTTAGGATGTTAGGAATCTTTGCTATATTGTCACTTGGGTTAGGTTTTATGTCCCTTAAATTTTTACTCTTTATTATTTCTTTCAGTGAATTGGGTAGAGTACTCTTTCTTTAATGGTGTTTTCCCTAAGCGAGTTTTGCGCGACAATGTTTTAATGAGGCTGACTCATTTTACTTCAAAGAAATTTTGACGTTTATTATGTTAGATAAGAGGCCTAGTTCGCTTAGGGCCAACGAAATGTCAGGACCGGCCCTACCGACAACTATCACAACTGTAAGAATGCCTTACCTGAAAGCTCCACTTATACCCCTTCAAGATAGGGCTGAGAATCGAGACATCCCGAGGTCCCGGTCCCGAGTCCCGATTGTCCCGAGTCCCGATTGTCCTGGTTTGGAAAATTACCAATTTGGTGGTCCCGGTCCCGGTCCCGTTCGGGACTTCGGGAATCCCGATTCCCGAAATCGGATAAATATAAGTACCGGTCCTGGTCCCGACCCCGAGAATAATTTTCCGAAATGTCCCGAATGTCCCGAAAGTCCCGAAATGTTCCGAAATATCCCGAAATCAGAAAATGAAAAAAAAATTGATTGAAATTAGAAATTTCAATCGGGACTTCGGGATAGCCCTATCGGGACTCGGGACTCTCGAATTCTGAAATTACCAAATCTCAGGTCCCGGTTCCGGTCCCAATCCCGTAAAATTTGAGACTCGGGGTCCCATTTCTCGTCGGGACTCGGGACGGGACTGAGACTCGAAATTTCTCAATCCTAAATTCTCAGCCCTACTTCAGGAGTTCCAAAATTTATCTTTGGTGACTCCCTAAGCTTTCATTTCCTACCCGAACAGTATAATATTGTTTAATTTATATATTAGTTGCTTTATTATTTACATACTTTATTATGCAGATTATTACATTTTATTTATATAACATTGATATTGACTTCATCATTTTAAATTAGTTTTGTTTTTTTATATTTTATCATAATTGTGAAGTATGTTACATGTATAATTTAAAAAATAGAAAAAAATACATAGAATCTTATAAAGATATCCATGAAATCAAAATTCATCAATAAGTTTAACAACAAAATTTACCGGCAGAAACGAATCAATCGGCAATTAATGACAGAGACTCCATCAGCAAATGCCAATGGCTTCAGGTTCTGTTGGTGGTTACCTACGAAAACATCTTCGGAAAATATCGACGAGATTCCCCGGTCTGAATTTACCTACGGCTTATCCGTTCGCAATTACCGACGGATCTCGGGTCAAAGCTAAGCATATATGACCTAGATTGTACTTATTAAGTTTGGATAAAAAACATGATGTGAATCGAGACATTATGAAGAACTCGGATGAGGACTTGAGCATGCCGACTGGACCAACAACGAGGTCTCGATCAAAGAAGTTCAAAAATAATTTACCGTCATTGATATGTTTAAAAATAACTATGTTATCAAAGACAACAAATTCGTGAGTAGTATCGAAGTTGTTGAATAATAAGTTTTTTGTTTATTTTATCTTGGTGTATTTTAATTTGAGTTATATTTATTGAGTTGTATTTGTTATATTTTGAATTGTATATAATCGAGTCATGTAATATTAAAGTCGAAGACGATCGGAAAAGACGAACAAACAAACAAGGATGCAAATTCCCGCGCGTAAGGCTAACACGCAGTAGTCTCGTATTTTGGCCATTAACTTACTCGTCTGAAATCCGACTCAGATGATTCAAGTGGCTATGGAAAGCGAATAAAGAGAGCTACAAATCTTATGAAGATCATAGGACCAAATTCGGATCATTTGGAGCCCAGAAATGATAAAACCGACAGCATCAGATTTATGGTGACTTATTGTCCTTATTTTCACACCTTAAAGTCTTGGTCTTTGATATTTTGTCCCCGAAACATGTGTTGACTGACTTTGTATCAGATTTTAAAATCTTTGAATATTTATTTTTCTATTTTGTAGGTTTCTTAGTTGTTTACTTGTTCACAGTAGAGTTAGGTGTAAGATTTTGGCTATAAATAGCCTTGAAGTTTCATTGTAAGAGGACACCAAAGATTTTATGAAACTTGAGAGTGTTTGTATTAACAAACCTTTGTGAGTACTTTATTGTTTTGTTGAGTGTGTCTCCGAAACATCTCTTGTGTGATTCATATACTTATCAAGTGCAATCTTGTTAGTATTTATATTCCACCCCTTCCGAGTTGCTACGGCGTATCACGTAGAGGTTTGGAATTAAAGCCCCATTTTGCTTATTTTGGAATCATCCTGGGAACGAATTCATCTAGCGGTGTCGGTTACCATGGCGTGTCGTGTGGGGGTCGCATCAGTTGGTATCAATTGGCTTCGGAGCTCGGTTATTCCAAAACTAAGTGGTATCATCTAGTTTCCTTCATTACCATAATCTTCATATCTTACCATCCTATCATTTCCTTCATCTTCTAAATCTTCCATCTTCTTCACATATATAAAAAATATATATAAGTGGTGGAGGTTTTGATTGTTTTTTATAACTCTTCAAGCCGAGGCCAGGGGAAGAACTTGTACCTTAGCCTTCGGTCGTCTGGTGATTTTAAGATTACGGATCGAATATCAAATATCAATCCATTCATTTCATTACTCAAAAAAGAAAATAAAAGGAAAAAAACAAAAAAAAAAGAAAAGAAAAGAAAAGAAAAAAAGGAAAAAAAAAAAAAGAAAAAAAACAACCAAAAAAAGAAAAAAAAGAAAAAAAATGTTAGGAAACGAAGGAAACGAGCAAAATCTTATCCTTCAAAATATTGTACAACAACTTGCTCAAATAGTCGGAAGTCTAGATAAGCAAGAGGAAACCATTGCTACTCTCACGAAGGGTAGAGAAGAGAAGACCGTACGAAGGGGACCGAAATCCATTCGATTAGGAGGCTATGATGATGAAGATTTGATAAATTCCGAGGAGGAAATTCCGAGGTTTGTACATCGAGGAGGGCGAGTGTAACACCCACGAACCACTGAGGAATATTACAGAGCCACAGACCCTCTCCGTGAGGATCTACCAGGCTAAATACAAAAACAATACATCACATTACATGCCGACATGGCTAAATAATGAACTATTAGACCGATTTGGTCTTTTACCACAACATACACATTGAACATACATAACTCCTTCCCACAACTCATACCCACGCAGGGGTTAGACATCGACATTCTCATAAGGGAAAATACCACAATTAAAAGATAAGACAACAAGGCTTTACTAAAACGCTCAACACTGGTCTTCATGTGATTAGTATCGTCGTCTTCCATCATCCTTCGTACTGATCCTGTGATTCGCTCCCCAGCAACCTGCAATTACCTGAACGCAATACAGACATCCACCCCCGAATACTCGGGGGTTAGCAAAACTCCACTATTTTGCTAGTGTAAGTATAAAGTGCAAATACGAGCTATACACAACATACTCCAAGAATATAATAACTTGATTAATTTCACAATTCAACCCAATGAAGACTTCCCGAGATATTTCATTGGATAAAATAGTTCAAACCGTAAAAAGTTGGAATGAGACATGCAGACTCTTTGAAAAGCATTTAAAGGTTCTCGGGAGTTTTTAGAAAAGCATTTATGGACTAACTAACTCTCAACTTGAAAAACCACATAGGACACAGGCCAAAGAATTGTTTTTGTTCAAAAATGCGAATCCGGTTACAAAACACAAGGTCCACGACCCAATCATCCACCTCATATACTCGAGTAAATAACCCAATAGTCAAACTCGATACACAACCAAACCACAATGCATGGAAACAATCACAGGGCCCGCATCCTTATGTCAAAATACCACAACCAAGAAACGAATCACATATGACACTTATATTGGTGCCATTCAAGCCAAGTACTAAGACCCTACATATTATGTAGCTCACAACAGGAATTACATCATTGTGATATTCCGGACATATCATAATTATCGAAAACAGCATCATCACAAAACAACAGGGGTTGTGCAGGTACTGCACCTCACGCATGAGACATACCTCTCCCCAGAAAGTCCTTGTCAGGCCTCCCTGGTTGTACAAACCCAACCAAGTGGACCACAGAGGCCTCAGTCTACGGAAACCAGGGGACCCTCGCTGGTTATACTTGGCACACGACCACAAGTCGCACTTTCAGAAATCATCATTTTCCACAACATACTTCACGAATTCATTCCCCCAAAGTACATCAATCGTAAACCAAGGTACTTGTTAGAAATGGCCACTATATCTGCCACATACTCACTTCACACAACATCACATACTTATCAATATCACACATACACGCACACACACACACTCTTGCCAAAAAGACATACCCTTAAGTCCACTATCGACATAATCCCACACAACGGTACCATACGTAACCAAAACACCCCAATACACAACCCTATACACATTCTCAGAACAACACAATCGTTTACAAACACACGAGTAAATTTTAAAGAGAGCCTTTACCGATAACATACCGATTCTTTTATAAGTTCAATAAAAACAATCCAATCGCATACGTAGTCAATTACCGACTATTACAACTACGAAACCTGAAGTCTATAGGTAAGATACTTGCCTCGAACCCACGAGCAACGGAACAAAGAACGGACACAGTTGTGTAGCCCTCGAACTTCCAAGAATGATCAAGAACCTGGAAACCTCATGAATACTACGAGAATAACATCACCACAAATAAATAACACTAATCGGAATCCGAATCAACCTGAAAAACAACAAGGATCTGAGGGTTTCTTCAAGAAAATCAAGAATCAAGCTCCGGGTGATAAAAATCGATAAATGAGTTATAAAATCCGAAGATCATGGCCAAGACAACAAGAATACCATAATCAATTCATCAACCATGGATTAAATCGAAGAATCACGAAGAAATCCCCAAAAATCATACAACTAGGGTTCTAAGAAAGAAAATACCTCGATTCAACGAAGAACATGGATTCGAGGATGATATAATCGACAAGAATCTTCCAAAACGCCGTAGTGGAATTGTCCAATAACTCTACTCCTCGTCTCTCTCGTCCAACAGCCGCCACAAGGAATGAAAAAAAATGAAACAAATAGGTCTGGCCGAGCCCAGGCCTATATATGGCCGACAGTGTTACGGCCGTAATCGGCCGTGCCTTACGGTCGTGACTCGGTCAACGCCCGTAATGTACGTAACGGCCGAAGCCTTACGTACGTAACGAGCACCCCGTACGACCGTAACCAAGTCCCCAGGGTTACTGCCCGAAATCTGCCGATGCATTACGGCCATAACCGGCCAATGCCTTGCGACCGTAACGAAGTCTTACGGCCGTAACCTAGCGATCCTTACGGTCATAATCGAGTCCTCCCAGGCCAGGGGGTGCGAGAGTCTTACGGCCGTAATCGTCCAGGCCTTACAGCCGTAACTCGACCCAGTCAACACCCGACCCTCTGGCTCGATACTCGACGACGTCTCGATTATGCCAACGCACCAACTATGATCCAAAACAAAAACAAGTAGGCTACGAAACTCAACATACCATAGTGCAAGCACACGATTCCAAAGATGAGGATGACGCCAACCCGCTCGACCGAAGAAAAATTCCACAAAACCGGAATGAAGATCTCAGGTATTATATTCTACCCCCCATAAAAGAAGTTTTGTCCCCGAAACTTGAAACATAAGAAAATCAACGCAAGACAATCTCAGATAATGCATATTATCCGTCGCCGATGACCGGCAATGAATCACAAGCAGTACGTGGCTGCTACCATCCACACTGCTACACCAGAATGATAACAAAATGTAATGAACAAAAATCAATATGGTTGACCGATTCGAGCAGCACAGCAATCAAAACACGAGTTAAACGCTAGATAAACACGAAATTCCACAACCCAAGGTTTGGAAGATCAAATACGGGGCTAATTTCCCGAACTTAAGGAAATTATGGAGTGATCCGAACGATCAAAAAAAATTATGATACGAGATCAACAAAAACCGGACAACAAACAATCGAACCAAAATGATCAAGACAACAACAATCGAACAACCATGTTCGAATCACGACAAATAACAAGAATCAAATAACAATTCCAAAGTTCACACCTCGATTCGAGACGATAGGTGATCTGGTAAAACGATAAGATATGCATTCACATAAGATCCACATGAATGGAATCGCATTTGAAAAGTCACAACGACAAGCGGATTAATCCGAAAAAATACCACAACTCGTTCGAACAACAAAAAGTGAAGGATATAACAAGTTCAGAAGATATTAACGAGCACAAACAAGTCGATAGAGTTGAAAATACAGAGGTTCAAAGTCCGATCCACTTCTAATAAAAGAAGTTTATCTCAGAAATTCGAAACAACAAAGCAAGGAAATAACATAACATACAACTGGTTCTCAGGGACTCCTCAGAGTTAATCCTGATATCAGTGCTCAAGTTCGTGCATCGGAAGGCTCGGTGACTAACTCGCTAAACTGAACCTGGTGTCCCTCGAGTCCGCACTTGTAACACGTTACTGGTGGGGAAGGACAATACGCATGAACATGCCCCGGCATATTACAGTTTAAACACCTCCTGGTTTTACCAGGAGTCAAAGCTGACGACTTGGAACTCTCAGTCCCATGCATCGAGCGATGGAGCTTCACAGCAAAAAAACTACGGAGTTGCAATTTAGAAACTCCAGCTCCAGCACTAACCACAATATCATCCAACTTCCTCAGCTTTCTAATCCGCTCCAGACAAAACCTAGCTTGCAGGAGTTCTCGAAACTCCGTCCACAGGACGACATGATCCCGAGGTTTAATAGCTCCCCACCAATGATCGGCATCTTCACTAAGAAGATACTGAGCAATAGGAACCTTCCTATCTTCGGGACAATCAATGGCCTCAAATATCTTTTCCAACTGAAGAAGCCAACCTTCCAAACCCAACACATCCTCCGTACTAACAAATCAAGGAGGATTCATACTAACTACCTCTCGGAGCCATAGATTTGCCCCGATCTTATGAATCGCATTAGTATTACATTGAACCGTTTGGGTCAAGTGAGTCATATGTGTCACTACCTGTTGCAATATGGTAGCAATACCAAGTCCAACTTCATTCCCAGCAGCATTCTCTTCGTCTTGCATTTGACCCCCATAGTTATTTGTATCACAATTACGACCACGACCTCTGCCTCTCGACATACTAATCAGTAACCACCTATCACAAATAAAATCAAAATTCACACCCACACACAACAATCGTCCTGAACGTACAACGCACATAGAATACAGTCACAAGTGATAGGTTTATGGCTGCAATAGTTACACTTAACGGCGGAAATGCAGTCCCAAAACTTCTGCCCAGTTTGTTTAGCGCGCGTTACAACTGAGATTGGCGTGCACTGACTATCTGATTCAGTAGTCTATTTACGAGCACAACCCACATAGTATTAGATCTGAAGGTTATAAATAACCAACGACATACTGTTGTTACCCAAAATATTATTCGGAAGGGTTTGTTGGAATGGATGAGTAACAAACAAAATATGAGAGCACGTCCGAGGGAAAGTAAATAACACAAGATTTGCTGGGGATGTTAGTCCCGGGCTTGAATGCTCTCGCGAGATATTATTAATACGAATACTTGGGAGTACAAATATTAATGTTAGAGTACAATTACAATGAGTGTAAAGACCCTAGTTATCTAGCTCTTGATTGCCGGAAGAACCAGAGTTGATGCTCTGTGAGTTCTTGTAACAATGATAGAGTGCTGTGTTTTTAGCTGTAGGATTCCACAGTTTCTGAACCTTTCTCCAGTTACTGGAGGTATCCTATTTATAGGAGTCGAGGTAGTTGGGCGATCGCCTTTACTATATTATAATAAGCGGGTGATCATTTTTAGCACATGGGTTGGTCTCCTTAAAGTCCGCAGCAGCTGCTGGCAGCCGGATGTGCGAACCAATGAGAAGACAACACGCATCCTATGTTGCTGTCTTGGGAGGTCCCACCTAGGAACTTTCGGTGGGTCTGTCGGTAGGTGAGGCAGTCCTTGTCGTTGACAGCTGGTGATGGGATGGAGTCAAAGATCCCTTTCCTATGGCGCCTTTTCCATATTTGCACGTGGGCCCCTATCCCGAGATTTGGTCTTCGCAGATTTGACAGATGTTGGCTTTACACGTGGCATGAGGCGTTCGTCATTGGCCGGGCGCCAGATTCGATCGCCAGGTGCCAAGAGACGATCGCCCTGGATGTCGATCGCTCGGAACTTGGACTTGATCTGGGATCTCCGTTTGGTAAGTGTGCCGTGGTTCATTTGATGCTGACTCGGTCGCTCGACCCTTATGTCGATCGCCGTCGAGGTGTGTTAATCACGACGCAATAATTGCCCCCCAGCTCACTCCAATGTTGAAGACATTGGGTGAGGTGGTTTTACCGGCGATCGTTTGAATTACAGACGAGCGACTCAACTCTCTATAGCTCAGACGATTGTCTTCTCGAATGGGTCGATTCTTGGTTCAGCTCTTGCGATCTTCAATTTTGCAGATCCCTCGTGGAAGGCCGATTGTTTCAACCTATAGGAACCGTGCACAGTCATGGAGTTCGATGGACCGACCTCCGCGATCGTGTCTTGTGCGCTAGCGACATTCCACTTGTAGGTGTGGCTCGCGACTCACTTTATTGTGAGGGTCCTCCGTAGGCTACGTTTTGCCTCGTATTTAAACGAAGGGTGAACGATCTCTGCCTGTAGGAGCCCTTGCATGGGGCACCGTCGTATTAATCGACTCTGCGACCATGGCTTGTTAGCACTTTTGTGCCTGGGGCCGACATGTTAGATGGCGGACCTTTGAGGGCATACGTTGTGACGGGGGTAGGGATGCGTCGCATTGTCCGGGCACATCATGTTAGATGATGGACCTTTGAGGGCGGGCGAGCGTGTCTACAGATCTGTTTTAGAGGGTCCTTTGGCTACGCCCGCCTCGTATTTAAATGAAGGGCGAGTGATATATGCCCAAAGGAACCTTGCATGGACGAGGCTGTCGGTTCCATCGACCTCCAGGACCATGGTTGCACTCTTCTACCTCAGATCGTCATATTTAGATGGCGATCCTCGACGGTATACATTGTGCTGAGGGAGGTGATCTCGTGCCTAGGTCCATCATGTTATATGATGAACTTTAGAAGGTGGGCGAGTCCTCCATTTTAGGAGATGTTGCTTGGGTAGTAGCCTTTCGTTTGACATGGTGGAAACTGTGGAAAGACCTCCGAAGTTTCCACCTCTTGATTGAAGCATAAAGATCTGGCCGCCAGGTTCGATCAGGGGGATCGACTAGTACAAGTCTCCCGGGTTGCCGTGCTTGATTCTGGCAATTGGGTTGGAAGACTGATGATCGTCGTTCGGTCGCCGATCGCGACCCTTGATCCTTTTTGCCCGGGGCTTCGGCTAATTGACTAGGCTGTCTAGCTTGCCCTCCTCGAACAATCTCCATAGTTGTCTGAGGAGGTCACGGCATTGGTCGGTGTTGTGGCCGGGACTCTTGTGGTAAGCACAAAATTTGTTGCGGTCCAGATGATCGTGGTCCCTTATCGCCTTCGGCTTGCTTAGCCGCTCGCGCCCCTGGATAGCGTAAAAAATATGGGCCGGAGATAGACTGAGGTTGTGGTGGAGATAGGCTTCGACATCCTCGAAGGCCCTGAAATCACCGGGTGGCTTGGCGACCGCCTTGTTGGACTTGGCGATCGTCGTCTCTGCCCCCTCGCCTTGGTGAAGGGCGAGCAACCTCCGCCTGGCCAAAAAGTCTGCGGCCTTGGCGCGGAAGATCGCGTAGATTGGGGGGATGTTCTTCGTAAGGTGCCTGAACATGGGCGAAAGATCATCGAATCTCCCCAGGACCGAGTAGAGGGCGATCTCGTCGCTTACGGGCTCGCCGATGAGGATTATTTCATCCACCCGATCGATGTAATCTTCATCGGATTCGTCTTCCCCCTTCCTGATCTTCATCATGCATTGGGGACCTTCTGGTCTAGCGACCTTGGCGGCTAAATACGACGTGAAGTCGCTCGCCAGTTGTTTAAAGGAACTGATGGATCGCGGTGGCAATGAGATGTACCACCTATGGGCCAGATTGCCTAGTGTTAACGGGAACATTCGGCACCTGGTCGCGTCTGATGCCCCGCATCCAGTCATGTAGATCCGGAACTTGCTCAAGTGAGTCTCTAGGTCCGATCTTCCCTCGTACAAAGGTGTTTGAGGAGGAGCGATCCTCGGCTGCACGGGGGCAAGTTCGATCTGGACCGCGAGCGGCTCACTTGGCCCGACAATCTTTCTCTTAACGCCTGCCCCAGTTTCTAGGAGCGCCTTCATTCCATCGAGCTGGTGTTGCATTTCGGCCATCGCCGTAGCCTGGTCTCTCATGGTTTGGCTCTTGGAGTGGGAGCCGAGGCGATCGTGTACTGATCTCATGGCTCCGCGATAGACGATGAGGTAGTCACCGCCGATCTTGGTTCTTCGGCGAGGAGGAGCCAAGTGGCCGACCTACCTTTTGGGAGTTGGGTATGCCGAAATCCTGGTGACGGATTTAGGCTCCGTCGTCTTATGGCTGGGGCCGGAATACCCCGATCGCAATGATGGGTCGCTTCCTAGATGGCTGAAAACGGAATTGTCCTGCCTCGCGAGCGCCTTTTCTTGCGAATCAGGGCTAAGCAACCCCTTGAGCTTCCGTTTGCCTGCACGGCGGATGGCTGAGGGGGTAATAGTGGGCGCATCGTGTAACACCCCAAACTAGGCGGATATTACAGTGCTGTGGACCCCCGACTGGGACCTACCAGGCGAATGAAAATGAATAAATTACACAGGGTAAATGTAGTACCGAACCACATTACAACATCAATTACTCCGATGGGGAGTTTCATACAACACACCCAGGATAATACAGAATACATGTATATTTTATATGGAGATAAAATATACAACACTGAGTGAAATGAGTATTCAAACGGAATGTCTGCAGCGAAATAAATGAAGAAAACATAAATGACTGAAAAGACTGGGGCCCCCTACTAGTATCATTGGGACTCCTCGCCGTAAACGTGCTCTCCCCGTGCTTTTGCCTTGCCATGACCTGAAAAGCAATATCCCCCAACGGGGTCAGTTACACAGAACAACAATCCTCAAGGGTTGAAAATACACAATCATGATATATCTGAAGTTATGAAATATCCTGTCGAAACATACGCAATCAAACATGCTATATGAATCAACTAACGGTATGGCTCAAAGGAATGGCGCCACACTACGTCCGGGATGGAAATGTGTCCGTGTACAAGCCACCAACGAGTATCGATCGAATACACATGTGGTCTTGTACCTAATCAGTCTCACGAAGCCATCAACTCGTGTGCACAGTCCAATGTGAGGCCACCAACCAACACACGACTTAAATGTGCCCGACATGAAAATCCTACACATACCAACCGGCACGCCAGTGCGACCCGGAATGCCACGATATAACAAAAGTGACATCAAAATCAATAATGACTCACCGAGATGAAATGACAGTGAAATGAATGATAGCTCAATGAAATGATTGGAACCATCGTTCCTTGTGACTGAAGTGATTAATTGACAATGACAGGTATTGACACGGTTAATACAATGATGAATGAGTTATGATTATGAATGAACAACAACAAAAGGAATGAATATCCTTTTAACCGAGTAAGAATTAACTTACACAACACCGATGAAGAATGTCCGTCCACGAACAACGTCCTAAATGAAATGTCGGTCGCTCGAACAACCTTGAATAACACAATTACCAATAATTCGATCATTACGCGAATCAAATACGATCATAACCGACTCAAACGTCGATACAACAATATCCAAACTCGAATATATCAAAACCAACTCCAAGATGAGTATTTCAAACCCTCAAAACACTTTCAATGATATCAATAATCCCATAGGAATCCACAATTCAAGATTACAACAACGTCAATCGGAAATCCCCAAATTAACCGAAGTCAACCCCAAGGGTTCTTGATATAAATCCCCAAAATAGCCATTAAATCCGTAGGAATGTAATTATCCAAGATAGATAATCCATATCTAACCTATTCCAACAACAATCTAAGCTTACACGAAAAAAATCGGAAGGAAAACCCAAAAATCCGAGTTCCTAGATCCAAGAGATTAATACCTTTGATTTGATGTGGTGAAGATGATGAAATGATGATTAATCTGAATGATGAGCTTGAAGATGATGATTGATGATTACACCTCGAAGAATACTCTCCAAATCGCCCGAAATCGCCCAAAACCGATGAGAGAATGAGAAGGAATGATAAATGACAAAATTTGGGCTACACTGTCCAATTTATAGTCACTCCAGTTTAGCGTGCGCTAGCTCTTGTGCATAGCGTGCGCTAACGGGTATTTTGGGTAGTCCAGTACCCACTGTCCGGAAATGGTAGCGCGCGCTACGTACCTTTTTGTAGCGTGCGCTACGGCTATGCACTTAGCGTGCGCTAACCCCAAAATATTAGCGTGCGCTAAAGAATTATCTGATGCCCGATCGGAGTCCGTAACCTTACGCCTCTCGATTCGATCTCGAGCGCGGCGCTACAACCAACGATTAGCGTGCGCTACTACACCGTTTGCGTACGCTAAAAACCACTCTTAGCGTGCGCTATGAATAAATTCAATTCAATCCAGTAGCCACTGGACTCAACCTGATCCTACCTTAGCGCGCGCTACACCGACTGTATAGCGTGCGCTACTCCGGCTCACTAGCGCGTGCTACTTACCATTCGTAGCGTGCGCTACCTACAATCCCAACTGCAGTCCAGTGCCTTCTGGACTGCCTGCTCAACTACACTAGCGTGCGCTAGTGTTGAGAGGTGGCGTGCGCTACCAGTACTCAATTAGCGCACGCTAAAGAGTGTACGTAGCGTGCGCTACTCCTCACACACAGCACACTAATAAATGACAACGATGGCAAACACCGCACGATTCTCCAACTAGTTTGATGATGAATGACGATACAATTACTCTGAACGATGAATACAATGATTGAATATGAGCGACAAATGATCATGAATGAGTGCAAAATACTGAGTGACAATTACTGAATGATAGATACTGAATGATAATGACTGAATTACAACCGGGTATTACACATCGCATGCTCTCCGTCGCTCCCTCAGGATGGCCATGGCCTCCTCGATCTGTTCCGCAGTTTGGAATTGATCGAGGGAGAGGCTGGGGCCATCCCTAGGGGATGGGATTGAGAGTCTCGCGTCGCCGCGGCTACCCTCCGCCATAGGTTGGGACTCGGCTCGGGCCGGAACAAGACTTCCGGTGAGCCGTAAAGTGGCTCTCTTCGAAGTGGAGGCAGACGTCATTATTCTGAAGGTTTTTGTTTGAAGAACAGTGAGTGTTTCTTCAAGTATATGTCTCGGAGAACAGTGAGTGTTCTTCAAAACGGTCGGAATGAAAATGTGGGTTAATACCCTTCCTCTAGAGCCAATTGTTGTTACCCAAAATATTATTCGGAAGGGTTTGATGGAATGGATGAGTAACAAACAAAATGCGAGAGCACGTCTGAGGGAAAGTAAATAACACAAGATTTGTTGGGGTTGTTAGTCCTGGGCTTGAATGCTCTCGCGAGATATTATTAATACGAATACTTGGGAGTACAAATATTAATGTTAGAGTACAATTACAATGACCCTAGTTATCTAGCTCTTGAGTGCTGATGATTGCTGGAAGAACCAGAGTTGATGCTCTGTGAGTTCTTGTAACAACAATGGAGTGTTGTGTTATTAGATGTAGGATTCCACAGTTTCTGAACCTTTCTCCAGTTGCTGGAGGTTTCCTATTTATAGGAGTCGAGGTAGTTGGGTGATCGCCTTTACTATATTATAATAAGCGGGTGATCATCATTAGCACATTGGTTGGTCTCCTTAATGTTCGTAGCAGTTGCTGGCAGCCGGATGTGCGAACCAATGAAAAGACAACACGCGTCCTATGTCGCTGTCTTGGGAGGTCCCACCTAGGACCTTTCGGCGGGTCTGTCGGTAGGTGAGGCAGTCCTTGTCGTTGACAGCTGGTGATGGGCTGTAGTCAAAGATCCTTTTTCTATGGCGCCTTTTCCGAATTTGCACGTGGGCCTCTGTCTCGAGATTCGATCTTTGCAGATTTAACGGATGTTGGCTTTACACATGGCATGAGGCGGTCGTCCTTGGCCGGGCGCCAGAGTCGATCGCCAGGTGCCAAGAGACGATCGCCCTGGATGTCGATCGCTCGGCACTTGGACTTGATCTGGGATCTCCGTTTGGTAAGTGTGTCGTGGTTCATTTGATGCTGAATCGATCGCTCGACCCTTATGTCGATCGCCGTCGAGGTGTGTTAATCGCGACACAACACATACAAAATCCAAACGCCAATGGTTCACACCATCAGCTTAATCACAATCATGAGCATTTTTTACCAACCCAACGTCATAATCACTACATACTCCTTGACTAACATCATGAAACTGAATGTTTAAAAATGAGGGTCAGATATTGTATTGATTTGGAAAACCTCATTTGAAATTAAAATCATGTTTTGAAAATTTTTATAATACAAATTGAAAATGAGATAACAATAAAAAAATCACGTGACTCCCCAAGGAAATTTTCCAAATTCGAACTTCAAAGTTTAAGTCGAGTTCTCCTTATTCGGGTTATTTTAAAATAGAATCACTCGACAAAATTGCTTTCACAAATCCTTCTCAAAAATGACAAATGATCATCGACGGTGAGATTTTACAAAATATCGAAAGTACCTCAAAACATATCTAAGTTTATAAATCTCTTCGAAAAGTCATTTGCAAATACGTCAAAGGCAATTTCTGAAATCAATTAAGAATTGGTTTACATAAATCCATGAAGTTTTCAAAAACATTTTACGGTTACACGAGCATCCAACACAGTTATCAATACGAGCACTTATTTAGCAATTAGAAACAATTACTTAAACATACCTGGCTCCCAACATATGTGCCCATCTAACATTCAAATCATCATACCAACCGATACCATTCACGGGTATAACCTTAAATTTGGACATACATCGAAGCCATCTGTTTGTGTTTACGACCAACTCTGTCATCAACACGTCTTCTGGAACACGTAATTGTCCATAAACTTCCACACGCATTACACCAAACAAAACTCAATCTTAACAGCATATCTCGATTGCTACACACTGTTGTGCGGCGATTTATACGCCCCGAAGACGATCGACATAATAGTCAGGAGCCAGCCAAAGAAGGCAGACGCTGGGCAAGCACCTAGCGATCACATCCAAGGCGATCGTCTATAGGCATCTGGCGATCGCCTATGATATCTGATTGTAGATGATCGTCCCATACCGCATGTGAATCCGACACCCGTCATAGTCTTCGAAGACCGAATCTTGGACGAAGACCCACCTGCAGGTCCACAAAAGGCGCCGCAAGATAAGGCCTTTGACCCCAGCCTGTCACCTACCTCACACCTACCGACAGGCCCGCCGAAAGGTGTAACACCCCCAAGTTATTCAGGGTATATTACAGCGCCGTGAGCCCCGCCGTGGGACCCACAAGGCTAAACATACGTGGAACTATGAAACTTGACCGAGAAGGTCTACATACAATGGAATAAAGGACAATACAAATGGTATTAAAAACCATAACCAATGAAACCATATACATCACCACACAAATCAATACCTCGGCAACACAGGCCGGAACATCAAGGAAACTGAAAACACAATACTCGAGTATTTAAAATCCATTCCAGTACAACAACACTGAATGGAGGAATCCACAAAGATAACCGGAGACAAGACACAGTATCACACTTGCCCATCATCTTCATGCCGACCCGATACCTGCCTGCCCGATCTCCTGGAACCTGAAATACATAAAAAGTATTTCCCCCATAAAGGGGTTAGCCGTCGAATAGCTAGTGCAAGTATAACAAGTATGAAAGACAATACTCCTCGACAATAAAGTAAATGTAGCCGTCAATTCATCAATTCAAGACTAGTATTCCGGAATAACTAAAATCTCATAGGACGTATGTGAATGCCGTAGAAACGGTTCGTTCACCTCATACGCCGATACGTATGTGAATGCCGTAGAAACAGTTCGTTCACCTCATACGCCGATACATGTAGGAATGCCGTAAAAACGGTTCGTTCATTACATGCCAACAATACATACATGAATGCCGTAAAAACGGTTCGTTCATAATATGCCATCAATATATCTATGAATGCCGTAAAAACGGTTCGTTCATGATATGCCATCAATATTTCTTACTTTCAAAGTCGAGAACGTACAATCATAAATGTATACTTGCCTTTGAGACATCGAGATATAGAACGGAGGAAGGGTATGAGTTCGGTAGGTCCAAGAACGCGCTTCCGGCACCTAAACGATTCGCAAGGAAATGACAATTAATTATCTATACTCAAATCACACGAAGAGACTCCCGAAACTCGTCTACGATTCAAGAAAATACACGGGTGAACAACTAAAGGTTGGGAAATCGCCCAAACTCCCACAAGTCCGAAAACGGCACAACTCAACCCGTAAAATCGTAAGAAAACACGCATACGGTATAGATATATCATAATCTCAAGGTTCTCAAGCTTCAATCGGATAAATCGGACGAATCTACGAAAACCCCCAAAATCCAACACAAAATTCAAAGTATTCTTGAATAATCTTTCAATAATCCGATGAATACTCAAACATGTCCATAATCATGCGTATATCACTTCATACCCCATGATTTTAACATCCAAAATATCATTACCCAATACAAAATCGAAATCCAAGATGTTGAAGAAATTACCTCTTGAAAATCCAAGCACTACGATTCGAAGAATACGCGATAGCTTGATGATCCGAGCTTCCCCACCAAATGAAAATGATAAAAATTCAATACTCAAGAGGTAGATGATGCAAAGTTCTCTCCCCAAGCTCTCTCTATCGTGTGGGTTCAAGAAAATGGAGAAATGATCGGATTTTGCTGAAAAAAAACGTAATTATACGATTGATCGCATCGTGTGCCGCGGCTCGGCAAAGTGTGCCGCGGCACAGGTCTGCAGTTTTTTGGCGAACTGAAAATGAGAGTGACTTAACTATTTCGACCATAACTCCCTCGCCCTGACTCCGATTGACTCACCGCTTGAACCATTGGAAAGCTAACTCGATGCTTTATAATATTGCAAAGATACAGAATTTTTGAGTTTCCAAAAATTAATGGTGATTTAACAAAGTCGAACTCATATGTGGAAAAGTCGCTAAAGAACACGGAATTCAACAGAACGATACCGAAACGAACTCGGATGACAACAAGTGTAGAATTAATCATTCTCAGGATGACGAATCGGTCCCAAGAAAGTCGTCAAACTGGACTTTAGCCAACAAAGAAAAATTAGGAAATAATTTGCGATATTACATTCTACCCTCCTAAAAGAAGTTTCGTCCGAAACTTAAAACAACTAGGGAGAAACAATATCCCGCCAGAAAACTCAACAAGATACACAAGAAACGTAACTTACGCCCAACGGCGAAACGTTACAAGTAACACAACAATACATTACCCGAAGGTAATCCAAGCCAACGCTGAAGTAAATACGAATCACAATGTCTGAAGGCTCCAATAGAAATACCAATACATCGCAATGGCTTGAAAGCCCCTCAACCGAAGCTGTATATCACGATGGCCTGAAAGCCGAACAGTCCAAAGCTGTAAATCATCACAA
Source organism: Orobanche coerulescens (assembly GCA_033398695.1). NCBI lineage: Eukaryota > Viridiplantae > Streptophyta > Magnoliopsida > Lamiales > Orobanchaceae > Orobanche > Orobanche coerulescens. Next base: position 85,614,541 of record CM065814.1, on the reverse strand, counting down.
TACAGATCTCAAAGAAGCAAACCTGACTGTCGGACATACCCCTCGGCGTATGAACAACCAATCGCAAATCGTCGGACATATCCAATACAACATGGACTACGAACGACCAAACAATAAGGCTCAAGAGGGAACATCACAGTACGCCCGATCCGGAAATGTGTCCGTGCACATGTCCACCCCGTATACAGAATCCAGAATATACGTGTGACAATGTACCTAACTAGCCTCACGAACTACGTCTCGTGTGCACGGTCCAATGCGGAAACATCCACGCATGACCATCGTGTGCCCGGCTAAAAATCCTACACATAACCAATCGGCACGCAGATATGATTCCAGATATGCCACGATACAACATGACCGCGAAACTCAAAGGATAACATATCCAATACGAATCACGCGACTCACCAAGTGAACGATGACGCACGAATAATGAAAGATCGACACGACCAACAATATCCAACATAACCATCCTGGGATCAAAATCCCTAAGGACCGATTAACACGAGCAATAATCACAACACAACAATTCGGAAAATCCTCAACCCTCAACGATCACAAAACTACCGAGTTCACAAGAATAATAGTGTGCTGCCTTGAGTCGGCCAACACGACAATAATAATTCAACGGATGGGAACTATCCTCGACAGTCCCAATTCAATACTTCGATTATCGTAGAATCGCCAATCGATAACAACGATACAACGGATGAGAATATTTTTGACAACGGATGGGAATTATCTTTGATAATCCCAATTCAATATATCGATTACCTTTAGAGCGGACGATCGATAACAATTATACAACGGATGTCTCGGCACCTTTAATCGGTTACCGATAACGAAGATGATAATCGAATACGTCAATGCCTTCAATCGGCCAAAACGACATCAATAGAAAAACACTGATATCAATAAAGACGATTCACAAAAATATCTTGATGGAACATCAATCAATAATAACAATCGATACGTCGATACCGCGAACCGGCTATCGACAAATATTACCAACAAGTATCGCAATGCCTTAAATCGGCCATTTACGAACAACAATAATATTTGGCATAATTTGTCGACGGGTGTCGTATCAAACAATCCCCTGATATCAATACAATCATAAAGAGGCCGAGTCTCGAAATGATACACACATTCGTACACCTACACGATAACATTAATCTCATTGATTAGTACAAGTATAAAACTTGCCTCGATATCAATACAACGAACTGTTACCAATTCAGTTGATTTCGTCTTACGAGTTCCTCAGTCCCGACCAAGGTAATATACGAATTCTTCAACCTCAACCGCAACACAACAGTCATAATCCATGATCACACATCATATCTTATTGTAAAACGAAGGATTAATAATCAACAGGTTCGATGACGACCAATATCAACACCACCAAACCACAAACTCAACCGTTTCACCATATCTCGACTAATCACAGTCTGAACAATCCAACTCAGACACTTACAAATCCTGTCCACAATACGAGTCGAAATATGATGATCATATCAGCAACCAATTCGGACCAATAATAAGGGTCTAAATGTTCCAAACTCAATTCTTAAATACGAATTGACAAGGTTCCCTTCTCGTAAATCCATCGTTAAAATTTACTTATGACCGTCATCAATTCGAATCATCCGACTGGTTCAAAACAATAGATAATCATATTAAAAAGGTTATCAAACAATCCAATCATTCGATTTGAATATTTGCTCCATTCGTATGGGGTTCCAAATTGAGAGATGAATATTAGTCTCATCAAACTCATAATCACATTCGTATTCCTATACGAATATTATTTCCAACACATAGTTTAGCTCTAGATATGAATATTCCATATTCATTTTCAAAACATCAACACTTCTTAAAAATTTTCATCACCTCGTATAATTCAAGAGTTCTTCAAGAACATGAAATATCCGAAATCACGTTCGAACAACATATCCGAGGTATATATCTCCATGTTACCATTTTCTTCATCATGTCATTCATACAACCTCAAGAATCGCAACAAAACCCTTATCATCATATGAAGAAGATCTCAATAATCATATCAACATCCGAAATCTCTTATTACAATTCCAATAAATCTCGTATAACATTATCACATGATACCATAATTGTAACACCCTGCATCCTCCCGAATATTACATGCCGTAAACCCTTCTCACAAGGATTTACTGTGCTAAGCACAATTTTCCACGTCATTTCAAAAATGCCAAAAAGACCGATGACGGTAATATTTTTCAAATACTAAAAAAAATCATTTTCCAAATACCGTCAAAACGATCAAGGCTAAAATGCCAAAAACTCAGTTTAGGGAATCGGTTTTACAAAATAAAATTTAGTTGGCAAAATACCAAAAGCAATTTCAAAATACTCACGCAGCGGATAAAAGTACAGTCCAATATATGCATTTACATTAAAATAAAAACGAACATCAAAATACACGATTCCCAACATGCTCCCTCCCAAGTAGTAATCCTTTAAAAACGAACCACTATCAAAGGGATACAAGGATTACCTTGTATGGACGAACCACGAAGAAGAATAATTGAACTTCATTCCAAGAATCGTCAAAACTTCAAGAACAATACTTAAATCCGAGCTCTCCATCCTAATCTTGTTTAAGAGAATCATCTCTCAATGTTTAGGAACTTCAAGTACTTCCCAAGGCTCTCTCTATTGACTGAAAGAAGGAGAATGGACAAAATGCCTCTCAGCACTCGTCTATCCCTTCTATAAAACACATCACCAGCGCGTGCTAGACCTTATATTTAGTGTGCGCTATAGAACTAGCGTGCGCGATCCTTCCTTGATAGCGTGCGCTATCGGGAAGTCCAGAAGCTACTGCATTGCTTCGAAATTCATCTAACGTACGTAATGCCCATGCATTAACGTACGCAAATAGGCGTTGACTTGCTACAGTGAAATGCTCAGTAGCGTGCGCTATTCCTCGACCTTAGCGCGCGCTAATCATCGTTGACCCGACAACATGTACCTTCCCAGAAGATGTCCGGGTCCTACACGCCGAAAGCAACCAATAAAGCCAAGATTCCCTGTTGATGATCTGAAATTAGCGTGCGTTAATCGCCGATAATAAACATGCAGGCCTCACATCGGCCACTTTACGGACCTTATCCAGAATACCTTACGGACGTTAGGGGTCCTCCTTAGCGTACGTAACTCAAACCTCTTAGCGTGCGCTAAGTATGCACCGTGGCGTACGATAACGTGGCTGTACTTAGCCATTTTCCGCTATTCTCGACCAACATCTCGACATACCAAACGATCACACGGCACAATGAATACATAAACGCATTCAATAACATTGTCATAAGTTCACATCATCCTCAAGAACAATTATCCATCAACGACATCCAACATATAAACGAAAAAAAAAATATCCGAAAAATCGGGGTATTACACTCTACCCCCCTTAAAAATAAGTTTCGTCCTCGAAACATGCAATCACTCGCACAAACAACATTTCAACGGAAATTTAAATTCACCAAGTATTATCGAATAATCCGAACAACATACTTACAAGTCTGCGAAGTCGAAGATCTTTCGTGATACTAGCATGCGACTCCTAAACAAAGTCTCAACATAATACCGATACACACCATTATCGCAATTAGCAACTTAACAAAATCTTAAGGAAGAGTTCACGTCCGTGACCACGGCCACGATTCTTCCTACTTTCAGCCAACATTCTGAAGGGCACATACGTGCGTAAGTATAATCCGAATCGCACATTCTCGAAGTGACCAAATCCCAAGAATACCAATCTATAAACGAAACGATTAAGAAAAATACAAGAAGAGTGAGAGGGCTTACAAGTACCGGTCGCACTGTGATGATGGCAGAGTAGTGATACTGTGGGCAAATGCCGACCCAATCGACCCAAAAGACCGACAGCCTAAGTATCCATAAACCTAAGCTCTGATACCATATTCTGTAACACCCCCAAGTTATTCAGGGTATATTACAGCGCCGTGAGCCCCGCCGTGGGACCCACAAGGCTAAACATATGCGGAACTATGAAACTTGACCGAGAAGGTCTACATACAATGGAATGAAGGACAATACAAATGGTATTAAAAACCATAACCAATGAAACCATATACATCACCACACAAATCAATACCTCGGCAACACAGGCCGGAACATCAAGGAAACTGAAAATACAATACTCGAGTATTTAAAATCCATTCCAAGACAACACCGAATGGAGGAATCCACAAAGATAACCGAGACAAGACACAGTATCACACTTGCCCATCATCTTCATGCCGACCCGATACTGCTGTCCGATCTCCTGGAACCTGAAATACATAAAAAGTATTTCCCCCATAAAGGGGTTAGCCGTCGAATAGCTAGTGCAAGTATAACAAGTATGAAACACAATACTCCTCGACAATAAAGTAAATGTAGCCGTCAATTCATCACTTCAAGACTAGTATTCCGGAATAACTAAAATCTCATAGGACGTATGTGAATGCCGTAGAAACGGTTCGTTCACCTCATACGCCGATACGTATGTGAATGCCGTAGAAACGGTTCGTTCACCTCATACGCCGATACATGTAGGAATGCCGTAAAAACGGTTCGTTCATTACATGCCAACAATACATACATGAATGCCGTAAAAACGGTTCGTTCATAATATGCCATCAATATATCTATAAATGCCGTAAAAACGGTTCGTTCATGATATGCCATCAATATTTCTTACTTTCAAAGTCGAGAACGTACAATCATAAATGTATACTTGCCTTTGAGACATCGAGAAATAGAACGGAGGAAGGGTATGAGTTCGGTAGGTCCAAGAACGCGCTTCCGGCACCTAAACGATTCGCAAGGAAATGACAATTAATTATCTATACTCAAATCACACGAAGAGACTCCCGAAACTCGTCTACGATTCAAGAAAATACACGGGTGAACAACTAAAGGTTGGGAAATCGCCCAAACTCCCACAAGTCCGAAAACGGCACAACTCAACCCGTAAAATCGTAAGAAAACACGCATACGGTATAGATATATCATAATCTCAAGGTTCTCAAGCTTCAATCGGATAAATCGGACGAATCTACGAAAATCCCCAAAATCCAACACAAAATTCAAAGTATTCTTGAATAATCTTTCAATAATCCGATGAATACTCAAACATGTCCATAATCATGCGTATATCACTTCATACCCCATGATTTTAACATCCAAAATATCATTACCCAATACAAAATCGAAATCCAAGATGTTGAAGAAATTACCTCTTGAAAATCCAAGCACTACGATTCGAAGAATACGCGATAGCTTGATGATCCGAGCTTCCCCACCAAATGAAAATGATAAAAATTCAATACTCAAGAGGTAGATGATGCAAAGTTCTCTCCCAAGCTCTCTATCGTGTGGGTTCAAGAAAATGGAGAAATGATCGGATTTTGCTGAAAAAACGTAATTATACGATTGATCGCATCGTGTGCCGCGGCTCGGCAAAGTGTGCCGCGCACAGATCTGACAGTTTTGGCCGAATCTGGAAAATGAGAGTGACTTAGCTATTTCGACCATAACTCCCTCGTCTGGACTCCGATTGACTCACCGTTTGAACCATTGGAAAGCTAACTCGATGCTTTATAGTATTGCAAAGATACAGAATTTTTGGAGTTTCCAAAAATTAATGGTGATTTAACAAAGTCGAACTCATACGTGGAAAAGTCGCTAAAGAACACGGAATTCAACAGAATGATACCGAAACGAACTCGGATGACAAAAAGTGTAGAATTAATCATTCTCAGGATGACGAAACGGTCCCAAGAAAGTCGTCAAAACGGACTTTCGCCAACAAAGAAAAATTACCGGAAATCGAATTTGCGGATATTACATTCTACCCTCCTTAAAAGAAGTTTCGTCCCAAAACTTAAAACAACTAGGGAGAAGCAATATCCCGCCAGGAAAACTCAAAGAGATACACAAGAAACGCGTAACTTACGCCCAACGGCGAAACGTTACAAGTAACACAACAATACATTACCCGAAGGTAATCCAAGCCAACGCTGAAGTAAATACGAATCACAATGTCTGAAGGCTCCAATAGAAATACCAATACGTCGCAATGGCTTGAAAGCCCCTCAACCGAAGCTGTATATCACGATGGCCTGAAAGCCGAACAGTCCAAAGCTGTAAATCATCACAATACAGATCTCAAAGAAGCAAACCTGACTGTCGGACATACCCCTCGGCGTATGAACAACCAATCGCAAATCGTCGGACATATCCAATACAACATGGTATACGAACGACCAAACAATAAGGCTCAAGAGGGAACATCACAGTACGCCCGATCCGGAAATGTGTCCGTGCACATGTCCACCCCGTATACAGAATCCAGAATATACGTGTGACAATGTACCTAACTAGCCTCACGAACTACGTCTCGTGTGCACGGTCCAATGCGGAAACATCCACGCATGACCATCGTGTGCCCGGCTAAAAATCCTACACATAACCAATCGGCACGCAGATATGATTCCAGATATGCCACGATACAACATGACCGCGAAACTCAAAGGATAACATATCCAATACGAATCACGCGACTCACCAAGTGAACGATGACGCACGAATAATGAAAGATCGACACGACCAACAATATCCAACATAACCATCCTGGGATCAAAATCCCTAAGGACCGATTAACACGAGCAATAATCACAACACAACAATTCGGAAAATCCTCAACCCTCAACGATCACAAAACTACCGAGTTCACAAGAATAATAGTGTGCTGCCTTGAGTCGGCCAACACGACAATAATAATTCAACGGATGGGAACTATCCTCGACAGTCCCAATTCAATACTTCGATTATCGTAGAATCGCCAATCGATAACAACGATACAACGGATGAGAATATTTTTGACAACGGATGGGAATTATCTTTGATAATCCCAATTCAATATATCGATTACCTTTAGAGCGGACGATCGATAACAATTATACAACGGATGTCTCGGCACCTTTAATCGGTTACCGATAACGAAGATGATAATCGAATACGTCAATGCCTTCAATCGGCCAAAACGACATCAATAGAAAAACACTGATATCAATAACGATTTATTCACAAAAATATCTTGATGGAACATCAATCAATAATAACAATCGATACGCCGATACCGCGAACCGCTATCGACAAATATTACCAACAAGTATCGCAATGCCTTAAATCGCCATTTACGAACAACAATAATATTTGGCATAATTTGTCGACGGTGTCGTATCAAACAATCCCGATATCAATACAATCATAAAGAGGCCGAGTCTCGAAATGATACACACATTCGTACACCTACACGATAACATTAATCTCATTGATTAGTACAAGTATAAAACTTGCCTCGATATCAATACAACGAATCGTTACCAATTCGGTTGATTTCGTCTTACGAGTTCCTCGATCCACCAAGGTAATATACGAATTCTTCAACCTCAACCGCAACACAACAGCCATAATCCATGATCACACATCATATCTTATTGTATTACGTAGGATTAATAATCAACAGTTCGATGACGACCAATATCAACACCACCAAACCACAAACTCAACCGCTTTCACCATATCTCGACTAATCACATCCCGAACAATCCAACTCGCACACTTACAAATCCCGTCCACAATACGAGTGAAATATGATGATCATATCAGCAACCAATTCGACCAATAATAAGGGTCTAAATGTTCCAAACTCAATTCTTAAATACGAATTGACAAGGTTCCCTTCTCGTAAATCCATCGTTAAAATTTACTTATGACCGTCATCAATTCGAATCATCCGACTGGTTCAAAACAATAGATAATCATATTAAAAAGGTTATCAAACAATCCAATCATTCGATTTGAATATTTGCTCCATACGTATGGGCTTCCAAATTCAGAGATGAATAATAGTCTCATCAAACTCATAATCACATTCGTATTCCTATACGAATATTATTTCCAACACATAGTTTAGCTCTAGATATGAATATTCCATATTCATTTTCAAAACATCAACACTTCTTAAAAATTTTCATCACCTCGTATAATTCAAGAGTTCTTCAAGGACATGAAATATCCGAAATCACGTTCAGAACAACATATCTGAGGTATATATCTCCATGTTACCATTTTCTTCATCATGTCATTCATACAACCTCAAGAATCGCAACAAAACCCTTATCATCATATGAAGAAGATCTCAATAATCATATCAACATCCGAAATCTCTTATTACAATTCCAATAAATCTCGTATAACATTATCACATGATACCATAATTGTAACACCCTGCATCCTCCTCGAATATTACATGCCGTAAACCCTTCTCACAAGGATTTACCAGGCTAAGCACAATTTTCCACGTCATTTCAAAAATGCCAAAAAGACCGATGACGGTAATATTTTTCAAATACTAAAAAAAAATCATTTTCCAAATACCGTCAAAACGAATAAGGCTAAAATGCCAAAAACTAAGTTTAGGGAATCGGTTTAACAAAATAAAATTTAGTTGGCAAAATACCAAAAGCAATTTCAAAATACTCACGCAGCGGATAAAAGTACAGTCCAATATATGCATTTACATTAAAATAAAAACGAACATCAAAATACACGATTCCCAACATGCTCCCTCCCAAGTAGTAATCCTTTAAAAACGAACCACTATCAAAGGGATACAAGGATTACCTTGTATGGACGAACCACGAAGAAGAATAATTGAACTTCATTCCAAGAATCGTCAAAACTTCAAGAACAATACTTAAATCCGAGCTCTCCATCCTAATCTTGTTTAAGAGAATCATCTCTCAATGTTTAGGAACTTCAAGTACTTCCCAAGGCTCTCTCTATTGACTGAAAGAAGGAGAATGGACAAAATGCCTCTCAAAGACTCGTCTATCCCTTCTATAAAACACATCACCAAATGCGTGCTAGACCTTATATTTAGTGTGCGCTATAGAACTAGCGTGCGCGATCCTTCCTTGATAGCGTGCGCTATCGGGAAGTCCGTAAGCTACCGCATTGCTTGAAATTCATCTAACGACGTAATGCCCATGCATTAACGCACGCAAATAAGCGTTGACTTGCTACGGTGAAATGCTCAAGAGCGCGCTATTCCTCGACCTTAGCGCGCTAATCATCGTTGACCCGACAACATGTACCTTCCCGTAAGATGTCCGGGTCCTACACGCCGAAAGCAACCAATAAAGCCAAGATTCCCGTTGATGATCTCGAAATTAGCGTGCGTTAATCGCCGATAATAAATGCAGCCTACTCGCCGCCACTTTACGGACCTTATCCGTAATACCTTACGTACGTTAGGGGTCCTCCTTTGCTTTCGTAACTCAAACCTCTTAGCGTGCTCTATGTATGCACCGTGGCGTACGATAACGTGGCTGTACTTAGCCATTTTCCGCTATTCTCGACCAACATCTCGACATACCAAACGATCACACGGCACAATGAATACATAAACGCATTCAATAACATTGTCATAAGTTCACATCATCCTCAAGAACAATTATCCATCAACGACATCCAACATATAAACGAAAAAAAAAATATCCGAAAAATCGGGGTATTACACTCTACCCCCCTTAAAAATAAGTTTCGTCCTCGAAACATGCAATCACTCGCACAAACAACATTTCAACGGAAATTTAAATTCACCAAGTATTATCGAATAATCCGAACAACATACTTACAAGTCTGCGAAGTCGAAGATCTCCCGTGATACTAGCATGCGACTCCTAAACAAAGTCTCAACATAATACCGATACACACCATTATCGCAATTAGCAACTTAACAAAATCTCAAGGAAGAGTTCACGTCCGTGACCACGGCCACGATTCTTCCTACTTTCAGCCAACATTCTGAAGGGCACATACGTGCGTAAGTATAATCCGAATCGCACATTCTCGAAGTGACCAAATCCCAAGAATACCAAGCTATAAACGAAACGATTAAGAAAAATACAAGAAGAGTGAGAGGGCTTACAAGTACCGGTCGCACTGTGATGATGGCAGAGTAGTGATACTGTGGGCAAATGCCGACTCAATCGACCCAAAAGACCGACAGCCTAGGTATCCATAAACCTAAGCTCTGATACCATATTCTGTAACACCCCCAAGTTATTCAGGGTATATTACAGCGCCGTGAGCCCCGCCGTGGGACCCACAAGGCTAAACATATGCGGAACTATGAAACTTGACCGAGAAGGTCTACATACAATGGAATGAAGGACAATACAAATGGTATTAAAAACCATAACCAATGAAACCATATACATCACCACACAAATCAATACCTCGGCAACACAGGCCGGAACATCAAGGAAACTGAAAATACAATACTCGAGTATTTAAAATCCATTCCAGTACAACAACACTGAATGGAGGAATCCACAAAGATAACCGGAGACAAGACACAGTATCACACTTGCCCATCATCTTCATGCCGACCCGATACCTGCCTGTCCGATCTCCTGGAACCTGAAATACATAAAAAGTATTTCCCCCATAAAGGGGTTAGCCGTCGAATAGCTAGTGCAAGTATAACAAGTATGAAACACAATACTCCTCGACAATAAAGTAAATGTAGCCGTCAATTCATCACTTCAAGACTAGTATTCCGGAATAACTAAAATCTCATAGGACGTATGTGAATGCCGTAGAAACGGTTCGTTCACCTCATACGCCGATACGTATGTGAATGCCGTAGAAACGGTTCGTTCACCTCATACGCCGATACATGTAGGAATGCCGTAAAAACGGTTCGTTCATTACATGCCAACAATACATACATGAATGCCGTAAAAACGGTTCGTTCATAATATGCCATCAATATATCTATGAATGCCGTAAAAACGGTTCGTTCATGATATGCCATCAATATTTCTTACTTTCAAAGTCGAGAACGTACAATCATAAATGTATACTTGCCTTTGAGACATCGAGAAATAGAACGGAGGAAGGGTATGAGTTCGGTAGGTCCAAGAACGCGCTTCCGGCACCTAAACGATTCGCAAGGAAATGACAATTAATTATCTATACTCAAATCACACGAAGAGACTCCCGAAACTCGTCTACGATTCAAGAAAATACACGGGTGAACAACTAAAGGTTGGGAAATCGCCCAAACTCCCACAAGTCCGAAAACGGCACAACTCAACCCGTAAAATCGTAAGAAAACACGCATACGGTATAGATATATCATAATCTCAAGGTTCTCAAGCTTCAATCGGATAAATCGGACGAATCTACGAAAACCCCCAAAATCCAACACAAAATTCAAAGTATTCTTGAATAATCTTTCAATAATCCGATGAATACTCAAACATGTCCATAATCATGCGTATATCACTTCATACCCCATGATTTTAACATCCAAAATATCATTACCCAATACAAAATCGAAATCCAAGATGTTGAAGAAATTACCTCTTGAAAATCCAAGCACTACGATTCGAAGAATACGCGATAGCTTGATGATCCGAGCTTCCCCACCAAATGAAAATGATAAAAATTCAATACTCAAGAGGTAGATGATGCAAAGTTCTCTCCCCAAGCTCTCTCTATCGTGTGGGTTCAAGAAAATGGAGAAATGATCGGATTTTGCTGAAAAAAAACGTAATTATACAGTTGACTGCATCGTGTGCCGCGGCTCAGCCAAAGTGTGCCGCGGCACAGGATACAGACGGTTTTGGCCGAATCTGGAAAATGTGACTTAGCTATTTCGACCATAACTCCCTCGTCTGGACTCCGATTGACTCACCGTTTGAACCATTGGAAAGCTAACTCGATGCTTTATAGTATTGCAAAGATACAGAATTTTTGGAGTTTCCAAAAATTAATGGTGATTTAACAAAGTCGAACTCATACGTGGAAAAGTCGCTAAAGAACACGGAATTCAACAGAATGATACCGAAACGAACTCGTATGACAAAAAGTGTAGAATTAATCATTCTCAGGATGACGAAACGGTCCCAAGAAAGTCGTCAAAACGGACTTTCGCCAACAAAGAAAAATTACCGGAAATCGAATTTGCGGATATTACATTCTACCCTCCTTAAAAGAAGTTTGGTCCCAAAACTTAAAACAACTAGGGAGAAGCAATATCCCGCCAGGAAAACTCAAAGAGATACACAAGAAACGCGTAACTTACGCCCAACGGCGAAACGTTACAAGTAACACAACAATACATTACCCGAAGGTAATCCAAGCCAACGCTGAAGTAAATACGAATCACAATGTCTGAAGGCTCCAATAGAAATACCAATACGTCGCAATGGCTTGAAAGCCCCTCAACCGAAGCTGTATATCACGATGGCCTGAAAGCCGAACAGTCCAAAGCTGTAAATCATCACAATACAGATCTCAAAGAAGCAAACCTGACTGTCGGACATACCCCTCGGCGTATGAACAACCAATCGCAAATCGTCGGACATATCCAATACAACATGGACTACGAACGACCAAACAATAAGGCTCAAGAGGGAACATCACAGTACGCCCGATCCGGAAATGTGTCCGTGCACATGTCCACCCCGTATACAGAATCCAGAATATACGTGTGACAATGTACCTAACTAGCCTCACGAACTACGTCTCGTGTGCACGATCCAATGCGGAAACATCCACGCATGACCATCGTGTGCCCGGCTAAAAATCCTACACATAACCAATCGACACGCAGATATGATTCCAGATATGCCACGATACAACATGACCGCGAAACTCAAAGGATAACATATCTAATACGAATCACGCGACTCACCAAGTGAACGATGACGCACGAATAATGAAAGATCGACACGACCAACAATATCCAACATAACCATCCTGGGATCAAAATCCCTAAGGACCGATTAACACGAGCAATAATCACAACACAACAATTCGGAAAATCCTCAACCCTCAACGATCACAACACTACCGAGTTCACAAGAATAATAGTGTGCTGCCTTGAGTCGGCCAACACGACAATAATAATTCAACGGATGGGAACTATCCTCGACAGTCCCAATTCAATACTTCGATTATCGTAGAATGGCCAATCGATAACAACGATACAACGGATGAGAATATTTTTGACAACGGATGGGAATTATCTTTGATAATCCCAATTCAATATATCGATTACCTTTAGAGCGGACGATCGATAACAATTATACAACGGATGTCTCGGCACCTTTAATCGGTTACCGATAACGAAGATGATAATCGAATATGTCAATGCCTTCAATCGGCCAAAACGACATCAATAGAAAAATACTGATATCAATAACGACGATTCACAAAAAATATCTTGATGGAACATCAATCAATAATAACAATCGATACGTCGATACCGCGAACCGGCTATCGACAAATATTACCAACAAGTATCGCAATGCCTTAAATCGGCCATTTACGAACAACAATAATATTTGGCATAATTTGTCGACGGGTGTCGTATCAAACAATCCCCTGATATCAATACAATCATAAAGAGGTCGAGTCTCGAAATGATACACACATTCGTACACCTACACGAAAACATTAATCTCATTGATTAGTACAAGTATAAAACTTGCCTCGATATCAATACAACGAACTGTTACCAATTCAGTTGATTTCGTCTTACGAGTTCCTCAGTCCTGACCAAGGTAATATACGAATTCTTCAACCTCAACCGCAACACAACAGTCATAATCCATGATCACACATCATATCTTATTGTAAAATGAAGGATTAATAATCAACAGGTTCGATGACGACCAATATCAACACCACCAAACCACAAACTCAACCGTTTCACCATATCTCGACTAATCACAGTATGAACAATCCAACTCAGACACTTACAAATCCTGTCCACAATACGAGTCGAAATATGATGATCATATCAGCAACCAATTCGGACCAATAATAAGGGTCTAAATGTTCCAAACTCAATTCTTAAATACGAATTGACAAGGTTCCCTTCTCGTAAATCCATCGTTAAAATTTACTTATGACCGTCATCAATTCGAATCATCCGATCGGGTTCAAAACAATAGATAATCATATTAAAAAGGTTATCAAACAATCCAATCATTCGATTTGAATATTTGCTCCATACGTATGGGCTTCCAAATTCAGAGATGAATAATAGTCTCATCAAACTCATAATCACATTCGTATTCCTATACGAATATTATTTCCAACACATAGTTTAGCTCTAGATATGAATATTCCATATTCATTTTCAAAACATCAACACTTCTTAAAAATTTTCATCACCTCGTATAATTCAAGAGTTCTTCAAGAACATGAAATATCCGAAATCACGTTCAGAACAACATATCCGAGGTATATATCTCCATGTTACCATTTTCTTCATCATGTCATTCATACAACCTCAAGAATCGCAACAAAACCCTTATCATCATATGAAGAAGATCTCAATAATCATATCAACATCCGAAATCTCTTATTACAATTCCAATAAATCTCGTATAACATTATCACATGATATCATAATTGTAACACCCCGGATCCTCCTGGGAATATTACACGCCGTAAACCCTTCTCACAAGGATTTACCAGGCTAAGCACAATTTTCCACGTCATTTCAAAAATGCCAAAAAGACCGATGACGGTAATATTTTTCAAATACTAAAAAAAATCATTTTCCAAATACCGTCAAAACGATCAAGGCTAAAATGCCAAAAACTCAGTTTAGGGAATCGGTTTTACAAAATAAAATTTAGTTGGCAAAATACCAAAAGCAATTTCAAAATACTCACGCAGCGGATAAAAGTACAGTCCAATATATGCATTTACATTAAAATAAAAACGAACATCAAAATACACGATTCCCAACATGCTCCCTCCCAAGTAGTAATCCTTTAAAAACGAACCACTATCAAAGGGATACAAGGATTACCTTGTATGGACGAACCACGAAGAAGAATAATTGAACTTCATTCCAAGAATCGTCAAAACTTCAAGAACAATACTTAAATCCGAGCTATCCATCCTAATCTTGTTTAAGAGAATCATCTCTCAATGTTTAGGAACTTCAAGTACTTCCCAAGGCTCTCTCTATTGACTGAAAGAAGGAGAATGGACAAAATGCCTCTCAGCACTCGTCTATCCCTTCTATAAAACACATCACCAGCGCGCGCTAGACCTTATATTTAGCGTGCGCTATAGAACTAGCGTGCGCGATTCTTCCTTGATAGCTTGCGCTATCGGGAAGTCCAGAAGCTACTGCATTGCTTCGAAATTCATCTAACGTACGTAATGACCATGCATTAACGTACGCAAATAGGCGTTGACTTGCTACAGTGAAATGCTCAGTAGCGTGCGCTATTCCTCGACCTTAGCGCGCGCTAATCATCGTTGACCCGACAACCTGTACCTTCCCAGAAGATGTCCGGGTCCTACACGCCGAAAGCAACCAATAAAGCCAAGATTCCCTGTTGATGAACTGAAATTAGCGTGCGTTAATCGCCGATAATAAACAGTCTGGGCCTACCTGTCGGCCACTTTACGGACCTTATCCAGAATACCTTATGTACGTTAGGGGTCCTCCTTAGCGTACGTAACTCAAACCTCTTAGCGTGCGCTAAGTATGCACCGTGGCGTACGATAATGTGGCTGTACTTAGCCATTTTCCGCTATTCTCGACCAACATCTCGACATACCAAACGATCACACGGCACAATGAATACATAAACGCATTCAATAACATTGTCATAAGTTCACATCATCCTCAAGAACAATTATCCATCAACGACATCCAACATATAAACGAAAAAAAATATATCCGAAAAATCGGGATATTACACTCTACCCCCCTTAAAAATAAGTTTCGTCCTCGAAACATGCAATCACTCGCACAAACAACATTTCAACGGAAATTTAAATTCACGTGCGCTAACGGGTATTTTGGGTAGTCCAGTACCCACTATCCGGAAATGGTAGCGCGCGCTACGTACCTTTTTGTAGCGTGCGCTACGTCTATACACTTAGCGTGTGCTAACCCCAAAATATTAGCATGCGCTAACGAATTATCTGATGCCCAGTACTGGAGTCCAGAACCTTCTGCCCTCTGATCTGATCTCGGTAGCGTGCGCTACAACCAACGATTAGCGTGCGCTACTACACCGTTTGCGTACGCCAAAAACCACTCTTAGCGTGCGCTATGAATAAATTCAATTCAATCCAGTAGCCACTGGACTCAACCTGATCCGACCTTAGCGCGCGCTACACCGATTGTATAGCGTGTGCTACTCCGGCTCACTAGCGCGTGCTACTTACCATTCGTAGCGTGCGCTACCTACAATCCCAACTGCACCCAAAGGCCTTCGGATCGTCGCTCAACTACACTAGCGTGCGCTAGTGTTGAGAGGTGGCGTGCGCTACCAGTACTCAATTAGCGCACGATAAAGAGAGTACGTAGCATGCACTACTCCTCACACACAGCACACTAATAAATGACAACGATGGCAAACACCGCACGATTCTCCAACTAGTTTGATGATGAATGACGATACAATTACTCTGAACGATGAATACAATGATTGAATATGAGCGACAAATGATCATGAATGAGTGAAAAATACTGAGTGACAATTACTGAATGATAGATACTGAATGATAATGACTGAATTACAACCGGGTATTACACATCGCATGCTCTCCGTCGCTCCCTTAGGATGGCCATGGCCTCCTCGATCTGTTCCGCAGTTTGGAATTGATCGAGGGAGAGGCTGGGGCCATCCCTAGGGGATGGGATTGAGAGTCTCGCATCGCCGCGGCTACCCTCCGCCATAGGTTGGGACTCGGCTCGGGCCGGAACAAGACGTCCGGTGAGCCATAAAGTGGCTCTCTTCGAAGTGGAGGCAGACATCATTATTCTGAAGGTTTTTGTTTGAAGAACAGTGAGTGTTTCTTCAAGTATATGTCTCGGAGAACAGTGAGTGTTCTTCGAAACGGTCGGAATGAAAATGTGGGTTAATACCCTTCCTCTAGAGCCAATTGTTGTTACCCAAAATATTATTCGGAAGGGTTTGATGGAATGGATGAGTAACAAACAAAATGCGAGAGCACGTCCGAGGGAAAGTAAATAACACAAGATTTGTTGGGGTTGTTAGTCCTGGGCTTGAATGCTCTCGCGAGATATTATTAATACGAATACTTGGGAGTACAAATATTAATGTTAGAGTAAAATTACAATGACCCTAGTTATCTAGCTCTTGAGTGCTGATGATTGCTGGAAGAACCAGAGTTGATGCTCTGTGAGTTCTTGTAACAACGATGGAGTGTTGTGTTTTTAGCTGTAGGATTCCACAGTTTCTGAACCTTTCTCCAGTTGCTGGAGGTTTCCTATTTATAGGAGTCGAGGTAGTTGGGCGATCGCCTTTACTATATTATAATAAGCGGGCGATCATCATTAGCACATTGGTTGGTCTCCTTAAAGTCCGTAGCAGCTGCTGGCAGCCGGATGTGCGAACCAATGAGAAGACAACACGCGTCCTATGTCGCTGTCTTAGGAGGTCCCACCTAGGACCTTTCGGCGGGTCTGTCGGTAGGTGAGGCAGTCCTTGTCGTTGACAGCTGGTGATGGGCTCTAGTCAAAGATCCTTTTTCTATGGCGCCTTTTCCGAATTTGCACGTGGGCCTCTGTCCCGAGATTCGATCTTTGCAGATTTAACGGATGTTGGCTTTACACATGGCATGAGGCGGTCGTCCTTGGCCGGGTGCCAGAGTCGATCGCCAGGTGCCAAGAGACGATCGCCCTGGATGTCGATCGCTCGGCACTTGGACTTGATATGGGATCTCCGTTTGGTAAGTGTGTCGTGGTTCATTTGATGCTGACTCGATCGCTCGACCCTTATGTCGATCGCCGTCGAGGTGTGTTAATCGCGACACAACACATACAAAATCCAAACGCCAATGATTCACACCATCATCTTAATCACAATCATGAGCATTTTTTACCAACCCAACGTCATAATCACTACATACTCCTTGACTAACATCATGAAACTGAATGTTTAAAAATGAGGGTCAGATATTGTATTGATTTGGAAAACCTCATTTGAAATTAAAATCATGTTTTGAAAATTTTTATAATACAAATTGAAAATGAGATAACAATAAAAAAATCACGTGACTCCCCAAGGAAATTTTCCAAATTCGAACTTCAAAGTTTAAGTCGAGTTCTCCTTATTCGGGTTATTTTAAAATAGAATCACTCGACAAAATTGCTTTCACAAATCCTTCTCAAAAATGACAAATGATCATCGACGGTGAGATTTTACAAAATATCGAAAGTACCTCAAAACATATCTAAGTTTATAAATATCTTCGAAAAGTCATTTGCAAATACGTCAAAGGCAATTTCTGAAATCAATTAAGAATTGGTTTACATAAATCCATGAAGTTTTCAAAAACATTTTACGGTTACACGAGCATCCAACACAGTTATCAATACGAGCACTTATTTAGCAATTAGAAACAATTACTTAAACATACCTGGTTCCCAACATATGTGCCCATCTGACATTCAAATCATCATACCAACCGATACCATTCACGGGTATAACCTTAAATTTGGACATACATCGAAGCCATCTGTTTGTGTTTACGACCAACTCTGTCATCAACACGTCTTCTGGAACACGTAATTGTCCATAAACTTCCACACGCATTACACCAAACAAAACTCAATCTTAACAGCATATCTCGATTGCTACACACTGTTGTGCGGCGATTTATACGCCCCAAAGACGATCGACATAATAGTCAGGAGCCAGCCAAAGAAGGCAGACGCTGGGCAAGCACCTAGCGATCACATCCAAGGCGATCGTCTATAGGCATCTGGCGATCGCCAATGATATCTGATTGTAGATGATCGTCCCATACCGCATGTGAATCCGACACCCGTCATAGTCTTCGAAGACCGAATCTTGGACGAAGACCCACCTGCAGGTCCACAAAAGGCGCCGCAAGATAAGGCCTTTGACCCCAGCCTGTCACCTACCTCACACCTACCGACAGGCCCGCCGAAAGGTACAAAGTGGGTCCTCCCCGGACAGCGACTCAGGACGCGTGCAAGCTCCTCATTGGCCCACACAACTGGCTGCCAGCTGCAGCCTCGGACTTTAAGGAAATAGTCCCACGTGATGAGACGATCGCCCACATTATTCTAATATAGAATACGGCGGTCGCCCGAGATCGCCGGGAAGGACCTAGAAGCCTCTTCTACTATAAATATAAGGCTTCCAACAGTGGACTAGGATCATCGAGAGTACAGTGAAAAACGCACAGAGAGAGAGAGATACATTCTCATATACAGAACATCAAAAGCAAGAACTCACAGAGCTTCATATCTGGTTCTTCCGGCAATCTTCACGCTCTATAGCTAAGATAACTAGAATCATTACACTCATTGTAATATTGTTCTAACATTAATATTTGTACTCCACAGTATTTATATTAATAACATCTCGCGAGAGCATTCAAGCCCGGGACTAAGAACCCCGGCAAATCTTGTGTTATTTGTTTTCCCACGGAAGTGTTCTCGCATTTGTTTGTTACTCGACCATTCCAGCAATATCATCTCCGGATAATATTTTGGGTAACAACAATTGGCGCTAGAGGAAGGGGATCTTAACCTTCATCTTTATTCCAACCATCTCGAAGAACACTCAATGTTCTCCGGGGCATATACTTGAAGAAACACTCACTGTTCTTCAAAGAAAAACATTCAGAGACATGACATCTGCCACGACCTCCAAAAGAGCCACCGTACGATCTACCGGACATCTCATTCTGGCCCAGACCGAATCCCAGCCTACGGCGGAAGGTGACCGCGGCGATGCTAGACTCTCACTCCCGCCCTCGAGGGACGGTCCCAGCCTCTCACTCGATCAGTTCCAGACCGCGGAACAGATTGAGGAGGCTATAGCCATCCTCAGGGAGCGACGAAGGGCATGCGACTCGCCCACCATTACTCCGTCAGCCATCCGCCGAGCAGGCAAGCAAGCTCAAGGGGATATATGTTGAGAAATCGACAGAAAGCCCCGAGCCGCAGGAAAAGTCGTGAGGAGGGACAACTCCGTCTTCAGCCGCCTAGGGAGTGATCCCTCGTGGCGACCGGGCATTCAGGTCCCATTCGGGAGGAATCGTAGTCCGAATCCATCACCAGGAGTTCGGCATATCCGACTCCCAGAAGACAAACCGGCTAACGGGCCCCCACTCGCCAAAGAACTAAGCCCGGTGGCGGAGAACTCATCATCTACCATGGGGCCAGGGGATCAGTACATAATCGCCTTGGATCACGCTTCGGGAGACAATCAGCGAGCAGTCAGGCTACGGCGATGGCCGCCATGCAGCGACAGCTCGACGAAATGAAGGCGCTCCTAGAAACTGGGGCAGGCGCCAGGAGATCGATCGCTGGACCGAGTGAGCCACTCGCGGTCCAGATCGTGTTAGGAGTATGCCCTCGAATGCCACTCAGAGGTTGTTGAGTGAGGGCATTGTACTTGTAATTATGTATATCACTAATATAAGGCAATGGATGTTTCTTTATTTACTAGAGTCACTGGCATTCCTAACTCGTAAATATACATGTAGAAACTAGTCCGTGTATTTGAGAACAAAACGTTCCACTCCTTATTGGATAATGGGGTCGGCACTGGAAAGGTTTATAGCTCAAATACTTAATCGTTCGCAAGTCGATGAAACTTGACTGGGCGTTAAGTTTATGTGAAGACTTGTATGACGTGTTCTTTGACAAGGAGAGTGCATGTCGAACACTAATGGTTAGTGGGAGCACACGTTATAGGTATGCTAATTAGATTAGTATACTCGAACCGACTCACCCTCGATTCGTCACACGGATTTCACTCCGGGACAGTCAATGATGGAATCGAAAGGTTGTGATAGGTATTCGTGAACCTTCGACTTGAGGATTTAGTAGGGATGTGCTTGTGACGTCAAGATTTTCATTAGAGTAGTTCGACCCTATAAACCGGAAGGCGGGGGTCAACCTCGACGTGCATGTTGACGGGCAAGAAGCAGGTCCTACTGAATACCAAGATAGAATTCTTTCTCCCGTTAGTGAGCGGGTTATATGTCCTATGCGGTTATTGGCAGATGAGATCATAAGTCTTTGGCCAAAGCATAGGAGCTAGTTGTATTAGATACACGACAGCTCGATGATCTCGATTTGCATTAACGCATGCATAGCGTCAAGTACAGATAGGGTTTGACTGACCGTGACCCTATAACTTGATCGGGACATTTGAAAGAAGGGTTTATACGTATACTGGTATTCACGACAGAATGGTTCTTGAATGATCCCAATCATTCGTTCTCAGTTGGGGTACAGTGTAGGCCGCCAGGCTGGCTAGGTGGTGCTACTACTCTTTGGTTCCTCCCATTGCTGACTGAGACGGACCTACCGAGTCGCGCATTAGGATTGACGACGAAATGAATCAAGCTAATTCTCTCATTATAAATATTAGATATTGGATATCTAATTTATTGGACATTGGATGTCTAATTAAATTTGGGACATTGGATGTCTAAATTGATTTATTGAATAAATTGATTTACGGCCTAATGAATTAAATAAATTACTGGGTGATTAATTTAATTCATGAATATAATTATTTCTTGGAGAAATTAATTATGTTATTATGTATTTGATATGATTAATTAATTGGATTAATTAATCGATATAAATACATCGGAACGGAATTGGAGTTTATCTGTTTGGACTCACGGGAGTCCGAAACGAACAAAACTCATTCGATTTTCATCATGGCCACCCCCTTCCACCTACCTTCCCATAGTCTTTTCTTTCAATTTTTATTGGATGATAATGCAAGGAAAAGGACTTGTGGGGCAATTTTCTAATGTGAATGAGTTGTAACATGTGGAAGGAGAATATAGATAAGAAGAATTCAATCTCTCATATACCATTGATTGGTTTCATACGTGAGTTTAAGTGTAGAGAGAGAGAGAGAGAAAGGCTTCTCCAAGTCTTCTTCATCTTCATCACAAGTTCTTGTTTTTTTTTCTTGGAGAAAACATCAAGACATAAATGAGAGATGGTGAGTTATACACTTAGAGTGTTATAATCTCAATCAAAAGCTTCATCACCTAGCTCTAGCCGTGTCCTTGGAGGATAGCAAGGTGTTGTCATTCCGTTCGTTTTTTCCGGCGCGTGGCAAGTAGAGACGTGGTGCTTTCGGCGTTGGATCGTTCAAGGGCTTGAAGCGGAATAGATTCGTAGAGATCAAGCAAAGCTTGGGGAATAGCTCAAGAGAAGGTTATCCATCTAATCAACGGACTACAAGGGTGAGTTTCTATATCTCTTTTTATTCGTTTTGATATTCGTATATACGTAGCTTGATCGATCCTCGTAGGGATTCGGATCGAATTAATTTTCGTTTTACCGCTTCTGCTGGGCCTTCCTTTTAGGCACCGAATCCCAACAGTGGTATCGGAGCGTAGGTCTTGCGATCGTATATACGATATTGGCATTTGGAATGCTTGATTAGATGGTGAATGATTTGGAATCATTTTAGTCATAATCGTGGTATATATTTTTACGTTCGTTGTAGTTATATTTTTCGTAAGTTTATGTCTAAATATAAATCTTAATTTCATGGAAATATGATTTATATTGAAGATATGAATGTTGAAAAATATTGATATTGGATATCCGGTCGAAAATCGAGCTCCGAATCGTCGCTTGACGACTTTTCGACAAAGGGCGTGAAGTCGCCAGGTGACTCGGCCGTGACACGGCCGTGTCAGCGCCTCAAAGCCACGCCAGCACCCGACCGTGTCGAGACACGGCCGTGCCGGCCGTAGCCGCCGAGCGTGACTCGCCATGCCAGCGATCCGCGTAAAGATGCCGACAGTGACTCGCCATGGCAGCCAATTTCGCCCGCTCGATTTTTTCGTATTCTTGAAAATTAATCTCCCTCATGTTAAATAGGATTTAATATGATTAAAATGATTTATGGTATTTCATTTTATAAGGGAAATTTGATTAATTGGAATATTTATGGTCGACCGAATTATTTTGAACGTTATCATATTACCGATTGTGTGAATCGATTGGATCTGTTCGTATTGTTGATTGGATCAATGTATCTCTACGCTTTCCTTTTATTTAGTATTTATTGGATGAATGCTTTTGAATGGGGATGTGGTTCGTGGACTTAGTTTTTGAATCGTTCGTTTTATTCGATTGGGTTGTAAAGGCCGTTTTGAGCCTATTTATTTTACTAGAAATGTTTGTATCTAGGATGCAGTTTTTGATGTAAAATTTATATGTAATGACGAAGACCGGAGGAAGATCCATTTCGAGAAGACGAAGATTCAAGACGAAGACTTGTAATTAGATTACGGAGTTTTTGTTTTCTAGGAATGGTCCATGAACCACATGTTGATAGCAACTAGGTTGTGAATGGTTGTTTCATATTGTATGAATGCCACAAACGCGCTTAAACGATTAATGTGCAAAGTGTAACGTTAATCGCGATAATTCTCCCACAACAAATAATTAAGTTTATAAGGTTTCAAGGTTTTCCTTCCTCCATCGAGTTTTCGAAATTGAAATCCAAACCGGATGTGCTATGCTTCCGAGTTATCGGGTAGTCGTCGGGGAGGACGGATAAATTAATGGAGCGCATTGGATGCCTTCGGTTGGAGCAAATTTTATCCCTAGAAACCTGATAGATTGCCGGATAAGATTCAATTGTGAAACTGATTTGCTTCGATGGTATAAACTTAACTTGTTCACGAACCATAGAAACCGTATAGGTTGAGGGGAGTGAACAAGGGGAAAAAGAAGATCGAATCATCCATTAGATGGGTTGGTGTTGGACACCACTTTATGAAAATTAATAGACTAGAAACCTGTTCGGTTGCCCTCTATTAAGATTTATAAAGAACTCGATCACCACTATGAAGTAGAGCGACGATACTTCCGGATATCACATGGGAGTGTGTTATTCCGATAAAAATAGTGGGAGCTGAGTAACAAGAATAGAAAAGACCTTAATTCTATACTCAGGACATAATTGAATGAGTCACTAATTAATCTATCGTACTTAATGCAGACTCAAATCTCAATATGACAATGAATCCACTCGCAATTCTGCTCGAAAAGAACACCTTAATGGGACCTAACTTTGTAGATTGGCTCCGCAATCTGATGATTGTCCTCAGTATAGAGACACTGGGATACGTCTTGGAGACGGACATTCCGGCGCCTCCTGTGCGAACCCGAGCCAATCAGAAAGAGATTGAAAACCACGAAAAGTGGGTTAAGGATGACGTGAAAGTCCGTGCTTATATGATGGCTTCCATGTCTAATGAGCTTCAGAGAGCTCATGAGAAAATGACTTCTGCTAGGCAGATTCTATCTCACTTAACCGAGCTTTATGGTGATCATAGCAGAACTGCTAGATATGAGATATCCAAGAAACTGTTCGGTGCAAGGATGAAGGAAGGTGAGAAGGTTGGGGAACACGTCCTCAAAATGATATCCATGATCGAGAGATTGGAGGCTCTTGATTTTAAAATGGATACTTCTCTCCAAACCGACCTTATCCTACGATCTCTCCCTGATTCCTTCTCACAATTTGTTATGAACTTCAACTGCAATGAGATTGCATGTAATTTAGCTGGGCTAATGAATAAACTTGTGACCGCTCGCCTCGATGAAGACTCACGAATGAAGGAGTCTCGCTCTTGTGATTTCTTACGGACTTCTAAGTCTAAGAACAAGAAGAAAAAGACCAAGAAGCAAACTGGACCACAAGTTAAGGACCTTAAGGGAAAGGGCAAGGCCCCGATGGTTCCAAAGAACAAGAAGAAGAAGGATGTTTGTCTCAAGTGCGATGAGCTGGGCCACTGGGCTAGAGACTGTCCGATTCTTCATGGCACTTCAGGTACAGAACTTTTAGTTTTGGAAACAAATTGTTCTGCTACTGTATTTTCTACTTCCTGGATACTTGATTCTGGTGCTAGTTCTCATATTTGTACCGTGAATCAGGATCTGGAACAAAGTAGGAAGCTTGGAGCTGGAGAAGTTATGATCACAGTCGGAAGCGGGCATAGTGTCGAGGCGACCGACATAGGATCACTTCTTTTGGGTTTAGAATCCGGTTTTGTTTTGACTTTAGAAGATGTACTTGTTTTGCCTAAGGGACACAAAAACATTGTATCCATTCCGGTCATAGACCGAAAAGGCTTTTCATTTTTCATTGGTGATGGTTCCTGCAAAATTTATTTTAGAAATAAACTAGTGGGTACTGCTACATTGTTGAATGGATTGTATCATCTAAATCTCAGCAACAAAGTAGTTGTGAATACTATGACTAGAAAACGTGGTAGGGATGAAACCAATCAAGTTTTGAAATGGCATCTTAGACTTGGTCATGTTGGTCAGACCAAGGTTTACAAGATGGAAAAAGATGGACTTATGGGTCCATTAGGATCAGATCCCTTTCCTACTTGTGAATCTTGCCTTAAAGGCAAAATGACTAAGTCCCCCTTCACAGGGACTTTTGAAAAAGCCGCTGATAAACTGGGATTAATCCATACCAACATATGTGGTGCTTTGGAAGCAGCACGCGACGGATATCAATATTTCATTACGTTTACAGATGATCATACTAGGTATGGTTATGTATACTTAATGAAACATAAATCTGAGGCCTTTGAGAAATTCCAGGAATTCAAGGCCCTAGTCGAGAAACAAACTGGTAATCATATCAAAGCACTTCGGTCGGACCGAGGTGGCGAGTATATGAGTATGGAGTTTGACAAGTTCCTTAAGGAACATGGAATAGTTTCACAACTAACACCTCCAGGTACTCCTCAGTTAAATGGTGTGTGAGAAAGAAGGAACCGGACCTTGTTGAACATGGTCCGTTCCATGCTGGGCTATACTGACTTGCCGATTTACCTGTGGGGGTATGCACTCCTGACTGCCGCTTACATCTTGAACAGATGTCCTTCCAAATCTATTCCTAAAACTCCACATGAGATGTGGGAGGGAAGGAAACCAAGTCTTAATCATATTAGGATTTGGGGATGTCCCGCCTATGTCAAGAAGACTAACGTGGAGAAGTTGGAAGCTAGGTCCGCGAAGGGACATTTCATTGGATTCCCATCGGGGACGATGGGATATCTATTCTACATGCCCGAAGATCGAAAGATCGTTGTTGCTTTACAAGCACACTTCCTGGAAGATGAGTTCATTCAGGAAGGCGGAGCAGGTAGAAGTATTTCTTTAGAAGAATACAATGAAACTCCTCAGGAGACACCTGTGCAAGAAACTGGAACTGAACTTTCTGAAACACAAGTACAACCACCTCGTAGGTCTAGTAGGGTGTCTCATTTACCTGAGAGGTATAGTTTTATGCACTTGGAGGAACTGGGTTTCCTCGAGGTTCCAAGTGATAAACAAGAGACCGACCCGCGACCAATGACCTAGCAATGGTGGATGTAGACTCCATGAAATGGACTGTAGCAGTCTTCATGTAGTTGGGACCTTCATTTTGACGAGACGGTCAAAGAGTTTGACTTCGTGCAAAATGAAGAGGAATCTTGTGTATACAAGAGGGTTAGTGGGAGCAAGATCACATTCTAAGTACTATATGTAGATGACATTATACTAATAGGAAATGATGTGGGAATGCTCAGTTCTGGGAAAGCTTGGTTTTCGAACAATTTCTCCATGAAAGACTTGGGAGAAGAAACCTATATTCTTGGGATTCGATTCTACTGGGATAGATCGAAGAGAATGATAAGTTTTTCCCAAGCCCTCTATATAGATTAGATCTTAAAGAGGGTTCCTTCCGATGCGACATGGAATAAAACTCACCTTGAAGATGTGTCCTCATAGTGAGGAACAATGAAAGGAAATGAGTTATATACCATATGCTTCGAAAGTGGGTAGCCTTACATATGCTTTATTGTGTACAAGACCTGACATTGCGCATGCTGGAAGCGTGGTAAGAAGGTTTCTGGCTAACCCAGTCAGGGAACATTAGACCGCCGTAAAGAATGTTCTCAAGTACTTTAGAAGTACTAAGAGATCTGATTCTTATATATGGTGGTGGAGAACAGAATGTGGTGGGATTCACTGTATTGGACTTCCAAGGATAGAAAGACGATTATATGTCTACTTCTGGCTAGATTTACTCTTAATGGAAGAGCAATATCTTGGCATAGTGCCTAGTATAGCACGACTGTTGATTCCACCAGTTAGGCTGAGTATAAAGCGGCCACGGAGGCCTCCAAAGGAAGGGTTAAGAAGTTACTAGGTAAACTTCTCGTGACACCTTGTGTTGCGCTGCCAGAGCAGTAGCACAGGCCTAAGAGCCGAGTTTTCACAACAGTACCAAACATATTGAGAGAGTATCATCTCGTAAGAGTATTTGATCTCAAAGAGATACATTGTGCTGCATAGAGTAGAGTCAGGCGACTACGTCGCTGATCCACTAACCAAGCCACATTCTCAGATTAGCTTGGAGCATAATCTGGAGAACATGGGTATTAGATACCATAATGTGTGGCATTGAGTGCAAGTGGGAGATTGTTAGGAGTATGCCCTCGAATGCCACTCAGAGGTTGTTGAGTGAGGGCATTGTACTTGTAATTATGTATATCACTAATATAAGGCAATGGATGTTTCTTTATTTACTGGAGTTACTGGCATTCCTAACTCGTAAATATACATGTAGAAACTAGTCCGTGTATTTGAGAACAAAACGTTCCACTCCTTATTGGATAATGGGGTCGGCACTGAAAAGGTTTATAGCTCAAATACTTAATCGTTCGCAAGTCGATGAAACTTGACTGGGCGTTAAGTTTATGTGAAGACTTGTATGACGTGTTCTTTGACAAGGAGAGTGCATGTCGAACACTAATGGTTAGTGCGAGCACACGTTATAGGTATGCTAATTAGATTAGTATACTCGAACCGACTCACCCTCGATTCGTCACACGGATTTCACTCCGGGACAGTCAATGATGGAATCGAAAGGTTGTGATAGGTATTCGTGAACCTTCGACTTGAGGATTTAGTAGGGATGTGCTTGTGACGTCAAGATTTTCATTAGAGTAGTTCGACCTCGTAAACCTAAGGCGGGGTCAACCTCGACGTGCATCTTGACGGCAAGTAGCAGTCCTATCAATACCAAGATAGAATTCTTTCTCCCGTTAGTGAGCGGGTTATATGTCCTATGCGGTTATCGCGATGAGATCATAAGTCTTTGGCCAAAGCATAGGAGCTAGTTGTATTAGATACACGACATCTCGATGATCTCGATTTGCATTAACGCATGCATAGCGTCAAGTACAGATAGGGTTTGACTGACCGTGACCCTATAACTTGATCGGGACATTTGAAAGAAGGGTTTATACGTATACTGGTATTCACGCCAGAATGGTTCTTGAATGATCCCAATCATTCGTTCTCAGTTGGGGTACAGTGTAGGCCGCCAGGCTGGCTAGGTGGTGCTACTACTCTTTGGTTCCTCCCATTGCTGACTGAGACGGACCTACCGAGTCGCGCATTAGGATTGACGACGAAATGAATCAAGCTAATTCTCTCATTATAAATATTAGATATTGGATATCTAATTTATTGGACATTGGATGTCTAATTAAATTTGGGACATTGGATGTCTAAATTGATTTATTGAATAAATTGATTTACGGCCTAATGAATTAAATAAATTACTGGGTGATTAATTTAATTCATGAATATAATTATTTCTTGGAGAAATTAATTATGCTATTATGTATTTGATATGATTAATTAATTAGATTAATTAATCGATATAAATACATCGGAACGGAATTGGAGTTTATCTGTTTGGACTCACGGGAGTCCGAAACGAACAAAACTCATTCGATTTTCATCATGGCCACCCCCTTCCACCTACCTTCCCATAGTCTTTTCTTTCAATTTTTATTGGATGATAATGCAAGGAAAAGGACTTGTGGGGCAATTTTCTCATGTGAATGAGTTGTAACATGTGGAAGGAGAATATAGATAAGAAGAATTCAATCTCTCATATACCATTGATTGGTTTCATACGTGAGTTTAAGTGTAGAGGGAGAGAGAAAGGCTTCTCCAAGTCTTCTTCATCTTCATCACAAGTTCTTGTTTTTTTTTCTTGGAGAAAACATCAAGACATAAATGAGAGATGGTGAGTTATACACTTAGAGTGTTATAATCTCAATCAAAAGCTTCATCACCTAGCTCTAGCCATGTCCTTGGAGGATAGCAAGGTGTTGTCATTCCGTTCGTTTTTTCCAGCGCGTGGCAAGTAGAGACGCGGTGCTTTCGGCGTTGGATCGTTCAAGGGCTTGAAGCGGAATAGATTCGTAGAGATCAAGCAAAGCTTGGGGAATAGCTCAAGAGAAGGTTATCCATCTAATCAACAGACTACAAGGGTGAGTTTCTATATCTCTTGTTATTCGTTTTGATATTCGTATATACGTAGCTCGATCGATCCTCGTAGGGATTCGGATCGAATTAATTTTCGTTTTACCGCTTCCGCTGGGCCTTCGTTTTAGGCACCGAATCCCAATAGATCGAGCTCGCCCCAGTTCAACCGAAGATCGCTACCCCACAAACACCTCTATATGAGGGGAGATCGGATCCTGAGACCCATTTGAGCAAATTCTAGATTTACATGACCGGATGCGGAGCATCGGATGCGACAAAATGTCGAATGTTCCCATTGACATTGGGCGAACTCGCCCACAGGTGGTACGTCTCACTACCACCTCGCTCGATAAATTGTTTTGAGAAGCTGGCGAACGACTTCACGTCGTACTTCGCCGCCAAAGTTGCTCGGCCAGAAGGCCCCCACCACATGATGAAAATCAGGCAGGGGAAGGACGAGCCCGATGAAGATTACATCGACCGGGTGGATGAAATAATCCTCACCGGCAAGCCCATTAGCGACGAGCTCGCTCTCCACTCAGTCCTAGGGGGATTCTACGGCCACTCGCCCATGTTCAGGCATCTTACAAAGGACATCCCCCCGACCTACACGATCTTTCGTGTCAGGACCGCTGACTTCCTGGCCAGGCAGAGGATGCTCACCCTCCCTCATCCAGAAGAAGGCGGTCTCCAAGCCCAGAAAGGTGGTCGCGAAGCCGCCTGGTGAGTTCAAAGCTTTCGAGGATGTGGAGGTTCACCTCCTCCGTAACCTCAACTTATCTCCGGCCCACATCTTTAACGCTATCAAGAGGCGTGAGTGGCTTAACAAACCAAAGCCAATAAGGGACCACGGTCATTTAGACCGCAGCAAATTCTGTGCCTACCACAAGAGTCCCGGCCACAACACCAGCCAGTGCTGCGACCTCCTCAGACAACTCTGGCGACTTTTTGAGGAAGGCAAGTTGGATAACTTGGTTACCAAGCCAGTACCTCGAGCGGAGAGGACCGGAGGGCGCAAACGCCGACAAAACGATGGAATCCCTCCCAATCCGGTCACAAGGATCGAGCAGAATGAGCCGGAGTACTCTGATGAATCTATCCCTCCGATCAACCCTGGTGGCCGGATCAATATGCTCCATGCGGGAGGTGGAAACCTCGGAGGACTTTCCCCGGTTTCCACCATGTCGAACAGAAAGTGGAAGGCCGAACTAAGGGCGTTCACCGGGGTCCATGTCATGGTACCCCCAGAGCCGACCATCTCCAAAGACGCGCTCATCACTTTCTCCAACAAGGATAGGGAGGGAGTGCAGTGCCCCAAAAAGGATGCATTGGTGATCTCTGCATGTATCCTTGGGAAAATGGTCGAACGCGTGCTGGTTGACAATGGGAGCTTCTGCAATATCATATTCAAATCCGCTCTTGACCAGCTCGGCAACCTAACCAAGTTTATCAAGCCATTTGACACCGTGCTCCAAGGATCGGTGACAGCACAGTCCAAGCCTACGGGAAGATCAAGCTCTCTGTCGAGCTAATATGTCATTACGATCCCAAGGTTAGGATTACTAGGAACCTAAACTTTGTAATCATAGATAGGCCCAGCATCTATAATGGGTTCCTAGGTCGTCCATTTCTAGAAACTTTCGAGGCGGTCGCCTCTTCCTTCTTTTACTGTATCAAATTCCCTACTGCCGAGGGGACGGTCGGTACTGTAAAAGGAGACCAACTAATGGCTAAGAAATGTTTGAATTACTCCTGTGTCATAACTTCTTTCAATACTTCCCATGCTATTTGTAACATCGAGGCGATCGACAATCAACCGATGTAGATCGACGAGCCAAGCACATCGTACCAACCCGACTCAGAGGACGCCATCTCACATCGATTAACGGACGACATCAAGCCAAGGATCGGTTTCGAGCCAAGCCTCGACATCGATCCAAGGATCGAGTCCAAAAATCGTTCCAAACGAGAAGCGACCGTCCCCATTGAAGAGTTAGAAAGTGTAACGATAGACCCGGCTCATCCGGAACGGGAAGTACAGATCGGCGCAAGCATTGGTCTTGAGTTAAAGGAGGATCTCATCAACTTACTACGTAAGAACATCGGAGTCTTTGCCTGGTCGCATCAAGATATGGTTGGCATAAGTCCTGAACATGCTTGCCACTATCTAAAGATCGACCCGGCAAGGAAGCCTGTTCACCAGAAACATAGGAAATTCGGTCCTCAGAAGTACGCAGCACTCGACATAGAAGTCAAAAAGCTGGTCGATAACAAACTAATCGTAATAGCTACATACGAACCACAGTGGGTCGCCAACGCGGTGCTGGTCAAAAAGCCGAACAGCTCCTGGAGGTTATGCATCGACTTCACCGACCTCAACGCGGCATGTACAAAAGATCAATTTCTGATGCCTCATATTGATCACTTGGTCGATAGTGTTGCTACCCAAAATATTATCCGGAGATAGATATTGCTGGAATGGATGGGATAGCAAACAAATGCAAGAGCACTTCCGAGAGAAAGATAAATAACACAAGATTTGCCGGGGTTGTTAGTCCCGGGCTTGAATGCTCTCGCGAGATATTATTAATACTGATATTCGGGGATACAAATATTAATGTAAGAATACAATTACAATGAGTGTAAAGTTTCTTGTTATCTTAGCTAGTGAGCGTGTAGATTGCCGGAAGAACCAGATTTGATGCTCTGTGAGTTCTTGTAATAAAGGTGATGTACGGTCGCGGCGGTGAGAGATCGACCGCCTCTCACGGCGAGTATATAGCTGGATGTTTGGGCTTCTGGGCTTGTGAATCCCTTGGAATCTGTCTAGTGGAGACTTGCCGTCGCCGATCGTCCTTCGGACGAGAGATTTGGAGAGAGAAGTCCCGAGACGGATTCCTGAGATAGCCGGTAGCTTGATGATGTGTGTGTGTTCTTCAGTATTTCCGTGGATGTATCGGAATGTGAGAGAATGGACTCTGAGCGTAGGTCAGAATGAATTCGGAACTGAGAACCGAGAACTGAGAACCGTAGAGTGAATTCCGAGCCGTTGGTTCAAATGAATTCTTAATCGAGAACCTTTTTCCAGAGGAGGAGGTTCTCTATTTATAGGGCTTGATACGCCGGGCGATCGCTTTTATCGTAATATAATAATCGGGCGATCGTCTTTTAGCACATGGGCTCTGCCCTTCAAAGCCTCGCAGGAGTTGGCCGGGCCAATCAGGCGGTCCAATGGGGAGCTTACACGCTGCCCCGAAAGTTGCCGCCGCGGTGGTCCCACCGACAACTTTCGGCGCGCCGGGTAGGTGAGGTAGGTGACAGCCGTGGTCAAATGTCTTGTCTCACAAGAAAAGATCTTATCTCGCCGCGAAGATCTCGCGCCGCTTTGTGGATCTCGCACGTGGGTGCTTTCACGAGATCCAGCCTCCTGATGGTTTTGACGGCGATCGTCTCTTCGGGCGCAGTCGATTGCCCTTAGCCGGTTAGTAGAGCAGATCGCTACCAGCAAAGGGCGATCGCCCGGGAGTCGATCGCTAGGTGCACGATGGTGGTTTGATATCTTCGACTTGGCGAGCTAGTCATAGTTTGACCGGAGTTGACTTGGTCGCTCGGCCTTATAGTCGATCGCTGTCGGGATGAATAAATCGTGACACAACAATTGCCCCCACTCGCTCATACGTTGGAAATGTGGGGTGAGGTGGCTCTCTTGGCGATCGATGAACTATTGACGAGCGACTTCGTGTTTAATGGAACTGGCGATCGCCTTTGAGCCGATATACTGGATTCGACGACTGGTTGGCCGAATCACAAGGGAAAAACAACGGGCGTTGAAAAGTCTCCGCGCACGTGTCGCTTCTATCGAGGACGCCAACGGTCATTAATGACTCCTCGGCCGACGCGCCTCGAAAAGACGCAGACGCTGGTCTCGAGGGGTCAACGGTGCGCCGCTTTGAGATCCGACCCCCGAGGTTTCCCTTTATTGCAATCGGGTCCCCGCTTTCTCCTATAAAAGGGGGCGCGGGGTCGCAGCCTCACTCACGCGTACGCATTGGAGAAAGAAGGTCCTGCGCCGAATTTTTTGAAGATCTAAGCGCCGATCGTCGATCGATTTCACTTTAGGGTAAGAAAAATTTTTCTCTTCCTTTCTAACTCTGAAAATGGTCGGAACCTCATCGTCGTTTGGAGCGGGAACTAGTTCTGCCGCTGGGACATCGGCTGCCCGGGGAGAAACTTCTTCCGTCTTCCACCTGGAGACGGCGGTGGCCATTCGAGCGGAATCGACCCTACAAGTTGAGGCTTTGTTCAATGAGGCCGATGTTGCTAGGAGTCGGCCGAGGAGAGACGATCGCAGATCGAGAGAGATCCGCGATCGTGGCTTACCGGGAGCAACATAGTGATTTTGACGGCCTATAGGGCCTTTGCTGAAATAATGGATAGATTGGCCGGTCCTACTCCGCGATTCGATTTCGTGGGATATTCGGCCGCTTATCCCTATGTGCTCCTGCGGTCGCAGATCGTGCCGCGCAATGATCGTTGTGGTCGCCGCCAACACGGAGCTCGACGTCCAGAGAGATCCGCCGTCTGGAGGACAAGATTCCATGTTCCTTCAGATGTGGACATGTTCGCGCCGCGAGAATGAACGAGCCGACCAGCCTCCGATGGGTATGGTCGCAGTGAGTGAGGCCGCATGGAGGCCGGCCGCGCTTCCTCCGTCCTTGCGGTCTCCCATCCGTTGGCCACTTGGAATGTGGCGCCACTTCACCGACGCCGAACGCCCGGCTCCAAATCATATGCACTCTCACCCTTTTCGGCGGTCACCGCCCGTACTGCCTCCGTCGCCGTTGGAGATGAACTATTTGTTTAAACCGACGGCACATAGAGGGTTGGTCGGCGGTTACCACATCCAAGGCCGATCTGGCCGGTGATTCATGGAGTTCGAATAAGATACGGGGCGATCGGGACGAAGTGGTTCTCGGGGTCGCCGCAAGTGGAGAGCTTCGCGAGCGACAATCCCACAGTGCGAACCGGAGATCCTCACCGAATTTCGGAGAGGAATCCTGAAGGGTTTAGACTCTCCCTTCGCTTGGATGCGTGTTGGACTGATCTAATTTGATTGCTTCGCAGCTTTCATATCCCGGCGATCGAGGAGCCGCCTTTCGACTTCCTCGTTGTTTGGGAGCGAATTAGGAGCTTGTCCTGACGACGATCTAGACGCCACTCGGATCAACAAGGAGAGTCGCCGGTTGTCGGCTCGACTATTCCGCTTCCCGAGACATCTCGCGGTGCTGTGTATGACTTTATGCGACCTTCAATTTCTAGCGATCGCCTTATTTGAAGATAGTGTCCACCGTTAGTCGATCGTCTTTAAGCCGAGGTCTGCTTCTCGCTTTTGGAGCCTCCGAGGAGATCGCTATGTCGAACCCAGGAGTCCTAGGCCGTCTCAAGGCGAAGAGGTCGACTCGGGTTCCACCTGCCGCATTGCCTATAGTTCCAGAGGCGGTGCCTCGTGCGGAGCCGGAGCCTCGCGTAGAGCAGTCGAGGTTGAGGAGGAAATTCGGAGGAGGGGCTTCGGGCGACCGCAAGAGGCCGAGGCCGCAAGAAACTTCGCTTCGCCCGGCGATGAAGTGCCGATCGCCGCGCCTCCGATCACCATCGTTGCTCCGAGCGCGAGCCGCCTCTGCGGCTTTTCGCGGAGACGGCGATCGCGGATGCGGAAACTCCTCGAGGGAAACCGTTTTTGGCCTGGGATCCCGAGAAGGCCGAGAGGTAGATAGCATTTCGTGTTGACAATTACATCCGCGTAGGAGTTGTATTAACCTTGGTGTTTTGGTGCAGTGATCCGTCGCGCACTCCGATTTGTCCACCGATGGTCGTGGATTTCTGGCGAGTCGGTCTCTCGCCATTCTCGCGACATTCCTCCCTATGTGAGCAAGGTCAGACCGCTTTGCCAAGGCGTGGACAATCGATCCGATGCGATCGCCTGGCCGCGATCGCCGAGTTCGATGAATGCCGTTGTCGCCTTTCTCTTGACGGCGACCATGGCCGCCTGTGCCGCCAGAGTTTGAGGGGCGGCCCTCCACTATTCGCCTTCAGAGGATCTTGAGGCGGCTCGGAAAGAGAACGCCGAGTTTGCCGACAAGATCGCAGCGATGGAGAAGGACTCGAGGCCGCTAAGCGAGCCATGAGCTTGAGCCGAGAAGAAGGAGACCGAGAAATTCGAATGGCGGTCGACCGCTGGGACCAGATGCAGAGTGCCGTCCAGCGAGGAATGTTGCTTGAGGAGGAGGCCGATCGCTGAGCAGTGACGATCGCTCTACCGATGAGCGAGCCGGGCGGAGGCGAAAGAGAAGGTTGCCGCGAGGGAGGCCGAGCTGTGGATCGCAACAGCGATGGCCGAGCCGAGAGGAGAGGTCGAGGCGACCAAGGCCGATCCCTTCCAAAATTTGGAGTATGTCGCCGAGTTCGCCTATTACTTGGCGTTCGCCGACTCGATCCGAGCGGCTAAGAAGGGAGGCTTGAGGTCGGTCCTCTTGCCGAGAAGTTCAAGTCATATGCATTGGAGCATCCTCTCAATTCGGCTTTCTCCTTGCCGATCTTGGACTCGCGGACATCGGTGTGGATTTGAGCCGGTATCCGTCTCTGCACAGCCTTGCTCATCCCGATGCTCCTAAGATGAGGGAACCGCGCCGAATGCGATGGTGAAGGCCGGCAGGGCCTCGAGGCGCTTCCTTTTGATGTTTTTAGCTTACTTGTAGCTTTGTAGTTTTCTTTGTAGCACTTAGGCCTTGGGCACCGTGTACTCTATTTTTCAAGTAATGAAATGAGCGTTTGTCTTTCCGACTTATCTCTTGAATGAATGGTTATTTTTAAGTCTTTGTTTGACTTTGTACAAATGTGTGAGGAGAGATCGTTGCAGGGTAGTTCCAAGTGAATTGATAAACTCATAAGACAACTTTACAACAAGTTCGATCGCCGCACTACATCCAAAAAATGACGATCTCCGTATGTGGTTGAATAGCGACGATCGCCGTGTAGGTAGTCCGCACTCTTCTTGCCCCTTGTTTTTATTCACTTAGTGGAAGTAAGGGGATGAAAATAATTCCTTGAGCGAGCGGTCTTCAAGTTTGTCGAATCTCGGGGACGGCCGTCCGTCTTGAGGAACCGTGCACGATCGCGGAGTTCGATGGACCGACTCCTTGATCATGTCTTGATGCGCGAAGACATTGAGTGTCTCGTGACTCACTTTATTATGAGGGTCCTCCGTTAGGCTGCGCCTCGCCTCGTATTTAAACGAAGGGCGTGCGGTCTCGCCTAGAGGAGTCCTTGCGGGGCAGCGTCGGACGAATCAACTCCGCGCCCGCGGCTTGTTAGCTCTGCTTCCACCTCGGCCAGCCATGGAGATGGCCGACCTCGACGGTGTACGTTGAGACGGGGTTGTGGCACGTCGCATTGTCCGGGTTCACCATGTTAGATGATGAACCTTTGAGGGCGAGCGATCGTGTCCACTGATTTATTTTGAGGGCCTCGACTACGCCGGCCTCGTATTTAAACGAAGGGCGGGCGATCTTGGCCTAAAGGGACCTTGCATGGCCTAAGCGATCGGTTCCATCGACCGCCAGACCATGGTCGCACTCTTCCACCTTGGATCGTCATGTAGATGCCGACCTTCGACGGTGTACGTTGTGCGGGGGAGGCGATCTCGTGCCTTAGTCCATCGTGTTTAGACGGTGAACTGCAGATGGCGATCGAGTCCTCCGGTTTCTTAAATAAGGAGGGAGATCGGGGTGACTTCCGTGGTCTCCTTCTCTTGATCGAAGAATATAGAGACGGTCGCCGAGGTTGATCCAGGGGTCGGCTCGTATGAGCTTCCCAGCCTGTTTTGCGTTCGACTCGGACGATCGTCTATAGAGATAGGCGGGGGCTTCGGCTAAACCAATAAGTCCCAACTTGCCCTCCTCGAACAGTCTCCAGAGCTGCTTGAGGAGGTCGCGGCAATTGTTGGTGCTGTGGCCGGGACTCTTGTGGTAGGCGCAATATTGATTGTTGTCCAGGTGACCGTGGTCCCTTATCGCCTTAGGCTTTTTTAGCTCTTCGTGCCCCTTGATGGCATAGAAAACATGTGCCGGTGTTACATTGAACGTATGGAGGAGATGGGCTTCCATGTCCTCGAAAGCTTTGAGATCTCCGGTGTCTTGGCGATCGCCTTCTTTGCTTTGGCGATCGCTATCTTCCGGGCAAGAGGTGGCGTTTCTCGTCTATGCGGAGGGTGAGTAGCCTTTGCCTGGCCAGAATTTGGCGGCTTTAGCGCGGAAGATCGTGTAAGTTGGGGGATATCTTTGGAGAGATGTCCGAACATGGGAGAGTGACCGTGGAATCCCCCATGACCGAGTAGAGAGCGAGCTCATCACCGACGGGTTCGCCGGTGAGGATGATTTCGTCTACCCGGCCGATGTAATCAAGGCGATTCGCCCTTCCCCGCTTGATTTTTATCATGCGCTGGGGCCTTCTCGTCTGGCGACCTTGCCGGGCGAAGTATGACGTGAAGTCATCCGCCGATTTCTTAAAAGAGGTCACCGATCGTGGTGGTAGTGAGACGTACCACTTATGGGCCAGCCGCCTAATGTCGGCCGGGAAGATCCGCACTGGTTGCATCGATGCCCCACACCTACCATGTAAATTCGGAATTTACTCGTGGGTTTCTGGGGTCCGATCTCCCCTTATACAGAGGTGTTTTAGGAGGAGCGATCGTTGGTTGTATGGGGGCAAGCTCGATGTGGACCGCGAGTGGCTTGGCCGGCCCGGCGATCTTCTTGCCGGTGCTTGCCCTGGCCCAAGAGTGCTCTCATCTCATCGAGCCGACGTTGCATGGCGGCCATCGCCGTGGCTCGATCATTAGCGGCTCGGCGATCGGAGCGGAGCCGAGGCGATTGAGTACCGAGTCCCCGGCGATCGGGCGGGAGTCGATGGCCGACATGCTCGTTTGTGAAGTGAGTAGGCCGAACTCCCGTGACGGATTCGGATTCCGTCTTCTCAAGGTTGGAAACAGAGTGCCTTGGCCGCCGGGATGGGTCGCGTCCCAAGCGATCGAATATGGATCCGTCCGGTCGTGCGAGAGCCTTTTTCGCGAATGGGGCTTTTGACGATCGCTCGTTCAAGAGCCCATTGAATTTCCGTTTTCCCATGCGGCGGATGATCGAGGGGGTTATCGCGGCGGTGCGCATGCTCTCGTCGCTCCTCCAGGATGGCCATAGCCTCCTCGATCCATTCCTCGGTTTGGAACCGATCGAGTGAGAGGTTGGGGCCATCTCTCGATGCGGGATCGAGAGTCTCGCGTTGCCGCGGCTTCCCCGTCGTCGCCGGGGTTCGGATTGAGCCGGAAATGATGTCCGCGGTTCGGAGAGTAGCTTTCGATGGACCGGCGGATGTCATGATTCTCGAGGTTTTCTTTGAAGTGCGGTGAGTGTCACTTCAGTATATGCCCCGAGAACAGTGAGTGTTCTTCGGGACGGTAGAAATAAAAATATGAGGGTTAGATCCCCTTCCTCTAGCGCTAATTGTTGCTACCCAAAATATTATCCGGAGATAGATATTGCCGAATGGATGGGATAGCAAACAAATGCAAGAGCACTTCCGAGAGAAAGATAAATAACACAAGATTTGCCGGGTTGTTAGTCCCGGGCTTGAATGCTCTCGCGAGATATTATTAATACCGATATTCGGGATACAAATATTAATGTAAGAATACAATTACAATGAGTGTAAAGTTTCTTGTTATCTTAGCTAGTGAGCGTGTAGATTGCCGGAAGAACCAGATTTGATGCTCTGTGAGTTCTTGTAATAAAGGTGATGTACGGTCGCGGCGGTGAGAGATCGACCGCCTCTCACGGCGAGTATATAGCTGGATGTTTGGGCTTCTGGGCTTGTGAATCCCTTGGAATCTGTCTAGTGGAGACTTGCTGCTTCTGCCGATCGTCTTCTGGACGAGAGATTTGGAGAGAGAAGTCCTGAGACGGATTCCGGTGAGATAGCCGGTAGCTTGATGATGTCTGTGTGTTCTTCAGTATTTCCGTGGATGTATCGGAATGTGAGAGAATGGACTCTGAGCGTAGGTCAGAATGAATTCGGAACTGAGAACCGAGAACTGAGAACCGTAGAGTGAATTCCGAGCTGTTGGTTCAAATGAATTCAGAACTGAGAACCTTTTTCCAGTAGGAGGAGGTTCTCTATTTATAGGGCTTGGATACGCCGGGCGATCGCCTTTACTGTAATATAATAATCGGGCGATCGTCTTTTAGCACATGGGCCTGTCCCTTCAAAGCCTGCAGGAGTTCTTTGCGATCAATCAGTGCGGTCAATGGGGAGCTTACACGCGTCTGAGTTCTTTGCGGGTGGTCCCACCGACAACTTTCGGCGCGCCTTTCGGTAGGTGAGGTAGGTGACAGGCTGTGGTCAAATGTCTTGTCTGTCAGCAAAAGATCTTATCTGCTGGCGAAGATCTCGTCAGCGCCTTTGGTGGATCTGCACGTGGGTGCTTTCCTGAGATCCAGTCCTTGATGGTTTTGACGGGCGATCGTCTCTGCTCGGGGCGCAGGTCGATTGCCCTTAGCCGGTTAGTAGAGCAGATCGCCAGCTGCCAAAGGGCGATCGCCCTGGGAGTCGATCGCTAGGTGCCTGATGGTGGTTTGATATCTTCGACTTGGCGAGCTAGTCATAGTTTGACTGGAGTTGACTTGGTCGCTCGGCCTTATAGTCGATCGCCTGTCGGGATGAATAAATCGTGACACAACAGATAGCACAGCGGGATGCGAAATGATGTCGTTCATGGATGCCTTCTCCGGATACCATCATATCCCCATGGCGGAGAAAGACATAAAACATACATCGTTCCACACGGAAAAAGACATATACTTTTGGGTCCGGATGTCATTCGGTCTGAAGAATGCAGGGGCGACCTACGAGCGATTAGTCAACGGGATGTTCGCCAACCAGATCGGCAAGACCATGGAAGTCTATATTGACAACATCATGTTGGGTATGGGGTCGGATATTTGCGCCGTTTGCGGAAGCGTAAATAAAATTATGGAAAATAAATGACGCAAGGATTTATAGAGGTTCGGCTATAAACGAGCCTACGTCCTCTCTCGGTATCTTTTTCAATAGGCTAAAGAAAAACCTCTTCTCCTCTCTTCTATCGGTCGAGGTATAACCATTACAATCACGTCTTCTATTGGTCCGTGATAAACCACTTGTACTTGTCTTTGTGTCGGTCCAAGTTAAACCGTTTTTCTTTTAGTAGGACAAGGAATCAACCTCTCTAGCTTTCTATCGGTACTATATAAACCTCACTCGATAGCGATTGCAATTCTAATAATGCCGGATCCTTGATCTTAATAACACCGAATCCAATCGTATCTTTTCTTTTACCACTCGTGTATGTTTTCGTGAATTCTCACTCAAACACTTACAATTAAGCTCAATATCAACAACAAGAATGTGTATAATAATGTCACAAGTATAGACTATTTGCTCAAGGTTGTTGTTCTCAAACAATACCATAGGAATGGTATTTATAGACTCCATCATCAAACTAGCCGTTAGCTGCCAGACTGCTCATTACGTACGCTATCATCGCCACTTTACGTACGTAAGCATCGTTACATACGTTAACCATCACGGGTTATGTACGTAAGCCTCTTTCAGTTTCAGTCTAGGGAGTTTCGTCATTTTGAGTTACGTACGTTAGCATAGACTCCGTTACGTACGTTAACATTACATCACTGATAACGTCATATATCCGTTGCATGCTTTTCTGACTTTGACTCCTCTAACGTTCACCTGTTTGAACTGTGTTACGTACGCTATCTCTCTTGTATTACGTACGTTAGCTTCATCATATTACGTACGTTAACATTTTCCTGTTACGTACGTTAGCTTTGTTTTTCTTCAGCATTTTTCACTTCGTTTTCCTTCGATGCTTGCTTCGTCTCTTTGTTGTTTTGTTTTGCTTATCAACATTAATCATCAAAACACTTTTAATTTATGCATGGAACAAAATGTTCCAACAATGTCCCCTTTTTGATGATTACAAAACAACACTTCGTCAATGGGATTTACCTGCAAAAATACAAATATATGTATATGTGTATAGACCAAAGTTTTCGACTTTGTCCGTTTCGTTAGAATCTTCTCCCATTTTTCGACTCCTTCTTTTCTTTTCTCCTTTTATTTTCTCATTTTTAATTTTTTATCGTCTTTTCGACGTCTCCTCATTTTTCTTTTCCTTCATTTTTGACTTCTCCTTATTTTTGTTCAACGTCTTCGTTTTTCCAATTCTCTTTATATGCTATCTGTTTTCTTCGATTTTTCTCCCCCTTTCACGGTTAATAACATTTTCGACTTATTTCTCCATTCTCCTATCTCTCCCCCTTTTTGTATTCATAAAAAAAAATGCAATAAAATACCAATAAAAAATAAATAATGAAATATGCAAAAATAAATATACGGGTATTAACTACCCCTGAAAATATTATCCGTTCTAAAAATTACTCCCCCTGAGTAAAATACCAATAAAATCAATGTTTGGGGATTCAACCTATAGTTGGTTTTTGTTTCGAGACATAAACAATATTTGAAATATTTGTTCCTTTAGGAACCCAAATTTTCTTAATTTTTATCGTCTGGCGAGGGCTTTTGCAATTTGAAACATGATGCCCGATTTTCAAACACTTTTCGCAATGGGGTATTTTAAAATTAACATATTCGTTTTTCGAACGTGGTTTGAATCCTAACCCCTCTTTATTTAAAGTATATTTTTGAACACATAACATTTGTTCAAATTTATCGTTGCCGCACGAGAATTTTCTTGTCAAAGATTTTAGTTCATCTTGAACTTTTAAAAGATCATTCTTCAAAATATTCTTATTTTCAATACATTTCGAATGATCGATTTCAACAAATTTTCCCTTCTCGATAATTTTGGAATTTTCAATTTCCAAAGATTTAATTTTAGACTTAAGGGATTTGATTCCGATAATGCATTTTGAAAATCCGTATGAAGTAATTCAAATGCATCAAAAAGTTCATCACGGGAGGATGTACTTACTTGACTTTCGACGTCGCTGTCATCGAACGAACTCCGGGCCATGAGAGCGAGATTATTTTGATTGATGAAATCATCGTCTTCGTCTTCATCGCTCCATGTTGCCACGAGAACCTCCTTTTTGGGTTTAGCACGACAATGTTTAGCGAAGTGGCCTGGTTTTCCACATTGTCGACAAGAGTTGTCGAATTTCTTCATTTCGCTCGAGATATCCTTCTTCCTCCGGTTTAATAAGGTTTGTAATTTATTAATATTTTTGGCATAATATGCCGCTTCTTCATCGCTTTCCTCCACCGAGGTTTCTTCTTTCTTCCTCGATATCTTAGCCTTCATGGCTAACGATCGTTCCTTCGGCTTCGGCTTGACACTTCGTGATTTTAATACAATCTCATAATTGATTAGTGAACCAACAAGGGCACTAAAATCGAGCGTGTTGAGATCTTTAGATTCTATAATCGCGGTCACGGTGCTGTCTCATTCGCTAGGTAGTGATCGTAAAATTTTCTTAACTTTTTCACTACTAGATAATGGTTTTCCGAATGACGCAAGTCCATTTGTGATGACCGAGAATCGGTCGAGCATATTGGTGATGGACTCGTCCCCTTTCATCATGAATAACTCGTAGTCATGGAGAAGCATATTGATTTTCGTCTCCTTGACTTGAGTCGTCCCTTCGTGTGTGATTTCTAGAATTTTCCATATTTCTTTCGCACTCTCACACGATGAGATTTGATTGACCTCTTCCGGATTTAAGGAACAAAATAAGAGTTGAGTAGCCTTACAATTTAGATGGTCATTTTTCCAATCGGCATCGTCGTATTCTTTGAAAGATTTGAGCATACCGTCGGATTTGAGAGGAACTTTCGGGCCAAGGCAAATAATCTTCCAAATCTCTATATCGTAGGCACGAATAAAGATTGACATCTTTTTCTTCCATGTCAAATAATTTGAGCCATCAAAGAATGGTGGTCGGTTGAGAGCAAGGCCTTCGACAGGAGAGAATTGAAACGCCATTTTTGGATCTTTTCTCCTCGGATGTTAAGCCGCGTATTGGAGTACCGCTCTGATACCAATTGTTGGGTATGGGGTCGGATATTTGCGCCGTTTGCGGAAGCGTAAATAAAAT
Organism: Orobanche coerulescens; assembly: GCA_033398695.1. NCBI lineage: Eukaryota > Viridiplantae > Streptophyta > Magnoliopsida > Lamiales > Orobanchaceae > Orobanche > Orobanche coerulescens. The sequence continues at coordinate 85,570,795 of CM065814.1, read as the reverse complement.
TACGGAAAATAAATGACGGAAGGATTTATAGAGGTTCGGCTATAAACGAGCCTACGTCCTCTCTCGGTATCTTTTTCAATAGGCTAAAGAAAAACCTCTTCTCCTCTCTTCTATCGGTCGAGGTATAACCGTTACAATCACGTCTTCTATTGGTCCGTGATAAACCACTTGTACATGTCTTTGTGTCGGTCCAAGTTAAACCGTTTTCCTTTTAGTAGGACAAGGAATCAATCTCTCTAGCTTTCTATCGGTACTAGATAAACCTCACTCGATAGAGATTGCGATTCTAATAATGCCGGATCCTTGATCCTAATAAGACTGAATCCAATCGTATCTTTTCTTTTACCACTCGTGTATGTTTTCGTGAATTCTCACTCAAACACTTACAATTAATCTCAATATCAACAACAAGAATATGTATAATAATATCACAAGTATAGACTATTTGCTCAAGGTTGTTGTTCTCAAACAATACCATAGGGATGGTATTTATAGACTCCATCATCAAACTAGCCGTTAGCTGCCAGACTGCTCATTACGTACGCTATCATCGCCACTTTACATACGTAAGCATCGTTATGTACGTTAACCATCACGGGTTACGTACGTAAGCCTCTTTCAGTTTCAGTCCAGGGAGTTTCGTCATTTTGAGTTACGTACGTTAGCATAGACTCCGTTACGTACGTTAACATTACATCACTGATGACGTCATATATCCGTTGCATGCTTTTCTGACTTTGACCCCTCTAACATTCACTTGTTTGAACTGTGTTACGTACGTTATCTCTCTTGTATTACGTACGTTAGCTTCATCATATTACGTACGTTAACATTTTCCTGTTACGTACGTTAGCTTTGTTTTTCTTCAGCATTTTACACTTCGTTTTCCTTCGATGCTTGCTTCGTCTCTTCGTTGTTTTATTTTGCTTATCAACATTAATCATCAAAACACTTTTAATTTATGTATGGAACAAAATATTCCAACACATCGTGGTCAAAAGCTTCAAAAAGGAAGATCACATCAATGACCTTGCCGAGACGTTCGCCATCCTCGAGAAGTTCAACATGAAGCTGAACCCCAAGAAATGTAACTTCGGGGTGAGCTCCAGAAAATTCATGGGGCACATCGTGAGCCAAAGGGGAATCGAGGCAAACCCCACCTATATCCAGGCGATCCTCGACATGCAGGAGCCACGGAATGTCAAGCAGGTGCAACGCCTTACAGGTTGTCTAGCTGCCCTCAACCGTTTCATATCTCGGCTTGGGGATAAAAGAAAGCCGTTCTTCGTGACCATAAAGAACAAGAAGTTTGCATGGACGAAGGAGAGTCAAATGGCGTTCGTAAAAATCAAGGAATATCTATCTAACCCCCAGATCTTGGCGAAGCCGATCCCCGGCGAAAAGCTATTCCTTTACCTGGCAGCCTCGGAATTCGCACTGAGTGCTGTATTAGTGCGAGCAGAGGGGCAAACCCACTTGCCGATCTACTACGTTATTCAAGCGCTCCATGACGCGGAAACACGTTATACTCCTCTGGAGAAGATCGCCTACACTCTAGTCATGAGTGTTCGCAAGCTAAGGGCTTACTTCTTCGAACATCAAGTGGAGGTTCTGACGACTCTCCATTTGAGGCAAGTTCTGCATCGACCAGACACCAACGGGCGACTCCTCAAGTGGTCACTGGAGATCGCCCAATACGGTATCACGTACGCCCCTCGCACGGCGATCAAAGGCCAGGCTCTAGCAGACTTCATGGTGGAATTAACATTCCCTCACAGTCCGACCCAGATCAGCCGCCCTGCCTGGAAGCTATACGTGGATGGCTCGGCAACCAACTCGCGAGCAGGGGCAGGGATTGTCCTCATCATCCCCTACAGACAAAGTTTCACAAATGTTGTGCGTTTCAGGTTTCGTGCGACCAACAATGAAGCCGAGTACGAAGCCTTGGTAGGAGGGCTCGATCTAGCCCTCGCCCTAGATGTTCGTCGCCTCCATATCTTCATGGACTCCCTATTGGTCGTGAACCAAGTCAAGGGAGAATATGAGGCACGCGGCGTACATATGGTCAAATACCAAGAATTGGTCGCCGAAATGTGCACGAAATTTGAGGAAGTGCTAATCGAACAAGTCCCGAGAGAGCACAATTCCCAGGCCGATGCCCTATCCAAGCTAGCGTCGTCAGATGGGGCAGCCGATTTCTCTAACATCCAAATCACAAAATAACAAAGCCGGCGATCGACAGAAACCTGGTTACCGCAGTTACCATCGCCGAAGAGAACTGGATGGCTCCGTTCATTAAATACTTAAAGGACGGAACGGTCCCCGACGACCGTATCAAAGCTTGTCAGCTTCAGCTCCGTGTGACCAGATACACCCTATTGGACGAGATCCATGATGGGATCTGTGGAAACCATGCTGGCGGGCGAGCTCTCATCCACAAAACAACCAGGCAAGGTTTTTTCTGGCCTACACTGCAAAAAGATGCAATCGCCTATGCCAGATCGTGTCACAGGTGTCAAGTGATGGGCCCAAACATCAAACTCTCCCCCGAGCAGCTCACCTCAATGTACAGCCCATGGTCATTCGCCCAATGGGGCATCGACCTCATAGGTCCCTTGCCGACGGCGCCAGGGGGCTGTAAGTTTGCCATCGTAGGGGTCGATTATTTCACTAAATGGGCTGAGGCCGAACCACTCAACAAGATCGGCCAAGAATAAGTAATTAAGTTCATTTGGAAGAACATCATATGACGATTCGGCCTGCCCCAGGCAATAATCTCCGACAACGGAAAGCAGTTCGACGGTTTAGAAGTCGTGCAATTCTGCGAGAAGTGGGGAATCAAAAAGTTGTTCTCGGCCCCCTACCACCCTCAGACGAATGGGCAGGTAGAGGCTGTAAACAAGATCCTCAAGCATACAATCAAAGCACGACTCGAATCCAGACAAGGACAATGGGCGAGCGAGCTTCCAGATGTTTTGTGGTCATATCGAACTATGACCCGAAACTCAACCGGCGAAACCCCATTCGCCCTCGCCTTCGGAACAGAAGCAGTGATCCCTTCGGAGATCGCCGTCCTCAGCCACCGAACTGAACAAGAGATGACGGCGGACAACGATGTGGCTCGACGAATCGAATTGGACATGCTCGAAGAACGCAGACTGACCTCGGAAATGAAGAACACAATCCACAAAAGGAGATCCGAGAAGTTCTTCAATTCGAAGGTCAAGGAAAGACGGTTCCAAGTAGGCGACCTAGTCCTCAAAAAAGCCCAGACTCACACAGGAGTCTTTGGCCCGAATTGGGAAGGCCCCTTCAGGATATCTAAGTGGCTAACTAAGGGAGCCTACGAACTTGAACACCCTGATGGCACTCCGGACCAATATCCCTGGAACTCCGTACATTTGAAGAAGTACTACGAGTGAACTTTGTATTCAGTTTCAGTTACCCAATGTACAAAGAGTATAATGAGATTTTCTTATCCCATCTATATGATTCGCCTCGACGAAAACAGACAAACTAAAGAGAGGATAAATCGCTACAAGAGGTCATCATCTAACCTGACAGACCTATGCAAGCGATCGGACCCCAAGCACAATGTATACCATCGAAGATCGTCATTCAACATGGCGATCCGAGGTAAAAAAGTGCATCCATGGTCCTGGAAGTCGATGGAACCGACAGCTTCGTCCATCCAAGGTTCCTTTGGGCTGCGATCGCTCGCCCTTCATTTAAATACGAGGCGGGCGTAGCCGAAGGACCCTCCAAACTAATCTGTGGACACGTTCACGCGCCCTCAAAGTACATCATCTAACATGATGTACCCGGACAAGGCAGCGCGTCCCTACCCCATCACAACGTATACCGTCGAGGGTCGCCATCTAACATGCCGACCCGAGGTAGAAAAGTGCTAACAAGACACGGACGTGGAGTCTAATAAATCGACGATACCCCGTGCAAGGACTCCTCCATACCAAGACCGCTCGCCTTTCGTTTAAATACAAGGCGGGCGCAGCCTAACGGAGGACCCTAACAAAAACGTGAGTCGCGGGACAGTCCCTCACACATAAAGACACAGTTACGGAGATCGGTCCATAGAACTCAGCAACCGTGCACATAGTCGTCCTCACTAGAAGAATCGGCAAAACTAAAGATAGCTCACCAGACATACTATTTCCGTTCCCTTACTTACACTAAATAAACAAAAACAAGGGGCAAAGGGGAGCTATTCCTAGATGCGATCGGGAAGAAAGACCATACGCGATTGGCTTCGTTCTAACACACACATATCGATCGGTCTTATTCAAGAAATTTATAAAGTACATTCAGATCTATTCAGACAATTGTGCAAAGTCGAAGTGATGCGGAACATTCAGACAGTCGATCGAACAAACAAAACATCAGGTGCAATTATGTAAACACTTGTGTAAATTCACATGCAAACATCCAGAAGTGATCGTACTTATAAAGAATCAGAGAGGAAAAAGGAATATTTTATTCAACTCAAGAAGTTCGTACAATACAAGCCCGAAGGCAATACAAGGAAAAACAGAAAATTACAAGCAGTGAGAAACTAAACAACTCCATCACTCAGGCCGCCCCTACTGGCCTTCGCCCCCGGCAGGCGGATCGGTGTGTGCTCCCTCATCAACTTCAGGATAAATCAGTTTATCCGGGAACGGATACCAGCTCAGATCAACCCCTAAGTCGGTGAGATCAAAAATCGGCACGGAGAAATCCGGCTGCAACGGATGCTCAAGTACATAGGCCTTGAAGGCTTCCATCATAGGGCCGACCTCGACCCCTACCTTCTTGGCAGCACGGATAGCGTCGGCATAAGCCAGATAGTAGGCGAACTCGCCGATGTATGCCACATTAAGATAGGGATCGGCTCGATCGCCTTTAACTACCCCTTCAAATCCGCGGTCGTCTTCTCAGCATCCGCAAGCTCGAACACCTTGGCGGCCAGTTCTTCCTTCACCTTCTCCAGCTCGCCGTTGAGACGATCCACTGTCTCCTTCAGCCCGGTCGCCTCCTCCTGCGAGGCCGCATGCATCCGGCGAGCTTCCGCCATCTGGTCGCGGAACCGATCGGCCACTTCTTTAGACCGGCTAAGCTCCTACTTCATCCGATCAAGGTCCTGCTTGGCTCGTTTGGCCGTCTCTAAGTGCTCCTTCTCCATGGCTGCTATTCGATTGGCGAAGTCAGCGTTCTGGCTCCGAGCGGCCTCAAGATCTTGATGGAGGCGAGCATTATAGGATCGCCCCTCATAATCATTAACGGCTTGGACGGCCATCGTCGCCGCCTGGAGAGTCAGGGCGAGGGTCGCCTGCATGGCATCTCCAGACCGCCGACGAGCAATCGCGTTGAGATCGGTCGTCCAAGCATTAGGCAGAGAGGTGATGGCCCGGAAGATGATGAGTGTCAGTTTTATACGCTTATCCATGGTTTGTATCGATATATTTCACCCATAATTGAGCTAGTCTACTCATTTTTGCTTTTAATTAATTAGTTTTTATTACTCGGAAGCAACCATCTTGATCGGAAATAATGGTCTTTGGTGTACCATGCAATCGGACTATCTCCGCAATAAACACTCGTGCCAACTTGTATGGTGTTACGTATTAAAAGCTGTGTTATACTTCCGAGTATATTTCACCCATAAGCGCATCTTAAAAACTGTGTTATACTTCCAAGTATATTTTATTTTCTTTTGTTGTTTGCCTCGTATATTTATTCTCTTGCAGATTCTATAAGGCGTTAGCTCGAGCATCAACTTTCATTTCAGGGAGTTTTCTATTTTCTCACTTGTTTTTCATTTCTAAAAACTGAGGACAGTTTTATTTTCAAGTTTGGGGGTGGTATGTTTTAATTATTTTGGTGTGTTGGTATTTTGGTGTGTTTTGATTATTTTGGTTATTTGCCTTAAATTTTTTTTTAGTATATATATATATATATATATATATATATATATAGTATTTTGATTTTTGAGATTTCTAGATCTGGCCATAACACCAATAAGTTAGCTATATATAAGCTTCTAAAATCGTTTTAACCGGTAAAAAAAATTGTATATTCCAAAATTTTTGAGCCTTAATCTCTCTTTCCAAGCCTTGTAGTTATCATATAAAATCGAGTCATTCGTTACTGATAAGTGGTAATTTTACCACACTTTTCTAGGATTTTATACTAGGTTTTTATCTCGTTTCGTGATTAATGTGCTCGTATTTGGCTTATTTATGATTAGTCGAGCCGTATTACGCGTTTGGGTTGGTTTTAGTGTGTTTGCAGGTTTTTAGAGCCAAAAGGACCCAAAACGAGACAAAGGACCGAGAGTCGAGTCACGGACGGAAAAGACGGAATTTTGCAAGAGACAGACCACCCTATCGGCCCAGCCTATCGGCCGATAGGTGCGTCCGAAAGGAGTCCCTGCCCTATCGAGTGAAGAAATCGACGAACCATCTATCGGCCAGCCTATCGGCCGATAGGCCAGCCCGATAGGCTGCCCAGCGGGCTCTCGTATTTTGACGGATTATGACTCTTTTGGATAGATTTAGTTTCCTAGATTAGGGCTAATCGGGATTTCAACTCCCATAGGCTATATACACCCCTCCTAGACCTAGTTTTGCTATCTTTGATCGATCTTCCACCATCTTTTATCATTCTTTTTCATCCTTTTTCATCTTTAGCAGATTTTTACATCTGTTTAGCAAGATTTAGTCCTTTGATGCAAGAACTTTTTGGAGGAGAATTATTATTGTTTTTGGGAGATTGAAGACTCGGAGTTCATCCATAAGGGTTGTAATCTCTCTTTTCATATTAATAATATGCATTCTTCATCAATTTCTTGTTTAATTTCAATTATGTCTGGCTAATTCATTGATTGATTCTAGGGTTAGTAATTTTAATTGATGTTCACATGATGTTCCTTTGATTACCTTTTGACCTTTCATCCTAGGCTTGTGTTCAAGTTGTGTTAAATCTCATGTTAGATTAAAGGGCCCTTAATCGATGCATGTTAGCTAATTGATTTTGTCCGGAAGGAGTAATTAATTAGTGGAAATACTTGATGCACAATATGAATTTATCTTGAGACCTAGCGGAGAAAGATAAATCATAGATAAATAAGTTGGCGCTTTTAAGTGATTTAAATTCTTTGAGCCCTGGCGGGGAAAAGGGTTTAAATTAACTATCTTTCTAGGTTGCCTTGATCAGAATTCTAGATCGACTGAGTGATTATTTCTAGGATTGAATTAAAATTTGGGGAAAAAGAATCAAGTGAATGAATTGTGTGAACTCAATTAGATGATACTACCCTAGGATCAATTACCTTTCGACTTGTGATTTTATCTTGTTAATTTGCTTTATTTGCTTAATTTAGATTATTCATCTTTTATTCAATTTTTGTTCTTCGATTTTTAAAGTTAGATAATTAGAATCAAAACAATTTTTCGGATTCCTAAATAGCAGTCAAATTTTGAGTAGAGTTAATTCCTTTATTTTCGACACATCAATTCCCTTGGGTTCGACACCTTGGAAATACTCCGAGGTTTTACAAATTTTAAAATTGATCGGATTTGAAAACCATACTACGCGAAAACTAGCGATCAATTTTTGGCGCCGTTGCCGGGGAATTGATAGAAAACTTAAGGGAATAATTCGAAAAAGAAGAGATTGTTACTCTAGGTTGTTTACTATTATTGTTAATTTTCGATCTCGTTTCCTCACATCTTGTTTTCTCTTCCTTGTAGGCGGTGCATGATCACAAGATCCCAAGGAAAGGACCTATTTCCTTTGGATCCGGAAATCGAGAAGTCTTTGAGGAGGAAGAAGCAAGAGGCGAGAACCGAGACTATTTCTATACCTTTCGTTGATACCATGGCCGGCATTGTTGACCCACCACGAGAACTCGCTCGTCCCGAGAAGATCCCTTTGAATGCCCGCTTTCGACCTAAGATGGACGATTATCAAGAAGGAGGTTGGGGAAAGAATGATGCCAACAACTTCGAGCTTAAGCCATCCCTCATTGCTACAGTGAAGTCTCAAATATACGGAGGAGGAGTTAATGAAGATCCAAACGCTCACCTTGAGTCGTTTTTGGACATATGTGCCACCATCAAGCAAAACGGAGTGCCTCCGGATGTCATTAAGCTCCGCCTATTCCGGTTTTCCTTAGAAGACGATGCGCTAGATTGGTACAAGAGCCTAGATCGGAAGGAAATTGGTACTTGGAGAGAGATGACTCATTTGTTCTTAGACAGCTTCTATCCTCCCTTGAAGGTGCAAAAACAAATCAACGATATCTTGCGCTTCGAGCAATATGAGGATGAATACTTATACGAGGCATGGATCCGATTTAAGAAGCTACTTCGCAAATGCCTGACATGGAATTGACAAGGAGGAAATCTATATTCGGTTTTATCGGGGTTTGACGAGGAAGGCTAGAAGAGAGTTGGACTATTCATCGAAAGGGGGATTTCTTGCTAACGATTATGAAGAGGCCAAGAATCTCATCGAGCTAGCAGTCAACAATGATTACGAGGGTGCAACCGCAACGAAGATTAAATCCAGCAATGCAAGAGGTTGTGAGAAAAGAAGTGCTCAAATTGTTAGATGCCGGGATGATATATGCGATTTCCGATAGTGAGTGGGTGAGTCCTACTCAAGTCGTCTCTAAGAAAGGGGGTATGACCGTGATCAAGGACGAGAAAGATGAATTAATCGCGACAAGGCTAGTCACGGGATGGAGAGTTTGTATCGACTACCGGCTACTTAATGCGGCGACGAGGAAAGATCATTTTCCACTTCCATTTATTGATCAAATGCTAGATCGTTTGGCCGGATACGAGTATTATTGCTTTTTGGACGGGTATTCGGGGTACAATCAAATTGCTATCGCTCCGGAAGACCAGCACAAGACCGCTTTCACGTGCCCTTATGGGGTATTTGCTTACCGGAGGATGCCGTTTGGCTTGTGCAACGCACCCGCAACTTTTCAAAGGTGCATGATGGCCATCTTTCACGGATTAGTCGAGAACATAATGGAGGTCTTTATGGATGATTTTTCAGTTTTTGGTTCATCTTTAGACCAGTGCTTGAAAAATTTATCTTTGGTACTTGCCCGGTGTGAGGAGACGAACCTTGTTCTAAATTGGGAGAAATGTCACTTCATGGTGCAAGAGGGAGTAGTGCTGGGGCATAAAGTATCTTCGGAAGTATTGGAGGTTGATCGAGCGAAGGTGGTTGCTATCGAGAAATTACCGCCTCCAACCAATGTTAAATCAGTACGAAGCATCCTAGGCCATGCGGGGTTCTATAGACGGTTCATAAAAGATTTCTCAAAAATCACGAAGCCGTTATGTTCCTTGCTCGAGAAAGACGTGAAATTTCAGTTTGATGATGATTGCTTAAGGGCGTTTGAGACATTGAAACAAGCCTTAATTTCGACGCCGGTCTTGATCACTCCGGATTGGGGTGCACCATTCGAGTTGATGTGCGACGCGAGCGATTGGGCCGTTGGGGCCGTTTTGGGTCAGAAACGGGATAAACTTTTCTGGGTAATTTATTATGCGAGTAAGACGATGGATGCGGCCCAAATGAACTACACCACGACGGAAAAAAGAGTTGCTCGCTGTAGTCTATGCATTCGACAAATTCCGACCTTACCTAGTGGGCACTCACACTATTGTTCATACCGATCACGCAGCGATTCGTTATCTATTTGCCAAGAAGGATTCGAAGCCGAGATTAGTGAGATGGATACTCCTTCTACAAGAGTTCGACATGGAGATCCGGGATAGGAAGGGGTGCGAGAATGTTGTTGCCGATCACCTGTCCCGTCTCGAGAAGTCGGTTGAGGGAGAAGATTCGAGGATCGAAATAAAGGAGAACTTTCCAGACGAGCATATCCTAGCCTTCGCCGATGATACACCATGGTACGCGGACTATGTTAATTTCCTTGCTATCAAGCATGTTCCAACGGGTCTTTCTTCTCATCAAAGAAAGAAATTCCTCCATGACGTTAAATTCTACTATTGGGAAGACCCTATTCTTTATCGGAGGTGCGCGGACGGAATTATTCGCATGTGTGTTCGACAAAGCGAATGGCAAAGGATAATTGAAGAATGCCATAGTGCACCGAGTGGGGGTCATTTTGCAGCAAATCGAACGGCCATGAAGGTGTACCAATGTGGCTTCTATTTGCCTTCTATTCATAAAGATTGCCAAGATTTTGTGAAACATTGCGATAGATGCCAACGATTGGGGAACATAGCAAAAAGAGACGAGATGCCGCAGCACGCTATTATGGAAGTAGAGTTGTTTGATGTATGGGGTATCGATTTTATGGGTCCATTTGCAAAATCACAAGGCTATTCGTATATTTTACTTGCGGTCGACTACGTGTCGAGATGGGTTGAGGCGATGCCGACGATTACGAACGATTCGAAAGTGGTGATTAAATTTCTTAATAAGAACATTTTGACTCGTTTCGGGACTCCACGAGCTTTGTTGAGTGACGGGGGGAGCCACTTTAATAATAGGTGGTTAGGAACCCTTCTTGCAAAATATGGAGTTAAACATAAGATTACGTCCGCCTATCATCCACAAGCTAATGGACAAGCCGAGCTCGCCAATCGGGAGATCAAACAAATTTTAGAGAAGACGGTCACGAACAAGAAGGACTGGGCTAAATATCTAGATGATGCACTTTGGGCTTATCGGACCGCGTATAAGACTCCAATTGGAATGTCTCCATACCAGCTCGTCTTTGGGAAATCCTGTCATTTACCGGTGGAGCTGGAAGTTAAAGCGTATTGGGCCACTAGACGGATTAATTTCGAATTTCTGGAAGCTAGTGGATCGAGAAGAGAGAAGCTGCTGGAAATCGATGAGTGGAGAAACGAGGCTTTCGAAAATGCAAGGATTTACAAGGAAAGAGCGAAAAAGTTTCACGATGATCGCATTCGCAAGAAGGACTTCATCCCGGGAGACGAAGTACTCGTTTTCAATTCACGGCTTCGTCTATTTCTGGGGAAGTTGATGTCAAAGTGGACTGGTCCATACACCGTCTTTCAAGTAAATCAAAACGGATCATGTGTCGTGATGAAAGAAGATGGGAACAAGTTTATTGTGAACGGACATCGGATGAAGCACTATTTCAAGCCCTTGCACCACGAAGAGGAGTATGTCACTTACCTCGAAGACCCGGAATGAATGAGGTATCGTCTAGCTAAAGACGTTAAACGTAGCACTTGTTGGGAGGTAACCCAACGTATGTATATTAGTTCGTCTTATTCATTTATTTTCGATTTTTCGTTTGCGTGATTTTTGTAGTTTCTAGTTTCGTAGTAGCTTTGCTAGTTTTTGTTAAGTTCTAATCCATGCACGCCGAGTTTTGGATACTTGCAGGTCTTTAATCGCCATATCCAAGCAAAAACGGGACCAATTATGCGAAAGAGAATAAAGCTGGAAATTTTTTTTAGACAGAAGATCCTATCGGGCGAGCCTATCAGCCGATAGGCCCGGCCGATAGGTTGAGGAAAATTAAACAAAATTACATGTTGACAGCAGTGGTCGACAGGAATTCCACATCGACCGATATCCCGCCCGATATAAGGTACGTAAGAGACAGAAGTTCCTATCGGCCCAGCCTATCGGCCGATAGGCCTGGCCGATAGGACATACCCGGCCCATTATCCACTTCGACCCGGTTGATTAATACCCCTCTTAAACACCTTCACACCCGATTTTCTCACACACTTACACACTTATCGGCCGATACGAGAAAGGGGCGATTTTTTTTCTACTTTTCTTCCTTCAAACTCGATCAAGGTACGTAGTTTCGACTCTTAATTCTCTTGTTTTTCAATCCTATGCATGTTTTGAAGCATTTTGACGGATTCTTTTTGGAGTTTTGATGAAAATCCAATTGGGGATCCACTTTTTGGGGCTTTTGTTAGACTTTGATGTTCTTTGAATTTTATGCCCGATTGTTGATAGAATCCTGATGGAAACATGTTATCTATGCTTGATTGTTCATGGGTACTTCGAATTGGGGGATTAATTGATGAAATTGAACGAATTTTGGAAAAACCCCCAAATTGGAAGAACCCTAATTTCAAAATTGACTGAATTGTTAATAGGGATTAATATGAGTTGAATTGTTGATGAATTAGATTGGAATGGGGAGAATTTGCCCTAATATGATCATAGTGTGTTGTTTTATTATTGTGGGTTGTGATTTTGATCCTTTGAATATGAAATGGGGGAGACTAAGTTTTGGGGAGGTTGAGTGATTTATTGATCGTAGTATATGGGATTATTGGATTATGTCGATGCTCGTTGAATGTTTGCAATATGAGTTGCTTTTTGGATTTTGATTGGATGATTGTTTTGTAGGAACTTTGAAATGGGAAAGCAAAGCAAGAAGTCGAATCCGAGTACAACCGGAAAGTCTAAGGCGACCACAGAGAAAGAAAAGGCTCCAACGAAGGTAGTGCCGGCTATTCCGATCCCGGCTGCGCTCGACCCGAAGAAATTCAAGCTAAGATTGATCGGGCCAGAGTCTAAAAGAAGGTGGTCGCACCTTATCGGAATGTCACATAAGCATTGCCGATTTTTGCATGAGGAGACAGCTCGGGGTATGGGTGTATACGATGATATTGTGCTATTGGCGAGGCAGTGCGGGTTTGAGCAAATTTTTCGGGCGAACTACCTCGCTTACCACGTGCTCACCGTGGAGTTTCTGTCCACACTTGAGGTTTTTAGGGAGAACGGGACTTCGGCATCTATTCGCTTCAACCTCGACAACATAGAAAGGGAGCTCTCGGCCGACGAAGTCAATGCCATTATCAACGGGGCCGAGGACGGATCATTCCAGCAGGGCGATCATGCCAAAGAAAACTTAGAGCTGTGGTCCAGGATGATTTACCGCAGGGAGGAGACGCTTCTCATTTATAATCCGACATATGCCAAGGCCTCCTCGATCAGGAACCCAGTTCTCCGTTATATCCACCGTCTGTTCACCTCGACGATTTTGAGCCGTACCGACTCGGGGACGTGCTTGTCCACTGATCTTCACCTTTTATGGTCGGCCTTGAACGGTACACGGAAGCACGCCGGATGTTTTCTGATTGAGCACATGGAGAAACAAGCCCGGCTGACCGGGAAGCAGAGGATTGGTATTGGGGCGTTCGTGACCCCTATCGCGGAGCATCTCGGGGTGCGCATTAGCGGAGAGCCGGTGTCCCGAGACATCTATTTGGATAAACCGACACTGCAGAGGCAAGAGATGCTTGCCTTCACCGAGGGGTTCGACTGGAAATTGCACGGTCGGAACAAAACCGTGTCCCTCTTCCGACTCCCCTCTCCGACCTTGACTTCTGTGATGGGCGACGCGCCCGATGTATATGCGAGGTGGAGTATGAGCTCCGCGGCTCATGTGGCACTTATCCGACCGTTGGATGCGTCTCGTAAGAGGCAATGCCGGGAGGTGACCATTGATGAGCCGTTCTTGGAGGGAGCCGAGGAGGAGATGGATGATATACCCGAGGGGGGTAGCCGTGACGAGATTCCCACCGGTGGAGGTAGTAGTTTCCAGATGAGAGTTCCGGATTTTGAGGCTTTTGAGACGAGATTTTTTGAGAGAGAGAGAGAGATGCACGAAGAGAGTATGCAAGCGCAAGACAACTATCATTTGGCGAGTATGCGTTCTTTGACAGCCGAGTTTGGTTCTTTGGGAACTCGGCTGGGCGAGGTTGAGACTCGGGTGGGTGTTGTTGCCACTCGGGTCAATGAGTTGTACGAGCTCGTGGAGAGACGAGCCGAAGAGGACAGAGTGTGGCGACAAGAGGAGATTGCTTGGAGGGAGCAAGAGAGGAAGAGACAGGAAGATAGGTGGGCCCAGGAGGACCACTACCACCGGATGCTACACGAGATGTACCACTTTGCTCCTTTCCCCGATTCACATGCCCGCTATGATCCGAGCTCGCCGACAAACCCGCCATTTCCGCCACAGTGATCAGGTACTCCATTAACAAAGCCACTCCTTTCTCTTTTCAAACTTATTTCTCCTTTGGGATGCGAAATAAGTTTGGGGGGGGGGGGGAGAAGTGCGGCTTTGTTAATTTCTTTACGTGTGAGTACCTTGTTTGCCTTGTATCTTTATTTGCTTGTGTGTGTTGGTACCCGTTGTTTTTATTTGTGCTTATCATATTGGTGTTGCGTGGTTTTGGCTTTTGTTGCTTAGTTTTTAGTTTTTTTTATTCATTTTCGTTTGGTGTGTTTGCTAGTTTCTATTTTCTAATTTTTAGGTCGTAGTAGTGTTTTGCTTTCGTGTTTGCTTTTATTTGCTTTTATTTGCTTTTCGTTGTTCGTTTTTTTTTTTTTTTTAGATTTTGGTCTACTTTGCGTAGAATTTTTTTTAGATAGCCTTGCTTGTCTTAGTTTTTCTTTATTCGTGAATTTTTCTTGCTTCTATTTGTGTGATACCGATGTTACGACCTTTGTTTTCTCTCTGAAGAAACGGTCGAGTTTTAGTCGAGTTGTAGTCGATAATTTACATTTTTGCATAGTATTCATTTAGGTCCAAAATTTTTCGTGATTGTAGAGGTCTTGGCGAGATAAGAGACGATACATACTTGTTAAAAAATCACCGTCAAAACTTATGGTAACATCTTAGGATAGTGAGTAAATCTTGTTTATCGATCGTATCGGCACTTAGATTGAGTTTAGAGTCGGTCAGTTTTTCCCAAAAGTTAAGATAATGTTGTTCTATGAAGGGAAGTCTAGTAACCGGGGGCATTCGCGTGACCCGTTGTTTACCCTCGCGTAAAACGACGACTCTGATTAGACTAGAGATTTAGATATTTCACATGTGCCAATGATAGGGAACCTAGTAACCGGGGGTATTCGCGTGACCCGCTGTTTACTCTCGCGTAAAACGGCGACCTTGAGTCGGACATGCGGAAATTATATATTCGAGTTGTTTCTCCGCTGTAGACGGGAACTTAGTAACTAGAAGCATCCATGTGCCCCATGAGTGTCTTTTACGTCAAACGGTTTCCTAATACATGAGAATGGAAGTTCCACCCTAGGATTACCCCGATGAAACATCCCGAGATCCTAACCTAGTGGTCAACTCGAATCAAATTCTTGAACATATATATAAGGGAATACTGACCGAGGTTTATTTGTTATGAAACTCGTTAAAATTGTGCCACTAGACTGTGTAACGGAACGAACTAGCTTGTTTATTTTAGCCTTTCATATTGACGGTCGATTTGACTCACGTTTTGTTAATCTTTGAGCTGGATTTTCTTCATGAACGAATGATTAGGACCGAACTTGACTACTTTGCGGAATCATTATTCGAAAAATTTCGCTTTACGACACTCGGATTATTTAGAGAGAATTACAGGATCGTATTGATTAGGTTGAACACTATGAGTTGCACGATGATTCACGACATTCTTTTTCTTTTCTTTTTGTTGTTCGGGACGAACAAGGCTTAAGTTTGGGGGGGTTTGATAAGTGGTAATTTTACCACACTTTTCTAGGATTTTATACTAGGTTTTTATCTCGTTTCGTGATTAATGTGCTCGTATTTGGCTTATTTATGATTAGTCGAGCCGTATTACGCGTTTGGGTTGGTTTTAGTGTGTTTGCAGGTTTTTAGAGTCAAAAGGACCCAAAACGAGACAAAGGACCGAGAGTCGAGTCACGGACGGAAAAGACGGAATTTTGCAAGAGACAGACCACCCTATCGGCCCAGCCTATCGGCCGATAGGTGCGTCCAAAAGGAGTCCCTGCCCTATCGAGTGAAGAAATCGACGAACCATCTATCGGCCAGCCTATCGGCCGATAGGCCAGCCCGATAGGCTGCCCAGCGGGCTCTCGTATTTTGACGGATTATGACTCTTTTGGATAGATTTAGTTTCCTAGATTAGGGCTAATCGGGATTTCAACTCCCGTAGGCTATATACACCCCTCCTAGACCTAGTTTTGCTATCTTTGATCGATCTTCCACCATCTTTTATCATTCTTTTTCATTCTTTTTCATCTTTAGCAGATTTTTACATCTGTTTAGCAAGATTTAGTCCTTTGATGCAAGAACTTTTTGGGGGAGAATTATTATTGTTTTTGGGAGATTGAAGACTCGGAGTTCATCCATAAGGGTTGTAATCTCTCTTTTCATATTAATAATATGCATTCTTCATCAATTTCTTGTTTAATTTCAATTATGTCTGGCTAATTCATTGATTGATTCTAGGGTTAGTAATTTTAATTGATGTTCACATGATGTTCCTTTGATTACCTTTTGACCTTTCATCCTAGGCTTGTGTTCAAGTTGTGTTAAATCTCATGTTAGATTAAAGGGCCCTTAATCGATGCATGTTAGCTAATTGATTTTGTCCGGAAGGAGTAATTAATTAGTGGAAATACTTGATGCACAATATGAATTTATCTTGAGACCTAGCGGAGAAAGATAAATCATAGATAAATAAGTTGGCGCTTTTAAGTGATTTAAATTCTTTGAGTTCTCAAGCGAAAAGGGTTTAAATTAACTATCTTTCTAGGTTGCCTTGATCGGAATTCTAGATCGACTGAGTGATTATTTCTAGGATTGAATTAAAATTTGGGGAAAAGGAATCAAGTGAATGAATTGTGTGAACTCAATTAGATGATACTACCCTAGGATCAATTACCTTTCGACTTGTGATTTTATCTTGTTAATTTGCTTTATTTGCTTAATTTAGATTATTCATCTTTTATTCAATTTTTGTTCTTCGATTTTTAAAGTTAGATAATTAGAATCAAAACAATTTTTCGGATTCCTAAATAGCAGTCAAATTTTGAGTAGAGTTAATTCCTTTATTTTCGACACATCAATTCCCTTGGGTTCGACACCTTGGAAATACTCCGAGGTTTTACAAATTTTAAAATTGAACGGATTTGAAAACCATACTACGCGAAAACTAGCGATCAGTTACCTTGAGAAAAGAAGAATCAGTGGGTTGCTGAAAAATAGAACTGAAATTTACTTAATTTGTGGAGTTTTTGATTTTTCATGCTTAGCTAATAAATGATTTTCTGCAAAAAATCTATTCCCTAAAAAAAGGAGTCATTTGTGAAAAGAGCTACACATTAGCAAATAACGGTGTGAAAGCTATCACCTAAAAAAAATGACGAAAAGGAGAAGTGTTGAGGAGCAACAGCTGCTTAATTTTGGGGGTCTTAAAATTTTGCGAAAAATAAAGGACTAACCATTGTTGGTGCGTAGCTGCCGTCTCACAAAAAAGTTGATGAAAAGAGCTACACGTTAGCAAATAACGGTGTGAAAGCTATCACCTTAAAAAAATGGGAATTGTGTTGGTGAAAAGAGCTACACGTTAGCAAATAACGGTGTGAAAGCTATCACTAAAAGGGATGTAGTTTATGAGCAGATTTGAATTAATTAGCGGCTGAATTTCAATACACTCAATTTCATGAAAAATCACAATATTTGATGACGCCAGTGAAATTCTTCTTCATATTGAGTCGAAAAATAAATGAGTGATCGAGAACAACCATTAAAGGGAGTCGTGTGTATCACGAGTGTAAAAGTAATAATCAACCTTTTGGGGGGAAAACCTTGCATTTTGGAATTACAAAATAAAACCGTGTTTTAACTTTAAAATCATTAGTAGATTTATTTTGAATCTTGATTCATTTCTATCTACTGTATAAAGCTGGTTGTTGTGTATTAATGGCATTTTGATCTCCTTTTCTCTTTTTATATATGATTATTTTTCTTAATTTATGTGTGTATTATTATTTTTGTATCTTATTTTTATTTTTATTTTTGGAGTGTGATTAATAAAGAGTCTTGCTCGGGACTAGCAAGAATTCAAGTTTGGGGGTGTGATAAGTGTCAGTTTTATACACTTATCTATGGTTTGTATCGATATATTTCACCCATAATTGAGCTAGTCTACTCATTTTTGCTTTTAATTAATTAGTTTTTAATAATTTTATTTTTATCGGATGAAGATGTAAATCTAGTCTTAATCGGATTGAATTACTGATTTACGCAAGAAATAACATGTTTATAAGATATTCTCTTTGTTGAGTTTTTATGTATTCATGTTGTAGGGCTTTTCGAGACGAGTTCGGCAGTCTTTTCGGATTCAAAATCAGAGTTTTATATCAAAAGTTATCATCCGAAGAAGATTTGGGGCGAAAACGCAAAAGTCTGAAATTTATGGCCTGAAAATGAAGTCTGAAACTCCATACAGGCATAACATCATAACATACGGGCGTAACTCACAAATGCAGAAAAACGTAGCCATGTTACGGCCGTAACTACTCAATGTTACGGCCGTAAGTCATCCAAGTTATGGCCGTAACTCCTCAATGTTACGGCCGTAACTCTTGGCAGATTTTTGATCATTGTATAATTTTTTATACTTTTGGTCTATTATTGAGGGGATGGCTGGCATTGATCCGATCTATTGTAATAATGCTTGAGTTTTGGAGCTGACTTTAGGTATATAAATAGACCCCTTAGATCCATCATCATTCATGCTTCATCTTATATTTTTTCACTTTTTGTAATATTTTCTCTTTGTGTGAAGAACACACTTGTGTTCTTGAGTGATTTGTGTAATAGTGGTATAGCATATGTTGTTAAGGGAGTTTATTGCTTCTTTCTCCTTTATCTACTAAGGGAGTTAGGATCAATTCTTTCTCTTTTTCAACTAATAATGACCACTCAAGCTTATATTATGTTTATTAAACCCTTAATGGGCTAAGTTTCTAAGTTGGGATTATAAACAAGGTTAGTCATGTTATTTAAGTTTGTATAAAGATCTATTATGAATTACTTATTATTGTGTGTGATTTTCATTGTTTTATCAATCTTTATTTATTTGGCCAATAAATGACGATATTTATGGTCTTCATATGTTTCGAAAGAAAATATGTTTGATTAGATCAAATGATCTTCACTCTAAGTTGTTCTAGGGGATAGAAATATACCTCTAGACCTTGGATGATTCTTTGAGTTATTTTCATAAATCCTAATGCTATGTATTGAAGCCAATCAACATAGAAATATAGTGGATTGATTCAATAAATAAGGGGCATTTTATAGTTCGAAAGACAAACCGCCTTTTTAAGGAAAATCGAATCTACACAACATAATAAGTAAATTCATCTTATGATCTCCTATACATCTTCTATAACTAATGATGAACTAAGTTTGTAATCCCAACTATTTCATTATATCTTTTATTAATCTATTATTAGTGTAATCTTTCATTTCCTTGAATATTAGAACTATTATTGCATTTTCTTTGCAATTGTCAAACCAAACTCTTAAATTGTGTGTTTCAATCTTATAAATCTCTATAACAAATAGTTAAAAAGTGTATAATTCAATATATAACCTAACTTCCTCGTGGGATCGATAAACCGGACTCAAAAAGTCCACTTACTACTTGATACGATATCGTGCACTTGCGATAGTTACACAAAAGACTGTGTCAAGTTTTTGGCGCCGTTGCCGGGGAAGTATAAGTGTTATTTTGAAATATTACATTGTGAACTATTGTTATAGGATACATTTTCTCGACGTTGTAACTTAGTACTAAATTGTGTTTGTCCGGTCAAGTGGCGGATAACGGTACTCCGTGACTTTTAAAGTCGGATTCTTTAGTTTCCCACAACAACTGATATTTGTAGATATTTTCTCTTTTATTTTTATTTTTTTTTATCATGGAAGAAACATTGTATAAAATTGAAAAAAGATTTCCCTTTCTGAGTAAAAATGTCATTTTAAAAATCTATAAGACGAGACTTGAAAGGATGAGGTTGCTTATGAATAAAAGCATACCTTTTGACATAAGATTCATTATTGAAGCCAAAGTGAGAATAGCAGGTGAATTCACAGAAATACCTATTAGATTTTTACCAGGGCTTAGGAAAAGTTCATATGCCAAGAAACGACGAGCAAAGATAATAGCCGTTTGCTATAAATGTGCTAGATGGAACTGTAATTTAAAATGTCGATCTTTAGGAATTCCATCTACAAACAGAGAAGATAAAATTCAGTTCATTAAGGATGGTCTGAATAAAGAGAATTTAGATAATATCGAAATTTCTCTTGACACGCATCCTAGTGGACTCGTACATTACGGAATTCGATGTTCGTGGAATAAATTCAAACCAGAATATGAACAACGTCTTGGGAATCTGACGTTAAAAGGCCTTGTTTGCTAATTTGTAAGAAAATTGGATGGGAAGATTCTCCCCAACTCATAGAAGGCATTTAGGCCGTTTCTGTAATATCCGCAATTTTCAATTTCCGGTAATTATTTTTTTTTCGGCGGAAGTCTGTTTTGACGACTCGCTCATGTCCGTTTCGTCATTCTGAGAATAATTAATTCTACACTTTTTGACATCCGAGTTCGTTTCGGTGTTGTTTTGTTGAGTTCCGTGCTTTTTAGCGACCTTTCCGCACTTGAGCTCGATTCTTGCGAATCTCGTCCAAGCGTCGTTTCGAGTTTCTCGTAAGTTCATTTAATGTTATTATTCATGTTGCGAGCTTTGGTTTGGTGTTTCGATCGCGTATCGCGATTTTCGGACGTTTTGGGCCATTTTCGTAATTTCCCAAAGTTTGGGGTAATTACCTTCCGTTGTCGAATTTCGAGCCTTCGGGTGGTCGGAATCGTGTGTTCTACTAGCTCTTAGATTCGTCTTTGTGAGTACTTCGTAACCGTATCTTCGGTTCGTATTCAGGCTCGGGTTTCGGTGTCGTTTTGTTGAATTCAGGATTACTAAACGACTTTTCTAAGTATGAGTTTGACTTTGTTAGATCACCATTAATTTTTGGTGACTCCAAAAATTATAAATCTTTGCAATATTATAGAACATCGAGTTAGCTTTCCAATGGTTCAAACGGTGAGTCAATCGGAGTCCGGACGAGAGAGTTATGGTCGTTTCAGTTTTTGGCCGAGCACTTCCAGGAGCCTTTCGGCCGATAGGGGGGGTCGATAGACTCTACTGCCTACATTCAGTATGGCTATCGGTTGGGCCTATCGGCCGATAGGCCGGCCGATAGGTCCTGCTGTGTTACACTTTAAATGCGTTGTTTTGAGCGTGAAGCTCATTTCTTTCCCATTTTTCCACTGCGCCGCGAGAGAGGAGATATTGAGGGAGAGAGTTCTTCATCCGGGGGTCGATTTTCATCATTTCTTTTCGGTTGTGAGGCTCGGATAATCAATCTAACGCGTGTTCTACGGATCTTAACACTTGAATCACTCAAGATAATATCTCTTGAAACCCTACCTTTTTGGATAATTGGGGATTTTGGGGTTTTGTCCGATTCTTTCCGTTTTGTTGATGGATTCATGATGAATATGATTAATCTTGTTGAGATCATTAGTTTCCTACGGATTCATGGTATATTTTCATAGTTTTACGGAATCGAGAGGGTTTGGTTGTGGTCCGCCCTCGTTGTTATTTTTGTGCGAATATACATGAATCGTAGGCGGGGTTCCGGGTGTATTCCATTTCCATAATCGTTTAGAAGTGGTTGTGATTGTGCTTTTCGAATCGTTAGGTTCATTTTCGTCGGTTCCTCACGGTCGTGCTTGATTCTTCCGTTCCGTTCATTGTCGTCTTCCTTTTCGTTAGCATCGGGCGTTCCGAAGCTTCCCGGTTGAGCCGTATCCGTTCGTGGTTCAGTGCTCGTGGTATCGAGGCAAGTATCTTGCCCATACATTATGTGTTTTGTGGATATTATGGTTGTTAATCGTCGATATGTGCTAAATAAATATTTATAACCATTTTTCAAAGGAATCGGTATATTTACCATCATGTTTTCGTAAAGGTGAACCGTGTGTGTCGGGAATTAATATGTTTAGTTGGATATGTGAGTTTGTGTGATATTAGTTGTGTCGTTCGGTGCTGTTGAAATCTTGCGCGTCCTTGTGCATTGTATCATTACTTGGTCGTGAGTATATCTTTGGATGAATCGCCATTCTAGTAAGGTACCTCGACTATATATCTGTGATTGACCTTCGAGGCTTGTGGTTTGCAAGCGTGATTTTGGAACGTGTGTGTGTTGTTCCTTCCACCGGAGTGTCCGACGGGATGTCCGGGGTCGATACTAGGGTACGGCCACGGAAGCGATGGGGTGCGTGTGTGGATGAACTTCCACCGGAGTGTCCGACGGGATGTCCGGGGTCGATACTAAGGGGTACGGCCGCGAGTGGTTTCCCACCGGAGTGTCCGACGGGATGTCCGGGGTCGATACTAAGGGGTACGGCCGCGGGTTACGATTGTGGTTTTCATCTTGAGGATGACGTTGATGTTTTCGTTAATTGTGATATTGTCCGGAGTATCACAATGCTTTGTGCTCGGGGTCGAGAGACATTATATTTCGAGTCTTGGTGTTTGGCTAGAATGGCATAGGAATAATGTGTTATGTGTAATGTGACCTTGTAAGTGAATTGAAGTGGATGATCGGGTCGTGGACCCTGTGTTTTATGACCGGAATGGTTGGGTCGTGGACCCCGTGTTTTGTTAAACAGATTTGTATTTTGAAAAAAATGAACTTTGGGGCTGTGACCCTAAATGGCTTTCGAGGAATTAAGAACATTCTCAAATTTTGATGTTTTCAAAACTCCCGAGATTTTGCAATGTTTTCAAAATGCTTACTTGCTTTGTTTCTGCTTTCAAGACTTGAACTATTTTTTTTTTACTAAATACATCTCGGGAAGTCTTTCGTTATATTCTCGGAATGTGTTGTGTATGGTTCGTATTTGCACTTTATACTTGCACTAGCGAAACAGTGGAGTTTTGCTAACCCCCGAGTAATCGGGGGGTGGATATCTGTATTGTGTCAAGGTTCATTCTGGTGTTCTGGAGAAAGACACATGATGGGCACGAGGGATGATGTAAGACGAATGATACTAATCAGACGAAGGCCGATTTTGGGTTGATTAGTGAGTCCATTGTATTGTCTTTTCCATTGTCTTATTGTTCATTGTTGCAAGTATTTTACCCTTGTGTGGGTATGAGTCTGGATGAGTTTATGTATTTTTATTTGTAAGTCTGTGACGAAAGACCAAATCGGTCTATTGGTCCGTTATTTTGATTCGTCGGTATGTAATGTAATGTGTTGTTTTGATGTCTAGCCTGGTGGATCCTCACGGAGAGGGTCTGCGGCGTGTAATATTCCCGGTTTGATGCGGGGTGTTACATTTATGGTATCGGAGCTTAGGTTGAGGAAACCTAGGCTGTCGGGTTGAGTTATGTGTTGTTGAGTCTTGTATTGTCAGATTTTGTCTGACTGAGTCGTGTCGCGACGCGTCGTTTGGAATGTCGGCCGTGATTAGTATCAGGATGCAGCCACCATCTTCGTGCGATCTGTGGATGTAAGTCTCCCTTCTTTATGTTGTGCCTCGTGTGACACGAGCTATATTTTTTATGATTATTTATTAAGTGACGGAGTCCTTTTATGGATTTTGATTTCTTGATACGTGACTATTTGACTCTCATATTTCTTTCATGTGAGGAGTAGTTCTTTGGATTGTGCATGTTGTGTATTTCCTTTTTCCGCTGAGTGAGTTCCTTGTAATAGCTTTCGGTATTTTACCGACTGAATTTTTATTTCGAAAACCGATTCCTTTAACCGAGTTGTTGGCCTTGACCGTTTTGACGGTAGTTGGGTGTTTTCAAGTGATTTTGTGAGTTTGATAAGTACTACCGTCATCGACCTTTTTTGGCGTTTTTGTGAATGGTTTTTAGCCTGGTGGGTTCCGGCGCGGGACCCACAGCGCTATATTGTTCCTTGTAATTACCTGAAATTTTTGGGCATTCTAGCCCATTGAATTATTTTGAAAACCTTGAGTGTCTTAGAAAATTAAAATTCGAGACGTACTTTTAAAACGAATTATTTTCTGGCGGTGTTTTCAAGGTGTTTTCTAATGCCGCAATACATTTCAAAAAATTTCCGGTTGAGGACCAAAAATGTTTTGAGATATTTTCGATGTTTAGAAACATTTATACTTAGACCCGAGGGTCGGATATTCTGAAAGTTTTTCACTAAAAGAAAGGTGTCCTCATTTTAGTTCAAACGCAAGATGAATTACAGAGTCTCGGAAATGATGTTTGTTTAACTTTTTGTAAATGATACTCAAGATCAACTGGTGTTTCCAAACTGTTTTCAAAAGGTGGTTCTCGTTTTTAAAACCTATCATTCCTGTTTGCGGACCGGAAATGCGTGTATGGTTTTCGAACTTTCGTTGCGGTGTCAACCCCGAATTGTGATTGAATTGGTGGCGTGAGCGTCGAGTCGTTCGCCACGCATATGTTTTGTTGGCCCTCTGTGAGAGGTGTGAACGTGTTTCTTGTTTATCGCCTCGTGGTGATTGCGTATTGTCGCACTAGTGTGGGTTGTTAAAGCACGGATTTTTATGCGTTATACACATGGGTGATTGTTTCATGATGTTTGTGATTGTGTGATGGTATCGTTCGGGATGTTGTAATCTTGAATGATGCCATTGTTGTGGTGATTTTTGTATGCGTTGATATGTTATCTTTGAGTTGGCATCTCCGGTATGTTGTTTTGCGGTGTTTTGATCCATTGTATCGAGCATTTATATTTTCGGTATGCCGAGACGAGGCGTTTCAATCGTGATGTGCGGGGCATGCACGTGTAAATTGTCTTTCGTCGATGACACATTTCAAGTGTGGACTCGAGGACACGAATTGATTTTGTGAATTGGCTACCGAGACTTTCGGAGTTCGCGCTTGACACGAGATATCGAATCGGCTTTGAGAGGCCTTTGAAGGATGTTTCGTCGGTTGCTTGTTGTGTCGTCACCTTGATTTTCTTTGTTGTGAGTTGCGGGCGACCTTCTTTTATAAGAGGTCGAATGTAGTACCCGTGTTGTTTTTAGACTTCGTATTTTCTCTTTCTCGATCTGTCGATTCGCTCGTGATCGTTGGTACTTTATGAACTTGTTCTATATTTCGGTTTCATCGTCCGAACGAGCCGTGATCTTGTTGTGGGTCGATCCGGTTATCGATGTTACTTTTCGGGTTGATTCGATTCTTGTGAACCTTGTTTGGGAGTGACATCATCCGGTTCTACGAGTTCTTTTATTCGAAGTGGATCGGCTTTGGAACTCTTGTGTTTTCGACTCTGTCGACTCATTTATGTTCGTTGACATTTCGAGCTTGCCTGCTCCTTGCTTTTGTTGATCGAACGAGTGTGGTGTTATTTCGGAATAACTCGTTGTCGTTGTGACTTTTCAATCGCTATTCCCTTTCTGTGGATCTTCGGCAATGCATGTCTTGTAGTTCTCACCGGATCGTCCCGGGAGTTGTTGTTTGAACTTTATTGTTCTTTGTGATTCGAACATGATTCTTCGATCTTTGTTGTCTCGATCGTTGTGGTTTGATCGTTTGATTGTTCGGTTTATATTGACCTCGTTCGTGATTGGCGAACATTCGGGCTCCTTCGTGATTCCCTTGATTCGGAAATAAGTTTCGTTACGATCTTCCAGCCCTTAGGCGGTGGGATTTCGTGGTTGTTCAGCGGTTGACTCGCGTTTTGATTGATGTACCGTTGGGTGGGTCAATCATATTGATTTTCGTTCGTTGTGTTTTGTGATTGTCGGATAATTGACTTGGCTATATTATCCGTTTGATGACGTTTGTCACTTGTTGGTTTTTATTATATCCCTAACGGCGACGTTGTGTTGGTCGCCGTGGAGCGTGTTTTCACGCTGTATACTCCTTTGCGTTGTTTGTAACATTTCGCCGTTGGGCGTTAGTTACGCATTCTTGTGTATCTCGTTGAGTTTTTCCTGGCGGAATATTTCTTCTCCCTACTTGTTTTAAGTTTCGGGACGAAACTTCTTTTAAGGAGGGTAGAATGTAATATCCGCAATTTTCGATTTCCGGTAATTATTTTTTTTCGGCGGAAGTCTGTTTTGACGACTCGCTCATGTCCGTTTCGTCATTCTGAGAATAATTAATTCTACACTTTTTGACATCCGAGTTCGTTTCGGTGTTGTTTTGTTGAGTTCCGTGCTTTTTAGCGACCTTTCCGCACTTGAGCTCGATTCTTGCGAATCTCGTCCGAAACTGTCGTTTCGAGTTTCTCGTAAGTTCATTTAATGTTATTATTCATGTTGCGAGCTTTGGTTTGGTGTTTCGATCGCGTATCGCGATTTTCGGACGTTTTGGGCCATTTTCGTAATTTCCCAAAGTTTGGGGTAATTACCTTCCGTTGTCGAATTTCGAGCCTTCGGGTGGTCGGAATCGTGTGTTCTACTAGCTCTTAGATTCGTCTTTGTGAGTACTTCGTAACCGTATCTTCGGTTCGTATTCAGGCTCGGGTTTCGGTGTCGTTTTGTTGAATTCAGGATTACTAAACGACTTTTCTAAGTATGAGTTTGACTTTGTTAGATCACCATTAATTTTTGGTGACTCCAAAAATTATAAATCTTTGCAATATTATAGAACATCGAGTTAGCTTTCCAATGGTTCAAACGGTGAGTCAATCGAGTCGGACGAGAGAGTTATGGTCGTTTGATTTTGGCGAGCACTTCGGGAGCCTTTCGGCCGATAGGGGGTCGATAGACTCTCCGCCTACATTCGGTATGGCTATCGGTTGGGCCTATCGGCCGATAGGCGGCGATAGGTCTGTGTGTTACACTTTAAATGCGTTGTTTTGAGCGTGAAGCTCATTTCTTTCCCATTTTCCATGCGCCGCGAGAGAGGAGATATTGAGGGAGAGAGTTCTTCATCCGGGGGTCGATTTTCATCATTTCTTTTCGGTTGTGAGGCTCGGATAATCAATCTAACGCGTGTTCTACGGATCTTAACACTTGAATCACTCAAGGTAATATCTCTTGAAACCCTACCTTTTTGGATAATTGGGGATTTTGGGGTTTTGTCCGATTCTTTCCGTTTTGTTGATGGATTCATGATGAATATGATTAATCTTGTTGAGATCATTAGTTTCCTACGGATTCATGGTATATTTTCATAGTTTTACGGAATCGAGAGGGTTTGGTTGTGGTCCGCCCTCGTTGTTATTTTTGTGCGAATATACATGAATCGTAGGCGGGGTTCCGGGTGTATTCCATTTCCATAATCGTTTAGAAGTGGTTGTGATTGTGCTTTTCGAATCGTTAGGTTCATTTTCGTCGGTTCCTCACGGTCGTGCTTGATTCTTCCGTTCCGTTCATTGTCGTCTTCCTTTTCGTTAGCATCGGGCGTTCCGAAGCTTCCCGGTTGAGCCGTATCCGTTCGTGGTTCAGTGCTCGTGGTATCGAGGCAAGTATCTTGCCCATACATTACGTGTTTTGTGGATATTATGGTTGTTAATCGTCGATATGTGCTAAATAAATATTTATAACCATTTTTCAAAGGAATCGGTATATTTACCATCATGTTTTCGTAAAGGTGAACCGTGTGTGTCGGGAATTAATATGTTTAGTTGGATATGTGAGTTTGTGTGATATTAGTTGTGTCGTTCGGTGCTGTTGAAATCTTGCGCGTCCTTGTGCATTGTATCATTACTTGGTCGTGAGTATATCTTTGGATGGTAGCCATTCTAGTAAGGTACCTCGACTATATATCTTGTGATTGACCTTCGAGGCTTGTGGTTTGCAATGTGATTTTGGAACGTGTGTGTGTTGTTCCTTCCACCGGAGTGTCCGACGGGATGTCCGGGGTCGATACTAAGAGTACGGCCACGGAAGCGATGGGGTGCGTGTGTGGATGAACTTCCACCCGGAGTGTCCGACGGGATGTCCGGGGGTCGATACTAAGGGGTACGGCCGCGGAAGTGGTTTCCCACCCGGAGTGTCCGACGGGATGTCTGGGGGTCGATACTAAGGGGTACGGCCGCGGGTTACCAGTTGTGGTTTTCATCTTGAGGATGACGTTGATGTTTTCGTTAATTGTGATATTGTCCGGAGTATCACAATGCTTTGTGCTCGGGGTCGAGAGACATTATATTTCGAGTCTTGGTGTTTGGCTAGAATGGCATAGGAATAATGTGTTATGTGTAATATGACCTTGTAAGTGAATTGAAGTGGATGATCGGGTCGTGGACCCTGTGTTTTATGACCGGAATGGTTGGGTCGTGGACCCCGTGTTTTGTTAAACAGATTTGTATTTTGAAAAAAATGAACTTTGGGGCTGTGACCCTAAATGGCTTTCGAGGAATTAAGAACATTCTCAAATTTTGATGTTTTCAAAACTCCCGAGATTTTGCAATGTTTTCAAAATGCTTACTTGCTTTGTTTCTGCTTTCAAGACTTGAACTATTTTTTTTTACTAAATACATCTCGGGAAGTCTTTCGTTATATTCTCGGAATGTGTTGTGTATGGCTCGTATTTGCACTTTATACTTGCACTAGCGAAACAGTGGAGTTTTGCTAACCCCAGTAATGTCGGGGGTGGATATCTGTATTGTGTCCGGTACATGCGAGGTTTTGGGAGCAAGACACGGGATCGGCACGAGGATGATGAAAGACGAATGATACTAATCACACGAAGGCGATTTTGGGTTCGATTAGTGAGTCCATTGTATTGTCTTTTCATTGTCTTATTGTTCATTGTTGCAAGTATTTTACCCTTGTGTGGGTATGAGTCTGGATGAGTTTATGTATTTTGATTTGTAAGTCTGTGACGAAAGACCAAATCGGTCTATTGGTCCGTTATTTTGATTCGTCGGTATGTAATGTAATGTGTTGTTTTGATGTCTAGCCTGGTGGATCCTCACGGAGAGGGTCTGCGGCGTGTAATATTCCCGGTTTGATCTGGGGGTGTTACAGTTTCTGAACGTAAAATCAGAGGAAGATGTGAGCCACAATCACAACTACTGTACATACGCGTAAGTATCTTTTATTTTTGTCGTATGGTGAGATTTTCCGAATAAAAAAATGTGATACGCGATAAATGCATTCATTATTTTATTGAGTAGTTGAAGCCCAATCAACGCAATCACAAACTTGTTAAACAATTTTTCCTCATTTTTCTTCTATAAATAAACATTGTGCTTGTTTCTTTTATTCATCCCTCAAACTTGTACTTTTCTTCTTTTTCTCTCAAATAAATTTCTTTTCAAAAATGGAGTCATCATCTTCAACAAAAAAAATTAGCACAGTCTGCATTTTTGGTGGAGCTAGTTATGGAAAAGAGGCATTCTTTACTGAAGCACCCCACAACTTGGATCGTACCTTAGGAGAAAAATGCATTCATGTAGTTTACGGAGGAGGAAGTCTAGGATTAATGGGACGAGCTGCTGCTTCTGCCTATATGGAAGGAGTAAGAGTGTTGGGAATAATTCCAAAACCTCTCGCTGAAAGTAAAATCACCGGGGCAACTATTGGAGATGAGTTTAGATCTGTAAATATGCAAGATCGCATAACTCACATGATAAATAATTCTGACGCCTTTATCACCCTTCCCGGTGGTTTTGGCACTCTTGAAGAACTTTTTCATGTGGTTACCAGAGCCCAGATAAATGTTCATCAAAAACCAATAGGTCTGCTTAATATCAATGGTTTCTTTGATGGTTTACTATCTTTCATCGACTACTCTGCTGAAAAGGGTTTTATATTCGAGCGTGCTAAACGAATCATAGTCGTTGCAACAACACCAGAAGAACTAATCAAAAAACTCAATGAATTTGTTCCTCAACCAGAGCTCTAGCTAAAATTGTCTGGGTAGAAGATTTTACCGTGAGAAAACGAAAAGTGGATTCATTCCTCTCCCTTTGATAACCCATGTCGGATCTCTTGTATTTTTACTTTCTGTCGTGTGTAATAATCGTGCTAAATGATGGCAGCTTAAGGAGTTTCTTCTTGATCTCTTGACGCGCATCTATTCGCGATTTGTGTATTGTTATTTTATTGCTGTAATTTTTATTGTTTGTTTTTTTATAGAAGCATTGATGGCAGCGTAAGGCGACTCTTCGTACTTTCTTGAACCGCATCTTAAAAACTGTGTTATACTTCCGAGTATATTTTATTTTCTTTTGTTGTTTGCCTCGTATATTTATTTTCTTGCAGATTCTATAAGGCGTTAGCTCGAGCATCAACTTTCATTTCAGGGAGTTTTCTATTTTCTCACTTGTTTTTCATATCTAAAAACTGAGGACAGTTTTATTTTCAAGTTTGGGGGTGGTATGTTTTAATTATTTAGGTGTGTTCGTATTTTGGTATGTTTTGATTATTTTGGTTATTTGCCTTAAAAAAATTTTAGTATATATATATATATATATATTATTTTGATTTTTGAGATTTCTAGATCTGGCCATAACACCAATAAGTTAGCTATATATAAGCTTCTAAAATCGTTTTAACCGGTAAAAAAAATTGTATATTCCAAAATTTTTGAGCCTTAATCTCTCTTTCCAAGCCTTGTAGTTATCATATAAAATCGAGTCATTTGTTACCTTGAGAAAAGAAGAATCAGCCGGTTGCTGAAAAATAGAACTGAAATTTACTTAATTTGTGGAGTTTTTGATTTTTCATGCTTAGCTAATAAACGATTTTCTGCAAAATTCTATTCCCTAAAAAAAGGAGTCATTGGTGAAAAGAGCTACACGTTAGCAAATAACGGTGTGAAAGATATCACCTAAAAAAAATGACGAAAAGGAGAAGTGTTGAGCAGCAACAGCTGCCTAATTTTGGGGGTCTTAAAATTTTGCGAAAAATAAAGGACTAACCATTGTTGGTGCGTAGCTGCCGTCTCACAAAAAAGTTGATGAAAAGAGCTACACGTTAGCAAATAACGGTGTGAAAGCTATCACCTTAAAAAAATGGGAATTGTGTTGGTGAAAAGAGCTACACGTTAGCAAATAACGGTGTGAAAGCTATCACTAAAAGGGATGTAGTTTATGAGCAGATTTGAATTAATTAGCGGCTGAATTTCAATACACTCAATTTCGTGAAAAATCACAATATTTGATGACGCCAGTTAAATTCTTCTTCATATTGAGTCGAAAAATAAACCAGTGATCGAGAACAACCATTAAAAGGAGTCGTGTGTGTCACGAGTGGGAAAGTAATAATCAACCTTTTGGGGGGAAAACCTTGCATTTTGGAATTACAAAATAAAACCGTGTTTTAACTTTAAAATCATTAGTAGATTTATTTTGAATCTTGATTCATTTCTATCTACTGTATAAAGCTGGTTGTTGTGTATTAATGGCATTTTGATCTCCTTTTCTCTTTTTATATATGATTATTTTTCTTAATTTATGTGTGTATTATTATTTTTGTATCTTATTTTTATTTTTATTTTTGGAGTGTGATTAATAAAGATTCTTGCTCGGGACTAGCAAGAATTCAAGTTTGGGGGTGTGATAAGTGTCAGTTTTATACACTTATCTATGGTTTGTATCGATATATTTCACCCATAATTGAGCTAGTCTACTCATTTTTGCTTTTAATTAATTAGTTTTTAATAATTTTATTTTTATCGGATGAAGATATAAATCTAGTCTTAATCGGATTGAATTACTGATTTACGCAAGAAATAACATGTTTATAAAATATTCTCTTTGTTGAGTTTTTATGTATTCATGTTGTAGGGCTTTCCGAGACGAGTTCGGCAGTCTTTCCGAATTCAAAATCAGATTTTTATATCAAAAGTTATCATCCGAAGAAGATTTGGGGCGAAAACGCAAAAGTCAGAAATTTCCGGGCTGAAAATAAAGTCTGAAACTCCATACGGGCGTAACATCATAACATACGGGCGTAACTCACAAATGCAGAAAAACGTAGCCATGTTACGGCCGTAACTACACAATGTTATGGCCGTAAGTCATCCAAGTTACGGCCGTAACTCCTCAATGTTACGGCCGTAACTCTTGGCAGATTTTTGATCATTGTATAATTTTTTATACTTTTGGTCTATTATTGAGGGGATAGCTGGCATTGATCCGATCTATTGTAATAATGCTGGAGTTTTGGAGCTATTAGATGACTTTAGGTGTATAAATAGACCCCTTAGATCCATCAGCATTCATCCTTCATCTTATATTTTTTCACTTTTTGTAATATTTTCTCTTTGTGTGAAGAACACACTTGTGTTCTTGAGTGATTTGTGTAATAGTGGTATAGCATATGTTGTTAAGGGAGTTTATTGCTTCTTTCTCCTTTATCTACTAAGGGAGTTAGGATCAATTCTTTCTCCTTTTCAACTAATAATGACCACTCAAGCTTATATTATGTTTATTAAACCCTTAATGGGCTAAGTTCCTTAAGTTGGGATTATAAACAAGGTTATTTAAGTTTGTATAAAGATCTGTTATGAATTACTTATTATTGTGTGTGATTTTCATTGTTTTACCAATCTTTATTTATTTGGCCAATAAATAACGATATTTATGGTCTTCATATGTTTCGAAAGAAAATATGTTTGATTAGATCAAATGATCTTCACTCTAAGTTGTTCTAGGGGATAGAAATATACCTCTAGACCTTAGATGATTCTTTGAGTTATTTTCATAAATCCTAATGCTATGTATTGAAGCCAATCAACATAGAAATATAGTGGATTGATTCAATATATAAGGGGCGTTTTATAGTTCGAAAGAGAAACCACCTTTTTAAGGAAAATCGAATCTACACAACATAATAAGTAAATTCATCTTATGATCTCCTATACATCTTCTATAACTAATGATGAACTAAGTTTGTAATCCCAACTATTTCATTATATCTTTTATTAATCTATTATTAGTGTAATCTTTCATTTCCTTGAATATTAGAACTATTATTGCATTTTCTTTGCAATTTTCAAACCAAACTCTTAAATTGTGTGTTTCAATCTTATAAATCTCTATAACAAATAGTTAAAAAGTGTATAATTCAATATATAACCTAACTTCCTCGTGGGATCGATAAACCGGACTCAAAAAGTCCACTTACTACTTGATACGATATCGTGCACTTGCGATAGTTACACAAAATACCGTGTCAGGAGACATAAGAAGGGACGTCGAGGGACTGGCGTGGAGACTTGCTCGCGAGGAAGTCCAACACCATCGGCAAGACGTCCGGATCGGCAAGATGGATCCTGCAACGCAAACAAATGGGAAAAAGGAGTCAGCATAGGCCTTGCACAAATAGCCTAACTCAGAAAGATCAAACCGGTCTTACCTGTTGACCAACTCGGGGTCGTGGCCAAAAAAGGGCTTGCCCCGAGGAGTCTCAGCTTCGGCGATCGCCGTAATTTTCAGGAAGCCGGTCGAGGACCTGGAGCCGGATCCCTCCGCCATCGGAACTGCAGAGATAGGTGCCGCGGCAACCGGCGGATCCAAAATGGATACGTCCGCCTCAGCAGTCGGCATGGACTCCTCCGGCCTCCGCCTCTTGCGGTTGCGCTGGAGTTGTTCTTCCTCCCGAACTTCCGGCTCATCGACCGGCACCATGGCAGGCCTCACCGCAGGGACGGGACGAGACGTCGTTGCAGGGACACAACCCGTCTTCTTTCCCTGGTGAAGACGACCCAAGAGTCCGGGGTTCGACATTGCGATCTTTTGCGGTGGCTTGGCGTAACGGGGAAAATGGTTCTCTGTCAAAGAAGAAATTCGGACAAGTTAGACACTTACTTCGATCAGACGATCGTCATACAAAAATAAAGATGTAAGAATTTATACCTGGGACCTTCAGGTGGCGAGGGTAGCGAAACAATCGAGCTCCCAGCCGATGAAGTTCTTGGTTGACTGAGCGAACGTCGATGAAGGAGTCCGGCAGGCTGCGAATTCGCTCCCAGACGATCAGAAAGTCAAAAGGAAGATCGACGATCGCTGGAACAAGGGAGCCTGCAAAAAGGAAACGAAATTAGATCAGTCAAAGACGTATCCGATCAAAGGGAGAGTTAAAACCCTTACTCGGATTCCTCTCCCAAAAATTGGTGGGGATCTCCAACTCTTCCTCCGGCCTATCACTCGACGCCGACCTCCACGCTCCGCTGACCCAGCACCATTTTGCCAGGTCGCCCCGAGTCTTGTTCGGCACCCCGAGGACCACTCTGCCCATTCGACCTTGAATGTGATAACCGCCGATCGACCCCTTCT
This sequence comes from Orobanche coerulescens, assembly GCA_033398695.1. Lineage (NCBI taxonomy): Eukaryota > Viridiplantae > Streptophyta > Magnoliopsida > Lamiales > Orobanchaceae > Orobanche > Orobanche coerulescens. The sequence goes on along the minus strand of CM065814.1, from coordinate 85,536,696 downwards.
GCGCGGTCAATTTGAAGAGATAATTCATTTCCATCGCAGAAGGAAGACGAAACAACCGATGACCACCAAAAATTGTCAAGGTGCTGATGATCTGCAGCCAGGCGTTCGGCGTCAGTTGGAGCGGCGCCAAATTCCAGGCGACCAGCAAATATGACACGGCGAACGGCAAGGGGAACCGCAGGCCGACCTCCAGAATCATCTCGTTTACGGCGACGAGACCCTCGGGAGGTTGGTCGGCACGTTCGTTCTCCGAGGGCACGTACAGCGAGACGTCAGAAGGGATATGGAATTTCGCCCTCCAGCGACTCGAGTCTTTCTTGGTCGCCGAGCTCCGAATCTGACCAAGAGTCCACAGAGAAGGGTCAGCGGCCCGAAACGCCGTCCGTTTCACAGGTTCGTAGGGGTGAGCGGCGGAATAGGCCTCGAAATCAAACTCGGGACACGGTCCGGCAATCCCCTCCATAAGACTGGCGAAGTCCAAAAAGGCCCGGCCGAAAACACTGTTCTGCTCCCAGTACACCCTCACCGCGTCGTCCTCATCCACCGGCGGGCCCCTCTGCCTCGTCGCCGCCGCTGATCTCGCCACGTCGGCTTCATTGAAAAGTTCTTCAATCTCCGCGGGTGCAATCCCCGCACGAATAGCCTCGACGGCCGTTTCCATATGAAAACCCACGGGAGTTTCCTCCCGGTCAGGCGAAGCCGCGGCGGCAGAGGAGCTACCAGCCTCGAATTTTTTAGATCCTCCTCCAGACATGTTCTTAAAAGTAAAGAGGGAGAGAAAATTTGTGTTCTTACCTAAAAAGAAGGACGGTCGGCACAAGGATCTTCGAAAAAATTCACCAAAGTCTCGACTGAAAAGCAGGGGCGCATAAAGAGTGAAACTGTAATGGCCCTAGTCCTTTTATAGGCGAGTGCAGGGACCTTTGTGTAAATAGGCGGAATTCCGGAGGCTGAAGTGCAACCGTCGGGGCGGACACATTAAATGCAGTCCTCGAAACCCGCGTACACGTCTTTTCGAGGGCACGCCAGGCGACAAGTCTAACAAAACCGTCGGACTCCCCCAACGATAGCGCGACGCGTGTCCCTGCAACGTTTCGAGAGCCCACCTTCATTTCCTGCTATTTCCAGCGCATAAGGAGATCGTCCGGATTCGAAATCAGATCGTCCAGGAGACGATCGTCCTTGTCACAAGCAGACGAGCCAATCGTCTAAAATAGACGATCGCCAACAGTGCCACCTCACCCCATGATTTCAACATCGGAGCGAGTTGGGGGGCAATTGTTGTGCGGCAATTTATACGCCCCGAAGACGATCGGCATAATAGTTAGGAGCCAGCCAAAGAAGGCAGACGTTGTGCAAGCACCTAGCGATCGCGTCCAAGGCGATTGTCTATAGGCATCTGGCGATCGCCAATGATATCTGATTGTAGACGATCGTCCCATACCGCATGTGAATCCGACACCCGTCAGAGTCTTCCAAGACCGAATCTTGGACGAAGACCCACGTGCAGGTCCACAAAAGGCGCCGCAAGATAAGGCCTTTGACCCCAGCCTGTCACCTACCTCACACCTACCGACAGGCCCGCCGAAAGGTACAAAGTGGGTCCTCCCCGGACAACGACTCAGGACGCGTGCAAGCTCCTCATTGGCCCGCACAGCTGGCTGCCAGCTGCAGCCTCGGACTTTAAGGAAATAGTCCCACGTGATGGGACGATCACCCACATTATTCTAATATAGAATACGGCGGTCGCCCGAGATTGCCGGGAAGGACCTAGCAGCCTCTTCTACTATAAATAGAAGGCTTCCAACAGTGGCCTAGGATCATCGAGAGTACAGTGAAAAACGCACAGAGAGAGAGAGAGAGATACATTCTCATATACAGAACATCAAAAGCAAGAACTCACAGAGCTTCATATCTGGTTCTTCCGAAAATCTTCACGCTCTATAGCTAAGATAACTAGAATCATTAGACTCATTGTAATAGTGTTCTAACATTAATATTTGTACTCCACAGTATTTATATTAATAACATCTCGAGAGAGCATTCAAGCTCGGGATTAACAACCCCGGCAAATCTTGTGTTATTTGTTTTCCCACGGAAGTGTTCTCGTATTTGTTTGTTACTCGACCATTCCAGCAATATCATCTCCAGATAATATTTTGGGTAACAACACACACGTAATATACCACAAGTATTTAATACGATTACTATCCGATCTCTTTCTTATAAACAAAATCGGGTAACATAAAGTATAATATATCAATGGGGAGACTTGCATCCACAGGTCGCACAAGATGATGGCTGCACCTTGATACTAATCACGACCGACATCTTAGACGACGCGTCGCGACACGACTCAGTCAGACAAATTTAGACAAGACAAGACCCAACAACACACAACTCGACCCGATAGCCTAGGTTTTCCGCAACCGGGATCTAATACCATATTTTGTAACACCCCCAAACCACTCGGGAATATTACAGCGCCGTAGACCCTCTCTGTGAGGATCTACCAGGCTAAATACAAAAACAATACATCACATTACATGCCGACATGGCTAAATAATAAACCATTAGACTGATTTGGTCTTTTACCACAACATACACATCGAACATACATAACTCCTTCCCACAACTCATACCCATGCAGGGGTTAGAATACATTAACATTCCCATAAGACGGGAAAGTACTACAATTAAAAGATAAGACAACAAGGCTTTACTAAAATGCTCAACACTGGTCTTCATATGATTAGTATCGCCGTCTTCCATCATCCTTTGTACCGATCCTGTGATTTGCTCCCCAGCGACCTGCAATTACGTGGACGTAATACAGAGATCCACCCCCCGAATACTCAGGGGTTAGCAAAACTCCACTGTTTTGCTAGTGCAACTATAAAGTGCAAATACGAGCTATACACAACATACTCCAAGAATATAATAACTTCATTAATTCCACAATTCAACTCAATGAAGACTTCCCGAGATATTTCATTGAATAAAATAATTCAAACCGTAAAAAGTTGGAATGAGACATGCACTCTTTGAAAAGCATTTAAAGGTTCTCGGGAGTTTTTAGAAAAGTAATTCTGGACTAATTAGTTCTCAACTTGACAAACCACATAGGGACACGGGCCAAAGAATTGTTTTTGTTCAAAAATGTCAATCCAGTTACAAAACACAGGGTCCACGACCCAATCATCCACCTCACATACTCAAGTAAATAACCCAATAGTCACACTCGATACACAATCAAACCACAATGCACGGAAACAATCACAGGGCCCGCATCTTTATGTCAAAATACCACAACCAAGAAACAAATCACATACGACACTTATACTGGTGCCGTTCTAGCTAAGTACCAAGACCCTACATATGACGTAGCTCACATCGGGAATTACATCATTGTGATATTCCAGACATATCACAATTATCGAAAACAGCATCATCACAAAACAACGGGGGCTGTACAGGTACTACACCTCACGCGAGATACATACCTCTCCCCAGAAAGTCCTCGTCAGGCCTTCGTGGTTGTACAAACCCAGCCAAGTGGACCGCAGAGGCCTCAGTCTATGGAACCCAAGGGACCCTCGCTGGTTTTACTTGGCACACGACCACAAGTCGCACTTTCAGAAATCATCACTTTCCACAACATACTTCACGAATTCATTCCCCCGAAGTACATCAATTGTAAACCAATGTACTTGTTAGAAATGGCCACTATATCTGCCACATACTCACTTCACACAACATCACATACTTATCAATAACACACATACACGCACACACACACTCTTGCCAAAAAGACATATCCTTAAGTCCACTATCGACATAATCCCACACAACGGTACCATACGTAACCAAGACACCCTAATGCACAACCCTGTACACATTCTCAGAACAACACATTCGTTCACAAACACACGAGTAAATTTTAAAGAGAGCCTTTATCAAGAACATACCGATTCTTTTATAAGTTCATTAAAAACAATCCAATCGCACACGTAATCAATTACCGACTATTACAACTATGAAACATGAAGTATATAGGCAAGATACTTGCCTCGAACCCACGAGCAACGGAACGACGAATGGACACGTTCGGGCAGCCCTCTAACTTCCAAGAACAATCAAGAACCCGAAAACCTCACGAATACTACGAGAATAACATCACCACGAATAAATAACACTAATCGGAATCCGAATCAACCCGAAAAACAACAACGATCCAAAAGTTTCTTCAAGAAAATCAAGAATCAAGCTCCGGGTGATAAAAATTGATAAACAATTTATAAAATCCGAAGATCATGGCCAAGACAACAAGAATACCATAATCAATTCATCAACCATGGATTAAATCGAAGAATCACGAAGAAACCCCCAAAAATCATACAACTAGAGTACTAAGGAAGAAAATACCTCGATTCGACGAAGAACACGAATTCGAGGATGATATAATCGATAAGAATCTTCCAAAATGCCTTAGAATTGAGTGGAATCGTCTAAGAACTCTACTCCTCATCTCTCCCATCCGACAGCCATCCACAAGGAATGAAAAAGAACGAAACAAATGAGGTCTGGCCGAGCCCAGGCCTATATATGGCTGACAGTGTTACAGTCATAACCGGCAGTGCCTTACGGCTGTAACTCGGTCAACGCCCGTAACGTTCGTAATAGCCGAAGCCTTACGTACGTAACGAGCACCCCTTATGGCCGTACTCGGGATAGCCTTACGGCCGTAACCAAGTCCCCAGGGTTACTGCCCGAAATCTGCTAATGCATTACGGCCGTAACCGGCCAATGCCTTGCGGCCGTAACGAAGCCTTACGGCCGTAACCTGGTGATCCTTACGGCCGTAATCGAGTCCTCCCAGACAGGGTGTACGAGAGTCTTACGGCCGTAATCGGCCAGGCCTTACGGCCGTAACTCGACCTAGTCAACACCCGACCCTCTGGCTCGATACTCAACGACGTCTCGATATGCAAACGCACCAACTATGATCCAAAACAAAAACGAGTAGGCTACGAAACTCAACATACCATAGTGCAAGCACATGATTCCAAAGATGCGGACGACGACAATCCGCTCGACCGAAGAAAAATTCTATGAAATTGGAATGAAGATCTCGGGTATTATAGTTAGGAGGACGAGGAGGAAGGAGAGAGTATGAAGGAAGGCGAGAAAGATATGTCCGAGACGAGGGGGATCAGAATATGGGAAACATCAAACTGAAAATCCCATCTTTTGAAGGGAGAAGTGATCCCAACACATATCTCGATTGGGAAAGGAAGTTGGAGACCATTTACGATTGCCACAACTATTCCGATGAGAAGAAAATGAGATTAGCAATAACCAAATTTTCAGAATATGCAAGCATTTGGTGGGACCAACTTGTGACGGAGAGAAGGAGGAGTCGGGAGACACTGGTTAGCGGTTGGGAAGAATTGAAGGTTGTTATGCGGCAAAGATATGTTCCTAATTACTATCTTGAGGAACTATTTTCTCTCTTACAATCTTTAAAATAAGGCTCGAGAAACATTGAAGATTTTCGAAAGGAAATGGAGATGTTGATGATTCGGGCCAATGTTCGGGAATCGAGAGAGGCCACCCTGGCGAGGTTTTTGCACGGGATGAGAGATGATATAGCTAAAGAAGTCGATAAACAACACTTTGTTGAATTATAGGACATGGTATATTCGTCGGTAAAAATCGAGCGGAACTTACGAAGAGGGAGCAACAACAAATATTTCACGGGATACTCTACTCATTTGAAACAACAATCTCAAGTAAGTTCAGCCAAATTTAAAATTTTTGATAAAAGAGAAGGAAGTGTCTTGAAATGAATGTTTGAAGTTGGGAGTACTAGCAAACCAAAATTTGATGGGAAGCCTAAACCCGTCGAAAGCACCCAAAGAAGAAACCGGGACATCCAATGCTATAAGTGCCAGGATCGTGGACATATAGCATCCGAATGCACCAACAAACGGGTGATGGTACTTCGGGATGGGGAGATTGAAATGGAAAGCGAAAAAGAAGAAGAAGAAGAGACAAGAGAGATGGAGACTGATGACGAGATGTATGAGTATGCATCCGCACTTGTTGTTCGGAGGGTGTTAAGTTCTCAAGCAAAAGAGGAGGAAGGTAACGAACAAAGAGAAAAATATATTTCACATACGTTGTTTTATTAAAAATTAAATTGTATTGTGATAATAGATAACGGGATTTGCACTAATGTCATTAGCGCTATGCTAGTGGAAGAACTCGATCTTCTAACAAGAAGATACCCTAAATCGTATCGCTTACATTGGCTAAATGATTGTGGGGAAGTTCGAGTTAATAAACAGGTACTTATGGCTCTCACCATAGGAAGATATCAAGACGAAATCCTATGTGATGTCGTTCCGATGCATGCTTGTCATATCTTGTTGGGAAGACCATGGCATTTTGATCGAGATGCTACTTTGAGCGGAAGGAAAATCATTACTCATTCGAGAAGGACGGAAAGAAAATTACCTTAACTCCCACGACTAAGGTACAAATACAAGAAGATCAACTTCGTCTTGAAAAGGAAGTTGAACGAAAATCGAGAAAAGAAAAAGAAAAGAAAAATGAAAAAAGCGAGAAAAATAAAAAAAATCAGAAAAATGAAAAAAAAAAAAATTTGAGAAAATACATGCTTGTAAGTGCAAAGGAACTTGAAGAAGATATCAAGGAAAATGCACCCATGTACTTGATTATTTTCCGAAAAGTTTGTGCTACTACTAACGCCAGGAACCGGATAATTCCGAGTTCTATTAAATCTTTATTGCAGGAATTTGTTGATGTTTTTCTCGAAGAACTACATGCAGGGTTGCTACCAATCCGAGGGATTGAACATCAAATAGACTTTGTGCCCAGAACGGTCATTCCAAATAGACCGGCATACCGACACCACCCCGAAGAGACCAATGAAACCCAAAGACAAGTCGAGGAGTTGTTAAGTCTTGGGTATATCTGGGAGAGTCTAAGTCCTTGTGCCGTTCCTGTGATCGTCGTGCCAAAGAAAGATGGAACGTGGAGAATGTGCACCGATTGCCGAGCGGTAAACAATATCACGGTTAAGTATCGACACCCTATTCCAAGGTTAGATGATATGTTAGATGAATTAAATGGTTCATGTGTTTTCACTAAAATTGACCTAATGAAAGGATATCACCAAATTCGTATGAAAGAAGGAGATGAATGGAAAACGGCTTTCAAAACTAAATACGGATTATACGAATGGTTGGTAATGCCCTTTGGACTAACGAACGCACCAAGTACTTTTATGAGATTAATGAATCATGTTTTACGTGCATACATCGGAAAATTTGTTGTTGTATACTTTGATGGGATACTCATTTACAACAAAAATATTGAAGAACATGTTGAAGATTTAAGATTAGATTTAATTACCTTGAGAAGGGAACAATTATATGCTAGTCTTAAGAAATGTACTTTTTGCATGAATGAAGTTATTTTTCTTGGATATGTCATTAGTGCTGACGGCATAAAAGTTGATGAAGAAAAAGTTGAGGCTATTCGAGAATCGCCTAGACCGACGAACGCGTCCGAGGTAAGAAGTTTTCATGGCCTAGAACTGACACTTCGTAAAATATTTTAGCACAATTGCATCCCCATTAAACGAACTTGTCAAGAAACATGCTAAGTTTAATTGGTGAAATGAACAAGAAAAAGCATTTAACACTCTGAAAGATAAATTGTGCACTGCACCTGTTTTAGCATTACCTGATTTTTCTAACACTTTTGAAATTGAGTGTGATGCTTCTGGAGTAGGAATTGGAGCAGTATTAATGCGGGGAAAAAGACCGATAGCCTATTTTAGTGAGAAACTTGGAGGAGCTACATTGAATTACCCGACCTATGACAAGGAATTGTATGCTTTGGTTCCCTACGTACGTGGCAACACTACCTATGGCCTAAGGAGTTCGTGATTCATACTGACCATGAATCCTTAAAGCATCTCAAAGGACAGGGTAAATTGAGCAAGAGACATGCCAAGTGGTTAGAATAAATTGAATCCTTTCCTTACATCATCAAATACAAATAGGGTAAGAAAAATATTGTCGCCGACGCTTTGTCAAGAATGTATGTATTACTCAATACACTTTCTTGTAAACTTTTGGGATTTGATTTATTGAAAGAAGCATATGAGGGGGATAAAGATTTCCATGATATTTATGTTGCTTGCGAGAAAAAGGGTGTAGAAAAATTTTATCGGGATAACTGATTCTTGTTCCGTGAAAATAAACTTTGCATTCCTTTTTGTTCAACACGGGAATTATTGGTAAAAGAAGCATATAGTGGAGGTCTAATGGGACATTTCGGAATTGCTAAAACTTACGAAATATTGCATGAACATTTCTTTTCGCCAAAAATGAAACATGATATTTTTAAAGTTGTAAATTCATGCATTGTTTGTAGGAAAGCAAAATCACGAGTGTTACCACATGGTTTGTATATGCCACTTCCGGTACCTTCCGAACCTTGGGTTGATCTTTCTATGGACTTTGTATTAGGATTACCAAGGGCGAAATCCGGTTGTGACTCCATTTTTATTGTAGTTGATAGATTTAGCAAAATGGCACACTTCATTGCATGTCATAAAACGGATGACGCCACAGATATTGCTAATCTATTTTTCAAAGAAATTGTTCGTTTGCATGGTATGCCCAAAAGTATCGTATCCGATAGAGATATCAAATTTTTGAGTCATTTTTAGAGTCTTATGGGCAAAATTGGGGACGAAATTGCTTTATTCTACAACATGCCATCCCCAAACCGATGGTCAAACTGAGGTTGTTAACCGAACACTTGGTCAATTGTTGCGAACTATTGTTAACAAAAATTTTAAAAATTGGGAAACATCTTTACCATTTATCGAGTTTGCCTATAATCGAACCGTATATTTTACTACGACATTTTCGCCATTTGAAATCGTGTATGGTTTTAATCCAATAACTCCTTTAGACTTGTTGCCTATTCCAACAGATGACAGGAGTAACCTTGATGGCAAGAAAAAGGCGGAAATGGTGAAGCAATTACATGCCAAAGTTCGTGAACAAATTGAGAAGCGCAACGAACATAATGCAAGGATGAAGAACAAGGGACGCAAACAAGTACTCTTTGAACCATGTGATTGGGTTTGGGTTCATTTGAGGAAAGAACGATTTCCCATTCAAAGAAAATCGAAGCTGATGCCAAGGGGAGATGGACCGTTCCAGATCTTGGAGCAGATTAACGACAATGCCTATAAAATAGATCTACCTGATGAGTATAATGTTTCCACTACTTTCAATGTCGCTGACTTAAGTCCTTTTGAAATTTCAGATTCGAGGACGAATCCTTTTGAGGAACGGGGGAATGATGTGAATCGAGATATTATGAAGAACCCGGATGAGGACTTGAGCATGCCGACTGGACCAATAATGAGGTCTCGATCAAATAAGTTCAAAAATTTATCAACACTCTTCATTGATATGTTTAAAAATAACTATGTTATCAAAGACAACAAATTCGTGAGTATTATCAAAGTTGTTGAACAATAAGTTTTTCGTTTATTTTATCTTGGTGTATTTTAATTTGAGTTGTATTTATTGAGTTGTATTTGTTATATTTTGAGTTGTATATAATCGAGTCATGTAATATTAAAGTCGAAGACGATCGTAAAAGACGAACAAACAAACAAGGATGCAAATTCTCGCGCGTAAGGCTGACACACAACAGTCTCATATTTTGGACATAACTTATTCGTACGAAATCCGATTCAGGTGATTCAAATGGATATGAAAATCTAAGAAAGAGAGCTACAAATCTTATGAAGACCAAAGGACCAAATTCGGACAAATTGGAATCCATAAATGACAAAACCGACATCATCAGATTTATGGTGACTTGTTGTCCTTGTTTTCACACCTTAAAGTCTTGGTATTTGATACTTTGTCCCCTAAACATGTGTTGACTGACTTTGTATCAGATTTTAAGATCTTTGAATGTTGATTTTTCTATTTTGTAGGTTTCTTAGTTGTTTCCTTGTTCACACTAGAGTTAGGTGTAAGATTTTGGCTATAAATAGCCTTGAAGTTTCATTGTAAGAGGACACCAAAAGATTTTATGAAATTTGAGAGTGTTTGTATTAACAAACCTTTGTGAGTGCTTTATTGTTTTGTTGAGTGCGTCTCCAAAACATCCCTTGTGTGATTCATATACTTATCAAGTGCAATCTTGTTAATATTTATATTCCACCACTTCCGAGTTGCTACGGCGTGTCACGTAGAGGTTTGGAAGTAAAGCCCCATTTTGCTTATTTTGGAAACATCCTCGGAACGAATTCATCTAGCGGTGTCGGTTACCATGGCGTGTCGTGTGGGGGTCACATCAGAACAGTGAGTGAGATGATGGAGTGGAATGAGGAGAAACTAGAGTTGGGTTTGGAATTGGAGGAGGCCATGTGGTTAGATACGGAAGTGGAGTCTCTTGATGCGCTTTTAATCGTAATTGACAAGTATACTCCACCGAGTTGCATGGAGTTGGAGATGGAGCCATTCTACATCCGGAATATTCATCATGAAAGTGGTCTACAAGCTTGTGTCGATGCAACAAGCAGCTGTTGTATTGATCCAGAAAAGGAGCAGGGTCTCAACTTGATCTGGAACAGCCTTGCATCGCTAAGAGTTAACGCTCGCATATGGAGGTTACTTTGGGATAGACTTTCGACGAAGGTGAATTTTAGCTAAAGAGGTATGTATACCCCATATCCTAATTCCGACTTTAGTTGTGATTTTAGTGAGGAAACTGTGTGCCATTGTCTCTTCAAATGCTCTTTTGCTTATAATTTATGGATGAGAATGCTTCAATTGGGTGGGGATCTCTATGGTGCAACATTCAAGCCCATGCCTTGTGCCCATAACTCTTTGTTATTTTTCTTTTCTTTTTTTGGTTATTTGATTCTTATTTTCTACAATACCGTGTTTTGTTCGAAAAAAAATAAAAAATCCCTTTGATCCACCAACTATAAAGCAAAGACCATTTGCCCTTTAGTGAATACATGACGAGCTTCTATATCAACTAATATAGCAAATAATAATTTATCCTCATGATCTTCAAAGATGGAATTAGTAGTTAAACTTGCAATGAGGTTACTAATGTCTTGTTGAATTCTAACAGGTCCTGTTTTTTGACTTACAAAGAGCAATGCACGTAACAGGTCCTTGGATTTAGAATCATATCAGTATATACAACAAACAAGCAAGCAAACAAACATACTCAGTATATCCCGCTCAAAGCAAGGTCTGAGGAGGGTAAGATGTACGCAGACCATGCCCCTACTTTTTACGGTAGGGAGGCTGTTTCTCTGAAGAGCCCCAGTTTAGTGCACAACAAAGTATTAGGTGATATATACATAGAAGCATATGATGCGAACAAGCTCAAAACCATACCTGACCCCATGGCTTAATTCACATGAGACTTACCTAAGGGAGTTTTGGCAACTACACTCTCGATAAATGCTGCTCTAACAGAAGAGAGGTTGACTCTGCGCACAACTCCCTATCAAAAATACACCACACGCAAAAGGCAATAGGATAAAATATACAATAAAGTAAAAAATGCAATGCTCTAGGTCAAAGCTAACCGAGACAACCCAACCCTGAGGCTCTCAACTGCAGCACCACGCCCTACAAAAGAATCCACAACTCTGATCTGGCGCCTCCAAGCGCACCTATTAACAGTCATGGTCTCGAAAAGGTTTAAGGCCTTCAAAACTAATCTCAACTGCTCCTCCCACGTCCTCCTCGGTCTGCCAAAGCATAGCGTACGTAAGTAGTGCGAAATAACGTACGTAAGGGATGGTACTTAACGTACGTAATGGTGTTCAAACCAGATGAACGTTGGGAAGAGTCAAAGTCAAAAAAACAGCAACGGATATATGACGTAAGCTTAACGTACGTAATGGAATATTGATAACGTACATAAGTAAAGAAACGAATGTTATTGGACTGAAACTGAACGATGTTAACGTACGTAACAATGATTATATAACATACATAAACTAGCTTACGTGCGTAATGGGAAGCAGATATCGTACATAATGCAGTCTGAAGAGCTAACGGCTAGTTTGGTTGAGGAAGACTATAAATACCACATCCTTGGTATTCATCCATACAACAACTTCAAGCAAACATCTCATTGATCAGATATTCATATTGATATTATTGTTGTGATATTGAGCTTATATTGTTAGTTTGAGTGTTTATACATTCAACATATACACGAGAGGTAAAAGAAAAGATACGATTGGATTCGGTGTTATTAGGATCAAGGATCCGACATTATTAGAATCGCAATCGATATCTTCGTGAGGTTTATCTAGTACCCATAGAAAGCTAAAGCGGTTGATTCCTTGTCCGATAGAAAAGGAAAACGGTTTAACTTGGACCGACACAAAGACAAGTACGAATGGTTTATCAAGGACCAATAGAAGACGTGATTGTAACGGTTATCCCTCGACCGATAGAAGAGAGGTGCAGAGATTTTTATCTTGAACCTATAGAAAAATATACCGAGAGAGGACGTAGGCTCGTTTATAGCCGAACCTCTATAAATCCGTGCGTCATTTAATTTCCGCACTCTATAATTTACGCTTCCGCACAACGACGCATATTCCGATCTTGCTCCAACAATGAGGAATATCAGAGTATTTATTAGCACAAGCAACTAAAAGAAATATTGCATTCCAGTGACAGAAAACCAAATTTACACAAATCCACTTAGATATGCACCGGTTATCCACAGATACACACCCAAAAACTGTCTTCTACCCAGAACACATATATACCAAGGTTTTTGTCTGAGATCAGCTCATTTACAAGCAAATATAGAAGTGAGCTCCAATACATCAAAAGTTGTCAGTGAATGAACAAGTCTTCCATCGTAGTATATAAGAATCCAACTCTAATCATTGGCACGATAGAAGTGTAACAATTTCAGAGATGCCACATTCTCCTGAAAAAATGGGTAAAGGGCTGAAATTTGTTAGCATCCCCACAGGGCAATGAGGTTCATTACATTACTGGTTATACATTTATTTGAATAGGCGAAAACTGTTCATTACAGTAAGACCTACAACTACACAACCTTTACCTGACATGGTTCATCAGACTGAAGTGGGAAATTAAAGCCCATCGAGCAGTTCTGCAACATTTCAGGACTTTTCATCCATGCTTTATGAGCATCACATAGTTTGATCTTATACCTGAATACCTGGAAGTGAGAGATATAGAGAAAAAAGAAAGAAACTACTTTGAGCATGAAACGCACTCCATTTTCTGCAAAAATTTAATGAGAATTACAGATAAAACACACGCCCACATATATTTATATGAAACGAAACTTGGATAACAAATAAGTATTAGACAAGAAACTAAACTATGATGGTTCAAATAAAAAAACAAAAGCTATCTAGAAAATTATGAACCTCAGAAAGTGGGACAGTTGGTTTCTCTAGTTCCTCCCCATCAATTTTAGTACCAGTGCCCTGGCATTCAGGACAAAATACAGTATGTACTTGCTTCTCTTGCACCTCAGGCTTCTTCCTGTTTCCCCTACTTTTGCCTTTAACGTTTCTCCTGGATTTCCGTCTCACTTCGGGCTTAACTGGTTGTTTTGCATAAATGTCAACCTCGCAAAGCAGTATCCAATGAATGAGACAGGATATATGAAACAGATGGAATGCCTGTACAGAAATGGAAACATAGAAGTTCAGATAAATGATATCCCTGAGAAACATGTAAAATATCAGAAATATTACAGAGGAAAACATCACTAGATCAGCATTTTAGCAAATTAAGATACGAACAAAGTCACAGATAATGTCCAACCCCAGTCAAATTTCTACTACTGCAAACAAGTTTTCCAGTCCTCCTGTTCAGAAGAGCAGCCACATCTTTATCTGGGAGCATCTTCTGTTGGCAAATGTCGCACGATCTCTCGGAGGCAATGCGCTGTTGGTTCCTCAAGTGTTTCCTCATGGTTTTGCTTGAATGGAATCGAGAAAGCACTAGCTGCTCATCATTTCCTATCAACATCAAATTCAAATTTGAATTGTCTGTGGATGGAGACTCTTCCAAGGAAGAGTCCCCTTGATCAGTTGAATCCTCATTTATATCCTCTGGGTCAGAAAAAGCTTTCCTCTTTTTGCCTCCAGAGCTGCTACTATCCTCAGCTTCCGTATGAGAACTAGAAGGGAGCAAATATCTAAAACCATCAAGTAACCCTTTTCGACCCAAGTTATAGTTATAAGCAAATGTAACAACTGCAACCTCATGCGCTGGGACCACGTTAGTATCCTCATTGGTGAAAACATTATGCCCAAGCCATTCGCACCATATTCTACGAATTGCAGAGGAGAAACCATCCTTCTGGCAAAACCTAACCCCAATTCGTCCAACACCCACATGCTTCACGACCAAATCGGATACCTCATCTTTTTGTATCACAGCTGGAATAACAAGATCATGATTAGTTCCATCCCCGTCCAGATCTGAATCAGAAGGAATTTCATCAGAATCCGCATTATCCATAATATCTTGAGAAACATGAGTACTAGAATTTGGGCGCAAGTTGTTTTTATAACTAACAATAGCAAGGCTTTCTACATCCACATGATGGGCGTCCAGCAACTTGTGTCGATCAGACTCTGGAACAGGTACACTTTTATGTTGCTCCTTTGACTCATTATGGAAGAAAAACACACCATCACTGAATGGCCATGGGTTTGATTTCATCAGTGTAACTTTGGCAGTGGCTAGTCTCTCAGTGTGTAGATTGCCCTTCAAGTGATCAAACAAGCTTGAATCGCCATAACAAGGTGCAAGACACAGAGTACAGAAAAATATCAACTTCTTCCCATCTTCCCTGAGGTCAACGTATGGGTGCCCTTGTGATCTCACATTACGCAGAGTTGTTCTCACTAACTGCTCTTTCAAATTACCAATACTCTTCCTTGGAAACCCTAATTCCCTCCTACCCTCCATTCAGAATCTCAAATGAAAGTCTTACCTTGAACCTAATCAATGAAAACCTATTTCTAAAATACACAGAG
This sequence comes from Orobanche coerulescens, assembly GCA_033398695.1. Taxonomy (NCBI): domain Eukaryota; kingdom Viridiplantae; phylum Streptophyta; class Magnoliopsida; order Lamiales; family Orobanchaceae; genus Orobanche; species Orobanche coerulescens. The sequence goes on along the minus strand of CM065814.1, from coordinate 85,521,551 downwards.
TAGGAGCTGTTATAAGAAAATTCTCAATCCGCCAACCAGAAAATCGTTATTTGTTCCAGTTTGTGCATCCGACATGAAATTCGTCAAGCTCCATTTGACAAAGAATATCGACGGTTAAATGCCAGACAGAATTCCTCCATCCAATTCAGTAAGAACACAAGGGAATTTATACCATTTTAACAAAATTGCAAATTCAATTAAAGGCCACAGAATCTAAAATCCCCGCTGACTTTGAACAAGAAGACCCGTACGCACCAGTTTCCAAAACCAATATGCTCAAAGAACGCGAAATTGTGCTCGTAGTAAGTCCAAGTCTCCGATTAGAACTTCCACTCAAAGTAAAAGCAGAAAATTGATCAGAAATGATAACTAAACCCTAGTTTCAAATTCAAAAACCCCTAAACTTATTACATCGATGCGCCATAGGTACTATAAAAGTTTTAACAAACCGTCGAGTTATTCGTGTTCCGGCAACCATTCCTCTACCAACTGCGTAGCAACATACCATCAGAAAGTTCAAATCTTCCACTGGGATCACATCCATTTCTTCGAGACGGAAAAAATGAGAGGGAAAATCAACAGAAACAGAAAATCAGTGGGAAGAAATATAATTAGAGATCCATACAGTGGGTGGATTTAGTATTATTATATTTTTGTGTGATGGATTGTATGCGTAGGGATCGACAGAGGGGTCCGTGGAGAGAGTCGGAAATTGAGAGGAGATAGTTTTTGTTTGAAAGAATTACTAGTGTATAGTTCATCGAAACTCGACGGATAATTATAAGTAAAATTTTAAAAATAATTTAATATTTTATTAAGATTGAGTCACTTATAATTATACTGCAGCGAAACCCACCAATAAACAGAAATAATGATGATGAAATTTAGCCACCGAACTCATTTAGAATTTATGTATTTCTACTCGTTCTAAACATGATTGAAAGATAATTTTACTATTTATTTCAGTTCAAAACTCATATAGTAACACATAAAACAACGAATGTATGCTACAAATATCCAGACCTATTTAAAATCTTTATACTCATATTCATCAAACTCGATTAAAAGATGATTTATTATTCGTTTATATCCCATACTTCTATATAATATCCGCTAATTATTCAGCGTATTTAAATTCATAATTTGAATAACTAACATAAGTTGTTAAAGTAATTAATTGGTTAATCCATCTCAATGAAAACTCAAAAAGTTAAATTCCTAGTATAATTTTAGAATTATACGATCTTCAAAAATTATTTATAATTTATATATCTATACTTTGATGTGAGATTCAAGATTTTAGATAAATAAGATTAAAAGAAATAAAAAACTTCATGTAGGAGAGAGAGTTAACGTGGTACTCCGAACTCATATTGCTATTAGATACTTTATATATTTATTTGTAAGTGAAGATAATCGAGCTTATTAAAAAATATATAAATATAAAAATAATATTTATGCATATATAAATTAGATATTAAAAAATCAATATGTACATATTTGGCCAATAAGGTTTAATTAATAATTTGCAAAATTTAATTTTCTAATAAGAATAAAATAATTCATTTGACCAACTCATTAGATGATCAAATTAAAGTGGTGGTGTAAAATAATTATGGATAAAATACATACTTATTTTAAATATTTATTTAGTTATTCAATGAGTGGAGTGTCATTAAAAATCAAAATGGGTAGAGGATTTAAATAAATAAGAATCTAAAAAATAAAAAAATACGAGGTATAAGAGAGTTAATGTGGTGCTCCGGATATATATATATATATAATAAAATTATATTTTAAATCAAATTTATTAATGCAAAAAACTCGCCGATTGTATTTATTAGTTAAGTTCAGCCATTCGGAATTCCTCACTACATCAAAACACAATGAAAATAAAAAAGATGAGGCAAAGGATTCAGATTTTCCAATGTTTTGCTGCACCCATGAGAATGGGGTCATCGGAAAATTATAGATGTGACAAAATGGCAGTTTACCGATTCTTGTCGGGAGGCAACGCTAAAGATTGTTCAACCGTAGGCAAGGGCGGTGAGGCTTACAGCCAGGAAGGTGCCGAGCGCTGACTTGTTGCCTTATTCATAAAAATAACAACTAGCTTCATTCCCTTTGTTAGTTGTTTGTTTTATAAAAATTAAGGTTAACGACGCCAAAATCCACAATTTTTTATCTGACTTTCAATTTTTTCACAATCTTTTAAAAAATTCTGTAAATCCACAACATTTGGCACTCGTTCGAATTTTCCATAATTTTGATTTAACCCCAAATTCGTAACTACGTGGATCCTACGTGGACGCTGGGAGTGTATCGCCGCCAAAAATTCAAACTGCATCATTTTAAGCTTAGTGTTAATGACGCCAAAATCTATGGCCTTTGATGCTTTCATTTTTTACAATCTTTGTGACATTCGATTTTTCCATTAGCAATATCTAAAAAGTTGAACCATATTTTCATTTTTTAGTTTTTTTTGCACAATTTTAAAGACGGTTTTATAATGTAGTTCTAATTTTTTTTGGTTTTTCCAAAAAAGAAAAAATCAGTTTGTAGAGTTCCTCTTTTTTGATTTTTTAACTAGTTAGTTTTCCAATTAGTATATCATGATCTTAAAACAATATACTTCCTAAAAACTGAAAGCTAAGAAAAACAAAAAAAAACAGTTGAAATATGGGGGAAAAAACAAATGATATTCCATAAGTGCAAATAATTAAGGCAAACATTCTTAGCTTTCTAAAAAGTGGAACTCTACAAACTTTTTTTTTTTTGAAAAACCAAAAAAAATTAGAACTACATTATAAAGCCGTCCTTAAAATTGTGCAAAAAAAACTAAAAAATGAAAATATGGTTTAACTTTTTAGATACGGCTACTGGAAAAATCGAACAAGTGCCAAAGATTGTGGAAAAAATGAAAGGGGCATCAAAGGTTGTGTATTTTGGCGTCATTAACACTAAGCTTAAAATGATGCAGTTTGAATTTTCGGCGGCGACACACTCCCGGCGTCTACGTAAGATCCACGTAGGACCGAATTTGGGGCTAAATCAAAATTATGGAAAATTCGAACGAGTGCCAAAGGTTGTGGATTTACATAATTTTTTAAAAAGTTGTGGAAAAAATGAAAATTAGATGAAAGGTTGTGGATTTTGACGTCATTAACCCTAAAAATTACCATTCCCTTTGGCCTCTTTTAGTTTTAGGTTTACCCAAAAATTTTCTAAGTTGATTCCCTACCCTCCCCTAATTATTAGCATTCCCTTTCCCAAATTCATTACTCATTTCGACTGATATAGGAAGGGGAAAGATGATCCCTAGACTGATAGTCTCCCGTCCCGCCTAAATGTTTAAATTTCAATCAAAAAATAGTTTATTTAGTAAGTTTATATATATCACTTTTTACAATCAAATCAAATAATCATTTTTTACTTTTTAATCTCCATCATACATTCTTCATCAATACTTTTTACTTTTTAATTTTCACCATCTATTTACCATCATTACTTATACCAATTATTAACTAAAATATATCAAATATACACGTTCTATCAACATTTGGCTGGGACAAAGGAAGTATACATTAAAATCCATTTTCTCCACCTCAGATGGAAACTGAATCTTTCCACCACATAAATAAAAGATGCATTGTTTTTAGCAGTAAAACATTGCAAGCATTCCCATGTATCAAACTTTTCATATAGGATGTCAATGAGCCGGGTAGATTATAAGTACGGCTCCCCCTTATCTTATCATGTGTTGTTGCCCAAAATATTTATCCGAAGATTAATACTGCTGGAAGACGGACAACAAACAACAATTGCGGGAGCACTTCCGAGAGAAGATAAATAATACAAGATTTGCCGGGTTTGTTAGGCCCGGGCTTGAATGCTCTCGCGAGATGTTATTAATACAAATATTCGTGGATACAAGTATTAATGAGAGAAATCTAAATACAATGAGTGTAAAAAGACTCTGTTAATCCGGCTCTTGAGCGAAGCTTGGTGTTCTTCGTCCCGCCGATAATCTGCTCGAGGAGAAAAGGCCGGGAGAAGTAAGACCGAAGAAAGTCATTGCCAAGAGTTGGAGATTAGCCAAGTGCTTGATGTTTGCTTCGTATAGTGTGCTTGAATCGCAATATTCTTGAAGGAGTGTCCAAGTGCGGGTGCCTTGCTTATATAGGCGGCGGGTCTGTCTTGTAGTGGCCGATCGCTGCCGGCCATTATAATAATGTGTCGATCGCCGCCGCCAATATTATAATGGGGCGATCTCTGGTGTCGGGCTAAAGTCCAAGAAAGATCTTGTTTGTCGGGCTAAAGTCGAGAAAAGGCTGCACAGTGGCGGTCGATAAAGGGGCCAACACGCGTCCGAGTCGATCAACAAGTGGCCCTACTGACAAGCTTTCGGCGGCTTGTCGGCTGGTGGAGAGAATCTGTCAGACTGTGGTCAATGGCCCGTGATTCGCGGATCTTGTCCCGGATTTTGCATGTGGTGTCAGTCTTGAGGCTCGGTCTTCGCCGACTGGATGGCCATCGGTGGAGATCGACATGAGGCGGTCGTCTCTAGCTGATCATCAGATGTCGCCATCGGCCAGTGGATGAAGGTTGGCAATGGTCGGTCTCCAAGGGTAGGTCGGCAAGATGCCGAGAGATGATCGCCTCCAGTCGGTCGCCAGGAGTCGGTCGCCGAGTACCGAGAGGCGATCGTCTTGATGTAGATCGCTCGGCACCGGGATCCATCCTGGGACCTTCGGTTGGCCAGTCTAGCATGTCCGCTGGGCTAAGGCTTGGTCTCCATGTCTGCCTTGGCCGCTCGGCAGTAAGTCGGTCGCCGGTCCTCCTAGGCGATCGCCGGTCGGAAGGTGTTAATTCTTGACACAACAATTGCCCCCCAGCTTGCTCATATGTTGAAGACATGGGGCGAGGTGGTTCTTGCTGGCGATCGTGTCTGGATGAGGACGGGCGATCAGGGCTGACTTAGGACTCGGACTTGGGCTATCATGGTCGATTGGCTTAGCTATCTTTCGGTCTTGTACCTGCAAAAACAACATTGGCCGATCCCCCATGGAAACTTGGTGGTTTCGCTTGTTTAAGGAATCGTGCACAGTCGCGGAGATCGATGGACCGACTCCATGACCGTGTCTTGGTGCGCGAAGACAATGAGTGTCTCGTGACTCACTTTATTATGAGGGTCCTCTGTTAGGCTGCGCCTCGCCTCGTATTTAAACGAAGGGCGTGCGGTCTCGGTCTAGAGGAGTCCTTGCGCGGGGCAGTGTCGGATGAATCAACTCCACGCCCGCGGCTTGTTAGCTCTGCTTCCACCTCGTCCAGCCATGGAGATGGCCGACCTCGACGGTGTACGTTGAGACGGGGTTGTGGCATGTGTCCACTGATTAATGTTGGATAGCCCTCAGACTACGCCGGCCTCGTATTTAAACGAAGGGCGGGCGATCTCGGCCGAAAGGGACCTTGCATGGCCGAAGCAGCCGGTTCCATCGACTGCCAGGACCATGGCTTTATGATGTGCGGTGGAGGCGATCTTATGCCTTAGTCCGTCATGTTATATGCTGGACTGTAGATGGCGATCGTGTCCACCGGGTTGCTGATGATGTTGCGATCTGGCCGGAAGACTGGCGATCGTCGCTCGGTGGCCGATCGCTTTATTCGTAGGTCGATATTGGCGATCGGGCGGCGGCTAGTCCGTCATGTTAGAATGGACTGTAGGCGGGGATCGAGTCCTCCGGCTCTGCTGGGTAGTAGCGATCGGGCCGGGAGACTGGAGGTCGTCGTACGGGCGCCGATCGATCTACTCCTAGGCTGAGAAGAAGCCTTTGCACAGACAGAAATCGCGGCTCTAGCCGGAATGCTGCGTAGGTCGTCGGTAGGGTCTTCGTGAGATGCCCGAACATAGGCGAAGCCACGAAACCTCCTAGAACCGCGTAGAGGGCGGTCTCATCGCTTACGGGCTCGCCGTTGAGGATGATCACATCTACCCGGTCGATGTAGTCCGAGTCGGACTCTTCTTCTCCCTGCCTGATTTGCATCATGCGATGGCGACCTTCTGGCCGGGCGACCCTGGTGGCGAAGTGTTCCGTGAAGACGTGCGCCAGCTCGTTAAAGGAGTCAATGGACCGAGGTGGCAATAAAGTGTACCACCGGTGGGCGAGGTCGTCTAGTGTCAGAGGGAATATTCGGCAACGGGTCGCGTCCGATGCCCCACACCCGGTCATGTAGATGTTGAACCTGCTCAGGTGTATTTGGGGGTCCGATCGCCCCTGGTACACGGGTGTCTGAGGAGGGGCGATCTTGTGCTGCACCGGGGCGAGCTCGATGTCGATCGCGAGCGGCTCGCTTGGCGCGGCGATCGTCTTCACGGCGCCTGCCCCGGACTGTAGGAGCGCCTTCACGTCGTCGATCTGACGTTGCAATGCGGCAATCGCCGCGGCTCGGCTGCTTGCGGATCGGCTTTGGGAGCGGGGGCCGAGGCGATCGTGTACCGACCTCCGGACCCCACTGCTGCCGACCTCGGGAATCTGGCGAGCGGGAGCCAGGCGGCTGGATCGCCTTGTGGGAGCCGGGTAGGCCGAGCTCCTGGTGACGGACACCAACTCCGCTGCCTCGTAGCCGGGCCGGACGCCCGGCCGCTGGTCGGGTCGCTGCCCAGGCGATCGAAGACAGAGGTGCCCCGGCTGCCGAGCGCCTCTTCTTGCGGGCGAGAGCCTCCTGGCGATCGCTCGGCCAGTAGTGCCTTGAGCTTCCGCTTGGACTTCCGGCGGGAGACCGAGGGGGCGGCAGCAGGAGGCGCGTCGAGAGCACTCCGTCGTTCCTGAAGGGCGGCTATGGCCTCTTCGATCTGTTCATTGGTTCGGAACTGATCGAGTGAGAGGCTCGGGCCGCCGTCCCGGGACGGGATCGAGCGTCTCTGACCGCGGCGGCTGCCTTCCACCATCGGCTGCGGCTGACCGGGACGGAACAGGTCCAGCCGGCTGGTCAGCGGCTTTCTTCGACGCGGAGGCGGAAGACATGATTTCTGAAGGATTTCTTTGAAGTGCAGTGAGTGTCACTTCAAGTATCTGCCCCGAGAACAGTGAGTGTTCTTCGGGACGGTAGGTGTAAAAATTCGAGGGTTGGATGCCCTTCTTCTAGCGCCAATTGTTGTTGCCCAAAATATTTATCCGAAGATTAATACTGCTGGAAGACGGACAACAAACAACAATTGCGGGAGCACTTCCGAGAGAAGATAAATAATACAAGATTTGCCGGGTTTGTTAGGCCCGGGCTTGAATGCTCTCGCGAGATGTTATTAATACAAATATTCGTGGATACAAGTATTAATGAGAGAAATCTAAATACAATGAGTGTAAAAAGACTCTGTTAATCCGGCTCTTGAGCGAAGCTTGGTGTTCTTCGTCCCGCCGATAATCTGCTCGAGGAGAAAAGGCCGGGAGAAGTAAGACCGAAAGAAAGCTGTTGCCAAGAGTTGGAGATTAGCCAAGTGCTTGATGTTTGCTTCTGTATAGTGTGCTTGAATCGCAATATTGCTGAAGGAGTGTCCAAGTACAGGGTGCCTTGCTTATATAGGGGCAGCCGGGTCCTGTCTTGTAGTGGCCGATCGCCTGCCGGCCATTATAATAATGTGCCGATCGCCCGCCGGCCAATATTATAATGGGGCGATCTCCTGGGCTGTCGGGCTAAAGTCCAAGAAAGATGCTGGCTGTCGGGCTAAAGTCCAAGGAAAAGGCTGCCACAGCTGGGCGGTCCAGTAAGGGGCCAACACGCGTCCGGAGTCAGTCAACAAGTGGCCCTACTGACAAGCTTTCGGCGGCTTGTCGGCTGGTGGAGAGAATCTGTCAGACTGTGGTCAATGGCCCGTGATTCGCGGATCTTGTCCCGGATTTTGCACGTGGTGTCAGTCTTGAGGCTCGGTCTTCGCCGACTGGATGGCCATCGGTGGAGATCGACATGAGGCGGTCGTCTCTAGCTGATCATCAGATGTCGCCATCGGCCAGTGGATGAAGGTCGGCAATGGTCGGTCTCCAAGGGTAGGTCGGCAAGATGCCGAGAGATGATCGCCTCGAGTCGGTCGCCAGGAGTCGGTCGCCGAGTACCGAGAGGCGATCGTCTTGATGTAGATCGCTCGGCACCGGGATCCATCCTGGGACCTTCGGTTGGCCAGTCTAGCATGTCCGCTGGGCTAAGGCTTGGTCTCCAGGTCTGCCTTGGCCGCTCGGCAGTAAGTCGGTCGCCGGTCCTCCTAGGCGATCGCCGGTCGGAAGGTGTTAATTCTTGACACAACATCATGTTTGATTCGGATCGAGTCCGGGTATTACTCATTGGATAATTGAGTACCCAATAGATATTCCGGTACCCGTATATCCTATATTTAATATTTTATAGATATTTTTAATATATAAGATATATACATATAATGTAATAATAAAGTAAATGTAGTATAATAAATATTTAAAATATTGTACTTTTACGTAATATAGTATATAATATATGATATAATATAATATCTATGTATAGTATTTAAATTAATATATTTATATAATTCAAACGGTAATGCACACTACTACAAAAACATCATTTAACAGGGGTTCTGGAGCCACTTTAACAGCGGTTTTTGGAACATCGGTTCTGGAGCCACTTTAACAGGGGTTCTGGAGCCACTTCCCGCTGTTAAATTTAACAGCGGTTATTTAAAAACCGTTGTTAAATTTATTTATTTTTTCAAAAAAAAAATTTAGAAATTATTTTTTAACAACGGTTGTATAAGAACCACTGTTAAAATTATAATTTAACAGTGGTTCCGAACAACCCGCACAGACCCGCCAGCCCCGCCCACCCCCTCGCGACCCACAGATTTATGCATATATATATGTGCATTTTTGTTGCTCATGGAATTCGAACTTGTGACCTCCCTAAGGTGGAAGTGGTATCAAATCATTGAGGTAAAGTTAGTTTCTAATAGTTTTGTTGCTTTATTTTATATAAATGTATAATAAATCATATATATATATATATATAAGTTTTTTAAAATCAAAATTATATTATATACACTAAAGATAAATGTATATTATAAAATAAATTTAATGAAACTGATAATTAAACTTTTCTGATTTATATTATTAATTAAGATATTATATTATTATAGAATAATAATATAATGTAATAAAAATTATATTACGTTATATTAAAAATTTTAATAGGTATATATAATTTTATATATTACAATGTATTTGTAAAATTATATTACATTATATATTGAAAATTATAATACATACATATCATTTTTCGAATTATATTGTATTGGTAGAATTATAATATATATAAAAAAATTATAAATTATACATTATATAAGAAAATTAATCATGCTGAAAATTATAAATTTGCAACATATATTAAATATTACTAATAATTTATATTATTTATTGATGATATACTGTAATGAAAATTGTCACATTATATAGCAAAAAATTATAATATATAGTGATATTTTCAAAAACTATAATATATTTTTAGAATTATATTATGTATATATATATATTAAATATTATAATTACACTGTATAATAAATTTAATCAAATGAAACTTTAAAATTTATATTGTGCATTAAAAGTATTAATATTATAATATAATAAAAATTATATTATATCAAATATAATGTATTGATAGAAGTTATTTTATATAAATTAAAATATTAATATATGTAGAACCGCTGTTAAAATATACCTTTAACAACGGTTCTACAAAGAACTGCTGTTAAAATCATACATTAAAATTTCAATATAAATTATATAAATACATTATACTTGATGTAATATAATTTTTATTATATTATCATATTAATATTTTCAATGTGCATTATAAATCTAAAGTTTCATTTGATTAAATTATTATACAATATAATTATTGTTTATATATATTTGTATATATATAATATAATTATATAAATACATTATATTTCGTAAAATTATAACCATATACTATAATTTTTGATATATAATGTGACAATTTTCATTAGAGTATATTATCAACATAATATAACCTATTAATATTTAATATATATTATAAATTTGTAATTTTCAGCGTGATTTAGTTTTTTTATATAATATATAAATTATAATTTTTCATATATAATAAATTCTACAAATATAATATAATTCTTAAAACAATATGTATGTATTATAATTTTTAATACATAATGTAATATAAATTTTTAATATTATTATATAATAAAATATATTAATATTCAATATATTGCACATTTAATAGCGGTTCTTTTAGAACCGCTGTTAATATACAAGTTTAACATCGGTTCTAAAAGAACCGCTGTTAAATATGCAATTTTAACATCGGTTCTTTTAAAACCACTGTTAAATGTAACTTTAGCAACAGTTCTAAAAGAATTGCTATTAAATTGTAATTTTAACAACGGTTTTCTTTGGAACCGATGTTAGGATGCCAAAATTTTATTTTAACAGCGATTTTTTTAGAACCGCTGTTAAAGTGCCGCTGTTAAATGCTGTTTCTGTAGTAGTGGCAGGTCGGGTAATCAGGTCGGATAATCGGGTAACATCATGTACCCATACCTTACCCGTACCCGATCTTAAATTTCCAGGTTCGATCAATACCTAACCTTATTATGGATTTATCCGAATGAATAGGATCCGATACGGATAAAATTGACATTCCTAATCACGGATGGTGTATATACCTTGAAAAAAGAAAAATGAATTCCATCTACTCCCCGCAGCCCATTCAACATAACGAGTCCCACTTTCATATTAAAAGAGACCTAATTGCTTTGCAAAATAAACTCATGACAAGACTCGAGTTTACATTAACAAAACTCCATGTTCTGGGTCCTGATCAAATCTTTAATTTGTTGGAAATTGTTTTAAAAAAATGAATTTTAACTCAATCTGGACCAGCTTAATAATAATAAAATGTTTAATTATTGAGAATTAAATATTAAATTGTGAATCTACGTTTCAAAGATAAGATTTTATTTTTCTCAAAATCGATTTTCGGAGAGTGGAAAATAAATGATTTAAGTTGGTCATTTAATTGAAATTGATGAAGAGTTAAAGTAGGATATGAAATGTCATCCCGCAGTGAAAAATTAAAGTCTTCTTGACTAGCTTATTAATGAGAAGGTGTATGGGTAGTTCAACAAACTAGTAGTATACACTAGTGGCCAGCGATGCGAAGCCAACACATGCGTAGGTGCTGCCCGTTTGCTCGGCTCGGGCACAGGTACTGGCATGGGTCTTGGGTCTTGGCAATTGGACTTAGGCAACTTGGGTGACTAGGGCCTTGCGGCTCGGGAGCTTGCGTTGTGATTATAGTAATTTTTTGCAGTCAAGTCCAACGAAATCAGCTAGGTTTGAGAACCCAGCTGCCTCAGTAAACCAAACTGCCATCAGCCAGGTTTGCGATGCAGCTGCCCGGTAACCCAGCTATCTCAATCCCTGAGCTGAGTAACTTAGTTGGCTGAACTACTGAGCTGACTAACCCAGCAGACTAAACTACTGGGCGACTAACCCATCCTTATGAACTACCGAGCTGACATAGATATTATCTAACGCAGCTTTTGGAATATGTCTGTTCACACTTCATAGTGTAATGCCTGAATTAAAGGAGACTATTTATGGAGGTAACATTTCAACTGAAGGGTTAAAGAGAATTAATGACACTTTAATCTGCAGTAACTCCCCACGTAATGGAGTAATTTTGGACCCTATAAATGGGGTCTTATGCCTTTCATTTTATACAACGAGAAGTGAACATACATCAACATATTGCAAGCATATTTCCTGCTTGCTTTTCGTGCCCAGTTTTCAGTACTTGAACGTTCGGTGGAGTTCTGAGTTTTGGATAACACAGAAACATAACAATTGTATCTTGGGGACATCTTGGCTGAGCCGTCTGCTCTTATACGGGGGCAAAGTTGTCTTACAGAAAGAGTTCTACTCACTTCTGCATATTTATATTTCTGTAGACCTTTTTAATTTACTAGAATTGTAGTAGGTTGCTTATATTTGCACTTTTATTGTAATTATATTGTTGGAAATTCACAGAACCAAGAATTGTAAGAAATTTTTTCTTTTTGTAATTTCCAATGGCTATCGATACTGGTGCTGCGACTGCCACTGGCACCGCTGCCTACGTTCATACTGCACCTACTATTGCAGTGCAGGTTGAAAAACCCGAGAAATTCTCGGGTGTTGGTTTCAAGATATGGAAGCAAAAGATGTTGTTTCATCTCATGATTTTGGGGCTTGCTGTTTACCTCAAGGATGATTCTCCTATGGTCAGTGAGATAGAAACTGATCGTACGAAGTATTTTACTTACGATCAGTGATGTAACAGTTATCTCATGTTGTTGGCCACTAAGTATACAGAATACAGCTTGGAAAGTGTTTAAGCAACAAGCTGTACGATTTTCAAATAGGAGTGCGTAGCGGAAGTCTTGAATGATGAAGTTGTCAATACAAAGAACTTGGTTTTCTCCTGTTTGCTTGGTGCGTACAGGGTATGCAGTGTATACTTGTAAAATAATCACAGTTATGAAAACAGTAAGTGCAGAAGGTAAATAACACGCTGTTTTAAAGTGGTTCGAGGTAAACACCTCTACATCCACTGGTCCTCCACACAGGAGCGAAATTATTTATTATAAACACTACGTACACAACTACGTGTCTATAATCAAACCTATCATTTGTACCGTTCACACAGATTGATACAAAGACCGTCGCTTTTAATCGTTCACACAGATTGGTCAAAGCTAATTCTTGACTTGCTTCTTCAGACACAGTTCCAAAGCTTCATCTTATTCATCCCACACAGGTCAGAATAACTTCTTTAGTTCACAAATAACTAGGTTTTTACTCAAAGGTAAAGGTAAAGTAACCAGGTAAGAACAACAGCTTGACTATGAGGATCTTGAGCTGATGATGGCTGTTCTTGATTGACTGAGTATATTTCTTCTTCTCAGATATGAATGATACTTGGAAGAAATATACTTTGCTCTTGTAAGCTTGATCTGATGATATTGAATATTCAGTCGATAGATCGTTCGTGTATTGCTTGTATGCTTGTATATCTTGGATGAACTGATCTTCAACTCTGGGATATATATAGCTTCTGAATAGATCCGTTGGAAATAGATCCGTTGGAAATATATCCATTGAGCCTATAGTCCGTTTCAACGTGTTGAGTGTTTTGAATAAAACATGATCCGATTTTTGCTCCCTGATTGTAGATCTGTGTTGGCTAGTATTTAAATACTTTATCCCTTCAGTATTTAAATACTTGTTTTCAAATGTGACTTGACTTTTAGCAATAAAGCAGATTCTGTTTCAACGGTCTTCAGTCCTGTTTTGATAAGTATTGAAGATCTCAATAGTTACAGCCTGTATGCTGTATCCGGCATAATGCTGTAGGCTATGTACTGTAGGTTATTTTAGACTAATACTGTATGGAAGGATGTTGTATGATTATTTCGGGACAGCTTCCATACTTAGCGTCATATTGACAGATGAGTTCCTTGCTGTATGATGGCTCTTTTATACTTTCGCTGTATGTTGGCACTTTGAGAAGACTTCGATACAGCATTGTTTATTCCAACAACATCGATCGTCTTCGAGACCGCTGCTTGCTGTATGTTGGCGCTTTATCAAAACTTCGATACATGATTGTTTATCCCAACAATTTCTCCCTTTTTGATAATTTCCAAGTCTCTTGATGATGCCAAAACCTTCGAAACATCTTTGTTTCGAGAGGCATTCTACTTGATCTTCTGTCGAATGTTTTGGCCTTCAGCAAATTAAAGCAATGTGAACTGCTCGCAGGCAAGTTCTTAAAAAGTAGTATCTAACAACAAGGTGTTTTTACAATTTAAAATTATGATTGGCGCGCAGGCACAATCTTACAGTGTAATCTAGTTGAATACAACTTAACCTATGAACTGTTCGCAGACAAGTTCTTACAGCTTATATACTTTAACAAGTTTTCATACTTGTTTGATTTCAGCAAATGAATTGATTTTGTAATCATATAAAAACATAGTAGATTACGAGTTGTAATCATTCAAGACAAAAATATATTTTATTGATGAAGAGCGAAGATTACAAGTTTGGGCAAAAATGGAGATACAAAATTTTGCTGTTTCAGAAATAAAATACAGGAAGGATCCTATATGCTAACTCCTATAGTCAGCATGTCTCCAAGGCCTTCTTGGATCATTCTTGGTTCTTTTCCACTAGTTTTGCAAGGCATCCCTGTTTCGATTTAAGTAGATAGCTCTTCCTTCAGCTGATTTATCGAAAACAAGGATCCAATCTTCCGGGTGGGTAACTAGATCTCCTTTCCTGTGTTTGGATTTTAACTTTTGCTGTAGGGGGAGCGTTCCTTCGTCCAACCTCTTTTTTAATTCCTCGGCATCTTACTGCAGTGTTTTACAACTGTTGAATATGGGGATTCCCTGATAAGAACTACAAAGTATCTTAACAGTTCATTTTTCCTCCAATCCTTTATCTCGTCGGCTATTGGCTATCGGTTGGTCGGGAGATTTATTACCGGCGGCTTTTGCACGAGGTTTTTCCAAGGTAATTTTGGGTCGTGGGATTCCGGACGAGCACCCTGTATCCTAACAGTATGAGCAGGAGATGACAATCGGGTAATTGCAGCAGTAATGCTGTCTTCTATTGCAGCTTCAAGCTCCTTTTCGTGCTCCAGTCTCAATCTCTTTGCAACTTCTCTAGCCTCTTCCCCCTTTTTGGCCTCATCAAGGTAAGAGACCTTGTCATCTAGGCGTTCCAGGATTTTCATTGCGTTATCTTGTTTGGTCTCAAAACTTGACATTTTATCAACTAGTGATTTGAGCACTAGTGACATATCATCAATCTTTTTGTCATGGCCTCGAAGGTGTGATCCTGTTTCTTGTAGGGCCATTGCAGTCTTGGCTTCCGAGATGAGAATCTTGGCTTGTTCTTCCTTCAGGATTTGTTTCTGTCGCTGTTGGAGTTGATGCAGAGCTTGCTTCAAGACACTGGGCAAAATGCGGAAGGCTTCTTCCACTTTGGATACCTCGCGCTTGACACCAGTCATTTCGTCGATAGCAGTCTCGTGCAACCAATTTATTTCTTTCTCAATAGTGTTCAGAGCATTAACAGCGTCCTGTAGGAATACTGTTTGGCGGCCAAGAGCATGCAGTTGCTCATTATTTTCTATGGTTCTGGGAGAGTCGGGCTTGGCAAAATCTTCAGCTCCATTTAGCTGCCTGACGACCACAAGAGATCGTGGCCGTTGTGGTTCATCCACATGTAAGAAACTGTAACACCCCCAATCCGCTAAGGGATATTACACGCCGTAGAACCTTTCTTCAAGGATCTACCAGGCTGATAACAACATCGAACATCTCAACAATGCCTTTAAGGCTAAAATGACTCAGTAGACCGATTTGGTCTTTCAATAAATACATACAACTCAATCACAACACATGCCCACGCAGGGGTCGAGTACAACACACTCCCGTACAACGGGGAAATAATACTGCAGGGGAAAATAAAATACAACTAAACCAATACGACATCAACAGGTCCTCGTGTGATTAGTATCGTTCATCTTTCATCATCCTTCATGCCGACCCTGTGCTATGCTCCAAAACCTGAATGCAATACAGACATCCACCCCCCGATTTCTCGGAGTTAGCAAAACTCCACTGTTTTGCTAGTGTAAGTACAAAGTGCAAAAATACGAGCCATACAATACAAGTTCCAAGGACAATAATAACCAGAAATCCTCAAAGATTTAAACATAACGAATATACTTCCCGAGGCAAGAGTTTAGGTAAAGCTTTCCAAAATCGAAAGATCCCAAGTCAAGGGAAACAATTTATAAAGTGATTTAAAATGCCATCGGGAGTTTTGATATAAACAACTCAGGATTTTCGAATCCTTCTCTTTCTAAAATCAACAGGGGTCATAGCCCAAAAGTTTCATTTTCACAAATAGAACCAACAACAATTCACATGGCCAGAGTCCGTATCAAGTGTCCTCAACGGACATAAAATGAACACAACATAATTACATACAAGCATCGCCTAGGATCAGGACGAAGCCACAAATCCCAATCGAGGCCTCTAAGGACCCTTCCGAGCTGGCCACAATCATAAAACAAATCATGCACATGCATCGCCTAGGACCGGGACGAAGCCACAAATCCCACTCGAGGCCTCTAAGGACCCTCCCGAGCTGGCTAGCTAAACAAATCACACACCATATCTCACGGTTGGATCAATCACTTGTTGCATCCTGACCACATGATCACAAGCCATGTGTTACCGTAGATTATCTCAGGCTCTCACGGTTGGATCAATCACTTGTTGCATCCTGACCACATGATCACGTGCCATATGTCACCGTAGACCTTCAACCATATCCACACATTCACACAAATAACATATCACATCAATAATATCCAAGTAATTCACTCAATGGCAACAAACACAATGCACGATGCAATGGTCAAATCACAACGCACCGATATGAGATAATATATACATATATATTATCAAAGCACACCGACAACACCAAGTGTATTCATAGTAATTCACGTAACCATCTACGAACACAATGTCCACAAAACACACGCGTTTTGAAAGAGGGCCTTTAACAAGGCTAACTGAATCTTTGAAAGTGAAATTCAAACGATCAAATAAACACAAGGAGGCGATCACTAATTATCATATCCATAAAACAAGAATTGTATGGACAAGGTACTTGCCTCGAATAACCACAACGCGCAGAATCGACCGAAGTAGGTTAGCACGAACCAACTACGAACCCGCCGACTCCACCAAACGCTAACCCGCGACAATAAACTACGAACAACAATAGCAACAATGAAAATGAATTCCACAGCACGACCTAAAGTCGTTGAATTGAAGGGACGAACGACACAAATTCAAGGGTTTCCCAAAATGGTCAAGAACACAAAGATATGATCACAATGAGAATCAAGGCCAAAAACAACGGAAATCCCACCAAACTATCGAAGGGAAACTCATTGGGACATTTAATCGAACACTCAATGTTCGATAACTCCCAAGAACACTCGAATCACTAATCGAGTCGAACAAACTCGAAATATGGATATACAACCCATAGAACACGATTAATAACATCATACTACACCAACCGATGTATCAAAATCGGACTAGAATCGAAATCAAGAACAAATTCCCCAAAAAGTCAACTTGAAGGAAAATCAAAAAATATACCTTGATTCGACGAAGAACACGGATTGGATGATGATATAATCAACAAGAATCTTCAAAAAGGCCTGGGAAATGGTAGAATCGGCCAAGAACAACTCCTACCGGTCATCCCGTCCGCAGCCGTACAAAAACGAGGAAAAAGTGAGAAAAACGAAGTCTGGCCGAGCCCAGGCTATATATAGCCGGCACGGTTACGGCCGTAACCGGCAGGGCCTTACGGCCGTAACCGGCATTCGTCAAAATCCGCCCAGCGCCTGCCGATCGCTTACGGCCGTAACCGACAGGGCCTTACGGCCGTACCCGGCAGGTCCTTACGGCCGTAACCGGCATTCGTCCGAACACTGCCTAGCACCCGTACGGCCGTAACCGGCACCTTACGGCCGTAACTCAGCCAGGCCAGGCCCTGCTCCGGCCGTGACTCGGCCATGGCCACTCCGATGGCCCGGACAACCCCAAAACCCAAACCTGAATATAAACCAAAGATACGGTTACGAAGTACTCGCAAAGATGAATCTAAGACCTAAGAGAACACACGATTCCGACCACCCGAAGGCTCGAAATTCGACAACGGAAAGTAATTACCCCAAACTTTGGGAAATTACGAAAACGACCCAAAACGTCCGAAATACACGATACACGATCGAAACACCAAGCCAAATCTCGCAACACGAATAATAACATTAAATGAACTTACTCGAAACTCGAAACAACAGTTTCGGACGAGATTCGCAAGAATCAAACTCAAGTGCAGAAAAGTCGCTACGAAGCACGGAACTCAACAAAACAACACCGAAACGAACTCGGATGTCAAAAAAGTGCAGAATTAATCATTCTCAGAATGACAAAACGGTCCCAAGCGAGTCGTCAAAACGGACTCTCGCCAAAAAAAGAAAATTACCGGAAATCGAATTTGCGGATATTACATACTACCCTCCTTAAAAGAAGTTTCGTCCCGAAACTTAAAACAAGTAGGGAGAAGCAATCTCCCGCCAGGAAAACTCAACGAGATACACAAGAAACGCGTAACTTAAGCCCAACGACAAAACATTACAAGCAACACAGAGGAATATACGGCGTGAAAACACGCTCCACGACGGCCAACACAACGCCACCGGTAGACACATAATAAAACTAACAAGTGACAAGCGTCATCAAACAGATAATACAATCAAGTCGATTATCAATCCCAAAACACAAAGCACCTATCACAAGGAAACACGCACAGTCGAGAAAACAGAAATAAGCACAAAATGATCCACAAGGACAATCACAAACAATTCGGACTATGCCGAAATCCTCAAAACCACAATAGGCATCTACGTGTCCTTTCGGAGCAGGGACGCAACCTCGATCCCCCAAATCTCTCAGTTACCGTCTCGCATTGCACGGCTCGGTGACCCATCTGGCCACACCCGAAACAACAAACTAACGGTGAACGACGATTCTTCGCGGTACGAGATCAGGCAACAACAGTCAGACAACCCCGATCGAACAACAACGATCGATCAACAACGACTGAACAACAACGATAGAACAACAACGATCGAACAACAACGATCAAATAACAATGATCGAATAACAACGGTCGAAAAATAACTCCGAAGTTCACAATTCAACTCAAAGACATTAAAAGAGCTGGTAGAAACTGGAAGATGTTACTTTCGAACAAGGTTCACTAAAATCGAACCGAACTCATAAAAGTCACAACAATAAACATATCGATCCGAAACAAGGTCACAACCCGTTCGAACGATGAAACTGAAATACAGAACAAGTTCAGAAAGTATCAACGAACACGAGCGAGTCGATAGAATTGAGAAAGAGGAAATGCAGAAGTCCAAAAATAATACGGGTATTACATTCGACCTCTTATAAAAGAAGATCGTCCCCGCAACTCCCAATAACGGAAACAAGGCAACAACACAAAAGCAGTCGACGAAAACATTTCCCATGGGCCTCTTAGAGCCGATCCTGATATCTGTACTGAAGTTCGTGCCCCGAAAGACTCGGAATCTAACTCGCAAAACTGGATCCTGTGTCTCTCGGGTACACACTTGAAACGCGTTACCGACGAGAAGGACAATTGTACGTACATGCCCCCGGCACACTACGGTCGAAACACCTCGACTCGGCATACCAAATATACAAATGCTAGATACAATGGAACATAACATCACAAAACAACAAACTCGAGATGCCAATATGGCATAACATATCAACACATACTAAAATCACATCAACCACGGCATCGTTCGACGATTACAACAGCCCGAACGATAACCAGCACATAATCACAAAACAGCATGAAACAATCATGCATTTACACAAACGTGCAAACTCAAGTTCCAACAGCTCGCACTGGTGCGATAACACACAAATCATCACAAAGCGACAACATTCAATACTAACATCTCACCTCTCATAGAGGGCTAATCACAACAAATGCGTGGCAAACGACTCAACATTCACGCCATCGATTCCATCATACTCGGGAGCTAACATTTTAACGACAATGCGAATATCACATATACATTCCCGGACCTCAAACAGGAATGATAGGTTTTAAAAAAAATGAAAACCACCTTTTGAAAACAATTTGGAAACACCAGTTGATCTTGAGTATCACATTTTCAAAAAGTTGTACAAACACCATTATCGAGACTTTGAAAACCATCTTGCATTTGATAAAACGAGGACACTTTCCTTTAAATTGAAACTTTCTGAAATATTCGACCCTTGGGTCTAAGCAACTGCATTTCTAAAAATAATTGAAAATATCTCAAAATATTTTGATCCCCAATTGGAATAATTTGAAATATATTGTGGCACTAGAAAGCACTTTGAAAGTACCGCGAGAAAATAATTCATTTTAAAGGTACGTCTCGAAATTTATTTTCTAAGATACTCAAGGTTTTCGAAAATCTATTAGGCTAGAATGCCTAAAAAAACTCACATGTAACAACATTCACTTACATACATCACAATACACGCATCAACTCTCTCAAAAACCAAGACAACACGTCTTTTACCGGAAACAAACAGTCGAATATCATATTCAAAGGGACATAAATAACGACAACACTCCTCATATAAACAAAATATGAGAGTCACATAAACGCATCACGAAACCAAGAATCTGCATAGAGACTCCGTCACTTAACACATAATCATACCAGTAACTCGTGTCACACGAGGCACAACACAAAGAAGGGAGACTTACATCCACAGGTCGCACGAAGATGATGATCGCCCCACGATACTAATCACGACCAACCAACTCAGACGACGCATCGCGACACGACTCAATCAGACAAAATCCGACGAGACAAAACTCAACAGACACCACTTGACCCGACAGCCTAGGTTTCCACAACCTAAATCTCTGATACCATTTATGTAACACCCCCAATCCGCTCAGGGATATTACACGCCGTAGAACCTTTCCTCAAGGATCTACCAGGCTGGTAACAACATCGAACATCTCAACAATACCTTTAAGGCTAAAATGACTCAGTAGACCAATTTGGTCTTTCAATAAATACATACAACTCAATCACAACACATGCCCACGCAGGGGTCGAGTACAACACACTCCGTCTAACGGGAAAGAATCTTGCGTGGAAAATAAAATACAATTAAACCAATACGACATCAACGGGTCCTCGTGTGATTAGTATCGTTCATCTTTCATCATCCTTCATGCCTACCCTGTGCTATGCTCCAAAACCTGAATGCAATACAGACATCCACCCCCCGATTTCTCGGGGGTTAGCAAAACTCCACTGTTTTGCTAGTGCAAGTACAAAGTGCAAAAATACGAGCCATACAATACAAGTTCCAAGGACAATAATAACGAGGAATCCTCAAAGATTTAAATATAACGAAAATACTTCCCGAGGCAAGAGTTTAGGTAAAGCTTTCCAAAATTGAAAGATCCCAAGTCAAGGGAAACAATTTATAAAGTGATTTAAAATGGCATCGCACTACTAGAAAAAACACCTTTTAAATCGGTTAAAATAGACCTTTTAAATCGGTTATCGAACCATTATAGATCCAGCCGATGTAGAAAATCGACGCATTTAACATCGGTTATTTAGCCGATGTAGAAAATACTTTCAACATCGGTTATTTAACCGATTTAGTAAGTTGATATAACCAATTTCGAATATCACATTCCAGATCGGATATCCGTAAAACCGATTTAGAATGTTTAGTTTCTAAATCGGTTACTGCTTTAACCGATTTAGAATGTGTAATATTCTAAATCGGTTACTGATTTAACCGATTTAGAATGTGTAATATTCTAAATAGGTTACTGCTTCAACTGATTTAGAAAAATTGATATTCTGGTTCAAAAAATGGCAGATTTAGAAAAGCCTTGTTCACAAAAGTGGCAATTTTTAGATCACGACATAATCCCTCCTATAAAACATAACATGAACAATAAAATCTCCAACAAGATGCCATATATTCTACCCAAATTATCAAGTTTACACTATTCTATTACAAAACCATGTTTACATCTTGCCAAAAAGGTACAACAACAGTTATTACAAGAGATTTATAAATCTTGCAAAAAAACATACAATCACAAAGTGATGAATGATCTCTACGTACTCGGTTCCCATATTCCTCTCTTACTTCTCGAGTCCAACGACTTCGTCCGTCATCAATATCATCCTTCGAATAAGGCTCTTCCATATCAAATGTCTGCAAATTAACAAGAGGCCACCAATTGATCAAATATCCATAAACATTTTAATGTCTTTGATTTTGAACAAATGATATTTTTCCATTTCTCCTTCTTTCATTGTCAACAACCATTTTTATGGTAAAAACACAGAAAAGAAGCAGGATGGGGGTTCTATTTTCTAAATATTTATGTCAAACTAAACTAAATAATACATCAAAATAAAACAGTGGGTTGTACACAGTAAATGCCCAAACCAGCTGATTTTGTTTACTAGTAAACAAGAAACCATTGGCCATCCCCTCTTTATAGCCTCGCTTCTACGTGACGAAAACAAAGTGCCTTTTCGAATGAGTCGACGAATGAGGCAGTGAGCCTCCTAAGGATATACCATCCTCTTTGACAGAGTGAACAGACCTAGTAAATCCAAAGGCCGGACCAATAATTTTG
The DNA here is from genome assembly GCA_033398695.1 of Orobanche coerulescens. NCBI lineage: Eukaryota > Viridiplantae > Streptophyta > Magnoliopsida > Lamiales > Orobanchaceae > Orobanche > Orobanche coerulescens. Next base: position 85,499,124 of record CM065814.1, on the reverse strand, counting down.
CTGCTTCTTCAACAGTTGTACTACAATTTTCAGCACAGACACCAACGTGATCCCCAGTTCCATAGCTGAACAAAGCCACAAGAGAAGAGATAATATATTCAGCCTTTCACCCACTTATAAAAATATAGATAGACCTGAGACCTTATACATATAGAATAGTAATATCAAATCAAGAAGATACCAGATAGTACCCTAGAATTATCACCAATGTCTTCTTCATCCTTGGCATCACCAGCAACCACTGCACAATCATATCAGATGCCTCCAGTCCATAAGATGCTTGACTAATTGCTATAATAAAAATGCTAGAAATCATAATAAAAAACATAATATACCTTATTATTATTATTATTATTATTTATAAATCTCTAATGTGACCTGATATTGCAGTCTGCTAAATGTTTTGAGTTGGCATGCTTTACTGAATGGAAGCATAGTGAAACCTTGCAATTCAATAGGCTTTGAAATGATACTTAAACATGAGGTGGACATCAAGCAAGCTATAAAAAGAGGGGTTTTTATATAGTGCAGCACACAATTCAACTCGTCAAACAGGCTCTTAGTAGAGTGAAGATGCAAAAATTACAACAGAAATAGTCAGTATGCATTTCGAATAATAGTATGAAGATACAAAGATCGGGATTTTCTCTAATTGACAACCTATTCAATGAAAAATTGGTTGGAGCACTCTATAACTAGTACGACATTGTTTAAAAGAGAGACTCCAAGCAGAGAAGTCTCAAGTCCAACAACAGAAATTAACCATATCCGGAACAATTCTGTTACAGATATCTATTTCATTTATTTTGTTGTGCAAGCGAAATTTGCAAACCTACTGCTGAAAACGTGCAACAAGTCGACCACCTGAAAACAGATTCGTACTTTACCACTATCTTTCCAGCTATGAATTTTAACAGAAAGAAAAATGACGTGCTACTGACAATATAAAGCTATTAATAAAGTTCCAATATTTATTTTGATTTTGGAACTCGTGCCCATTTAGTTTATGTTTTTAGCAATACAATACACTCCAATCGATCATCAGTTTCCAGCTGTAATCATGTTTGTGTAGGGAATGCGATTACAATTGACATCCTCAATGTTTTATGGAATAACACATACTCAAAAAATAGAAAAGGAAGGAAAAAGAAAAACAGGAAAAAAATGTTGAGGATCACACATACACACACACACACACACACACACACTTTTCCTTTGGTCGCTATCGCCACTCCAGGATTCCTTTACCGTGACATACCTCAAAAACCAATAATGAAAAGTGAAAATAGATTTTTTTGGGTATATAAAGGAAAAAAAATATTTCAGTGACTTCACTCTTTAGTGTTTAGATGCAGAACTAAAGATTCTAGAGTTCCTCTCCTTTCATATATGATAGACATAACTATTGAAAGTAAGTCTTCGAATGGAACTAATAACATCATTACCTTTAAATCTGTCAGAACACCAGACTTTTTCCTCCTTCCAGCTTGCCCTTTGACCAGTCGTGAAGCCTATTTGAATAAGGAGAGTGGCTATGAAAAACAAAAGAAATTAGATAAAACAAAAGAAATTAGATAAGGGACTAAACCTCTAATTTCATAGAGACCAATTTGCGTGGCCATGCAAGATAATATCCAGGAGCTTCCCCGACAATGTTTGCCTCATCACAAGGTCTAGGCAGCTAAGTATTGGCCTCTGACGGTACTGCCACCTCAAACTGCACCTTCACATATCCTTCGTCTAATGGAACACCATGAAGTATTCTATCATTGAAATCATTCCACAAGATCCCTCGCCCAACATATCTACGACCGGGCTCCAGGTACAAATAGCAAGCATTTTTTCCCTTTATTTGAAAAAATTATCAGCAAAAACACATATACTTGCACAGAAGTACCAAAAAACATTATGTGTATAAAGGTGACTGGATGAACAGATGAGTGATTTGTTCTATAGTTGTTCATTGAAATATATACTAACCTTTGAAGGAAAATAAAAATAACATTAAGCCATATATTAGGCATTTAGATTACACAAATTCTAAGACCGTAGAAATTCGAATCCAACACATCAATTTTTCTGCATAAAACATCAGCATCTAAATGAAACTGTGAAAATTTACTTAAAAACAAATAAAAATGAAGGCATAGAACACACCTTTAGAGGGCGAACTAGATTCGAGATCACTCGGTTTCACTCTTTTATAAGAACTTTTAGATGTTTCCTCAGTTTCCATAATGTCCCCTTTCTGACCTATCAAAGTCTACCGAAATCAAAGCCTTAAGAAAGGTCGTGTAAAGAAAAAAGAAACTAATGTACAAAACAAACAAACAAACAAACAATCCAATGTAATTTCAAACAAAAAAAAAAAAAAATCAAACCTTTGGTTCAGATCTGTGCTCGGCTGAAGATTGGCTCTAAACCCCACTTTCACTATCCATAACCCCCCCCCCCCCCCAAAAAAAATAAAAAGTGAAAAAGAGAAATTTAAAAAGGGAATTCTTGAAGAAAAAAAAAGAGTAAATTTAATTCAAGATTCTAAAGAGGAAACTTTAGTCAATGTATCAAGAATTTATTGCAAAATCACATAAATTTCTGCAAGAATTCAATTTCAAGATTCTAAATTCCTAACTTTTTATGAGCGAAAACCCACAAAAAAAATGACATCGTTAAACAACTAAAACAAAACAGTGAATCTGCAGAAATGATTCGAAAAATAGTAAGAATTAGGGTTCCGAAGAAGACGGTGACATCACCTTGTCAGGTCCGACATCCTCCTCCTCTGCCTCAAGAGGCACCGTCTTGCGGACAACTAGCGCCGTAACCTCCTTGCCGCGATTATCACTCGACCTCTTCCAGGGAAATATCAGAAGGCCAAAGATCAAAGCCATCGACGTCGTAAGCACCACCAAGACCGTGTCATCCCCCAACTTCACCTCCAAGGCTTGCTCCACTGATCTCAACAACTCCAGTGGCACGCGGTGGTCGGAGATTTTAGCCGGTATGTGAATCGTAAGATTGAGGGGAGGAGATTGAGTGGAGGAGATTGAATCGCAGGGTTGAATAAGCGGGGAACGGGAGAAGGTTGAATAACCTAAACTGGTAGTGGGGGGCGTTTTATGTGTTGGTATATGAGAACCGATGTGAAACATACACATACTACATCGGTTTTTTCTTAACCGATGTAAACATCTGATATATTAAATCGGTTCCCTATTGACCGATGTAAAAAACTGATATATTACATCGGTTTTCTAATAACCGATGTAAAATGAAACCTAATCACTTTTTAAACCAGTTATACTGCAACCGATTTAGAAAGTGCGATGTAAAATGGTATTTTTCCACTAGTGTCAGGAGTTTTGATAGAAACAACTCAGGATTTTCGAATCCTTCTCTTTCCAAAATCAACAGGGGTCATAGCCCAAAGGTTTCATTTTTACAAATAGAACCAACAACAATTCATAGGGCCAGAGCCCGCATCAAGTGTCCTCAACAGACATAAAATCAACACAACATAATCACATACAAGCATCACCTAGGACCGAGATGAAGCCACAAATCCCACTCGAGGCCTCTAAGGACCCTCCCGAGCTGGCCACAATCATAAAACAAATCACGCACATGCATCGCCTAGGATCGGGACGAAGCCACAAATCCCACTCGAGGCCTCTAAGGACCCTCCCGAGCTAGCTAGCTAAACAAATCACACACCATATCTCACGGTTGGATCAATCACTTGTTGCATCCTGACCACATGATCACAAGCCATGTGTCACTGTAGATTATCTCAGGATCTCACGGTTGGATCAATCACTTGTTGCATCCTGACCACATGATCACGTTCCATGTGTCACCATAGACCTTCAACCATGTTGGGATAACAAATCCCTGTATCGATGCTGCTTGGATATCAAACCCTGTATCGATCGTATTGTCAGAATGTTTTGACAATATGCCAAATCCTGAATACCGCCTCTAGCTGTATCGAAAAGTTGATCAAGTATCAAACCTATATCGAAGACTTCTCGCAGTCCCAACCATACAGTATATTGATCATACAGCAAAGAGTCCCGCAAAGCCAAAGTATGGAAGCTGTCTCGAATATCAATACAGTGATACCTTCCATACAGCTCTCAACAGGACAATAAGGAATCTTCAGTATTCACTAGAAGTCAAGTCCCGTTGATAAAGAAGTATTTAAATACTAAAGGATAAAGTATTTAAATACTATAAGTTAGAAGATCTTCAAATCCCGCAATATCCGGATCTCAGTCAAAATATCAATTGTCGCAGAATCTTGCTCAACGGATATATTTCAAATGGATATATTTCAGAGGCTATATATATATCTCCAGAGTTTGAAGATCATCAACTACTGAACTACACGAAAGAACGACTGAAAATCTACAGATTATTCACGACTTACGATCAAAGCTTACAAGAAATATTCAGAGCAAAACATATCTCCCCAAGCTTCCTGCTATTCAGATATAAGAGATATACAATGCTCAAACCTTGAACAACACATCATCAGCTTATAGCCCAGAAAGTCATAGCTGTTGTTCAAACCCTGTTCTATCTTTGAACAAACTCATATCAGCCCTGTGTGGACTGAGGAATCTTTGCTACTCCCGAACTATGTGTGAAGGACTTGCATCGAAGAAGACGAAGCTTCATAACTGTGTGTGAAGAAGCCAGTCAAAGTGTTAGCTCAAACCAATCTGTGTGAACGGTTGAAAGCTAAGATCTTTATATCAATCTGTGTGAACGATATATTGATTAAGTGTTGTTATAATTACGTAGTTGTGTACGCAGTAATTATAATAAACTTTTTACTCCTGTGTGGAGGACCAGTGGACGTAGAGGGGTTTACCTCGAACCACTTTAAATACTGTGTTATTTACCTTCTGCTTCTATTGTTTTATTAAACTGTGATTATTTAAGTATACACTGCACATCGAGTTGCTATATCCACAGAAACTTACAGTATTTAAGACTTCCGCTACGCACTCAGATTTAAAAACCATACAGCTTGTTGTTTAAAACACTTTCCAAGCTGTATCCAGTATACTTAGTGGCCAACAAGTGGTATCGGAGAGGTTGATTCTAAAAAGAATCAGTCGTATTTTTAACTGAATCAGATCCAAAATTACTTATTTTTTTAAAATAGTCTTTTTCATTCCTATATTCTCATATGGATACATCAATGATCAACAAAGTTCCTATGTTCTCTATTAATGAATTTGATGATTGGAGAATCAGGATGGAGGCTCATCTTGCAGCAATGCACGAAGAAATGATTTTTGTTATACAGGATGGCCCCATTAAGATCATGAAGGTAAATACGGCTGCAAGGATTGAAGTCCAAGCCCATGCTGAGATGCTCGAGAAGGAGCGCGATCAATGGACCACAGATGAAAAAAAGCGCGCCAACCTCGACAATGTTGCGAAGAATGCGTTGTTTGTCACCCTCGACAAAGGCACATTCTCGAAGGTAAAGAGCTGTAAAACAGCCAAGGATATCTGGGATAAACTCAAGTTGATTTGTGAGGGAACTGAGCTCTCCAAAGAAAATAAAATTTCAAAACTAACTCAGCAATTTGAATCTTTTGAAATGAAACCAACTGAAACACTTGAGGAACTTGACCTCAGATTCACTGGAATTGTTGGTGAACTTGAAGCTTTGGGCAAAATTTATAATCAAAGGGAGAAAAACTTAAAGATTTTCAGATCTCTCCCAGCCCGATGGGACATTAAGACCACAGCTATGCGAGTGTCGTGTAACCTTAGTGAAATATCTACCTTTGATCTCTTTTCTGACCTCAAAGCTTTCGAGTATGATATAGACAGGAGAGAGAAAGCTAAAGAATCTCCATCTAGGACTACATCCTTAGCCGCTGTATCTAACCGTCGATGCAGCATGCCCAGCCCATCAAAGCCAAATTACAAAAATGCTAACAGTGACGACGATATCCTGTCACAAGATGAAATGGTGCTCCTCATGCCCAAATTCAAAAGTTCATCAAACAATCTGGAAAGACTCCCTACAGGCCCAAGCCTATTCACAAGGTAAGTACTGAAACTTCTTCTGGTGACGCTAACCTATGCTATAATTGCAGGAAACCAGGACATTATGCAAACAAATGTCCTCATCCCAAAGTTCAAAGGTTGCCGGAAGCCGAGTAACAATAGAGGGATGAACGAAGACGTGCTTGGAAAAACAAGCTCAAGGCACTGATAGGAGAATCAGAAGCCTCCCCCACACCATCCAAATCCGAATAATGTCTTCAGGTGGTCACTGAAAGTGACTCATCTGATGATGAATTCGAAGATAAGGCATATATGTGCTTTATGGCAAAGGACATTCCGGAAGAAGAAGATAGCGATGATGAGGTAAGCTCAACCTTATTTATTCCAGTAAATGCATCGCATACTTTCCAAAACATGATGAATGAATTTAAAAATATTCAAAAAGCCCATGAGACTTTTAAAAATGAAAACATTAAGCTTCAACTTTCCAACATAGAGCTGAAAGAAGAAAACGACTTGCTAAAGATAAATTATGAAAATATGTCTATTGATTGTGAAAACAACAAGGTCGAGCATGAAAAACTCGTGGAGAGCAATCATCAACTTGCTCATGAACTAAGTGAGACTAAGTCTCAAAATGGAAGCAAGACAAATGATTTTTTTCTACTTCAAGCTAAATTTAATACACTCGAGAAACGAGAAAGCGAACTTGAGACCATTCTGAAATCTTTCGAGAAATCATCTAAAAGAATGGAAGAAATTCTAAGCACTGGGCAATATGCTCATGATAAAAGTGGCTTAGGATACAACTCATTTTCCAACAAAGGGAAAACTAGTACTGTGTTCGTCAAGAGTGTGGAACACATTCCTGTATCGGAAGATACTCATAGTCCTATGAAGGAACCTGATGCACCGCGAAAAGCAAAGGCTGCCATTCCGCCCCCGCAATCCTATTCAAGACAGCGGAACCATAATCCATTCCAACATGTAAGGCACACGCAACAGCATGCTCCCCGAGAATATCAACAGCGCCAACAGCCATTCAGAAAGAAGGCTGTATCCAAATACCAAAGGCCCGCACGACAGTACTTTCAGTATAGCACGCCTAGGTATTGGATACAGGAGCCTCATTATCCATCGAGATAGCAAGTGTCCCCACAGTATCAACAACAGCATTGGGAATCCAACTGGAGACCCAGAAGGGAAGCTGTAAGGCCAAAGATAATAGCTCCACATCCGGGACGGCATACGTACTGGATTAATAATAATAACCCTGATTTTTACATGCATAATGATTATTATGGATACAGTAACTACGTACATGCCCCACGTAGATACCGCAAGTCTTTACCAAATGCTACCTAAAGTAAACCAATTGCTGTCAGGAAAGTTTGGGTACCTAAAGGCACTAACATTCACGGACCCAACAATCAAAGGGGACCTAAATCTGCATAATTTATGTGCTACAGGACATTTTGGAGAAGGACATATGGTACTTCGACAGCGGATGCTCCCAGAACATGACAGGAGATAGAAGCAATCTATCAGATTTCGTAGAAGGTCGCGGTCCAAAAGTGCGCTTCGGTGATAAATCTAAAGGAAGAACAAGAGGAAAAGGAAACCTTCTTGTTGGAAAATTCAAAGTCACTGATGTAGCTCATGTTGAAGACTTACAGTACAATCTACTTAGTATTAGACAGTTCTGTGACAAACAGTTCTTGGTGAAATTCTATATAGATCACTATAGAGCCAAGAACATCCTGACCAAAGAAGTTGTTTAGTTGCCAAAGGCTTCCTTGTTTAGTTGCCAAAGGCACTGCAGATCTAAGCTGGCTATGGCATAAGAGGATGTCACACGTCAACTTCAAGACAATCAACAAGCTCTCAAGATAGGGACTGGTTAGAGGATTGCCGAATGTATCATTCCAAAAAGACAGTGTCTGTGGACCAAGTAAAAAAGACAAGCAAATCAAGTCCACGCTGAAGAGCAAATCCTACCTTTCAACCCACATAGTGTTGGAGATGCTACACATGGATCTCTATAGTCCTGTAGACCCGGTAAGTTTGGGAGGTAAGAAATACTATCTCGTTGTTGTTGATGATTACTCCAGGTATGCTTGGACAATTTTCCTAAGCAAGAAGAAGGAAACAACATCAAAGCTGCCCGAGCTCATGAGAAAGCTTCAAAATCAAAAAGGGATCGAGTATCGTGTCCATTCGTTCCAACAGAGGTACAGAATTTACTAATCGCTTTATAGAGTAATACTGTTCGTAAAATGGGATACAACACGAATACTTAGCTGCCCGTACACCTCAACAAAATGGTGTTGCCGAGCGAAAGAATAGGACGCTGAAAGAAGCAACAAGGACAATGATTGCCGCAAGCAAGCTGCCACAGCGTTTCTGGGGTGAAACAACCAATACAACATGCTACACTCAAAACCGCTGTATCGTTAACAAACACCACAACAAAACAGCATACGAGGTATGGAACAAAAAAACTCCATTAGTTTCATATTTTCACATTTTTGGATGTAGGTGCTATGTGTTGAATAATGGGAAGGATCAACTTAGAACCTTTGATGAGAAGTCACATGAAGGAATATTTGTAGGATATTCCTCCGTCAGCAAAGCTTACAAGATCTTTAATAAAAGGAAGCTGAGGATCGAGGAATCAGTTCATGTAGTGTTCGAAGAACCTCACCATGACCCTACAGGAGTAGAAGCTGTTACTCAGAACATCCAACAACTTTCGATCTTAGATCCACCAACTCCCATAGAACCTGTTGTTGACCTAGAAATCAACCCCACAGCTGTAAGAATCGACGTAGATGAAGCCGATGCTGTACAAGCTGAAGCTGAAACTACAGCAACTCAAGATACACTACGGGACCCCAAATTAGAACCCGACCGAAGATGGTTGAGAGATCACCCGCAAGAGCTGATCATTGGAAACATTAATGTTGGTGTTTCTACCCGAAGGAGAATACAGAGTACACAAGGAAATGTACTGTGTGCACAAGAAGAACTAGATACTGAGATATCACCATTCCCTGAATGGAAATCTCAATCCGAGCTTAGAAGACTTAATATGTGCACTATTGCTATATTCTTAGCCGAGTCCGAACCTGTTTCTACCATAGAAGCTCTTAATAATTCTCATTGGATAACATCTATGGAAGAAGATCTTAACGGTTTCGAAAGAAACAATGTATGGTATCTTGTATCCAGACCTTCGCATCGATCAGTTATTGGAACCAAATGGGTATTTAGAAACAAAAAGGATCGAAACGGACTAATTATAAGGAATAAATCCAGACTAGTCGCTCAAGGATATAGACAGGAAGAAGGCATAGACTACGATGAAACGTTTTCCCCTGTAGCCAGACTAGAAGCCATTAGGATATTTTTAGCCTTTGCCGCCCATAAGAGCTTCATTGTATACCAAATGGACGTCAAAAGTGCATTCCTAAATGGAGACCTTGCCAAAGAAGTTTATGTTGAACAACCACCAGGGTTTGCCAACACAGACGGCATCGATTTAGTATACAGGATGAGGAAAGCACTGTATGGACTTAAGCAAGCCCCTAGAGCATGGTATGAGACCTTGTCCCAGTATCTAACCGATAATAGATTTGACAAAGGTGCTGTGGACAAAACCTTGTTCAAAATACAGGAAGCTGATGACCTTCTAATGGTTCAAATCTATGTAGATGACATTATATTTGGTTCAACTAACCTTGCTTTATGTCAAAGGTTCTCTCATCTCATGCAAAGTAAATTTGAAATGAGTATAATGGGAGAACTTAGTTATTTTCTAGGTTTGCAGGTAAAGTAGTTGCCTACAGGAATTTTCATCAACCAGGAAAAATACAGCAAGGAGCTTCTCAACAAATTTGGGATGAACACTTCCAAATCATCGTCAACCCCCATGAGCACTTCCGTGCAAATTAGTGCTGATGAAGCCAGAAAGCCGGTTGACCAATCACTCTACAGGAAGCTTATTGTCTATCTCCTGTACCTAATGGCTAGCAGGCCCGATATCCAATTTGCTGTAGGAGTGTGTGCGAGATATCAAGTAGCACCCAAAGAATCACACTTCAATACAGCTAAACGAATCCTGAAGTATATTAAAGGAACAGTCGATGTAGGACTGTGGTATTCTAAAGAAGGCAGATTCGATTTAGTTGGATACAACGACTCGGATCTCGGAGGCTGCAAGCTAGATAGGAAGAGTACGAGTGGAACTTGTCACTTTCTTGGACCTAAACTTGTTTCTTGGTTCAGTAAGAAGCAATTGGCAAACTCACTTTCCACGGCTGAATCAGAATACTATGCTGCTGGTAGTTGCTGTATGCAGATCCTTTGGATGCAGCAACATTTGTCAGATTATGGGATTGAGGCCAAGGAAACACCAATCATGTGTGATAGCACGAGTGCAATTGTAATAACGCACAACCCTGTATTGCACTCGCGCACTAGGCATATCAACATGAAGCATCATTTCATAAGGAATCATGTCGAGAACAAGGATGTTCGGCTAGAAAAGGTTCATACAAATATTCAGTTGGCCGACATCTTCACCAAGCCTCTCGACACAGCAAGATTCAACATGTTTCGACAAGAATTGGGATTGCTACAGCCTGACTCCCTGTAAGTATTTACTATTTTTACTCAATAATTGAAGGGGAATGCTGTAAGACCCAAGAATACAGTATCCACCATTAATTATCTGTACACTCAGAGCCTTCAATACAGCACTGTAGGGAACAAAGTGATATGAATCATCCTACAGCTGACGTGTGCAATAATTAAGGGGGAATACAGTATGACCCATGAATACAGCATTAATCCAAAAGTTGCTGTATGGAATTGAAACCTATATGTACATTTTAAGGGGGAACGCTGTATCGTCGTGGATACAGCACATACTAAGGGATTTCGATTCAGTATATATTATAATATTTCATTTTAAAAATAATTTTTGTCCACGTGCCCTGTTTTCATATCAAACGTCGTTTACATTAAATGTCTTACACGACATCTGGACAATCAAATCTCAAAAGCCGCGATGTTTTCAAATTGTTAAATATTTAATACCGCCGTTTCAGGCATTAAGGGTAACAACAAATGTCAGAAGTGGGACCCGCTCCTATTTTAAAATTCAATGGATAAGTGTACCAGTTACACTCAGTCCATCGTGACCGTTCATTTCAAACACCGGTTCCCATCTCTTAAATTTGACCATTCGTTCTCTGAAAACCCTTCTTCGCCGCCTACTATAAAAGGACTGCAAATGCCATTTGAGACTCTTTACGCATTCTGCATATTTTAAGAACACTCAAGCAATTCAGCCTACAAGTTTTCCTGTGTTTACTGGATATTCTTCTTGAATTTTTTTTATCTTTTCTTGAGAATCATCAATGGCGTCTACTCAGGCATCTTCCACCTCTCTCAAGAAGTCTCTAACTTCATCGATGGACAGATCTTCTCTAGATATGTCATGATGGAACGCATTCACACTGAAAGTGATGACGTCGATGCCATGGAGGTCGTCACCACTAGAATCCGTCAACAAGGCCTTTACCGCCTTGGGAGCCACACCGCCGAGAATTATGACGTTCATCTGGTTGAGGCGTTCTACCTCAACGCCGTGGTTCGTTTTATGCCTCTGGCTCTAGGAGGACATGTTGCTGATATCACAACAGTCATTCGCGGAGTGGAGATCCGCGTTGACCAAGACTTCTCAAAAACATCTTCAGGCTACCCTCTGATGGTCTGACCATGGAAGAACTTGAGACCTTTGGGTCTCAAAAGTTGCTGACTCAATACTATGGCTTGTTCACCGGTTTGGCAATGGTGGAAGTGGTTCACACCACATGCCATAAGAAAATTTTTTGCTTACCGTTTGTTTATTTACATGATTTTTGCTGCCGTATCATTGAGAATCGTACAGGTGCATTTGAGATGTGCACAAATCTAAGATTCAGGATGATGGTCGCCATTATGACCTGCGAGAAGGTCAACTGGTGTCAGGTTATCCTTAAACGTTTGCAGGAAGAGGTGTCCAAACCTGCTACTCAGAAGAAATCGTTTGGTTTATTTTTAAACCATGTTTTGACGAAGTGCGGACTTCTGCAAACCGCAAAAGCAAAGAAGATAAGTTTGTAGATATTCTTAGGAGGCGTCAGGCCCACTGCCTTCAATCAGAGTATCCTGATCGGGAACAGGCCTTTTATCCGGAACTTGCCGCTATCTGAAGATCCGAGGGACGTTTCTTCTATGTCCCAAAGTGTCGAATCTTCAAAGAAAAGAAAAAGATCTCACAGCAAGACACCAGTTGCTGTTCAGAAGCCGAAAAGGAAGCTACGGAGGCTTACGAAAGCTAAAGGTACAGAACCCTCCGAGGATGCTCCTATCGTGGCGCAACCCACTGATCAACTACCCTAGGTCCCAACCCCTATGGAAGAGATGCCCGCTACTGTATCGACAGTAGATCCCGAGCCCTTGGCGGCAACGACGGATACGAGGACATCTGCCAGCTCAAAAGAATCTGACGAGTCGGCTACCTGTTTGGATCCAACAGCTACCTCTCCTATACGGGATTCCACACCCATTAAGGATCCACCTTCCTTTGGGGTACCATCCCCTGTAAGGAATCCCACTCCAATACAAGATCCCACACCTGGAGAGGAACCCCTTCCTACAGCAAACCCAGACGCTGTACAGAGTCCCTCCCAGGACACAATAATTTCCAAGACCCTGCTTTCTGTGCAGATTAAGCAGTCATTCGAGCGATTTCTCCAATGGAAGAATTTTAGACTTGCTCCGTACGAAACCTTGTACAAGTGGAGTGAGTGGTGTAACGAAGAGAAGTTTGTTTTGGAAGTGACGGACACCCAAGAAATTGCTGTCCTGATCTAATGGGACAACTTATTCGTCAAGGAGCTAATTGAGAGTCATCTGCTTGATAAGGATGAGTCCAATAGGAAAGAAAAAGCATTGTCAATGGAAACTCCCGACAGTCCAAAATCTGACCCTGATTCCGACGATGATGACGACGCACTCCAAGCTGGTTTGCGGATGAGTCGAGAGGAAGCCCAAGCCAAGAAGGATGAAGGGACATATTCCCATCAATCATCCTCTTCGCCACAGCAAGAAAACGTTACCAACAATGAGGATTCAGTCCCTCATGTCGAGGAGCAAGAAAATGTTTCGCAACAGGCACCCAAGCCTGCCGTCGCCGCCGAATAAGAAGAATCACGCGCCTTCCAGCAAGAGGAATCAGTCCCTCTGCCGTAACAGGCGGATGCTGAGAGACACCAGGAGGAATTGGTCCCTCCTGTATCCATGTCTACAGAAACCTCTTCAAAGCAGGAGGATGCCGTACCCCCTGCCGCCGAAACCGAAACAGCTGCTCCCGCCCCATCAACTGCCTTGGAATCCGATGACGGTACTATACCTGAGGATGTTCAACTCACTTCATGCCCTGACTTGAACTTGAAAAGGTTGAATGGAGTAGAGGACTTCGCCCCGCCAGACTCTCCCCGCACTGAAACAAGGAAAGAGTGATTACGTGCTCTTGGCCTCCAAACTGTATTTATTCAGGATGCAGTCAGTGCTCTACACTCAGTAGAAAAGGCTCTGGATTGGCTTCACACATCTGCTGTTGAAGAAATGACTGGATTAAAGCATGAAGTCTCTCGAGTAGTCGAAGCCTTCACTGTCTTGCCATAAGTCTTCAAGCAAGCCCTGAGCAATCTGCAAGAGAAGCAAGAAAGGATCCTGAGAGAACAACAATCGAAATTCTGCATATCTGAGGCCAAGACCGCATCTGCTCTAATCGAATCCGGTTCCCAACTGCGAGCTCATGACAAGAACATTAAGGATATATCGCAGGTGCTCTCCTCCCTTGTTGAGAGAATATCAAATATGGAGACGAAACAGGATACCGCTCTGGAGATCCTGGAACGTCTTGATGAAAAGGTATCATACCTTGATGATGTCAAAAAGGGGGAAGAAGCATGGGAAGCCTCCAGGAGAACGAGGTTGGAGCAAGAAAAAGAGTTGTTAGCTCCATTTGAAGACTCCATCACCGCTGATATAGCCCGTATCTCAACACCGAACGTGAGGATACAGGGAGATAGACCAGAATTCTAGGATCCTAAGTATCCTTGGAAAATCCTAGTCCGAAAGCCGCACTCTATGAACCTCTCGGCAGACCGTCAACCTACCGCTGCAGAGATCAAAGACTGGAGGAGAAATGAACTGTTAAGATACTTCGTTGTACTTATCAGGGAATCTGATTTATTCAATAGATGCAGAACGGTATAGGAAGCCGCAGAGGAATTTAAGATGAAGCTGGAAGATGGATCGCTCCCGCTACAGCAGCAGAAGAAGTCAAAGCATCGAAAAAGTGACTTGGTGACCCATCCAGAAGACTGGATCCTAGTCTTTGATAAATCTTATGAAGGACGTGCAATTTATCAGAATCGAGACAAGGACGCTCATTAGAATTGGTGGCGAAAGACCAATAATGACCCTTCCAAGCGACCATGGAGACACTGACTTTGGGAGCTGAATACCTTAGTGTATTATTCGATTGTAATTTTTACTTTCAAAACAGCAATCTTTGTACTCTATATCAGTATCAATAAAATTTTTGCCTGTCTTGAAAGATTACATCTCGTAATATACTGTGTTCTTATTTGTTTACAGTCACTTTATTTATTCTTACTGTATTCATGTTATGAAATCTATCTCATACACAAGCTGTAAGAACTTGTCTGCGAACAGTTCATAGTTTAAGTTGTATGCATCTAGAAAACAATGTAAGATTGTGCCTGTGCGCCAATCATAAGTTTTCAATGTAACTTTCTTTTGATAAAATATGAACTTTCCTGCGAGCAGTTCTTAGTGCTAACCGAAGGCCAGAACATTCGAAAGAAGACCATGAAGTCTGCCCTACTTCAAACCGCTAAGTGTCAAAGTTTTGGCATCATCAAGGATGTTTGGATAACATCCTATGGTTTCAAAAAGGAAGACTCGGAAGGACTTGGCAAATTATCAAAAAGGGGGAAATTATTGGGATAACAAATCCCTGTATCGATGCTGCTTGGATATCAAACCCTGTATCGATCGTATTGTCAGAATGTTTTGACAATATGCCAAATCCTGAATATCGCCTCTATCTGTATCGAAAAGCTGATCAAGTATCAAACTTGTATCGAAGACTTCTCGCAGTCCCAACCATACAGTATATTGATCATACAGCAAAGAGTCCCGCAAAGCCAAAGTATCGAAGCTGTCTCGAATATCAATATAATGATACCTTCCATACAGCTCTCAACAGGACACGAAGAAATCTTCAGTATTCGCTAGAAGTCAAGTCCCGTTGATAAAGAAGTATTTAAGTACTAAAGGATAAAGTATTTAAATACTGTAAGTCAAAAGATCTTCAAATCCCGCAATATACGAATCTCAGTCAAAATATCAGTTGTCGCAGAATCTTGCTCAATGGATATATTTCAAACGGATATATTTCAGAGGCTATATATATCTCCAGAGTTTGAAGATCATAAACTATTGAACTACATGAAAGAACGACTGAAAATCTACAGATTATTCACGACTTACGATCAAAGCTTACAAGAAATATTCAGAGCAAAACATATCTCCCCAAGCTTCCTGCTATTCAGATATAAGAGATATACAGTGTTCAAACCTTGAACAACACATCATCAGCTTATAGCCCAGAAAGTCATAGCTGTTGTTCAAACCCTGTTCTATCTTTGAACAAACTCATATCAGCCCTGTGTGGACTGAGGAATCTTTGCTACTCCCGAACTGTGTGTGAAGGACATGCATCGAAGAAGACGAAGCTTCAGAACTGTGTGTGAAGAAGCCAGTCAAAGTGTTAGCTCAAACCAATCTGTGTGAACGGTTAAAAGCTAAGATCTTTATATCAATATGTGTAAACGATATATTGATCAAGTGTTGTTATAATTTCGTAGTTGTGTACGCAGTAATTATAATAAACTTTTTACTCCTGTGTGGAGGACCAGTGGACGTAGAGGGATTTACCTCGAACCACTTTAAATACTGTGTTATTTACCTTCTGCTTTTATTGTTTTATTAAACTGTGATTATTTAAGTATACACTGTGTTGTGCGGCGATTTATACGCCTCGATGGCAATCGGCATGATGGTCGGGAGCCAGCCAAAGAAAACAGATGCTGGGCAAGCAACTAGTGATCGGCATCCAAGGCGATCGTCTATAGGCATCTGGCGATCGCCAATGATATCTGACTGTACACGATCGTCCCATGCTACATGTGAATCCGACACCCATCAAAGTCTTCGAAGACCGAATCTCGGACGTAGACCCACATGCAGATCCGTAAAAGGCTCCGCAAGATAAGGCCTTTGACCCAAACCTGTCACCAACCTCACACCTACCGACAGACCCGCCAAAAGGTACAAGGTGGGTCCTCCCCAAACAGCGACTCAGGACGCGAGCAGGTTTCCCATTGGCTCGCACAGCTCGCTGCCAGCAGCAGCCTCGGACTTTAAGGGGATAGTCCCACGTGACGGAACGATCGCCAACCTTATTCTAATATAGAAAACGGCGGTCGCCCGCGATCGCCGGAGAGTACCCAACAACCTTTTCTCCTATAAATAGGATGCTTCCAACAGTGGCCAAAGGGTAGTGAAAAACGTACAGAGAGATACATTCTGAAAACGGTGGACTTACTGGAAAAACTCATTCACATATACAAAACACCAAAAAGCAAGAACTCACAGAGCTTCATATCTGGTTCTTCCGGCAATCTTCACTCTCTATAGCTAAGATAACTATAATATTTACACTCATTGTAATAGTATTCTAACATTAATATTTGTACTCCAAAGTATTTATATTAAATAACAACTCGCGAGAGCATTCAAGCCCGGTACTAACAACCCCAACAAATCTTGTGTTATTTACTTTCCCACGCAAGTGTTCTCGCATTTGTTTGTTACTTGACCATTCCAGCAATATCTATCTCCGGATAATATTTTGGGTAACAACAATTGGCGCTAGAAGAAGGGGATCTTAACCTTCATTTTTATTCCGACCGTCTCGAAGAACACTCACTGTTCTCCGGGGTATATACTTGAAGAAACACTCACTGTTCTACAAAGAAAAACTTTCAGAGACATGACATCTGCCACGACCTCCAAAAGAGCCACCCTGCGATCTGTTGGACATCTCATTCCAGCCCAGACCGAATCCCAGCCTACGGCGGAAGGCGACCGCGGCGGAGCTAGACTCTCACTCCCGCCCCCAAGGGACGGTCCCAGCCTCTCACTCGATCAGTTCTAGACCGCGGAACAGATCGAGGAGGCTATAGCCATCCTCAGGGAGCGACGGAGGGCATGCGACTCGCCCACCACTACTCCGTCAGCCATCCGCCGAGCAGGCAAGCGGAAGTTTAAGGGGCTATACGTCGAGAAATCGTCGGAAAGCCCCGAGCTGCAGGAAAAGGCTCTTGTAAGGTGGGATGATTCTGTCTTCAGCCGCCTAGGGAGCGATCCCTCATGGCGACCCGGGCATTCATGCCCCAGCCGGGAGACATCGGAGTCCGAATCCCTGACCAGGAGTTCGGCATATCCGACTCCCAGAAGACAAGCCGGCCAACGGGCTCCCGCTCGCCCAGGAAATGAGCCTGGTGGCAGAGAACTCGTCACCTACCATGGGGCCAGGAGATCAGTACATGATCTCCTTGGCTCCCGCTCCGAGAGCCAATCAGCGAGCAGTCAGGCTACGACTATGGCCGCCATGCAGCGCCGGCTCGATGAAATGAAGGCGCTCCTAGAGACTGGGGCAGGCGCCAAGAGATCGATCGTTGGACCGAGTGAGCCACTCGCGGCCCAGATCGAGCTCGCCCCAGTTCAACCGAAGATCGCTTCCCCTCAAGCACCTCTATATGATGGGAGATCGGATCCTGAGACCCATTTGAGCAAATTTCGGATTTACATGACTGGATGTGGAGCATCGGACGCGACGAAGTGCCGAATGTTCCCATTGACATTGGACGATCTCGCCCATAGGTGGTACATCTCACTGCCACCTCGCTCGATCAATTATTTTGAGAAGCTGGCGAATGATTTCACGTCGTATTTCTCCGCCAAGGTTGCTCGTCCAGAGGCCCCCACCGCATGATGAAAATCAGGCAGGGAAAGAACGAGCCCGATGAAGACTACATCGACCGGGTGGATGAAATATTCCTCACTGGCGAGCCTATTACCGACGATCTCGCTCTCTACTCGGTCCTAGGGGGATTCTACGGCCACTCGCCCATGTTCAGGCACCTTACAAAGGACATCCCCCCAACCTACGCGATCTTCTGCATCAGGGCCGCTGATTTCCTCGCTAGGCAGAGGATGCTCACCCTACATTTAGGTGAGGGATCTACCGGGGAAGTAAAGGCACTATCTTCCATCCCGAGAAAGGCAGTCGCCAAGACCAGAAAGGCGATCGCGAAGCCGCTGGGCGAATTCAAAGCTTTCGAGGATGTGGAGGTTCACCTCCTCCGTAACCTCAACCTATCTCTGACCCACATCTTTAACGCCATCAAGGGGCGCGAATGTCTTAGCAAACCAAAGCCGGTGAGGGACCACGGTCATCTAGACCATAGCAAATTTTGTGCCTACCATAAGAGTCCCGGCCACAACACCAGTCAGTGCCGCGACCTCCTCAGACAACTCTGGAGACTGTTTGAGGAAGGCAAATTGGATAACTTGGTTACCAAGCCAGAGCCCCGAGCAGAGAGGACCAGGGGGCGCGAGCGCCGACAGAACGACGGGATCCCTCCAAATCCGGTCACCAAGATCGAGTAGAACGAGCTGGAGTATTCTGACAAATCAAT
The DNA here is from genome assembly GCA_033398695.1 of Orobanche coerulescens. Taxonomy (NCBI): domain Eukaryota; kingdom Viridiplantae; phylum Streptophyta; class Magnoliopsida; order Lamiales; family Orobanchaceae; genus Orobanche; species Orobanche coerulescens. The sequence continues at coordinate 85,480,180 of CM065814.1, read as the reverse complement.
CCCTCCGATCAACCCTGGCGATCGGATCAATATGCTTCAGGCAGGAGGTGGAAACCTCGGCGGCCTTTCCCCGGTCTCCACCATGTCGAACAGAAAGCAGAAGGCCATACTGAGGGCGTTCGCCGGGGTCCATGTCATGGTACCCCCAGAGCCGACCATCTCCAAAGATGCGCTCATCACTTTCTCCAACAAGGATAAGGAGGGAGTGCAGTGCCCCAAAGAGGATGCATTGGTAATCTCTGCATGTATCCTTGGGAAAATGGTCGATCGCGTGTTGGTAGACAATAAGAGCTTCTGCAATATCATATTCAAATCTACTCTTGACCAGCTCGGCAACCTGACCAAGTTCATCAAACCGTTTGACACCGTGCTTCAAGGGTTCGGCGACAGCACCGTCCAAGCCTATGGAAGGATCAAGCTCTCTGTCGAGCTAATATGTTTTTACGATCCCAAGGTTAGGATTACTAGGAACCTAAATTTTGTAATCATAGATAGGCCCAGCATCTATAATGGGTTCCTAGGTCATCCATTTCTAGAAACCTTCGAGGCGGTCGCCTCTTGTTTCTTTTACTGTATCAAAATTCCCCACTGCCGATGGGACGGTCGGTATTGTAAAAGGAGACCAACTAATGGCTAAGAAATGTTTGAATTACTCCTGTGTCGTAAATTCTTTTTACACTTCCTGTACTATTTATAACATTGAGACGATCGACAATCAACCGATGGAGATCGACGAGCCGAGCACCTCGAACCAACCCGACTCAGAGGACGCCATCTAACATCGATTAACGGGCGACATCGAGCCAAGTATCGGTTTCGAGCCAAGTATCGACATCGATCCAAGGATCGAGTCCAGAAATCATTCCAAACGAGAATCGACCGTCCCCATTGAAGAGTTGGAAAGTATAACAATAGATCCGGCTCGCCCGGAGTGAGAAGTACAGATCGGTACGAGCGTCGATCTCGAATTAAAGGATGATCTGATCAGCTTACTACGTAAGAACATCGGAGTCTTTGCCTGGTCGCATCAAGATATGGTCAGCATAAGTCCTGAACATGCTTACCACTATCTAAAGATCGACCCGGCAAGGAAACCTGCTCACCAGAAACGTAGGAAATTCGGTCCTGAGAAGTACGCAGTGCTCGACATAGAAGTCAAGAAGCTACTAGACAATAAACTAATCTGAGTAGCCACCAACGAGCCACAGTGGGTAGCCAATGCGGTGCTCGTCAAAAATCCGAGCAACTCCTGGAGATTATGCATTGACTTCACCGACCTCAATGGGGCATGCCCAAAAGATCACTTTCCGATGCCTCATATCGACCACTTGGTCGATAGTACAGCAGGTTGCGAAATGATGTCGTTCATGGATGCCTTCGCGGAATACCATCAGATCCCAATGGCGGAGAAGGACATAAAGCACACATCGTTCCACACGGAAAAAGACATATACTTTTGGGTCCGAATGCCGTTCGGCCTGAAGAATGAAGGGGCAACCTACCAACGGCTAGTCAACGGGATGTTTGCCAACCAGATTGGCAAGACCATGGAGGTATACATTGACGACATCGTGGTCAAAAGCCTCAAAAAGTAAGATCACCTCAATGACCTAGCCGAGACCTTCGCCATCCTCAAAAAGTTCAATATGAAGCTCAACCCCAAGAAATGCAACTTCGGGGTGAGCTCCGGAAAATTCCTAGGGCACATCATGAGCCAAAGAGTAATCGAGGCGAACCCCACCAAGATCCAGGCGATCCTTGACATGCAGGAGCCACAGAATGTCAAACTGGTGCAACGCCTCACTGGTTGTCTAGCTGCCCTTAAGGCAAGTCCTGACGAATCTCCCCTTAAGGCAAGTCCTGCACCGGCCAGACACTAACGGGCGACTCCTCAAGTGGTCACTGGAGATTGCCCAATACGGTATCACGTACGCTCCTCGCACGACGATCAAAGGCTAAGCTCTAGCAGACTTCGTGGTGGAATTAACATTCCCACCTAGTCCGACCCAGATCAGTCGCCCCACTTGGAAGTTGTACGTGGATGGCTCGGCAACCAACTCGAGAGCAGGGGCAGGGATTGTCCTCATCAGCCCCGACAGCCAAAGTTTCACAAATGCCGTACATTTCGGGTTTCGGGCGACCAACAATGAGGCCGAATACGAAGCCTTGGTAGGCGGGCTCGATCTAGCCCTCGCCCTGGATGTTCGCCGTCTCCACATCTTCATGGACTCCCTCTTGGTCTTGAACCAAGTCAAGGGAGAATATGAGGCGCGCGGCGAACAAATGATCAAATACCAAGAACTGGTCGCCGAAATGTGCACGAAGTTCGAAGAAGTGCTAATCGAACAAGTCCCGAGAGAGCACAACTCCCAGGCCGATGCCCTATCCAAACTAGCATCGTCGGATGGGGCGGCTGATTTCTCTAACATCCAAATCAAAAAATCAGCAAAGTCGGCGATCAACAGAAACCTGATTACCACAGTCACCGTCGCCGAGGAGAACTGGATGACTCCTTTCATTAAATACTTGAAGGACGGGATGGTCCCCGACGACCGTATCAAATCTCGCCAGCTCCAACTCCGTGCAACCAGATACACCCTACTGGATGACCGGATTTACAAGCGAGCTTTCAGCCTTCCCCTCCTCAAGTGCATTATGCCGGAGGAAGGCTGGCTCGTTTTAGCCGAGATCCATGACGGGATCTGCAGAAACCATGCTGGCGGGCGAGCTCTCATCCACGAAACAACCAGATAAGGTTTTTTCTGGCCTTCGCTTCAGAAAGATGCGATCGCCTATGCCAGATCGTGTCATAGGTGTCAAGTGATGGGCCTAAACATCAAGCTCTCCCCCGAGCAGCTCACTTCGATGTACAACCCATGGCCATTCGCCCAATGGGGCATCGACCTTATAGGTCCCTTGCCGACGGCGCCAGGGGGCTGTAAATTTGCCATCGTGGGGGTCGATTATTTCACGAAATGGGCTGAGACCGAACCACTCAACAAGATCGGCCAAGAACAAGTAATCAAGTTCATTTGGAAAAACGTCATATGCCGGTTCGGTCTACCTCAGGCTATCATCTCCGACACCGGAAAGCAGTTCGACGGCTTGGAAGTCATGCAATTCTGCGAGAAATGGGGAATCAAAAAGTTGTTCTCGGCCCCTTACCACCCTCAGACGAACGGTCAGGTAGAGGCTGTAAACAAGATCCTCAAACACACAATCAAAGCAAGACTTGAATCCAAACAAGGACGATGGCCAAGTGAGCTCCCAGATGTTTTGTGGTCCTACCGTACAACGACTCGAAACTCGACTGGCAAAACCCCATTCGCCCTCGCCTTCGGAACAGAAGCGGTGATCCCTTCGGAGATCGCCGTCCTCAGCCACCGAATTGAACAAGAGATGACGACGGAAAATGATGTGGCCCGGCGAATCGAGTTGGACATGCTCGAAGAACGGCGACTGACCTCAGAAATGAAGAACACGATCCACAGAAGGAGATACGAGAAGTTCTTCAATTCGAAGGTCAAAGAAAGACGTTTCCAAGTGGGCGACCTAGTCCTCAAAAAAGTCCAGACTCACACAGGAGTCTTTGGCCCGAATTGGGAAGGCCCTTTCAGGATATCTAAGTGGCTAACTAGGGGAGCCTACGAACTTGAACACCCTGATAGCACTCCGGACCAATATCCCTGGAACGCCGTACATTTGAAGAAATACTACCAGTGAAAACTTTGTATTCAGTTTTAGTTACCCAATGTACAAAGAGTATAATGAGATTTTCCTATCCTATCTATATGATTCGCCTCGACGAAAACGAACAACTAAAAAGAGGACAGCTCGCTCGCCCTACAAGAGGTCATCGTCTAAACCTGACAGACCTGTGCAAGCGATCGACCCTCCAAGCACAACGTATATCGTCGAGGGTCGTCATCTAACATGGCGATCCGAGGTAGAAAAGTGTAGCCGTGGTCCTGGAGGTCGATGGAACCGACAGCTTCATCCATGCAAGGTTCCTTTGGGCTGCGATCGCTCGCCCTTCGTTTAAATACGAGGCGAGCGTAGCCGAAGGACCCTCCAATTAAATCCATGGACACACTCGCGCGCCCTCAAAAGTACATCATCTAACATGATGTACCCGGACAAGGCGACGCGTCCCTACCCCATCACAACGTATACCGTCGAGGGTTGCCATCTAACATGCCGACTCGAGGTAGAAGAGTGCTAACAAGCCGCGGACGTTGAGTCGAATAAACCAACGACGCCTCGTGCAAGGACTCCTCCAGACCAAGACCGCTCGCCTTTCGTTTAAACACAAGGCGGGCGCAGCCTAACGGAGGACCCTAACAATAAAGTGAGTCGTGGGACATACCTACGAATGGAATGTTCCTCGCACATAAAGACACGGTTATGGAGGTGTTAGGCGTATTTTTATACGCTTACTTATCATTATTTTGTATTATTTTGGATAGTGAATTTGCTTTTATGAGCCTTTAATGCCTTAATTTTGTATGTTTGTCAGGAAATTGAAGTCCGGAAGCTAAAACGAGGCGAAACGGGCGAAAACGGCAAATTTTGGCTGTGAGCCGCGGCACAAGGAAGCAGGGCCGCGGCACAGGAAGACAACAAGCGAGCACAAAGTAAACTGTACTCTGTGCCGCGGCACAGTCCAGGTGAGCCGTGGCACAGAAGAATTAAATGACGCCCAGGCATCCAGCTGAAGGCAATGTGCCGCGGCACAGATTTAGTGCGCCGCGGCACACTAGGCGGTTTTTGTATGTTCCGCGCGGATTTGGGCTGTTTCGAAGCCAGTTTTCGACCTACTCATACGGACGCGATTTGGAGACTGTGAAAAGCTATAAATAAGGGTTTAAGACCCTAATTAAATAGCTTTTAATCTTTGATCTGGGGAATTAAGGAATCAGAGAGGAGACGGCAGAAGAGGAAGAGAAGCAGAAGACTTCAAGAGCAGAGGGCGGAAGCCGAAGAATGGAGTAATCTGAGCTTCATCTGCGTTTGATTTTAATGCTTTCATTCATTTATTCTGTATTTTTATTTATTAGTATGTCAGGCTAAAACCCTAATCTAAGATTTTGATGAAACCTACGTTTTGATGGATTTGCTTGAGATTATCTAATTAATTACCGTTTTGTTGAGTTTTCCCAGTCGTGTTTAATGCTTGCAATTATCTGGCCAATAGTTGTATTGATTTAATCATTCAATTCGAATCGGGAGAGGAGAATTGGTGAGGAACTATTGGTGAGGACCGTTTTATTCTGTGAGATAGGAATATACTCATAGGAACTACGTGGCCTTTTGGAGATTTTATGCTTTTTGCCTATTGACGAATTAATTCACCTAGGGATAGAGTGCGTTATTTGCCTTTAGACAAATCTATTGACCTCGAGAGAGGCGGTAGAATATATTAGCAATCTCCGCCTTCAATAAATTGGGAAAATTATTTACTACAGATAATCGAGAGTAAATTTGGATAAACCAAGGTGGATTCAGAATCCTAGACTTATTCATCATTTGATTCCTTTTTTTCAAGCTATCGTTTTCTACTGTTTAGTCTTTTAATAATTCTCTTAGTAGTTAATTGCAAAACCCAAATTTGATTGTTCGAATAAAACTGGAATACATAAAAATCGGTAGTTAGTGATTCAGTCCTCGTGGGAACGATACTCACTCATCACTTTATTACTTGTAAACGATAACGTGCACTTGCGTGTAAGAAATATCGCAACAAGTTTTTGGCGCCGTTGCCGGGGACTGAAATTTTCTAATATCGATTTCAGTATTTCTAGTCTTAATTTGAACGTTTTTATTTTATTATTTTGTGTATTTAATTTTGTTTATTTGTTTTTCCTTTCAGGATCTTTCGTGTAGTGCATGAGAAAACTCGGTAACGAAGGCCTACTACCTTTGGATACCGAGCTCGAGCGCACTCTTAGAAGGAACAAGAAGGAGAAACGAGAGTTACAGACGACGGTGACCATGGCCGAGAATATCGAAATTCAAGGAGGACATAATATTGTGCAGCAAGCTCAACCGGAAATGGCACTTCGAGACTATGCCATGCCGCAAATTAATGCTAATTTTTCGGGAATTCGGCGTCCCACTATCCAGGCGAACAATTTCGAGATCAAGCCTGCGATCATTCAGATGGTGCAGGCGAGCCAATTTTGTGGATTGCCGAATGACGACCCAAACGCTCATATTGCTTCTTTTCTTGAGATTTGTGACACGTTCAAGAATAATGGTGTCACTGACGATGCGATCTGATTACGGCTTTTCCCTTTCTCTTTGAGGGATAAAGCGAAATTTTGGCTAAATTCCTTACCGCCGGGGTCGATCACAACATGGGCAGAGTTAGCGCAAGCCTTCCTTGCCAAATTCTTCCCACCTTCTAAGACGGCGAGATTGAGAAACGAGATCACCACTTTCGGTCAATATGATATGGAATCGCTCCATGAGGCGCGGTATAAAGATTTGTTACGGAGATGCCCTCATCACGGCCTTCCAGACTGGCTTCAAATTCAGACATTTTACAATGGATTGAGTGCCTCTACACGCACTCTCGTGGATGCAGCTGCTGGTGGGGCTTTGATGGGAAAGACTATGGCCGAGGCACACTCGCTGTTGGAAGCTATGGCCGCAAATGCATATCAATGGCCATCTGAAAGATTGACGCCAAAGCGAGTTATGGAAGTTTCTAGTAATGATCCGATATCCACATTGTCAGCTCAAGTCGCCGCCTTGACCCAACAACTTCAAGCATTTTCGCATTCTCCTTCCCCCGTTACCATTGAGACTTGCAATTGGTGTAACGGATCCCACCCTAGCGCTGAGTGTCAAGTCAGAAATCCGTTCGAGCAGCCCCAAATCGAACAAGCTCAGTTTGTAGGAAATGGAAATCGACAAAATAACCCGTACTCCAACACGTATAATCCGGGGTGGCGTAATCATCCCAACTTTTCGTGGAGAAACGGACAGAACTCAAACCAACCCCCGTTCGCTCAGAACCAACAGCAGCCCCCTCCCGCTACAAAAGTTTCTCTCGAGGAAGCACTTGCGAAATTGGCAGCGAATACGAGTCAATTCATGACTCGTACTGAAGCAACATTGCAGAATCATTCCGCTTCCATTCGCAATTTGGAAGTTCAGCTGGGCCAAATTGCTAATGTGTTGACAGCCCGCCCGGAGGGAGCATTGCCCAGTACGACCGAGACAAATCCTAGGGAGAGTCTAAATGCAATTAGTTTGAGAAGCGGGAAGGAGGTGTGTGAGCAGCCCGAGAGGTGTGAAAAGAGGAGTGAAATTGAGGAGAAGAATAATTTAGCGACAGAGGAGTCACAGGATTGGAGACCTTCGATAACATTTCCGGATAACCCGAAGGCATACGTGCCCCCCGTCCCGTTTCCGCAGAGACTACAGCAGAAAAAGGCGGACAAACAATTCTCTAAGTTCCTTGACGTGTTCAAAAAGCTTCACATTAACATTCCATTCGCCGACGCATTGGAACAAATGCCGAGCTACGCTAAATTCATGAAAGAGATATTGTCGAAGAAAAGAAAACTCGAGGAATTTGAAACAGTCGCCTTGACGGAGGAATGCAGCGCAATTCTTCAAAAGAAGCTCCCACCTAAATTGAAAGATCCGGGAAGTTTCAACATACCATGCACCATGGGGAATCTTTCTTTTAATAAGGCATTGTGCGATCTCGGTGCTAGTATTAACCTCATGCCTTTGTCTATTTTTAAGAAGCTGGGAATTGGAGAAGCCAAGCCGACAACAGTCTCCTTACAATTGGCCGATAGGTCCATTAAGTATTCGAGAGGAGTGATCGAGGATGTGCTAGTAAAAGTGGATAAATTTATCTTTCCAGCGGATTTTATTGTTCTCGACATGGAGGAAGATGAAGATATCCCGATTATATTGGGACGACCATTTTTGGCGACCGACAGAACTCTTATTGACGTGGAAAAGGGAGAATTAACTCTGCGGGTCCAAGACGAGCATGTTACATTCCAAGTATTCAAATCTTTTCCATGTCCGGGAGGTGTTGATAAAAGTTCTCTAAGTGAAAGTGTGGAGGCCGTTGCAAAAGAAAAACACCGAAAACATCGTCGGTCGAAAAATTCAGATTTTGTGTCAGATGGCCCAATTTTTAAGAAAGATGTAGAACGAGTAGCATTTCTCGAGCACTCGGACAAGTCTGATGGGGTCATAAAGTCATTTTTGAAAGGAGGAAATCAGCCGGAAGCCAAACGGACATCTACTCATGAGAAAAACGGGTGTTTTGGAAAGTTATTCTCGTCAAAACCTTTCCGCAAACAACATTCGATGTCCGAACCGAAAGTCGAATCGTTAACGACTGATGGTCATAATTTTAAAAATCATATTGACGGTTCGATGAACGGGGCGGAGATCAAATGGAGTTTGCGAAAAGCGAACTGATTTTTAAATAGGTCCGGCTGAAGACTATAAACTTAGCGCTTCTCGGGAGGCAATCCGAGTTCGTAGTTGTAGATTTTTGCATTTCTATATTTTTCTTGCATTTTTGATTTTTTATTTTTCATCTTTTTGTGCTTTGATTTGCTTTTACCTCTCGCTCTTGACATGTTATTCTTGAAATTCTGTGCCGGAAAAGTCCCAGGGGAGAAACTGATGCCTGAGCCGCGGCACAAGTATTGTGAGCCGCGGCACACACAAATCGAAAGGATAAGCTAAACCCACTGTACCCTGTGCCGCGGCACGGCATAAATGAGCCGCGGCACACGTGAGCACTGAGCCGTGGCACACGAAATCTGTGCCGCGGCGCACGACAAAACGAACGAGCAGGTAAAAAGGATCAGATCTGGCCGCGGCTCACTTTAGCTGTGCCGCGGCACACCATGCGGAATTCGAACAGCCAGGTACCTTATAACCCGCATTCGGCCGGCCACCCCAGGTACGTTTTATTTCTTTCCCTTTCCCCCTGCGCGCGAGCGGCCGAGCCTTCTTCTAGTTGTCTTCTTGCGATTTTTTTTCTTGCACTTTTCACAAGACCAATCAAGGTATGTTCCAATCTCTAATCTCTACTTGTTTTATGAATTTAAATTTGAAGTTGTGTATGCATTGGATGGATTGAATATGTTTATTGCCTTCAAAAGTTCTAGGATGGTTTAGTGGATGACATGAACTTTTAATCGAATTTTCATGGGTATTTTGGATTATTGATGAATTGAGTATGTAGTTTGGATGGTAAATGATTTGTGTTTCTGTTCTTGGGGGTTGAATCAAGCTATAGCCATGTTTATTCTTCAAGTAAACTCTTGCCCATGAGGTGTTTGATGAAATGTCTAAGTGAAAAATTTTCTCTGTTAAAGCAATCTTTTGAATTTTTGTGCAACGTATTCGTTCTGAAATTATAGCAAACCCCGACCCTTACGTATAGTTTAAACGTTATGATTCAATTTTATCTTTCTCTCACGAATGTGCTATCTTGTTAAATTCTTGATTTTCGGCTGGACATCTTTAGCCGAGTGATGATTATTGTTGTTATTGTTTGCGTAAATAAACCCTGGTGTTGTATTTTTCAGGACTGACTATGGCTAGGACGAAGAAGCTGAGCAAGAGAGCCAGGACTCAGTCATCCCCCACTCGAGGGGAAACCTCTCGTAGCCGCGCCGAGTCTGAGGGGCACCAGTTCTCTGACCCTGAGATCCACAAAATCTTCAATGAGAAGATTCGGCCGCGACCTCTTAACCCGGAGAGGGGATTTACTCCAGCTCCCCAAGACGGGGAACTACTTACCATGATAGATGAGATGGGGTGGGCCAGATTTGCTGCACCCCCTGAGCCAGCGGTTATTTCGATAGTGCAGGAGTTTTATGCCGGCGCATTACTGAAGCACATTCGGGCAGGCCATACGTTGCCGTCGTTAGACTCTCGGACTCAGGTCGATGTCCGAGGTATTACGATTGATTTTTCCACAGCTGCTATTCGGAGGTTGTTTGGGCTTCCGGTGGTAGATGAGTCGGCTTATGACCGAGTGATGACTAGCCTCACGAAGGAGGCCCTGCTCGAGACTATTGCACAACCCGACTCCGATTGGGAGCAGCGCGCACAGGGTTCTTCCACTTTCCACTTCAAGAGCTCGCGCCTCAGCCGGCTCGGGCGTGCCTGGCTATATTTTATCTGCGCACGCATTGACCCCACTTCTCAGATCCGCACTATTTTTCTCTCCCGCGCCCGGACACTTTATGCTATCACATCCAGGTTGCGTTTCGATGTGGCCCCTCTCTTAGTCTGTTCTATATTTCAGTGCATTCAAGGAGGAGCCAAGACGGGGTTGAAACACCCCTCGCTTATTTGCGCTTTGTGCCGGCAGTCGGGACTGACGTGGTCAAACGACGAGCCGATGCTTGCTCCCCAGGCCCCGATCGACCACCGCATCATCTCACATTTTGACCAGTGGGGAGGAGCACCGGCGCACGCTCGGGGGAGAGGATTTCTGCTAGATGAGGCCCACGAGGGGTCCCCCGAGCCTCTTTTGCTGACACATGGAGATGCCGGCCCGCCACCCGACAGAGAGAGATTGCAGGAGATGTTTGACGGGCTGAGGGAGGATCTGAGGAGAGATAGAGAGAGGAGCTGAGAGAGGAGACGAGGAGAGAGAGAGAGGATATGAGAGATGAGATGAGGAGAGAGAGGGCGAGTATGCTGGCTGCCATGCGAGAGGAGCAGCGGACGGAGCGAGAGAGCGTTATTGCTGCCGTCAGAGCTGAGATGCGAGAGCAGGCCCGCCGGGCCAACCGACGAGAGGCGAGGCGTCTGGCAGCGAGGGACGCCTATCATCAGGAGCACCTTTCCGCATGGACGACCCATATCATGCATCCCGACGGGCCATTTATTGCACCCGCCCGGCCAGCCACACCACCCTCCTCACCGGATGATGCCGACACCAGCTCGTGAGAGGACTGGAGGGGAGTACTTGACCTTTTACTTTTATTGCATAATATATTTTGTCCATTGAGGTCAATGTACGTCCTAAGTTTGGGGGGGTTTACTTTCAGTTGCTACATTCATTGCTGTACTGATTTTGTTGCACTTTTCATTACTTTGCGTTATTTTTTTTCGATAGCCTTGCTCGTCTTGATTTTACTTTTATTCGTGAATTTTCCGTGCTTCTATTTGTGTGATACTGATGTTACGACACTGTTTTTCTCTCTGTAGAAACGGTCGAGTTTTAGTCGAGTTGTAGTCAGTGATTTCTGTTTCTGCTTAGTCGTCATTTAGGTCCGAAATTTTTCGTGATTATAGAGGTCTTGGCGGATAAGAGAGGATACATACTTGTTTTAAAATCATCGTCGATACGTTTGGTTACATTTTTCGGTTAGTTAGTCGTCCAGTTACATTAGTCGTGATGGCACTTAGAGTGAGTTTAGAGTCGGTCAGTTTTTCCCACATTGTCGAGATATTTTTGTTCTATGAAGGGAAGTCTAGTAACCGGGGGTATTCACATGACCCGTTGTTTACTCTCGCGTAAAACGACGACCCTGATTAGACTAGTGATTTAGAAATTTCACATGTGCCGATGATAGGGAGCCTAGTAACCGGGGATATTCACGTGACCCGTTGTTTACTCTCGCGTAAAACGGCGACCTTGATTCGGACATGCGGGAATTATATATTCGAGTTGTTTCTCCGCTGTAGAAGGGAACTTAGTAACTAGAAGCATCCATGTGCCCCATGAGTGTCTTTTACATCAAACAGTTTCCCAATACATGAGAATGGAAGTTCCACCCTAGGATTATCCCGAAGAAACATCCCGAGATCCGAACCTAGTGGTCCACTCGAATCAATTTCTTGAGCATATATATATAAGTGAATACTGTCCGAGGATTATTTTTATGAAACTCGTGAAAATTTTGCCATTAGACTGTGGAACGGGACGAACTAGCTTGTTTATTTTAGCCTTTCATATTGACGGTCGATTTGATTCACGTTTGTTAATCTTTGAGCTGAATTTTCTTCATGAACGAGTAATTAGGACTGAACTTGATTACTTTGTGGGATCAGTGTTCTGAGTGTAGCTCGCTATTACGACACTTGCATTATTCAGAGAGAATTTCAGGATAGTATTGATTAGGTTGAACACTACGAGTCGCACGATGATTCACGACATTCTTTTGTTGAAATTAATTCTTTTTTTGCTTGAGGACAAGCAAAGGCTTAAGTTTGGGGGTATTTGTTAGGCGTATTTTTATACGCTTACTTATCATTATTTTGTATTATTTTGGAGAGTGAATTTGCTTTTATGAGCCTTTAATGCCTTAATTTTGTATGTTTGTCAGGAAATTGAAGTCTGAAAGCTAAAACGAGGCGAAACGGGCGAAAACGGCAAATTTTGGCTGTGAGGCACAGGAAGACAACAAGCGAGCACCGAGTAAACTGTACTCTGTGCCGCGGCACAGTCCAGGTGAGCCGCGGCACAGAAGAATTAAATGACGCCTAGGCATCCAGCTGAAGGCAATGTGCCGCGGCACACTTGGCGGTTTTTGTATGTTCCGCGCGGATTTGGGCCGTTTCGAAGCCAGTTTTCGACCTACTCATACGGACGCGATTTGGAGACTGTGAAAAGCTATAAATAAGGGTTTAAGACCCTAATTAAATAGCTTTTAATCTTTGATCTGGGGAATTAAGGAATCAGAGAGGAGACGGCAGAAGAGGAAGAGAAGCAGAAGACTTCAAGAGCAGAGGGCGGAAGCCGAAGAACGGAGGAATCCGAGCTTCATCTGCGTTTGATTTTAATGCTTTCATTCATTTATTCTGCATTTTTATTTATTAGTATGTCAGGCTAAAACCCTAATCTAGGATTTTGATGGATTTGCTTGAGATTATCTAATTAATTACCTTTTTGTTGAGTTTTCCCAATCGTGTTTAATGCTTGCAATTATCTGGCCAATAGTTGTATTGATTTAATCATTCAATTCGAATCGGGAGAGGAGAATTGGTGAGGAACTATTGGTGGGGACCGTTTTATTCTGTGAGATAGGAATACACTCATAGGAACTACGTGGCCTTTGGAGATTTTATGCTTTTTGCCTATTGATGAATTAATTCACCTAGGGATAGAGTGTGTTATTTGCCTTTGGACAAATCTATTGACCTCGGGAGAGGCGGTAGAATATATTAGCAATCTCCACCTTCAATAAATTGGGAAAATTATTTACTACAGATAATCGAGAGTAAAATCGGATAAACCGAGGTGGATTCAGAATCCTAGACTTATTCATCATTTGATTCATTTTCTTCAAGCTATCGTTTTCTACTGTTTAGTCTTTTAAGAATTCTTTTAGTAGTTAATTGCAAAACCCAAATTCGATTGTTCGAATAAAACTGGAATAAATAAAAATCGGTAGTTAGTGATTCAGTCCTCGTGGGAACGATACTCACTCATCACTTTATTACTTGTAAACAATAACGTGCACTTGCGTGTAAGAAATATCGCAAAAGGAGGTCGGTCCATCGAACTAAACGACTATTCACACAGTCGTTCTCCCTCAAAGAATCGGCAAAACTCAAGATAGCTCGTCCAACATACTATTTTCGTTCCCTTACTTACACTAAGTAAACAAAAACAAGGGGCAAAGTGGAGCTATTCCTGAAATGCAATCGGGAGGAAGGAACCATACACGATCGGCTTCGTTCAAACACACACATGACGATCGGTTTTGTTCAAAAAAAGTTACAAGTAAGAATTTTCAAGTATATCAATACAATCGGATCTATTCAACATTCAAACAGTCGATCGTACAAACAAGGCATCAGGTGCAATTGTGTAAACACTTGTACAAATTCATATGCAAACATTCAGAAGAGACGATCGTACATATAAAGAATCAGATGCAAAGAAGAAGTATTTTATTCCATTCAAAACGATCGTACATACAAGCCCGAAGGCAATACAAGAGAAAACTGGAAATTACAAAATGAAGGAAAATGAACAAACTCTGGCCACTCGTGCCATCCCCGATCGCCTTCGCCTCAAAGAGCGGATCGGAGCGCGCTTCCTCACCGGCTTCAGGATAAATAAGTTTATCCGGAAATGGATACCAGCTCAGATCAATCCCTAAGTAGGTGAGATCGAGGATCGGCAGGGAGAAGTCCAGATGCAAAGGATGCTCAAGTGCATAGGCTTTGAAGGTCTCCATCATAGAGCCGACCTCGAGACCTACCTTCCTGGCAGCACGGATAGCGTCGGCATAAGCCACATAATAGGCGAACTCGCCGACGTGCCCCACATTAAGGTAGGGATCGGCCTCGATCGCCTTTAATTGATCCTTCAGCCCCGCAGTCGTCTTGTCAGCATCCGCAAGCTCGGATACCTTGGCGGCCAGTTCTCCCTTCGCCTTCTACAGCATGCCGTTGATACGATCCACTGTTGCCTTCAGCCCAGTCACCTCCTCCTGCAAGGCCGCGTGCAACTGACGAGCATCCGTCATCTGGTCGCGGAACCGATCGGCCACCTCCTTGGACCGGCTAAGCTCTTGCTTCATTCGGTCGATGTCTTGTTTGACCCGTTTGGCCATCTCAATATGTTCCTTCTCCATGGCCATGATCCGGTTAGCGAACTCGGCATTCTGGTTCCCAGCAACCTCGAGATCTTGATGGAGGCGAGCATTAGAGGGTCGCCCCTCGTAATCCTTAATGGCTTGGGCGGCCATCGTTGCCGCCTGGAGAGTCAGGGCGAGCGTCACCTGCATGGCGTCTCCAGACCGCCGACGAGCAATCGCATCGAGGTCGGTCATCCAGGCCTTAGGAAGAGAGGTGATGGCCCGGGAGACGTAATAGGGGTCGTCGAGGGACTGGCACGGAGACTTGCTCGCCAGGAAATCCAACACCATCGGCGAGGTGTCCAGATCGGAAAGACGGATCCTGCAACATAAACAAAAAGAAACAAAGGAGTTAGTATACATCCTACACAAATAGCCTAACTCAGAAAGATCAAATCGGTCTTACCTGTTGACCAACTCGGGGTCGCGGCCGAAAAAGGGCTTGCCCCGAGGAGTTTCGGCTTCCGCGATCACCGCGGTCTTCAGGAAGGCAGCTGATGGCCTGGACCCCTCCGCCATCGGAACAGCAGAGATAGGTGGCGTGGCAACCGGCAGCTCCAAAATGGATACCTCCGCGTCAGCAGTCGGCAGGGACTCCTCAGGCCTCCGCCTCTTGCGATTGCGCTGGAGCTGTTCTTCCTCCCGAACTTCTGGCTCGACGACCGGCACCGTAGTAGGTCTCACCGCAGGGACAGGATGGGATGTCGTTGCTGGGGCACGACCCGTCTTCTTGCCCTGGTAAAGACGACCCAAAAGACCGGGATTCGATATTGAGATCTCTCTGGGTGGCTCGGCGTAGCGGGGAAAATGGATCTCTGTCAAAGAAGAAATTTAGACAAGTTAGACATATACTTCAATCAGACGATCGTCATACAGGAAAGAGGAAGTAAAAATTCATACCTAGAACCTTCAGGTGGCGAGGGAAGCGAAACAATCGAGCTCCCAACCGATGAAGTTCGTGGCTGACTGTGCGAACGTCGATGTAGGAGTCCTAAGAGACGCGACTCGCTCCTGCACGATCAAGAAATCAAAGGGGAGATCGCCGATCGCTGGAACAAGAGAGCTTGCAAAAAGGAAACCAAATTAGATCAGTTCAAGGTGTATCGAAATAAAGGGAGAGTTAAAACCCTTACTCGGATTCCTCTCCCGAAAACTATTGGGGATATCCAACTCTTCCTCCGGCTTATCGCTCGATGCCGACCTCCATGCTCCGCCGACCCAGCACCACTTTGCCAGGTCGCCCCGAACCTTGTTCGGCACCCCAAGGACCACCCTACCCATGCGACCCTGGATATGGTAGCCACCGACCGATCCCTTCTGCGCGGTCAGCTTGAAAAGATAGTTCATTTCCAGCGCAGAAGGCAGACGGAACAACCGATGACCGCCAAACAATGTCAAGGTGCTGATAATCTGCAGCCAGGCGTTCGACGTCAACAGGAGCGGCGCCACATTCCAGGCGGTCAGCAAGTACGACACGGCAAACGGCAAGGGAAACCGCAATCCGGCCTCCAAGATCATTTCATTGGCAGCAACCATACCCTCAGGAGGCTGTTCGGCACGTTCGTTCTCCGAGGGCACGTACAATGAAACATCAGAAGGGATGTGGAATTTCTCCCTCCAGCGAATCAAGTCTTTCCTGATCGCCGAACTCCGAATCTGTCCAAGGGTCCATGAGGAATGGTCCGCGGCCCGGAATGACGTCCGCTTCACGGGCTCATAGGGGTGGGCGGCAGAATATGCTTCGAAGTCAAACTTGGGACATGGTCCGGCAATCCTCTCCATAAGCTTAGCAAAATCTAAATAGGCGGGGCCGAACACGCTGTTCTGCTCCCAATACAGCCTTACCGCTTCATCTTCATCCACCGGCGAGCCCCTCTGCCCTGCCACCGCCGCTGATCTCGCCGCGTCGGCCTCATTGAAGATCTATTCAACCTCCGCAGGTGTTATTCCCGCACGGATGGCCTCAATGGCCGTCTTCATGTTGAGAACTGCGGAGGTTTCTTCTCGGGCAGGCGATATCGCGGCGGCAGAAGAGCTACCGACCTCATAAACTTTGGATCCTCCTCCAGACATATTTCAAAGAGTAAAGGGGGAAAGGAAATTTTTGTTCTTACCTAGAAGGGAAGTAGGTCGGCACAAGGAGCTTCAAAGAAATTCGGCAGAGTTTTCGTCTAAAAAGCAAGGGCGCATAAAGAGTTGAACTGAAATGGCCCTAGCCCTTTTTATAGGCTGGAGCAAGGGCCTCTGTGCAAATAGGCGGAATCCCAGGGGCTGGAGTGCAACCGTCGGGGGGACACATTAAATGCATCCCTCGAAACCCGCGTACGTGTCGTTTCGAGGGCATGCCAGATGACAAGTCTGACAAAACCGTCGGACTCCCCCAACGATAGCGCGACGCGTGTCCCTGCAACGTTTCAAGAGCCCGCCTCCATTTCCCGCTATTTCCAGCGCATAAGGAGATCATCCAGATTCGAAATCAGATCGTCCAGGCTACGATCGTCCTTGTCATAAGCAGACGAGACAATCGTCTAGAACAGGTGATCGCCAACAGTGCCATCTCACTCCATGATTTCAACATCGGAGCGAGCTGGGGGGCAATTGTTGTGCGGCGATTTATACGCCTCGATGGCGATCGGCATGATGGTCGAGAGCCAGCCAAAGAAAACAGACGCTGGGCAAGCACCTAGCGATCGACATCCAAGGCGATCGTCTGTAGGCATCTGGCGATCGCCAATGATACCTGACTATAGACGATCGTCCCATACTGCATGTGAATCCAACACCCATCAAAGTCTTCGAAGACCGAATCTCGAACATAGACCCACATACAGATCCGCAAAAAGCACCGCAAGATAAGGCCTTTGACCCCAGCCTGTCACCAAACTCACACATACCGACAGGCCCGCCGAAAGGTACAAGGTGGGTCCTCCACAGACAGCGACTCAGGACGCGTGCAGGTTTCCCATTGGCTCGCACAGCTGGCTGCCAGCAGCAGCCTCAGACTTTAAGGGGACAATCCCACGTGACGGGACGATCGCCCACCTTATTCTAATATAGAAAATGGCGGTCGCCTGCGATCTCCGAAGAGGACCCAACAACCTTTTCTCCTATAAATAGGATGCTTCCAACAGTGGCCAAAGGGTAGTGAAAAACGTACAGAGAGATACATTCTGAAAACGGTGGACTTACTGGAAAAACTCATTCATATATACAAAACACCAAAAAGCAAGAACTCACAGAGCTTCATATCTGGTTCTTCCGACAATCTTCACGCTCTATAGCTAAGATAACTAGAATCTTCACACTCATTGTAATAGTATTCTAACATTAATATTTGTACTCCAAAGTATTTATATTAAATAACATCTCGCGAGAGCATTCAAGCCCGGGACTAACAACCCCGGCAAATCTTGTGTTATTTTCTTTCCCACGGAAGTGTTCTCGCATTTGTTTGTTACTCGACCATTCCACCAATATCTATCTCCGGATAATATTTTGGGTAACAACACACTGCACATCGAGTTCGTGTATCCACAGCAACTTACTGTATTTAAGACTTCCGCTACGAAATAAGATTTAAAAACCGTACAACTTGTTGTTTAAAACACTTTCCAAGCTGTATCCAGTATACTTAGTGGCCAACAAACCATATCCACACATTCACACAAATAACATATCACATCAATAATATCCAAGTAATTCACTCAATGGCAACAAACATAATGCACGACGCAATGGTTAAATCACAACGCACCGATATGAGATAATATATACATATATATTATCAAAGCACAACGACAACACCAAGTGTATTCATAGTAATTCACGTAACCATCCACGAACACAATGTCCACAAAACATACGCGTTTTAAAAGAGGGCCTTTAGCAAGGCTAACTGAATCTTTGAAAGTGAAATTCAAATGATCAAATAAACACAAGGAGACGATCACTAATTATCATATCCATAAAACAAGAATTGTATGGACAAGGTACTTGCCTCGAATAACCACAACGCGTAGAATCGACCGAAGTAGGTTGGCACGAACCGATTACGAACCCGTCGACTCCACTGAACGCTAACCCGCGACAATAAACTATGAACAACAATAGCAACAATGAAAATGAATTTCATAGCACGACCTAAAGTCGTTGAATTGAAGGGACGAACGACACAAATTCAAGGGTTTCCCCCAAAATGTCCAAGAACACAAAGATACGATCTCAATGAGAATCAAGGCCAAAAACAACGAAAATCCCACCAAACTATCGAAGGGAAACTCATTGGGACAATTAATCGAACACTCAATGTTCGATAACTCCCAAGAACACTCGAATCACTAATCGAGTTGAACAAACTCAAAATATGGATATACAACCCATAGAACACGATTAATAACATCATACTATACCAACCGATGTATCAAAATCGGACTAGAATCGAAATCAAGAAAAAATTCTCCAAAAAGTCAACTTGAAGGAAAATCAAGAAATATACCTTGATTCGACGAAGAACACGGATTGGATGATGATATAATCAACAAGAATCTTCAAAAAGGCCTGGGAAATGAGTAGAATCGGCCAAGAACAACTCCTACCGGTCACTCCCGTTCACAGCCGCTCAAAAACGAGGAAAAAGTGAGAAAAACGAAGTCTGGCCGAGCCCAGGCTATATATAGCCGGCAGGGTTACGGCCGTAACCGGCATTCGTCAAAATCTACCTAGTGCCTGCCGATAGCTTACGGCCGTAACCGACAGGGCCTTACGGCCATAACTCAGAACTTACGGCTGTACCCGGCAGGTCCTTATGGCCGTAACCGACATTCGTCTGAACACTGCATGGCACCCCTACGGCCGTAACCGGCACCTTACGGCCGTAACTCGGCCAGGCCAGGCCCTGCTCCGGCCGTGACTCGGCCGTGGCCACTCTGACGGCCCGGACAACCCCGAAACCCGAACCTGAATATAAACCGAAGATATGATTACGAAGTACTCGCAAAGACGAATCTAAGAGCTAAGAGAACACACGATTCCGACCACCCGAAGGCTTGAAATTCGACAACGAAAAGTAATTACCCCAAACTTTGGGAAATTACGAAAACGGCCCAAAACATCTGAAATACACGATACACGATTGAAACACCAACCCAAAGCTCGCAACATGAATAATAACATTAAATGAACTTAGGAAAAACTCGAAACAACAGTTTCGGACGAGATTCGCAAGAATCGAACTCAAGTGCGGAAAAGTCGCTACGAAGCACGGAACTCAACAAAACAACACCGAAATGAACTCGGATGACAAAAAAGTGCAGAATTAATCATTCTCAGAATGACGAAACGGTCCCAAGCGAGTCGTCAAAACGGACTCTCGCCAAAAAAAAGAAAATTACCGGAAATCGAATTTGCGGATATTACAGAAACCATCGTCGGATTCCACTTCAATGGGTGAAGAAGTAGGGGCAGTAGGGGCTGTCTCAGCTTGCGGACGTTCGAACTGATCGGAGACAGGGGTAACTGTTGCTTCCTGTTCCGAAATGGTTTCTGTAGACATGGGTACAAGAGGGATTGATTCCTCATGTTGTCTCTCAGCTTCCGCCTGCTCCGGCAGAGGGACTGATTCCTCTTGCGGGATGGTGTGGGCTTGGCTGATGGCGATAGGCTCGGGTGCCTGTTGTGAAACTGTTTGTTCCTCCGCGATCGGAGGGACTGATTCCTCGCTATCTTGAACAGTTTCTTGCTGTTGGGGAGGGGACTATTGGTTCGAGGTCCCTTCTCCCTGTTGATGTTGTATCCTAGAGAATTCATGTTCTCTCGTTTCTTCACGGCTCATCCTCAAACCATCTTGGAAGGCGTCGTCGTCATCTGATTCGTGGTCAGATTTAGGACTGAGAGGAATTGTTTCTTCGGACAGAGATTTCCCTTTCTTTCGAGCATCATCTTTGTCCATTAAATGGCTCGAAATCATCTCCTTGCAGCAAAGGTTGTCCCATTAGATCAGGACTTCAATATTTTGAGAGTCTGTCACCTCCAGAACAAACCTTTCTTCTTCACTCCAATCGCTCCAATTGTACAAAGTTTCATACAGAGCAAGCCTGTATCTTTTCCATTGAACAAAACAGTCGTATGCCTGTTCAATTTGCATAGATAGCAAAGTTTTGTTAATGATGGAGTCCGGAGAGGGGCTGCGTTCAGCGCATGGGTCCGCTGTAAGCAAGGGTTCCACTACAGGTGTGGGAGCCTGTATCGGAGAGGGATCCCGTACAGGGGTTGGTACCCTGAGTGGAGATGGATCCCTTACGGGTGTGGGTTCCCGATGTGGCTATTGGCTCCAAAGTGGCAGCCTACTTGCCAGAGTCTTTCAAGTTGGCAAATAACTATGTATCCGTCTCCGCCGCCAATGGCTCGAGATCTATTGTATGGATAGTAGCAGTTTTTTCGTCCGCACGGGTTGCGGCCTGGGGGATTATTTCAGTGGGTTGGGCAGACGAAGGAGCATCTACTGAGATTGCTGTAATCTCTGTAGTCTTAACTTTTGTAATCCTCTTTAGCTTCCTTTTCGGCTTCTCACCAGCAATGGGAGTTTTGCTGTGAGATATCTTCCTTTTCTTTGAAGTCTCCTCGCTCCCGGACTTCGGAGTCATGTCCCTTGGATCAGCAGAAAGGGGCAGAGTTCGGACAAATGGCCTGTTCGCAATCAGATATGTCTTGTTGAAGACGGAGGGCCTGGATCTTCTAATATATTTTTGTCAATTTATTTTCTTCACTTCCTTTACTTGCGGAACACCGCACTTGGTCAGAATATTATTAAGAAACAGACCAAAAGATTTCTTCTGAGAGGCAGGTTTAGAAACTTCTTCCTGCAACCTTTTAAGAACAATCTGGCACCAGTTGACCTTCTCGCAGGACATGATGGCAACCATCATTCGAAATCTCATGTTGGTGCACATCTCGAAAGCACATGTTCTGTTTTCAATCACACAACAACAGAAATCGTGTAAGTAAACAAATGGAAGGCAAAAGCCTTTCTTGTGGCATGAAGCATGGACATTCTCGTCCGATGCTGAACCAGTTTATAGTCCCCAATATTTGGTGAGAATTTATTGAGACCCAAAAGTCTCAAGCTCCTCCATAGATAGGCCATCAGCAGGTAGCCTATACAGGTTTTGCAGCAACTCTTGGTCTACGCAGATCTCTACTCCGCGGATGGTGGCAGAAATGTCAGCGACATTTCCTTCCTCTGAAAGAGAAAAGAAACGAACAGAGGCATTGAGGTAAAATTCCTCAACCATTTGTGCATCATAGCGCTCAGGATTGTGACTTCCAAGGCGATAGAGGCCTTGTTGATGAATCCTCGAAACGATGATCTCCATGGATTCGACATCGTCTCCTTCAGCACGAACACGCTCAACAACCGCAGATCTGGCAAAGATCCTTCCGTCAATGATGGTGGTAGTCTTTTTGAGAGATGGAGAGGAAGTCTGTGATGATTCCATAGTAGTTTCTGGAAGAAAAGTACGTGAGATTCAAATAAAATCGCAGTAAAGTTGTAGTGAAATGTAGGCTGTTTGCTCAAAGACTCGTTTAATTTACAGAAAGCGTAAAGAGTCAAAAGGGGCAAAATCAGTCCTTTTATAGTTAGGCATTGGGAAGATTTAGGATTTCCATACAGTGAACAGTCATATTTAAGGGATGGGAACCGTCGTTTAAAATGAATGAACAAGATGGACTGGGATAACGGGTACATATTATCCATCCGATTTTGAAATGAGAGCGGGTCCACATCTGATGTACCGTCTTCCCTTATTGCCCGAAACGGCGGTGCAAAATTATGAAATAATTTGAAAAATCGCGGTGTTTGAGATAAAATAGTCTAGGTGTCGTGCAAAGCATTTAATGCAAAAGACGTTTGATTTAAAACAGGGCATGTGGACTCAAATCTATTTTGAAATAAATAGAATATTAGAATATAATATTAATTGAATTTTATAGTATGTGCTGTATCCGCGTACACACAGCGTTCCCCCTTAAAAGGTATATACGAGATTCAATTCCATGCAACAACTTTCGGATTAATGCTGTATTCATGGGTCATACTGTATTCCCCCTTAATTATTGCACACGTCAGCTGTAGGATAATTATATGTCTCTTTGTTCCGACAGTGCTGTTCGGACTGTCTGAGTGTACAGATAATTAACGGTGGATACTTTATTCGTGGCTATTACAGCATTCCCCCTCAATTGTTGAGTAAAAGCATTAAAAACTTACAGAGAGTCAGGCTGTAGAAAACCCAATTCTTGTCGAATCATACAGAATCTTGCTGTGCCGAAGATGTCAGCTAACTAGATATCTGTATGAACTTTCTCGATCCGAACATCTTTGTTCTCAACATGATTCCTAATGAAGTGATGCTTCATATTGATGTGCATAGTACGCGAGTGCAATACAGGATTGTGCGTTCTTGCAATTGTACTCATGATATCGCACATTATTGGTGTTTCCTTGGCTCCAATTCCATAATCTGACAACTGTTGTTGCATCCAAAGGATCTGCATACAGCAACTACCAGCAACATAGTATTCCGATTTAGCTATGGAAAGCGAGTTTGCCAATTGCTTCTTACTGAACCAAGATACGAGTCTAGGTCCAAGAAAGTGACAAGTACCGCTTGTAGTCTTCCTATCTATCTTGCAACCTCCGAGATCCGAGTCATTGTAGCCAACCAAATCGAATCCGCCTTCTTTAGGATACCACAGTCCTACATCGATTGTGCCTTTGACATACTTCAGGATTCGTTTGGCTGTTGTGAAGTGTGATTCTTTAGGTGCTACTTGATATCGCGCACACACTCCTACAGCAAACTGGATATCGGGCCTGCTAGCTGTTAGGTACAGGAGTGAGCCAATAAGCTTCCTATAGAGTGATTTGTCAACCGGCTTTCTAGCTTCGTCAGCACTAATTTGCACGGAAGTGCTCATGGGGGTTGACGATGATTTGGAGCTATTTATTCCAAACTTGTTGAGAAGCTCCTTGCTGTACTTTTCCTGGTTGATGAATATCCCTGTAGGCAACTGATTTACCTGCAATCCTATGAAATAACTAAGTTTTCCCATTATACTCATTTCAAATTTACTTTGAATGAGATGAGAGAACCTTTGACATAAATCAAGGTTAGTTGAACCAAATATAATATCATCTACATATATCTGAACCATCAGGAGGTCATCACCTTCCTATATTTTAAATAAAGTCTTGTCCACAACACCTTTCTCGAATCCATTATTGGTTATATACATGGACAGGGTCTCATACCACGCTCTGGGTGCTTGCTTAAGTCCATACAGCGCTTTCCTTATCCTGTATACAAGGTCTCCG
Organism: Orobanche coerulescens; assembly: GCA_033398695.1. Taxonomy (NCBI): domain Eukaryota; kingdom Viridiplantae; phylum Streptophyta; class Magnoliopsida; order Lamiales; family Orobanchaceae; genus Orobanche; species Orobanche coerulescens. The sequence continues at coordinate 85,456,210 of CM065814.1, read as the reverse complement.
CCTTCTGTGTTGACAAACCCTGGTGGTTGTTCAACATAGACTTCTTCAGTAAGTTCTCCATTTAGGAATGCACTCTTGACATCCATTTGATAAATAATAAATCTCGTATGGGCGGCAAAGGTTAAAATATCCTAATGGCTTCTAGTCTGGCAACAGGGGAAAAAGTTTCATCGTAGTCTATGCCTTCTTCCTATCTGTAGCCTTATGCGACTAGACGGGATTTGTTTCTGATAATGAGTCAATTTCCATCCTTCTTGTTTCTAAATACCCATTTGGTTCCAATTACGAATTGATGCGTAGATCTGGGTACTAGATACAATATATTATTTCTTTCGAAACCATTAGGATCTTCTTCCATAAATGTAATCCAATGAGAATTGTCTAGAGCTTCTTTGGTGGAAACAGGTTGAAATTGAGCTAAGAATACAAAGATCGTGCACATATTAACTCTTCTAAGTTCAGCTAGATACTTCCATACAGGAAATGGAGATATCTCATACTCAGGTTCTTCTTGCGCACATAGTACATTTCCTTGTGTACTCTGTATTCTCCTACGGGTAGATACACCATCATCAATATTTCCTATGATCAAATCCTGTGGGTGATCTCTCAACTATCTTCTATCGGGTTCTAATTCGGTATCCCATACTGTATCTTGAGTTGATGTAGTTTCAGCTTCAGCTTGTACAGCATCGGCTTCATCTACTTCTATTATTACAACTGCAGGGTTGATTTCTAAGTCAACGATAGGCCCTATAGGAATTGGTGGATCATCAATGGTGGGTTGTTGGATATTCTGAGTAATATCTTCTACTCCTGTAGGATCATGATGAGGTTTGTCGAATACTACATGTACTGATTCCTCAATTGTCAGCTTCCTTTTATTAAACAGTTATAAGGAGCAACAATGTTTTCTAAGAACAAGTATCCGTTGCCACTAATTGATGATTTATTTGAACAGTTACAAGGAGCAACGGTGTTTTCTAAGATCGATACGAGGTCGGGATATCATCAGTTGAGGAATAAGGAATCCAATGTTCCAAAATCAGCATTCAGAACTCGCTACGGGCACTATGAATTTGTAGTGATGCCGTTTGTTCTCACCAACGCACCTGCTGTATTCATGCAATTGATGAACCGAGTGTTCATAGAGTATTTGGACAAATTCGTGGTCGTATTGATTGATGACATTCTGGTTTATTCCAAGAGCCCGGAAGAGCATGCACAGCATTTGCGGATCATTTTAGACCTTCTGAGAAACGAGGATTTGTACGCCAAGCTTTCTAAGTGTGAATTCTGGCTAAAGGAAGTAATGTTCCTCGGTCATGTGGTATCATCAGAAGGAGTCCGAGTAGATCCACAGAAAATCGAAGCAGTTATGGATTGGAAGTCTCCTAAGAATGTGAAGGAAATCCGGAGTTTCTTAGGACTTGTTGGGTATTATCGGCGGTTTGTGGAAGGGTTTTCCAAAATTACCCGCCCACTTACTCGATTACTGCAGAAAACCCAAAAGTTTGAGTGGAACGATATGTTCCAGACTAGCTTTGATGAGTTGAAGAAGAGATTGACGACGGCACCGATTTTAGCACTCCCACAGGGAACTGGAGGATTCATAGTTTACAGTGACGCTTCGAACCAAGGACTCGGATGTATTGATGTAGAATGAGAAGGTGATCGCCTATGCGTCACGACAACTGAAGCCTTATAAAGTAAATGTAACACCCGCAAAACCATCCGGGATATTACAGCGCCGTGGCCCCCGCGCCGGAACCCACCAGGCTAAAATTCATTTTCAACAACGTTCAAAAACGCCAAAAAGGCCGATGACGGTAATGTTTTCAAATACTCACAAAAGTCATTTATAAAGTATCAAATACCATCATGAAAATATTATTAAAACGTTCATGGACAAAATGCCAAAACTCGGTTTAGGGAATTGGTTTTACAAAATAATCCAAGTTGACGAAGTACCCAAAAAGACATTTCGAAATGTACACACGATTTGGTAAAAATACCGGAAAGACATTTTGAAATATACACACACAGCGAATAAAAATACAGTTCAAAATACACATTTGCAGCGGAAATAAAACAACCAGAAATAAATACTCAATACTCAAAATCATGCCACAACCAGTATCACCCAGGAAGCTCACCCCTTCACGACCGCTACTAGCTCGATCTCCGAGTACCTAAAAATAAAGCCCACGACGGGGTCAACCACAATACTCAACAGTGATATCGATCACATCATCATAAATAATTACATACCAATGTAACAATACTGTAAGAATACTACCAACGTAATCTTACCATCATAACCTTACCAATCCATAGAAATCTATAACAAATCAATCCTTACCATGATCCACATTTCGCATTCTCAAATGACGAAATGAACTCGACAATCATCATCTGTACTGTATTCAAACAATACCAAGAATCCTTAAAATACAATCATAACTCAAAAGGGCGGAAATAATCCAATCTGTGCCAAATCCTGTCCGTCGGATCGCACAATCAAATACTGATAAGAACCAAACATACACAATACATCTGTAGATCAACTACCAAAAAATAATGATAACAAATCCGAAACATCGATGCACAGCCCAAACACTCATACGATCAATAACCAGATCAACCAATACGTCAACTGAGAATATCACCAGCATGACAAACTCCAAGCAAGACCAACAAAGAATCAACGACGACCAGGAATCTCCTCAACATGATCAGCTCCAACATGACCAACAAGGATCAACGATGACCGAGAATACCATCAACATGGTAAATTCTGACACGACCAATAAAAGATCAACAACGACTGAGAATACCATCAACATGGTAAACTCCAACACGAACAAATATAATAGATCTCAAAGAAATAACCTCGACTGTCGAACATACCCCTCGGGCGTATGAACAACCAGTCACAAACCGTCGAACATATCCAATCATACATGGACTATGAACGACCAAAACAATATGGCTCAAAGATGGACATCATAGTGCGCCCAATCCGGAAATGTGTCCGTGCACAAGCCACCCCGTGTATCGATCAAATACACGTGTGGTCTTGTACCTAATTAGTCTCACGAAGTAATCTTCTCGTGTGCACAGCCAAATGTGAGGACATAACCCCATCACACGTCTATATGTGCCCGCCCTGAAAATCCTACACATATCCGATCGGCACGCAGAATGAAACACCCCCAATCCACTCAGGGATATTACACGCCGTAGACCCTCTCCTCGAGGGTCAGGTTGATAACTAAAATCAAACATCTAAACATCGCCTTTAAGGCTAAAATGACTCAGTAGACCGATTTGGTCTTTCAATAATAACATACAACTCAATTCCAAACACATACCCACGCAGGGGTCAAAATACAATAAACTCCCGTACAACGGGGAAAACATACTGCAGTGGAAAAGAAAATACAACTAGACCAATACGACATCAACGGATCCTTGTGTGATTAGTATCGTTCATCTTTCAGCATCCTTCGTGCCGAACCTGTGTTATGCTCCCAAACCTGAATGCAAAAACAGACATCCACCCCCCGAATACTCGAGGGTTAGCAAAACTCTACTGTTTTGCTAGTGCAAGAACAAAGTACAAATACGAGCCATACAATCCACATTCCACGAATAACAATAACCAAGAATCCTCAAAGATCCAAACGAAACAAAAAGTACTTCCCGAGGCATGAGTTTGGTAAAACATTCCAAAACCGAAAGATCACAAATCAAGGGAAACAATTTATAAAACAGTTTAAAATGCCATCCAGAGTTTTAATAGAAAACAATTTAGGATTTCCGAATCCTTCTCTTTCCAAAAATCAACAGGGGTCACAGCCCAAAGGTTTTGTTTTCGAAAATAGGAAACCACCAACAATTTACAGGGTCAGAGCCCAACATCACGTGTCCTCAACGGACATAAAATCAACGAAACATAATCATGCACGTGCATCGCCTAGGACCGGGACGCCACCACAGACATCCCACCCGAGGCCTCGAAGGACCCTCCCGAGCTGGCTAGAGAAACAAATCACACACATCTCACGATTGGATCAATCGCTTGTTGCATCCTGGCCATATGATCGCATGCCATGTGCCACCGTAGATTATCTCAGGCTCTCACGGTTGGATCAATCACTTGTTGCATCCTGACCACATGATCACGTGCCATGTGTCACCGTAGACCTTCAACTATATCCACACATTCACACAAATAACATATCACATCAAGGATATTCAAACAATTCGCCCAGAGACATCAAACACTTAGCAAAACACCACGTCAATCCACAACGCACCGAAATGAAATAATATACGTCCATGTTGCGATATTTCGTTAACGCAAGTGCATGTTATCGTAGATAAGTAATAAAGTGATGAGTGAGTATCGTTCCCACGAGGACTGAATTACTAAGTCCCGATTTTTATGTATTCTAATTTTATTTGAACAGTCGAAAATTGGGTTGCAATTAATAACTAGAGAAAATCAATAATAAACAGAAAAACGATCGCTCGAAGAAAGAAAATCAAATAATGAAAAAGTCTAGGATTGTGAATCCACCTTGGTTTATCCGAATTTGCTATCGATTATCCGAAGTTAATGATTTCCCCAATTTATTGAAGGCGAAGATTGCTAAAATACTCTACCGCCTCTCCCGAGGTCAATAGATTTTTCTAAAGGCGAATAACGCACTCTATCCCTAGGTGAATTAATTCGACAATAGGCAAAAAGCACAAAATCTCCAAAAGGCCACGTAGTTCCTATGAGTATATTCCTATCTCACAGGATAAAACGGTTCTCACCAATAGTTCCTCACCAACTCTCCTCTCCCGATTCGAGTTGCGTAATTAAAACAATCCAATTATTGGCCAGACAATTGAAAGCATAAAAATTGATTGGGAAAACTCAACAGAAAAGGGAATTATATAGATAATCAAAAGCAAATCCGTCAAAACTATGGTTTCATCAAAATCTTAGAACAGGGTTTTAGCCTGACATGCTCAAAGATAAAAATACAGAATTAATGAATGAAAGCATTAAAATCAAACGCAGATGAAGACTCGGATTCCTCCGTTCTTCTGGCTTCCGCCCTCTGCTCTTGGTGTCTTCTGGTTCTTGTCTTCGATTCCTCTCTTCCGCGATAACCCTCCGCCGATTCCAAGATGATCTCCTTATGACCTTAAACCCTTATTTATACTCTCTTTTGCCTCAAAAACGCGTCCATGTAATTAGGTCGAGAACAGGCTCCAAAACGGCCCAGAAACGCGGCACTTTCTGTCAAAACCGCCCCGTGTGCCGCGACTCACTTAATCTGTGCCGCGGCTCACGTGGCACAGCGGGATGCCTGGGCGTTATTTATTTCTTCTGGGCCGTGGCTCACTATACTTGAGCCGCGGCTCAGAGTACAGTTTACTCGGGGCTCGCTGGTCCTCTGCGTGTGCCACGGCCCGCTTGCCTTGTGCCGCGGCCCCAGGCCAAAAATCGCCGTTTTCCCTCGTTTTTCATCGTTTTAGCTTCCGGACTCCAATTTCCTGCAAAACATAAAAGAATAGGGCATTACAAGCTCATTTATGCAGATTTAATTATAAAAAGAATACAAAATAATGATAAATAAGCGTATAAAAATACGCCTAACAAATACCCCCAAACTTGAGCCTTTGCTTGTCCTCAAGCAAAAATAATCAATTTCAAACAAAAGAATATCGTGAATAATCGTGCAACACATAGTGCTCAACCTAATCAATACTATCCTGAAAATCTCAAAGAATAATACAAGTATTGTAATAGTGAGCCACATTCAGGACACTGATTCCACAAAGTAACCAATTTCAGTCATAATCAATTGTTCATAATGAAAATCAAGCTCAAAGATTAACAAGCGTGAATTTAATCGACCGCCAATATGAGGGTTAAAATAAACAAGCCAATTCGCCCAGTCCCACAGTCTAATGGCAAAAATTCCAAGAGTTTCATCAAAAATAACCCTCGGACAGTGTTCCCTTATATATGATCAATAAATTGAGTCGAGTTGACCACTAGGTTCGGATCTCGGGATATTACATCGGGACAATCCTAGGGTGGAATTCCATTCTCATGTGTTGGGGAACCGTTTGACGTAAAAGACACTCATGGGGCACATGGATGCTTCTAGTTACTAAGTTCCTCTCCACAGCGGAGAAACAACTCGAATAGCTATTCCCGCATGTCCGATTCAAGGTCGCTGTTTTACGCGAGAGTAAACAACGGGTCACGCGAATACCCCCGGTTACTAGGCTCCCTATCATCGGCACATGCGAAATCTCTAAACCACTAGTCTAATCAGGGTCGTCGTTTTACGCGAGAGTAAACAACGGGTCACGTGAATACCCCCGGTTACTAGACTCCCCATCATAGAACAAATAATATCTCGACTTTTGGGAAAAACTGTCCGACTCTAAACTCAAATTAGGTGCCCACACGACTTATGTTACTGGACGACTAGCTACGCGAAAAGTGTAACCAAATGTATAGACGGCGATTTGAAAACACGTATGTCTCCTTTCTTATCTGCTAAGATTTCTACAAAAACGAAAAATTTTCGGACCTAGATGAATACTCAATAGAAATAGATATCACTGACTACAACTCAACTAAAACTCAACCGTTTCTTCAAAGAGAAATCAGTATCATAACATCAGTTTTACACAAAAAGAAGCACGAAAAATTCACGAATGCAATTAAAAACACGACAAGCAAGGCTAGCAACAAAAATAACAAAAAATAATGAAAAGTGCAACCGAATTAGTACAGCAATAATAATAGCAACAGAAAGTAAACCCCCCCAAACTTAGGACGTACATTGACCTCGATGTACACAAAATGTAATATGCAATAAAATAAAAAGGGTCAAGTACTCCCCTACAGTCTGCTCACGAACTGGTGCCGGTGTCGTCCGGCGAGGAGGGTGGTGTGGCTGGCCGAACAGGTGGAATGAATAGCCCGTCCGGTTGCATAATGTGGGCTGTCCATGCTGCAAGGTGCTCCTGGTGGTAGGCATCCCTCGCTGCCAAGCGCCTCGTCACACGCCGGTTGGCCCGGCGGGCCTGCTCTCTCATCTCATCTCGGACGGCAGCAATGATGCTCTCTCTCTCCGTCCGCCTCTCCTCTCTCAGGGCTGCCAGAAGGCTCTCTCTCTCTCTCCTCATCTCCTCTCTCTCTCTCTCTCTCCTCATCTCCTCTCTCAGCCCGTCAAACATCGCCTGCAAGTGTTCTCTGTCGGGCGGCGGGCTGGACTCCATCTGACCGTGCGTCAAAAGAAGAGGCTCGGGGGACTGCTCGTGTGCCTCATCAAGTAGAAATCCTCGCCCCCGAGCGTGTGCCGGTGCTCCTCCCCACTGATCGAAGTGAGAAATGATGCGATGGTCGATCGGGCCCTGGGGGGCTAACATCGGCTCGTCATCTGACCACGTCATCCCCAACTGCCGGCAAAGAGCGCAAATAAGAGAGGGGTGCTTCAGCCCCGTCTTGGCCTCTCCCTGAATACATAGAAGAATAGATCGGACCAGGATAGGAGCCACATCGAATCGCAGCCCAGAGGTGATAGCATATAATGTACGGGCTCGAGAGAGTAAAACAGATCGGATCTGCAAGGTGGGATCTATACGAGCGCAGATGAAATACAACCAAGCTCGCCCGAGCCGACTGAGGCGCGAGCTCTTAAAGTAGAAGGTGGAAGAAGCCGGGGCATGCCTCTCCCAGTCGGAGTCGGGCTGTGTAAGAGTCTCGAGTAGAGCCTCCTTCGTGAGGCTACCCATAACTCGCGTATAAGCCGTCTCATCAACCACAGGCAGCTCAAATAACCTCCGAATAGCAGCTACTGAAAAGTCCACCGTAATGCCTCGGACTACGACCTGAGTCCGAGTATCTAACTGCTGTATCATCTGCCCCGCCCGAATTTGCTTCAACAAAGCGCTCGCATAAAACTCCTGCACAATAGATATCACCGCCGGCTTGGGATGTGCAGCAAAACGGGGCCACCCCATCTCGTCGATCATGGTCAGAAGCTCCCGCCCCGGGGTCAGGGTGAATCCTCTCCGGATCGAGGTCGAGGCGGATCTTTTCATTGAAGATTTTATAAATCTCCGGTCGGAGAATTGGTGCGCCCACTGCCTCGGCTCTCAGACGTTTCTCGAGTGGGGGACGACAAGGCCCCGGCCCTTTTGCTAATCTTTTTGGTTCTAGCCATAGCGAGTCCTGAAAATATAAACACCGGAGTTTACTTACTTAAGCAATAATGAGAATGATATTACTCGGCAAAGGGTATCTAAACATGAATCAAGAGTTGAACGAGCTTGCATCGTTGTGAAGGAAAATTAAAATTGAGCATTTCACGTTTAAAATTGACGTAAGGTTTGGGGTCGCTGTAAATCCAGACGAATTCGTTGCACATAGTTCAAAACATTGACTTAACAAATAATAATTTTTCATTCAAGTATTTCATCAAACACCTTGAAGGCATGAGTTCAAATGAAGAACAATCATTGTAATATCTTGATTCAAACCCCCCAAATAACAATCTCACATCAATCATCATAACAAACGTAATCAATTCATTCGTAATCGAAAAAAAATAATCATCACTAATCAATCGAAACTTCATATTCCCGAATTTTAATAAAACTTTGGAAAAGAAAAACTACAATTTAATCAACATCAAATAACCATACCTTACTTCTCAAACCATGCATCAATAAGGATTACGGGATTTAGGATTACCTGGGTTGGATTGTGGTATGCAAGAGGAAGAAGAAGATGATATGATGTTCTCGGCCGATCGCTTGTGCAAAGAAGAGGGGAAGGAAGTACCTGGGTGTCGGCCGATATGAATTATAAAGCTACCTGGACCTGTTCGAATTCCGAAAGGGAGCCGCGGCACAGCTTAAATGAGCCGCGGCCCAGAGTACAGTTAGCCTGGGTGTGGATGTTATGTCGCCATGTGCCGCGACTCAAAATGCGGGTGCCGCGGCTCAGAGTGTTGATGTGCCACGGCTCACTTGGTACATGCCGCGGCACAGAGTACAGCATCCTGGGCTCATAATTTGGCAATTGGTGTGCCGCGGCTCAGCAGCAACGTGCCGCGGCTCAGGGATCAAGTGTGCCGCGGCTCAGTAAGGTTGTGCCGCGGCACATAGTACAGAAAGTTTAGCCTTCTGGTTCGATTTGTGTGTGCCGCGGCTCACAAGCCTTGTGACGCAGCTCAGGCATAAATTTTTCCCCTGGGGCTTTTTCTGCACAGAATTTTCAAAGGAACACGTCAATAACGAGAGGGATAAGCAAATCAAAGCAAAAATGATGAAAAATAAAAATTCAAAAAATGCAAGAAAATATTGAAACACAAAAATCTACTACTAAAACTCGGGTTGCCTCCCGAGAAGTGCTAAGTTTATAGTCTTCAGCCGGACCTATTAAAAAGTCAGTTCGCTTTTCGCAAACTCCATTTGAACTCCGCCCCGTCCATCGAACTGTTAATATGTGTTTTAAAATTTTGACCATTGGTCTTTAACGATCCGATTTTCGGTTTGGACACCAAATGTTCTTTGCAAAAAGATTTTAACGAAAACACTTTTCCGAAGCACCCATTTTTCACACGACTTGGCGTCCGTTTGACATCCGTCTTAATTTCCTCTTTCACGAACGAACTTATGACAGCATCAGGATTTTTTATTGGTGGATGCATGGTTGATGATGACGACATGTCCACATGCTTGAGATATTCGACTCGTTCTACATTTTTCTTAGAAGTCAGACCCTCTGAAACGGATTCTGAGTTTTTCGACCGGCGATTCTTCCGGTGTGTGTCTTTCGCAACGGTATCCACACTTTCAATTTGCGAGCTCTTCTCAACACCACCTGGACATGGAAAGGATTTAAATACTTGGAAAGTGACATACTCGTCTTGAACCGGTAGAGTGAGTTCCCCTTTTTCCACGTCTATAAGAGTTCGGCCGGTAGCTAAGAATGGTCTTCCCAAAATAATTGGGATATCTTGATCCTCCTCCATGTCGAGCACAATGAAGTAGGCCGGAAATATGAATTTATCAACCTTTACTAAAACATCCTCAATCACTCCCCTCGGATACTTGATAGATCAATCTGCTAATTGCAAGGAGATTGTCGTCGGTTTTGCCTCCCCAATTCCTAGGTTATCAAAAATAGACAGAGGCATGAGATTAATACCAGCGCCGAGATCGCACAACGCCCTATCAAAGGAGAGGTTTCCTATGGTGCATGGTATGTTGAAGCTTCCTGGATCCTTCAATTTTGGCGGAAGCTTTTTCTGAAGAATCGCGCTGCACTCCTCCGTCAATGCGACTGTTTCATACTCCTCGAGTTTTCTTTTGTTTGATAAGATCTCCTTCATGAACTTGATATAGCTTGGAATTTGTTCCAACGCATCAGCAAATGGAATATTTATATGAAGCTTCTTGAAAACGTCGAGAAACTTGGAGAATTGCTTGTCCACCTTTTTCTGTTGTAATGGCTGCGGAAACGGGAGGGGTGGTACATATGCTGTATAGGATTATCCGGAAACAGTATCGAGGGTCTCAAATTTTGTGACTCCTCACTCACCGAGTTTTTCTTCTCCTCATTCTCACTTCTATTTTCGTTCCTCTCGGGCTGCTCGCACAATTCTTTCCCACTTCTCAATCCAATGGCATTGACACTCTCTCTGGGATTTGTTTCGGTCGTACTCGGCAAGGTACCTTCCGGGCGAGCTGTTAATACATTAGCAATCTGGCCCAGTTGGACTTCCAAGTTGCGTATAGAAGCGGAATGGTTTTGCAAGGTCGCTTCCGTACGAGCCATGAACTGATTCGTGTTCGCTGCCAATTTCGCCATTGCTTCCTCTAGAGAAACTTTTGGAGCGGGAGGAGGTTGCTGTTGGTGTTGAGCGAACGGAGGCTGGTTCGAGTTTTGTCCGTTTGTCCATGAGAAGTTAGGTTGATTACACCATCCCGGATTATAAGTGTTGGAGTACGGATTATTTTGTCGATTCCCGTTTCCTACGAACTGAGCTTGTTCAATTGGGGGCTGCTCGAAAGGGTTTCCGAGTTGGCACTCTACGCTAGGGTGAGATCCGTTACACCAATTACAAGATTCAATGGTATCGGGGGAAGGAGCATGCGAAAATGCCTGAAGTTGCTGAGTTAGTGCTGCGACTTGGGCCGATAATGTAGAGATCGGATCATTATTCGAGATTTCCATAACTCGCTTTGGATTTACTCGTTCGGACGGCCATTGATAAGCATTTGCGGCCATAGCTTCCAACAAAGAGTGTGCTTCAGCCATAGTTTTTCCCATTAAGGCTCCTCCAGCGGCTGCATCCACGAGAGTGCGTGTAGAGGCACTCAATCCATTATAGAACGTCTGAATTTGCAGCCAGTCCGGTAGGCCGTGATGTGGGCATCTCCTTAGCAAATCTTTGTATCGCTCCCACGCCTCGTGAAGCGACTCCATATCAAATTGCCCAAAGGTAGTGATCTCGTTCCGTAACCTCGCCGTCTTTGATGGTGGAAAGAATTTGGCCAGAAAGGCTTGCGCTAATTCTGCCCATGTCGTGATCGAGCCCGGTGGTAAAGAGTTCAACCAAAATTTTGCTTTGTCCCTCAAAGAGAAAGGGAAAAGCCTTAGACGAATAGCATCACCGGTGACACCGTTGTTTTTGAAGGTGTCACAAATCTCGAGAAAAGAGGCAATGTGTGCATTGGGGTCATCGTTCGGCAATCCACGAAACTGGCTAGCTTGTACCATCTGAATTATAGCCGGCTTGATTTCGAAGTTGTTCGCCTGAATTTTCGGATGCCGAATCCCCGAAAAGTTCGTGTTGATTTGCGGCATAGCATAATCGCGGAGTGCTAATGCCGGTTGAGCTTGCTGCACAAGATTATCTGCTCCGTGATTTTCGATATTATCGGCCATGGTGACTGTGGTCGGTGACTCTCGTTTCTCCTTTTTGTTTCTCCGAAGAGTGCGCTCGAGTTCGGTATCCAAAGGTAGTAGGCCTTCGTTACCGAATTTTCTCATGCACTATCCGAAAAATCCTGAAAGGAAAAACAAACAATAAAATAAAATAACACAAAAACAAAAAATGTTCAAACTAAGACTAGAAATACTGATATCCCTCACACTATGCCGCAAGTGCATGGTGTCAACAAGTAATAAAGTGATAAGTAAGTTATCGTTCCCTCGAGGACTGATTTCACTAAGTAAGAAAATATAATCGACTCGTAATTTTATTTGAAGAACAATTATAGAGAATTTATTACTAAACTAATTGCAGAAAAATAAATAATAATAGGAATAATAATAATAATAATAATAATAAGGGTGTAGGATTATGATTTTCACCTCAAACAATCCGGAATGATTTTTATTCAATTCAATTCACTTTTATTCAATTGATTGTAAGCCAGGAATTCCTAAATTATTCTAAAGCCTTTCCCAAGGTCGATAGAAAATACTACGGATTATTAACTAGATATATCCCTATTCGAATTAGATAATTAGTAGCTGAAACAGTTCAAGAATCCCAACAATAAATAGGCTTCATAATTCGCATGAGTATATTCCTATCTCACGAAAATTATGATTCCTCTCACAAGAACTATGCCTAAATTTCATCTCCCGAATCCATAAAGACATTCAAAACAATTCAACTGTTGGCCAGACAATTAAAAAGCATTAAGAACAGTAAGAAGAATCCAATTCAATATAATAACGAATGAATTGAAATAATAATAAATAAATCAAACCGTCATGTAAACGGCTACAATCAAAATCCTACTCGACTAGATCTAGAAACTATGATGCGGAAAAATTAAGAAAAACCATAGGGATCCGTGGTCTTGTCGTCGCCCACAAATCTCCTATTTCTGTTACTCTCTATCTATCGATGCTCCCTTCTGGATCCTCCTCCCCAATTTTCAGCCCTTTAATGCTTATTTATAACTGTTATCAGCCTTCAAAATGTGTCCGTGTGATTAGGTCGAGAACAGGCTCCAAAACGGCGAAGAAACGCGGAAGGCTCATCCAAAACCACCCTGTGGGCCGCAGCTCACTTAATCTGTGCCGCGGCCCCTACTGCTCAACGCCGGATGCCTGGGCGCATATTTTCCTCCTGGGCCGCGGCTCACTTAATCTGTGCCGCGGCTCACGGTACAGTGGGTTCTGCGCTTGCTGGTCACCTGCGTGTGCCGCATCCCGCTTCCCTTGTGCCGCGGCCCTGTGCCAAAATCGCTGCTTGCGCCCGTTGGCTGCTCGAGCTTCCGGACTCCAATTTCCTACAAAACATATAAGAATAGTGCATTAAAAGCTAATTTATGCATATTTAGGCTCAAGATGGATATAAAATAATGATAAATAAGTGCATAAAAATACGCCTAACAAATACCCCCAAACTTGATCCTTTGCTTGTCCTCATGCAAAAAATTATCAATTTTAAACAAAAAGTATCGTGAATACTCGTGCAAGTCCGTAGTGCTCAACTTAATCAATACTATCCTGAAAATCTCATAGAATAGTACAAGTATCGTAATAGCGAGTCACATCCAGGACACTGATTCCACTAAATAACCAATTTCAGTCCTAATCAATCGTTCATGAAGAAAAACAAGCTCAAAGATTAACAAGCGTGAATTTAACCGACCGTCAATATGAAGGGTTAGATTAAACAAGCCAATTCGCCCAGTCCCACAGTCTAGTGGCAAAATTCAAGAGTTTCATTATCAAAATTACTCATAGGACAGCAGTCCTTATGTATGATCAATAATATGATTCGAGTTAACCACTAGGTTTCGGCTCTCGGGATATTTCATCGGGATGATCCTAGGGTGGATTTCTATTCTCATGTATCGGGCAACCGTTTGACGTAAAAGACACTCATGGGTCACATGGATGCTTCTAGTTACTAAGTCCCCCTCTACATCGGAGAAAAAACTCGAATAGCAATTCCCGCATGTCAAGGTTGCTGTATTACGCGAGAGTAAACAACGGGTCACGTGAATACCCCCGGTTACTAGGCTTCCCATCATCGATAATGCGATATTTCTAAATTATTAATCTATTCAGGGTCGTCGTTTTATGCGAGAGTAAACAACGGGTCACGTGAATACCCCCGGTTCCTAGATTTCCCATCATAGAACAACTCATATCTCGACTTTTTGGAAAAACTGTCCGATTCTAAACTCAATCTAAGTGTCAACAAGACTCATATTACTGGATGACTAGCTACGCGAAAAGTTTAACCAAACGTATAAACGGTGATTTGAAAATACGTATGTCTCCTTTCTTATCTGCTAAAATTTCTACAAAAACGATAAAATTGCGCACCTAATTGAATACTCAACTGAAGCAGATATCGCTGACTGCAACTCGACCAAAAGTCAACCGTTTCTTCCAAGAGACATCGATCGTAACATCGCTTTACACACTAAGCACGAAAAATTCACGAAAAAATCACGTTTGAACAAAACCATCAACAGCATGCAAGGACAATAAAGCAATCGCAATTTATACCCAAGAAAAATTAAGAAAATTATCGCATGCTTGAACTTATTCCACTACATATAAAATCAACACTAAAATTCATGTGAAAATAAAAGAGATAAGGAAAAGTGGAACTTATTCCAAATGTCTTGTAGAACGCCAGCACATGTCTGAGTGGAATCGTCTGTCAATCCATGCTTCAAATAATGCTCAACATCACGAGGGACCCCCAAACTTAGTCTCTAGTCATGAAATAACTGTAGACATTAAGTCAAGAAAGACTAGAATATGAAGGATAATAAATCATTGGGGTAAAACAAAATTTTAGAGAAATCAGGGCCACAAGAATACACGAATCCAAATGAAATAACAAAACAAAGAAAAAAAAAATCAAATAAAAACAACTATCTAAAAAGCAAGTAAAAATGATGGGTTGCCTCCCATCAAGCGCTCTATTTTACGTCTTGAGCACGACGTGGCAAAAAGAATTTAACGTGGATTCTTTCTAGGGAGATTTCCAAAAGCCCCCTTCTTGCAATCTATAAGCCTCTTATTCCATAAGGGAGGCTTTGGTTCATGCCCGGTTGCCAAAAATAATGAGTAAGAATAATTATGCGGACAACCAAAAAATAATGAAAGAATATAATAATTGTAAGGCACGAAAAAATAAGCAGAGTTCCAATGGGTGAATAATAAAGACTTATCATGAACAACCTCATTAGAACTCAAAGAATCAGCCTCAACAAAATCAAAAGTAATGGGGTCAATCGCTCCCATTATGGATTTAGGAAAGATTATGCGTGGCACATTTAATAAAACTTTAGGCACAAAAGTGTTCACCTTATTAGTCGAAGTTTGATGACAATTTAATGAAATTTCTTTGGAAACCTCATCAATGTAAACTTCTTCTACAAGTTCATCACACTTTATGTAATTATCAGGTGCTGGGGGATCGACCCTAAAACTTAGCATGTCTTTCTTCTCAACCTCCCCCTCAACTTCACTACTAAATATATGAGCTGGAAAATAACCATAGTGAATCTCAAGACCACGACGTGCACATTCTCGCTCAAGAGGGGTACTATCAGGATTTTTGAGAGCGTCTACACATTGTTCAAGCATGGTCTTTTGTTTTGAGGGAGGGGGCTGACTTACCCTATTAGGCAAATTATTAAGATTATCGAAATTTATGAAATACCAAGGGTCAAGATAATCAAAGGAAAAAATAATGAAGAAATAAAAATATAGATACAAAAAAAAAAGAAAAGATTCAAATTAAAATTAGAGTCGCTTGGTATTGATATTAGCGAAAAATCAGTCCCCGGCAACGGCGCCAAAAAACTTGTTGCGATATTTCGTTAACGCAAGTGCACATTATCGTAGACAAGTAATAAAGTCATGAGTGAGTATCGTTCCCACGAGGACTGAATTACTAAGTACCAATTTTTATGTATTCTAATTTTATTTGAACAGTCGAAAATTGGGTTGCAATTAATAACTAGAGAAAATCAATAATAAACAGAAAAATGATCGCTCGAAGAAAGAAAATCAAATAATGAAAAAGTCTAGGATTGTGAATCCACCTTGGTTTATCCGAATTTGCTATCGATTATCCGAAGTTAATGATTTACCCAATTTATTGAAGGCGAAGATTGCTAAAATACTCTACCGCCTCTCCCGAGGTCAATAGATTTTTCTAAAGGCGAATAACGCACTCTATTCCGAGGTGAATTAATTCGACAATAGGCAAAAAGCACAAAATCTCCAAAAGGCCACGTAGTTCCTATGAGTATATTCCTATCTCACAGGATAAAACGGTTCTCACCAATAGTTCCTCACCAACTCTCCTCTCCCGATTCGAGTTGCGTAATTAAAAAAATCCAATTATTGGCCAGACAATTGAAAGCATTAAAATCGATTGGGAAAACTCAACAGAAAGGGAATTATATAGATAATCAAAAGCAAATCCGTCAAAACTTTGGTTTCATCAAAATCCTAGAATATGGTTTTAGCCTGACATGCTCAAAGATAAAAATACAAAATTAACGAATGAAAGCATTAAAATCAAACGCAGATGAAGAATCGGATTCCTCCGTTCTTCTGGCTTCCGCCCTCTGCTCTCGGTGTCTTCTGCTTCTTGTCTTCGATTCCTCTCTTTCGCGATAACCCTCCGCCAATTCCAAGATGATCTCCTTATGACCTTAAACCCTTATTTATACTCTCTTTTGCCTCAAAAATGCGTCCGTGTAATTAGGTCGAGAACAGGCTCCAAAACGGCCTAGAAATGCGGCACTTTCTGTCAAAACCGCCCCGTGGGCCGCGGCTCACTTAATCTGTGCCACGACTCATGGGGCACAGCGGGATGCCTGGGCATTATTTATTTCTTCTGGGCCGCGGCTCACTATACTTGTGCCGCGGCTCAGAGTACAGTTTACTCGGGGCTCGCTGGTCCTCTGCGTGTGCCGCGGCCCGCTTGCCTTGTGTCGCGGCCCCAGGCCAAAAATTGCCGTTTTCGCCCGTTTTTCATCGTTTTAGCTTCCGGACTCCAATTTCCTGCAAAACATAAAAGAATAGGGCATTACAAGCTCATTTATGCAGATTTAATTATAAAAAGAATACAAAATAATGATAAATAAGCGTATAAAAATATGCCTAACAGTCCACACGCAATACCAAGTGCAACATCAACACCAAACATGTCCATAGGATTCACATAGTCATTTACAAGATACACCATTCACAATACACACGCGTTTTGAAAACAAGCCTTTAACAAGGCTAACCCGAATCTTCGAAAGTTCAATGCAAATGACCAACAAACACATTTAGACGATCACTAATTATCATATCCACAAAACAAGAAAAGTATGGGCAAGGTACTTGCCTCGAGTAATCACAACGTGAAGAATCGACCGAAGTAGGTTGGCACGAACCGACCACGAACCCGCCGACTCCACCGAACGCTAACCCACTACAATAAACTACGGACCCAAAGTCGCTGAATTCAAAGTACCAACGACGAAAGTTCAATGGTTTCCCCCATACAGCCAAGAACGCAAATCGACCAACCAAAACATGAAAAGGGAATTCCAAACCGAAATATGGATATACAATCCATGGGATATGTTTAACAACATCATTTAACAACAATCGGTTCATCAAAAACGGATGGAAGACGAAATTAAGAACAAATCCGCCAAAAAGTCAACTCTAGGGATTCAAGAAAAATATCTTGATTCGGTGAAGAACAATGGATTAGATGATGTTATAATCACCTAGGATACTCCAAAACACCTTGGATGGAGTAGAAACCGGCCAGGAACCCAAGCCCTAGTTGTAGCGACCACTTTTCAAAATGTCCTTTTAAAATAATTTCAAGGGAGATTTAATACCCTTAAGAAAAAAAAAATATACTTGAATAGTTGCAGCGGAAATTGAAATAAAGTCAACCATTTCGCAAGTAAATAAAAATAAATTCTCAACATTTCAAACATCCATAATATCCAACATGATATTGAATCCAAAGTTAAAACTTTAAATGAACGAAATAAATAAATAAAAAAAAGCTGATAATTATTATTATCCTGCCACGTCTTTGCCCGCCACGCCAGACTCCTCAACCTGAAAGGTTTAAATAATGGGGTGAGCTTTCAACTCGCTCAGTGAGGAGGGAACGCTTTGTTAAATTTAAATACATATATGTTGCCAAGTAGATATGACACTCCTGAACCTGGTGATTGCCCGGGGGCCATTCATATGCGAACTTTGTGCATACTGCCTACTACTCATTGGAGGCTACAACGTAAATAATATGCAAACTTTGAGCACATTATGCCTACTACTCATTGGAGGCTACAACGTTAATAACATGCAAACTTTGAGCACATTATGCCTACTACTCATTGGAGGCTACAACGTTAATAACATGCAAACTTTGAGCACATTATGCCTACTACTCATTGGAGGCTACAACGTAATTAATATGCAAACTTCGAGCATATAAATGTTTGGCAAGAAACAAACATATATACAAGTAACATCATGCATTAAATAAAACAAGCGTAAAATCCCCACCTCGAAATACGATGATGATCCTTGAAAATTTGAGATGCGAATGCAGTTCAAGTCCTAGGCTCCAAGTCCTCGTCTCCTAAAATAAAAATTAAATTTTAATATTATTATAGCTCCCAAAATAAACTAATATAAATTATTAAATTTATAATTAAAATCTACAGTACAAGGGATATGATTAAAATAATAGAAACTGTCTGGGGATCGTATTAAAAAGATTAGAATGACTCGGATTAATCTGAAGAAACTTAAAATTAAAGGCTGAAATTGAAATATACTAAAATTCTGATTGGGGTCAAATCGAGAAGTTTAGAATTCTGAGGGACTGAAATTGAAGAATTATAAGTAAGTTGGGTCAATTTGATAATACTAGAAAATTATTGGATATAAATACCCTAGCCCTAATAACCGGCCGACATATTCCATTCATTTCTCCTACAGCCGATCGGCCATCCCTCTCTCTTTCCCACTCTAAAACCCATCCCTCTCTCCTCTGCATCCCACCGATCAAAAACAAAAAAAAATCATGGAGGAGAAAAAAAAACTTCATCTCACTCTCTTATCGGCCGAAACCCTCTCCCTAAAACCGATCAAAAAAAATTGACCCCTTTTTCGATCTAAAAAAAATAACTGAACACATGAAACATGAAATCGATTGGAAACGAATGAAGGTGGGCGACCGTATCGGGTTCATTTTCTGGGTCGGGCCTAACAAGGTGGTTAGGGCTAAGACGGGTTTGATGGGTTTGTCCCCGACCCGAATTTGGTTCCAGTGTTTTCCGAGCTGAAGGTAAAAATTCTTGTGTGATAAAATTTATTTTTTCTAGAGTTTACATAGTTTTGGTCTGAACGGGCTTTTCTCGGCTCATGGAGGCGGTGGCGGAGGACCTCGTCTGAAGGGCAGAAACTACCCGGAAGTCAGGGCTGGAAGGTGGAATTTCTGATTTGGGTTTGGAGGTTACTGAGTTCGTTTCTTTTTTTTTTTTTCAAGAAGGGACGATGGGAGTTTTGGTTTCATAGATTCGATTTCTTGTGTATAGGATTGAAAAATGTAGAAGGAGGAGAAATTTACGGTTTACCTTACAAATGAAGATGATGATGATGATGATGATTGCAGAACTGGAAAGAAAATACGATCTGGGGGTTCTGGACGATTGCAGAAAGGAGAAAATATATCTTTGTATTATTGTGTTCACCTTTCATGATTCCCAGTTTATATTGTACTGGAAGAATTTCAAGAGCACTCATAATTGTGTCACAAATGCTGAGCATTTATTGTTTTGATTTGAAAGGTTTAAGAAGAAATGAATAGAAATGAAATTGCAGAACGTTTCGTGGAAGAGACAAATGGTCTTGGCCAACTAAGATGATAATTGGGATGAAAAGTAGATATTTAAACAATTGGGTCAACTTATTAAATTGGGACTAAAATAAAATATATTTATTAATTGGGTCATTAAGAGATTCAGGATAATTTATTAAAAAAATAGATATTGTTCGACTATAATAATACGAGAGCTTGGACTTGAGCCTGGAGTATAAATTAAAATCATGATATGCAAATAAGGAAAATTTGACCTTATTTAAATAAATAAAATGAAATTCGTAAATAATTTGTTGGACATTTAAAATTATTCATGTGCTTTCTATAAATTATAAAATAAATGCATGTGTGAAAATCGGGGCGTTACAACCTACCCCTCTTAAATAAATTTTCGTCCTCGAAAATTAAATCATGCACCTTCAATGGTAAACGTCGGATACTTAGAACAAATCTCCTCTTCACGTTCCCAAGTCGATTCGTTCGGTCCATGACGGCTCCATTGAACTTTCACCAGTTTAACCTCTCTGTTTCGTAACCGATGTACCTTTCGCTCCAAAACAGCTATAGGTACCTCCTCATAAGTCAGATTCTTGGCTACATGTAACTCCTTGAAATTGCATACATGACCAAGATCATGTACGTATTTTCTCAACGTGGAGACGTGAAAGACATTGTGCACTCCTGATAATTCCAACGGCAATGCCAAGCTATAAGCCAGATCACCAACACGATCCAAAATCTCAAATGGTCCGATATAACGTGGTCAGAATTTTCCTTTTACCGAATCGGATCACTCCTTTCATCGGTGCTACCTTTAAGAACACCTTTTCTCCAATCTCAAATTATATATCTTTCCTTCGTTTATCAAAGATAAGACTTCGTCGATCCCGGCGCCTTAATCCTACTTCTGATCTCGGCTATCTTCTATACAGTCTGCTCGATCAATTCTGGTCCCAAAATCTTTCCTTCTCCAACTTCACTCCAATAAAGAGGCGATCGACATTTTCTTCCGTACAGAGCCTCATACGGGGCCATTTGTATAGTCGCTTGGTAACTATTGTTATAAGCAAACTCTACTAACGGCAAAATATTTTCCCAATTCTCACCAGTATCAAGAACACACGCCCTCAACAAATCTTCGAGTGTTTTGATAGTCCGCTCAGAATGACCATCGGTCTGCGGATGATATGCAGTACTGAAATTCAACTTAGTTCCCAATGTAATCTGAAGACTCTTCCAAAATTTCGACGTAAATCGCGGATCTCTGTCCGAGACGATCGACACTGGAACACCATGTAACCTCAAAATCTCATGAATGTAAATCTTCGCATATTGTTCCATTCTGTAAGTCATCTTCACAGGTAGAAAATGAGATGACCTCGTCAAACGATCTACTATCACCCAGATGGCGTCGTTCTTCCTCACAGTTCGTGGCAGACCAACCACGAAATCCATTGTGATATGCTCCCATTTCCATTCTGGGATTTCCAACGGTTGAAGTAAACCTCCCGGCCATTGGTGTTCTGCCTTCACCTGCTGACATATCATACACCTCTCCACAAATACATCAATGTCCCGTTTCATTCCTCTCCACCAAAAGAATTTCTTCAGGTCGTGGTACAACTTTGTACCTCCCGGGTGAGCGGAATATTGTGCATTATGAGATTCTTCAAGGATTTGCCTCCTAAGGGATGGGTCCTTAGGAACACACAACCTCCCATCGTAAGTTAAAACGTCATCTGCGGCAATGACAAATTTCCCAATACTCCCATCTTGTGTTCGATCTTTCATCTTACACAAGAACTTATCACGTGGTTGAGCCTCCTTAATCTTATCCCTCAAGTTTGGTTGCAAGACCAAAGATGATAAGATTGCTTTCGAACGTTTTGAAGACTCTATTTAATATAAATATAGTATATACCCAGAAACCCTAAACATATTATCCTATTTTCTGAACCCTCTCACTATCGCCGCCTCCCTCTGACTCTCTATCTCTACTTTCATCTCACTTCCACGGAGATTCAAAAGAAAGACATTGATTCGTTCCATCAGTTCCTCTGTTAAAGAAAGCAGCAAGCAAAGACTTTCATCTCGCAGTCAGCGCCACCAGTCCACCATCACCCAATCGATGAAGTGTTTCATGTGAATCAGAAGTGTTCTCATCTTCTGATATCAGCTTCCCTTTTCGATTTCGAATTCGTCTCGACATCATAGGTTACAAACAACAGCTTCCCTTTCCGATTTTGAATTTCGAATTTGTTATTTGCTTAATCTTAGATGCTTAATATGAGTTTGTGTAATCTGTTTTGCTTAATCTGATTTTCTTAATCTGTTTTGCTTAATTTGAGATGCATAATCTGAGTTTGTTTTAAACACATGACGGCTGCATATATGGAAGAAACACGAGAGAAGTTGGCGAGAATAGAACTTGGTAATTATTCTTACATAATTACAAGTTTATAATTTTACAAGTTTATAACTCAATACTACTGTTTTTACTTTTTGGTTTGTAGATGAACTGCAAAGTGGTGAAGAGATTCACATGGATGAGGATTAAAGATTGGTGTTTTGATTTTTAATGGTTGTAACTTGTAATAAACTATTTCGGACTTTCTATTTTAGTTTGATGGTGTTTATTGTCCTGGTTGTAACCGTAGCTACTCCAGGAGGAATGGTTGTTTTTTTACTTTGATGGTGTTTATTGTTCTAGAGGCTGGTAGAATTAGGAATGGTTATTTGTTTGTTTGATGCGCTATGGTTTCTGGTAGTAGTCTTTATATTTTAGTTTGATGGTGTTTCTTCCTTATGCCTTATGTGTAATGAAACTTGAAAAAGAGCCCTTGCTTCTTGGTCGTGAGAAATGATCTTTCACTGGAGGAAGACTGCCGTTCAGCTAGTTGCTAAAAAAAAATTATAAACTTGGTAGTTATAACTTTTAAGAGTTTTTTTGAACTATTTAAGTTGATTTTGGTGTTTTTGATTAGTTATAAATGGCTTAAAAGGAATCTGTTTTTCGTTACATTTGCTGG
Organism: Orobanche coerulescens; assembly: GCA_033398695.1. Taxonomy (NCBI): domain Eukaryota; kingdom Viridiplantae; phylum Streptophyta; class Magnoliopsida; order Lamiales; family Orobanchaceae; genus Orobanche; species Orobanche coerulescens. The sequence goes on along the minus strand of CM065814.1, from coordinate 85,433,238 downwards.
AAAATGGGTTAAAAACCAAAACCCACGGGTTTAAACCCAAAATCCATGAGCGTATGGGTTGAACCCGAGAAACCAAAACCGAAACCAAAACCGACCAGAACCCGAGAAACCGAAACCGATCAGAAACCGAACTCATTGGGTTCTAAAAACCAAAAACCGAATTTAGCGGTTTGGGTTCGGTTTTGCCCCAAAACCGACCCAAACCGACCCATGCTCAGCCCTACCAGAATCTAAAATATATCAAGCCGAACGGTTCAGTCCGATTTGCCGAAGCCTAATGGTTCGGTCTGGGATGGGAGGAGTTTATGTCTTGGGCCAAGGCCCCTCGAATCGAGCCGAACTGTTCGGTCCGATTCGCCGAATCCTATTTTATGAGGTTCGGCTCTACGTTTGGTGCTCCGAATCAAGCCACGAATCGAGCTTTTTCGAGCCAAATCCATTGAACCGAATCGAACTTTTAGATTTGTTCACAGCCCTAGACCTCACAAATACTACACAGTTTTGGGCCTGAGCCGACACTACCAAAAAAAGTACTTTAGCCGACGACCCGAAAAAAAACGGCCGACGACTATAAAGTGTCGTCGGCTAAACTTCGCACTTTAGCCGACGACTCGAAATACCGTCGGCTAAAGGGTTTTAGCCGACGACCTCCACCAAGTCGCCGGCTAAAGTTCGAAATAGTCGTCGGCTATATTAAGGAGGTTTAGCCGACGACCGTGACAACGTTTAGCCGACCGAAAAGAAAAAAAATAATATATTAGCCGACGACCTAGATCTAGGTCGCCGGCCAAACTCTTCCGAAAAAATTAATAATAATGTAATGGTTTAGCCGACGACCTAGATCTAGGTCGTCGGCTAAACCCTTTTTTAAAAAATAATATACTTTAGCCGACGACCTAGATCTAGGTCGCCAAACTCCTTCCGAAAAAATAATAATGTAATCGTTAGCCGACGACCTAGATCTTGGTCGTCGCCAAACACTTTTTAAAAAAATATACTTTAGCCGACGACCTAGATCTAGGTCGTCGCTAAACTTCTTCCGAAAAAATAATAATGTAATGGTTTAGCCGACGACTACCAAAAAGTCGTCGGCTAAACCTTGGCCGATTTAATATCGGCCGACGGTTTTTTATCCGACGATCGGGGTTTAGCCGACGACTTTGACCTTTAGCCGACGACTTAGAGTCGTCGGCTAAACCCCCGATTTTGGTAGTGCGAGTCCTAAATAAGAGTAAAACTATTATACGCTTTCTTTTTGTTTCCATATTTAAATTATAATTTTTTTTCTTAATATTTTGTTTAGTCTAAAATGTGTTCATATAAAATATATTATTTTTAAAATATTTAATTTATAATATTCTAGTTTTTTATTAAAAATATGAAAGGTCTTAAAATGTATTTATTTCTTAAATATATTCTTAATCTCATGTTATAATGAATTGTCATTTTCAAGTGAGAATTATCATTTCAATATCTATCAGTAAGCAATGTATTGAAGTTTGTAAATGATGTTTTGATCTCTACGGAACAAAAGTAAAAATGTGGTTAGATGTGATGGTAAATAATATTTTCTCTGTTAAGTAATATAAGTCATTTTAGATACTTTTGTCAAAATGTAAGTCACTTTTTTTTTTGGTATTAAACGAGGGCGAAAAAACCTAAAGAAGGAGATCAGCAAATTACATGACGGGGGATAAACATACCCACAATATCAGAGAGTACAATTGATCCCACACTTGGAGAGCCATGCTAAAAAATATTCAAATTCTCCACTTGTCGACAAGCAATAGCAGCTAACTCGTCCGCACACCGGTTTGCTTCCCTAAAGACATGAGAGAATTTAACCTCCCACGTAAGCTTCAACAACTTTCGAATCTCACGAATAATACCACCACCAAAGATATGGTCACCGTCTGAATCCTGGATCACCTAGCAAGCAACTTTAGCATCTACATGGACAAGAACTTTCCTCAAATTTCTAGCCCAACAAAACTTAAGTCCCTCCAAAATACCCCACAGTTCTGCCACTAAAGCATTACAAGTACCAATATACTTGGAAAAACCACATATCCAATTTCCCAAATGGTCACGAATCAAACCACCACAACCAGCCACACAACCATTATTCGTCACGGCACCATCAATATTAAGGCAGTACCACCCAAGAGGAGGTGGACTCCATCGGACATCACACCATCGCGTCTCATGCGATTGTAAGAAGGCACTGGCAGAAGAGGCCAACATATAATCCTTAGCCAATTTCATTACTAACCTCCACGGTCTATAGGAGTCTGATGAAAGACTGATCATGGGCTTCCTTATTTCTACAACTCCATAAACTATGGCAAGCAATTGCCCAAATACTCATTCAACTAAGGTCACCCGAAACACCAACATTACTCAACACGTACAGGTGCAGTGGGAGAGCCAGCACAGGACGGACACGAGCTTGTGGGCAGTATTGATATCATGCATTATTTTGAGTCGGTGGTCGTAAGGTCATGGTCAAAGTCGTGTTTTGGTTTTGTACTCGCGCGAGTACTGTCCGGTGTTGTATGTCGTGTCATTTTCGATGGTTAATGATGTTGTATTTTAGTTGTGAACGGTTGTATTGGTTATGATCCTATGGGATGATATGCTGTTCGGTATTGTGATGTATGTCATATTAAAGTTGAAACTGGTTTTAAATGCATGAATGTTCCGGTTTTGTTGTAGTTCAATGTGTTTTATTTTGGTCTAAAGCCTGGTAGGTTCTCCAAAAAGGATCTACAGCGCTGTAATATCTCCGTAAATCGCGGGGGTGTACAGAATATGGTATCGGAACTTAGGTTTATGGATACCCTGACTGCCAGTGTTTTGGGTTCATTAAAGTGAGTCGGTTGTTGTCTACGATATCATTGGCGTGCTACCATTCCATGTTTCCTGTGCTGGAAGACTCTTCGGAGGTTGATTGTTTCTTTCCTTTGGGAGTAATTATCCTTGTCATGGCGTAATCTATTGTTGTACTCGTTTCTTTATTGAACTATTCTTGTTCTTCAGTATGCCGAGAGGTAGAGCTATCCGTCAATGTGGCCGAGGCTGTGGCAGAGTAGCTGTGTCTGAGTCTGTGATGTCCGTTTCAGACTCGGCATCTCATTCTGTAGCTAGATCAGACCCGATTCCTTCGGGAGGTGCAGCTGGGAGTGCAGAGGCCGAAGTGTCTAATGTCCTCCAGCAAGTTGTGACTCAAGTGCACCAATTAGCTCAAGTGGTGCAGAACATTTACACTGGCAGGACTGTTGAGGATCGATGGCTTCAAGAAGTTATGAAAATGAACCCTCCTAGATTTGATGGTTCACAAGATGCTAATAACTGGGACCATTGGCTGGTTGAACTGGATAAGATATTTGATGGTATTGGTTGTCTTGCAGCCAAGAAGGTCTCGATTGCTCAGTACTTAACTACTGATGATGCGTCTGACTGGTGGCGAGCTGTTAAGCCCAGGGACTGTGATGTCCCTTGATAAGAATTTAAATAACTAATGGAAGCACAGTATTGTCCAGCGCCAGTACGATTAGCTAGAGTCAGTGAATTCTTCATAGCTCAACCCGAAGACTTTCCTATTTTCGAGGCAATCAAGACATACAATAAGTAGTTAGTGTATGTCTAAGGTCGGGTTAAGGATGAAATAGACAATATACTTCATTTGATGCAAGAATGAAACACGAGGTCCGAAAGTACATGGCGGGTCTTGGGTGTACTACTCTGTGGGAATATCAAGATAGAGCGCTCGCTTATGAGATGGTTACGGTTCCGGTTCCTACGGTTTCGAGCTCCAAGAAACCGAAGTTTTCTGGTAGTTTCCGAGGTAACGGATCGCGTAAGCCTCAACCTTCTGTGCAATCTTTTATTGGTTCCCCTCAGCCTAGTGGAGGAGCGTCGAAAGTTTGCCTTAATTATGGAGTTCCTGGTCATGTCAATTCTTATTGTTCATCACGCCTTGTTACTTGTTTTACGTGTGGAAAGCAGGGACATCGGGCGTCGTATTGTGAGAGAGAGAGTAGAATCCTTGCCAATCAGTCCCCTACTCCAGCAGGAACTGTCACGGGTCAACCAACTCCGAGTGTCAGATGTGGCAGAGGCAAGACCGAGCATAAGGATACACCTACCACTGAACGGACTTACGACTCAAGACATCGGCGATAACGTTCGCCTTACCCGGGTGGTATCGAATTTCAATATCATAATCTTTAATCAGTTCCAACCACCATCTCTATCGCATGTTTAACTCCTTCTGAGTATATATATACTTCAAACTCTTATGATCGGTGAAAATCTGACAGGTGACGCCATAAAGATAATGACGCCAAATCTTCAACGCGAATACCACGGCCGCTAGCTCCAGGTCATTGGATAATTGACCTCATAAGGTCTCAATTTCCGCGAATCATAATCAATCACTTTCCCATTCTGCATTAATACACATCTGAGACCTTGTCCGGACGCATCACTATAAACCACGATTGCCTCCGTCCCTTGTGGTAAATAAAGGACAGGCGCTGAAATTAAACGAATCTTGAGCTCCTAAAAACTCTGTTAACACGCGTCAGACCACAAGTATTTCTTATCCTTCCCCAAAAGGTTCGTCATAGGTTGAGCGATTTTATAAAATCCTTCCACAAATCGCTGGTAATAGCCTGCTAATCCGAGAAAGCTTCGGATTTCCTTAACATTCTTCGGAGGTTGCCAATATCGGATAGCCTCCGTCTTATGAGGGTCGAAACGTACTCCGTCTGATGAAATCACATGCCCGAGAAAGGTCACCTCAGACATCTAGAACTCACATTTGGAAAATTTTCCATAGAGTTGCTCTCGTCTCAACACGTCGAGAACTTGATGAAGGTGAAGTTCGTGTTCCTTTCGGTCATGAGAATAAACCAAAATGTTGTCTATGAAAACAACCACGAACTGATCTAAATATTCGATGAAAACTCGGTTCATCAACTCCATGAATACAGCAGGTGCATTAGTTAACCCAAACGGCATCACTACAAACTGTTGGGATTTGGTGCCTAAAACGAAGGCCCAGTGGAAGCGGTAAAATGAAAATTAATTCGATCCGAATCCCTATGAGGATCGATCGAGCTACGAATATACGAATATAAAATAAACAAAGGAAGATTCGAAATCATACCCTTGTCGTCCGTTGATTATATGTATTTCCTTCTCTTGAGCTATTCCCCAAACGATCCAAAATGCTCCAAGCCCTTGGATGATCCAACGCCGAAAAATCCGCGTCTCTACTTGTCACGCGTCGGAGAAATGAACGGAATGACAACACTCGATTAACCTCTAAGGTTACAGCTAGAATCAAGTGATAAAGCTTTGATTATAAAACTCTAAGTGTTTTAATATTTAATCTCCCAATTTAATCTCTTGATATTTTCTCCAAGAATATACTCAAGAACAATGAATAAATGTGAAGACTTGAAGAAAACTTTTCTCTCTCTCTCTCTCCAGCTCAAATCACGTATGGAATGGGGTAGTTGATTTGCTAGGAGAAGTCTTCCTTTTATTCCATTTACAAATCCCACAAAATCACCTTTATCCTTATTTTAAGAAGTATCTTATTTCTAATATCATAAGTCCTCCACCAACCAAATCAAGACTAAGACCAAGGCAAGACATCATAGTGGGGCGACCTCTAGAAGGAATCGGACGAGTTCGGTTCGTTTCGGACTCCCGTGAGTCCAAACAGATAAACTCCGATTTCGTTCCGATGTATTTATATCGATTAATTAATCTAATTAATTAATCATATCAAATACATACTGACATAATTAATTTCTCCAAGAAATAATTATATTCATGAATTAAATTAGTCACCCTGTAATTTATTTAATTCATTAGGCCGTAAATTAATTTATCTAATAAATTAATTTAGACATCCAATGTCCCAAATTAGATATCCAATATCTTAATATTCATTATGAGAGAATAAGCTTGATTCATTCCGTCGTCAATCCTATTGCGCGACTCGGTAGGTTCATCTCAGTCAGCAATGGGAGGAACCAAATAGTAGTAACACCACCTAGCCAGCCTGGCGGCCTACACTGTACCCCAACTGAGAACGAATGATTGGGATCATTCAAGAACCATTCTGTCTTGAATACCAGTATACGTATAAACCCTTCTTTCAAATGTCCTAATTAAATTATAGGGTCACGATTAGTCAAACCCTATCTGTTACTTGATGCTATGCATGTGTTAATGCAAATCGAGATCATCGAGCTCTCGTGTATCCAATACAACTAGCTCCAATGCTTTGGCCAAATACTTATGATCTCATCTGCAAATAACCACATAGGACATGTAACCCGCTCACTAACGGGAGAAAGAATTCTATCTTGGTATTCAGTAGGACCTGCTACTTGCCCGTCAAGATGCACGTCGAGGTTGACCCCTGCCTTCCTTTTTACAGGGTCGAACTACTCTAATGAAAATCTTGATGTCACAAGCACATCCCTACTAAATCCTCAAGTCGAAGGTTCACGAATACCTATCACAACCTTTCGATTCCGTCATTGACTGTCTCGAAGTGAAATCCGTGTGACGAATCGAGTATACTAATCCAATTAGCATATCTATAATGTGTGCTCCCACTTACCATTAGCGCTCGACAGGTACTCCACATGTCAAAGAACACGTCATACAAGTCTTCACATAAACTTAATGCCCAGTCAAGTTTCATCGACTTGCGAACGATTAAGTATTTGAGCTATAAACCTTTCCAGTGCCGACCTCCTTATCCAATAACGAGTGGAACGTTTTGCTCTCAAATACATGGACTAGTTTCTATACGTATATTTATGAGTTAGGAAAGCCAGTAACTACCAGTAAATAAAGAAACATTCATTGCCTTATATAAATGATTTACATAATTAAAAGTACAATGCCCTCACTCAACATCCACTCAGTGGCATTCAAGGGCATATTCCTAACAATCTCCCACTTGCACTCAATGCCACACACTATGGTATCTAATACCCATATTCTCCAGATGACGCTCCAAGCTAGTCTGAGAAAGTGGCTTGGTCAGTGGATCAGCGACGTTGTCGGCTGAGTCTACTCTGTGCAGCACAATGTATCCCTTGCGAACAAATTCTCTTATGAGATTATACTTTCTCTCAATATGTTTGGTGCTGTTGTGAAACCTCAGCTCCTTGGCCTGCGCTACAGCTTCGTCGTTGTCGCAGTATAGCGGAACAGGCAGCTCAACACATGGTATCACGCAAAGTTCTCCCAGAAACTTCTTAATCTAGAACCCTTCCTTGGAAGCCTCCGAGGCTGCTTGATACTCAGCCTGATAGGTGGAATCAGCAGTCGCGCTTTTCTTGGCGCTACGCCAATATACTGCTCCTCCATTAAGAGTAAATATGTAGCCAGAAGTAGACATCGAGTCGTCCTTCAGTCCTTGGAAGTCCGAATCAGTGAATCCCACCACATCCAATTCTCCACCGCCATACATCAGAACCATATCTCTAGTCCTTCTCAAGTACTTGAGAACGTTCTTTACGGCAGTCCTATGTTCCCTACCTGGGTTTGCCTGAAACCTACTCACCACGCTTACAGCATGCGCAATGTCAGGTCTCGTACACAACATAGCATATATAAGGCTACCCACGGCCGAAGCATATGGTATATTGCTCATTTTCTTCCGTTGTTCTTCACTTTGAGGACACATCTTCAAGGAGAGTTTTATTCCATGTCGCATCGGTAGGAACCCCATTTTACAATCATCCATCTTAAATCGCTTTAAGATTTTATCTATATAGAGGGCTTGGGAAAGACCTATTGTTCTCTTCGCTCTATCCCGGTAGAGTAATACCAAGAATATAGGTAGCTTCTCCCAAGTCTTTCATGGAGAAATTACTCGAAAGCCATGCTTTCACAGAACTGAGCATTCCCACATCATTTCCTATTAGTAGAATGTCATCTACATATAGTACTAAGAATGCGATCTTGCTCCCACCAACCCTCTTGTATACACAAGGTTACTCTTCATTTTGCACGAAGTCAAACTCTTTGGCCGCCTCGTCAAAACGAAGGTTCCAACTACGCGACGCTTGATTCAGTCCATAAATAGAACGCTGAAGCTTGCACACTTTTTGAATATCGACTTCGGACACAAATCCTTTAGGCTGCTCCATATAGATTTCCTCCTCGAGGAATCCATTAAGGAAAGCCGTCTTTACATCCATTTGTCATATCTCATAATCGTGGTAGGCAGATATAGCAAGCATCATGCGAATAGATTTGATCATGGCTACGGGCGAGAAGGTATCGTGGTAATCAATCACTTCTTTCTTGGTATAACCCATTGCCACAAGCCTGGCCTTATAGGCGTCAACCTTGCCATCACCATCAGTCTTTATCTTGTAGATCCACTTGTTCCCAATAGGCACTATGCCCTTAGGGCGGTCTACTAGAGTCCAGACCTGATTGACATGCATCGAGTCTATCTCAGCTTCCATAGCTTCACGCCATTTCGCGGAGTCTACATCCACCATCGCTTGGTCATAGGTCGTTGGGTCAGTCTATTGGCTATCACTTGGAACCTCATGGAGACCTAGTTCATCCAAGTGCACAAGCCCATATCTCTCAGGTAAATGAGACACCCAACTAGACCTATGAGGTGGTTGTACTTGTGTTTCAGAAGGTTCGATTCCAGTTTCATACACAAGTGTCTCCCGAGGAGTTTCATTGTATTCTTCTAAAGAAATACTTATACCTGCTCCGCCTTCCTGAATTAACTCATCTTCCAGGAAGTGTGCTTGTAAAGCAACAACGATCTTTCGATCTTCAGGCATGTAGAATAGATATCCCATTGTCCCAGACAGGAATCCAATGAAATGTCCCTTCACGGACCTAGCTTCCAACTTCTCCACCTTAGTCTTCTTGACATAGGCGGGGCATCCCCAAATCCTAATATGATTAAGACTTGGTTTCCTGCCCTCCCACATCTCATGTGGAATTTTAGGAATAGATTTGGAAGGACATCTATTCAAGATGTAAGTGGCAGTCAGGAGGGCATACCCCCATAGGTAAATCGGTAAGTCAGTATAGACCAGCATGGGACGGACCATGTTCAACAAAGTCCGGTTCCTTCTTTCTGACACACCATTTAACTGAGGAGTACCTGGAGGTGTTAGTTGTGAAACTATTACTTGTTCCTTGAGGAAATCGTAAAACTCTGTACTCATATACTCGCCACCTCGGTCCGACTGAAGTGCTTTGATATGATTACCAGTTTGTTTCTCGACTAGGGCCTTGAATTCCTAGAATTTCTCAAAGGCCTCGGATTTATGTTTCATTAAGCATACATAACCATACCTAGTATGATCATCTGTAAACGTAATGAAATATTGATATCCGTCACGTGCTGCTTCTAAAGCACCACAAACGTCGGTATGGATTAATCCCAGTTTATCAGCGGCTCTTTCAAAAGTCCTGTGAAGGGGGACTTAGTCATTTTGCCATTAAGGCAAGATTCACAAGTAGGGAAGGGATCCGATCCCAATGGACCCATAAGTCCATTTTTTCTATTTTGTAAACCTTGGTCTGACCAACATGACCATCTCTAAGATGCCATTTCAAAATTTGATTGGTTTCATCCCTACCACGTTTTCTAGTCATAGTATTCACAACTACTTTGTTGCTGAGATTTAGATGATACAATCCATTTAACAATGTACCAGTACCCACTAGTTTATTTCTGAAATAAAATTTGCAGGAACCATCACCAATGAAAAATGAAAAGCCTTTTCGGTCCATGACCGGAATGGATACAATGTTTTTGTGCCCCTTGGGTAAAACAAGTACATCTTCTAAAGTCAAAACAAAGCCGGATTCTAAACCCAAAAGAAGTGATCCTATGTCGGTCGCCTTGACACTATGCCCACTTTTGACTGTTATTATAACTTCTCCAGCTCCAAGCTTCCTACTTTGTTCCAGATCCTGATTCACAGTACAAATATGAGAACTAGCACCAGAATCCAGTATCCAGGAAGTAGAAAATACAGTAGCAGAACAATTTGTTTCCAAAACTAAAAGTTCTGTACCTGAAGAGCCATGAAGAATCGGACAGTCTCTAGCCCAGTAGCCCAGCTTACCGCACTTGAGACAAGCATCCTTCTTCTTCTTGTTCTTCGGAACCATACAGGCCTTGCCTTTTCCCTTACGGTCCTTAACTTGTGGTCCAGTTTGCTTCTTAGTCTTTTTCTTCTTATTCTTAGACCTCCGAGTTCCAGAAGAAATCACAAGAGCAGACTCCTTCATCCGCGGAGTCTTCATCTGAGACTGAGTAGTCACAAGTTTGTTCATTAGACCAGTTAAATTACATGTAATCTCATTGCAGTTAAAGTTTATAACAAACTGTGAGAAGGAATCAGGAAGAGACTGTAGGATAAGGTCGGTTTGGAGAGAAGTATCAGTTTTAAAATCAAGAGCCTCCAATTTCTCGATCATGGATATCATTTTGAGGACGTGTTCCCCAACCTTCTCACCTTCCTTCATCCTTGCACCGAACAGTTGCTTGGATATCTCATATCTAGCAGTTCTGCTGTGCTCACCATAAAGCTCGGTTAAGTGAAATAGAATCTGCCTAGCAGAAGTCATTTTCTCATGAGCTCTCTGAAGCTCATTAGACATAGAAGCCATCATGTATGCACAGACTTTTACGTCATCCTTAACCCACTTTTCGTGGTTTTCGATCTCTTCCTGATTGGCTCTGGTCCGCATAAGAGGCGCCAGAATGTCCGTCTCCAAGACGTATCCCAGTGACTCTATACTGAGAACAATCATCAGATTGCAGAGCCAGTCCACAAAGTTAGGTCCAATCAGGGTGTTCTTCTCGAGTAGAATTGCGAGTGGATTCATTGCCATATTGAGAGTTATGTCTGCGTTAAGTATAACAGATTAATTAGTGACTTGTTATATTATGATCTGAGTATAGAATTAAGGTCTTTACTATTCTTGTTACCGAGCTCCCACTATTTTTATTGGAACAACACACTCCCATGTGAAATTCGGAAGTATCGTCGCTCTACTTCATAGTGGTGATCGAGTTCTTTATAAATTTTAATAGAGGGCAACCAAACAGGTTTTTAGTCTATTAATTTTTATAAAGTGGTGTCCAACACCAACCCATCTAATGGATGATTCGATCTTCTTTTTTCCCTTGTTCACTCCCCTCAACCTATATGATTTCTATTGTTCGTGAACAAGTTAAGTCTATACCATCGACGCAAATCAGTTTCACAATTGAATCTTATCCGGCAACCTATCAGGTTTCTAGGGATAAAATTTGCTCCAACCGAAGGCATCCAATGCACTCCCGGTAATTTATCCGTCCTCCCCGAACGACTACCCCGATAACTCGGAAGCATAGCACATCCGGTTTGGATTTCAATTTCCCGAAAGCTCGATGAAGGGAAGGAAAACCTTGAAACCTTATAAACTTAATAATTTGTTGTGGGAGAATTTTCGCGATTAACGTTACACTTTGCACAATAATCATTTTAGCGTGTTTGTTGCATTCATACAATATGAAACAACCATTCACAACATAGTTGGTACTAACATGTGGTTCATGGACCGTTCCTAGAAAACAAAAAACTCCGTAATCTAATTACAAGTCTTCATCTTGAATCTTCGTCTTCTCGAAACGGATCTTCCTGCGGTCTTCGTCATTACATATAAATTTTATATTGAAATATTTCATCCTAGATACAAATATTTCTAGTAAAATAAATAGGCTCAAAACGGCCGTTACAACCCAATGGAATAAAACGAACGATTCAAACTAAGTCCATGAACCACATCCCCATTCAAAAGCATTCATCCAATAAATACTATACAAATGGAAAGCGAGAATATTACATATGATCCAATCAATAATCAACAATAAATAGAATTGATCCAATCAATTCAACAATAATCGACAATTTAGTTTTCGTCCGTAGTGTACCCTTAAAATATTTTCTTTGAATTTTCCTTCATCAAAAATTCCAAATTAATGATTTTAATACAGGAAAATTCTATAATCGAAAATATACTGAAAAACGAGACCGGTTCGACACTGAAATCGCCAAGCAAAGACTGTGCAACTTGCCCGACAGCCTACAAGCCACGTCCGGCAGCCTACAGGCCACGCCCGGCAGCCTACAGGACGCGCCCGGCAGCCTACAGGACGCGCCCGGCAGCCTACAGGACGCGCCCGGCTCCAGACAGGAAAGGGGGGCCCGAACATGCCCGGTCACGCCCGGCAGAATACAGCAAGTACTCGGTCGGATACAGCAAGCGCTCGGCTGGATACAGCAAGCACTCGGTCGGATCCAGCGAGCACTCGGCTGGATACAGCAACGCGCTCGACAGGATACATCAAGCGCTCGGCCGGATCCAGCGAGCACTCGGCTGGATACAGCAACGCGCTCGGCACTGACCCGGTAGAAAACAGCAAGCGTTCGGCCACGGTCCGGACGTGCTCGGCCGCACTCGGCAGCTGTATGGAAAATCGTCCAACGATTGGATACAACTCATTTTCGGGCAGATTTCTAAAATCCTGTTATTCCTGATCTGAATATTATTAATATAAATCATATTTCCAAGAAAAACCTGATTTATACCATAACATAAAATCACGGAAAAATGACACTACGACGGACAATAAAATATCTATGATTATCAAAGTGATTCTAAATCACAAAATAATCATTCCAAATGCTAAATATTGTATATACGATCGCAAGACCTCGATCCGATACCACTGTTGGGATTCGGTGCCTAAAACGAAGGCCCAGCGGAAGCGGTAAAACAAAAATTAATTTGATCCGAATCCCTACGAGGATCGATCGAGATACGCATATACGAATATAAAATAAACAAAGGAAGATTCGAAATCATACCCTTGTCGTCCGTTGATTATATGGAGTTCCTTCTCTTGATCTATTCCCCAAACGATCCAAAATGCTCCAAGTCCTTGGTTGATCCAACGCTGAAAAAACCGCGTCTCTACTTGTCACGCGTCGGAGAAACGAACGGAATGACAACACTCGATTAACCTCTAAGGTTACGGCTAGAATCAAGTGATGAATCTTTGATTATAACACTCTAAGTGTTTTAATATTTAATCTCTCAATTTAATCTCCTTATATTTTCTCCAAAAATATACGCAAGAACAATGAATAAATGTGAAGACTTGAAGAAAACCTCTCTCTCTCTCTCTCTCTCTCTCTCTCTCTCTCTCTCTCTCTCTCTCTCTCTCTCTCTCTCTCTCTCTCTCTCTCTCTCTCTCTCTCTCTCTCTCCAGCTCAAATCACGTATGGAATGGGGTGGTTGATTTGGTGGGAGAAGTCTTCCTTTTATTCCATTTACAAATCCCACAAAATCACCTTTATCCTTATTTTAAGAGATATCTTATCTCTAATGTCATAAGTCCTACACCAACCAAATCAAGACTAAGACCAAGGCAAGGCATCAAAGTGGGGCGGCCTCTAGAAGGAATCGGACGAGTTCGGTACGTTTCGGACTCCCGTGAGTCCAAACAGATAAACGCCGATTCCGTTTCGATGTATTTATATCGATTAATTAATCTAATTAATTAATCATATCAAATACATAATGATATAATTAATTTCTCCAAGAAATAATTATATTCATGAATTAAATTAATCACCCGGTAATTTATTTAATTCATTAGGTCGTAAATTAATTTATCCAATAAATTAATTTAGACATCCAATGTCCCAAATTAGATATCCAATATCTTAATAGTCATTATGAGAGAATAAGCTTGATTCATTCCGTCATCAATCCTATTGCGTGACTCGGTAAGTTCGTCTCAGTTAGCAATGGGAGGAACCAAAGAGTAGTAGCACCACCTAGCCAGCCTGGCGGCCTACACTGTACCCCAACTGAGAACGAATGATTCGGATCATTCAAGAACCATTCTGTCGTAAATACCAGTATACATATAAACCCTTCTTTCAAATGTCCCGATCAAATTATAGGGTCACGGTCAGTCAAACCCTATCTGTTACTTGACACTATGCATGCGTTAATGCAAATCGAGATCATCGAGCTCTCGTGTATCCAATACAACTAGCTCCAATGCTTTGGCCAAAGACTTATGATCTCATCTGCCAATAACCGCATAGGACATGTAACCCGCTCACTAACGGGAGAGATAATTCTATCTTGGTATTCAGTAGGACCTGCTACTTGCCCGTCAAGATGCACGTTGAGGTTAACCCCCGCCTTCCGGTTTACAGGGTCGAACTTGTAATATCCGTACCTTTCCATTTTTAGCAGTTTCCATTTTTGGTGTATATCTATTTATATCGACTCACTTGTAACCGTTTCGAAATTTTGAATCTACTTTATTCTTGGAGTTTTTCCATTTGGATGAGTTTTGGTGATGTTTTCACGTAATTTCATTTTTCGTCATGTTTTGCCGTATGAACGTTCGATTCTTGTAAAACTCATTCGTTTCCGTTGTTTCTTGGTTTGTACGTATGATTGAGTTGGTCGTGTTGAGACTTCCGGTTTGCAAATCCGACGTCGTATCATGGTTTTCGGGCACTTGGGCCATTTTCGTAATTTCCTATAAGTTTAGGGAATTTCATATTCGTTGTCATATTTCGGATTCCCGGGTATTCGGATTGATGTTTTCTTGTGACGGTTAGACTCGTCATCGAATACTCTTCGTAGTCGTATTTTTAGTTCGATAGCAGGTCCGGGTTTCGGGGTCGTCCGGAATCGTTTGGACAAGAATGCCGAATCGCTGTCAAAGAGGTGTTACGGCCGTAACACCCAGAAATTACGGCCGTAAGTTGGCCATGTTACGGCCGTAAGTACCCCCATGTTTTAAAACAGCGGGCAGAGGTCAACACCTCATTTTCTATCTCTTTTCTTTCATTTTCTTCACGGGGCGACTCCAGAGGCGATTTCCTTCGGTTTTGATTGGAGAATTCTTCGTGTTCCATCACCGTAAAATCGTACTAGCATATCACCATCAGCGTAATCATCTTCTATCGTCCGAATCCGAGGTATTTTCTTCAGGAACCCTAACTTGTCTAATTTGGGGATTTTTCGGGATTAGTTCCGAATTGTTCAATTATGTTATGATATTCCTTACTGATTGTGGTTATTGGGTGATTCCAAATCCATTTTCCTTGATTTTAATTCGTGAATTATCAATACGGGGAGATTTTGCGTAAACCCTCGCCCGTATCGATTGAACGTCTATTGTCGTGAACTGTAATCGGGGTTATGGGAGTATTCCTTTCGATTTTTGATGTTCGTTGGTACTGAGTTATGTTAATTCTTCATTAGGAACCGTCGTCTTCCACTCGGATCATCCGTAGTCATTTTTCACTTCCGATTCTTCGAAGATGTCACAAAGGCAAGTACTTTACATTTGTTTACGTGTTCTAGTATTTGAATTATGGCTGTATCGTGGTGGTTGTGGATGGATATGTGTATGTTCACCTAGGGACGGTCCGACGGGACCTCTAGGGATACGTATTGCTGTGTGTGTGTGTGTATCATGAACTGTGGTTAACCACCCAGGGATGTCCGACGGGGCTCTGCGGGGTACGGTGGCCGTGAGTCTCGTACCAAGGTTAACTTTGAATTATGATTGTTGGAGATAATGTGTTTTGTGTTTGTACATTATAAATATTCTGGAATATAAAACGTTTTCTAAAATGACTTTTGGCGCATATATTCATCTGATTAGAATGTAGTACAAATGGATTGTACTTGCACTAGCAGTTGTCGCTAACCCCTTAAATAGGGGAAATACTTTTTTTGTATTTCAGGTATTGATCGTGGGGACAAGCCAGCACTCGAGCCGTATGAGGATGATGGGCAAGCATGATATTGTCCAGTAATTGATTATTGGTGTTCTGTCTGTCGGTTATTATTGATGTCTGATTTTGGGATTTCTGTATTATAAAATTGGTTTAAGTACTCGAGTACTTCCTGTTTGAATTTGTTAATGTTGTTTTCCCATTTTGGGAAATGGATTTGATGTCAGATTTTATTTGTCGGTTTGTAGTCTTTTATTTGAATTGTCGTTTTATTAATGATTGTTTGTCGTTGTCGAATGTCTTGTTTGGTACATTAGCCTTGTGGATTCCACAGTGTGGGGTCCACGGCGCTGTAATATGCCCTGAATGTCTTGGGGGTGTTACAGAACTACTCTAATGAAAATCTTGACGTCACAAGCACATCCCTACTAAATCCTCAAGTCGATGGTTTACGAATACCTATCACAACCTTTCGATTCCGTCATTGACTGTCCTGGAGTGAAATCCGTGTGACGAATCGAGGGTGAGTCGGTTCGAGTATACTAATCCAATTAGCATACCTATAACGTGTGCTCCCACTAACTATTAGCGTTCGAAAGGCACTCTCCATGTCAAAGAACACATCATAAAAGTCTTCATATAAACTTAATGCCCAGTCAAGTTTCATGGACTTGCGAACGATTAAGTATTTGAGCTATAAACCTTTCGAGTGCTGACCTCCTTATCCAATAAGGAGTGGAACGTTTTGCTCTCAAATACATGGACTAGATTCTATACGTATATTTACGAGTTAGGAACGCCAGTAACTACCAGTAAATAAAGAAACATTCATTGCCTTATATAAATGATTTACATAATTAAAAGTATAATGCCGTCACTCAACATCCTCTGAGTGGCATTCAAGGGCATATTCCTAACACAAACTCGTAATTCCCATAGCGTGTTCGAAACGCCGTTCTTGCGATATTCGACTCTCGAATTTTCAACTGATGATACCCAGATCTCAAATCAGTCTTGGAAAATACTAAAGATCCCTAAAGTTGATCCAAGATATCATCGATGCGGGGTAGAGGATATTTATTCTTAATCATCACCCTGTTCAGCTCTCGATAATCAATGCACAGGCGAAATGAACCATCATTCTTCTTGATAAATAACATGGGTGCTCCCCATAGAGACGCACTCGGTCGGATATAACCTTTCTCGGTCAATTCCTCCAGTTGATTCATCAATTCCTGCATTTCAATCGGGGCCATACGATATGGTGCTTTCGATATTGGAGACGTACCAGGCCCCAACTCTATCGTGAATTCCACATCTCTCTGTGGAGGCAAACCAGGTATCTCGTCTCGAAATACATCGGAATATTATTTCACTATCGGGATATCCATCAATGACACTGATGATTTCTCGGTCTTGGTCATATAACACCAATAACCAACACACCCCTGATTGAGTAATTTCACTGCTTTCATCATATTGATAACTCTTCCGGAACAGTTGGGATTACTCCCCTGAAATACACACTCAAATCCATCGTCTGAAAGGATAGTGACCATATGCTTACGTACACTAAGAATGGCATCGTGACGATCCATCTAATCAATACCTAAAATAACATCATCTCTAGGTAAATCTACCATGATCAGGTCTGCCAACCAAACACAGCCATTAAGCTGAATCGGACAATTCTTAACTTCACGATCTCTGATAATCCTTCTACCGTCTGGTAGACCATTGATATAAGGTTCACAACTAGTAGCACTATCCAGGTGAAGTCTACTCAAGCATGACTCGGAAATGAATGAATGTGATGCGCCAGTATCAAAGGGTACATACAGGTTGAGATAAAATTTTGAGTGTACCTGAGATCATTCGGGCCTCCGGATCTTTGGCTCTCTTCATCTCATAAATTCAGGGCGTGCTAGTCCATGCAACGGATGCTCCTGTCTGATAGCTGTGGCCTCCGCATTTATTTGCTCCCGTCATCTTGAACGATGCGGACTGAGTGGCCTAATTCTGAACCGCTGACTGTTTTGGTGCCTGAGATATCGTCGGAGTAGGTTTGGAGTCTCTATGGTAGAAACGGGCCTTATGCCCGACAATCCCACAGTTTTTAAACGTGATAGTCTGCCTCGGACACTTAGTGCTGAAATGACCCTGTTCACCACAGTTGTAACAGGTGATGGCCGAACTGGCCGCTCGGGACAGAGATTCCGCAGGTTTAGGTGCCATAGGAGGTCGCTCAGAAAAAGTAGGGCCCACATGAGGCTTCTTGAAGGTTGCGTGACTGCCTTCGGACTGATTACGATTCTTCGATTTCTTACTAGAAGATGAAGGTTATTGCTTAGGAATTTCCTTCGCAGTAAGCTCGTAAGTAAGAGCATTCTCGATGAATTTGGCCAGGGTGGTGCAATGATGATTAAGCAACTTCATCCGCATACGAGGTTTTAACCTCTTACTGAAATACTTGATCTTATTCGCCTTGGAGTGGATAATAGATGAGACGAATGGAAGTAGCTCCTGAAACTTCTCGGCGATGGCGAGAACATCATCTTATGCTGAGGGGTAGGGACTGAGTTACTCCGATAACTTGGCCTCCCTGAGTGGGGCTGGATAATACCTTCCATCATGAGGGTCTTAAACTGGTCCTAAGTACAAGATCCGTCGGTGGGCTTTAGAGATAGCCACCAAGAGTGAGCGCTCTTACCCAGATAGTAAGCCGCGACTGAAACTTTGTGCCCTTCTGGACACTCCACCATAGCAAACAACTTCTCAAAATATTCAAGCCAGTGAATAATATCCGCCGGCTCAGATGAGCCCTCAAAAGTAGGTGTTCTCTGGCGAGAGATGTCGCCAATTATACTGATCACACTCCTCTCTTTCCTCTGAGGTGGCGGCGGAGGAGCCTGTTGATTCTGAGTGGTTGAGTTCTGCATCGCCTCCATCAGACGTGCCATCTGAGTCATTTGGGCCATCATGCCGTGCATAAAAGTGGGTGGATCAACCCGAACACCTTCTGATTGAGCTGTATCCCGGGTACGACTCCCTGACAGTTAATGATTATCTCCCAGTGAATGAGTGGCAGCATCGCTACTTGTTGAATTAACATTATTCCTCGTGTTCACACGGGTATTCACTCGAGCTCCCGGGTTTCGGTCCGCACAGCTGCCTCTTCCCCTGCGTCCTATGATAGCTCTATCCATACTTAAGTAGGAAAGTCACATGATAATTATAGATCTCGCATGAATATCGCATTATTATTACGTTATGAAATGATAATAATGAGCATACATGCTCTAACACAATGATTACATGAAGGATCAACTGAGGTGACATGATTATCTGATGAAATTATTGAAATGATCATCTTGAACAATTTAACAAGATTGATAATACGATCCACAATATCGACAACTGAATAATGAGATTGACTGAGTGATTAATGAATTAACATGAATCGGCAAGATCCACAAGAAAATGGTGAATGATGATTGTTGACTGATGAATGATGAATTATGAATGAGTGATTCTTACTGCCAGAAATTATACCATGGCGTTAGAAATCTTACTGTTTCTTTGGTCTGAGGGGCTTGGCGCTTTCACAGGTCATACATGACGCGAAAGTCCATTGATACTAGTTTGATGAACAATGATTTCAATGAGACATGACTCGGATAGTAGTATTCAAAATCACGCACCGATACCAACTCTGTAACACCACAAACTAGACGGATATTACAGTGCCGTGGACCCCCAACTGGGACCCACCAGGTGAATGAACATTAATGAATTAAATAATATAATTGTAGTACCAAGCCACATTATATCATCAATTACCCCGATGAGGAGTTTCAAGTACAACACACCCAGGAAATATAGAATACATGTATATTTCGTATGAAGATAAAATATACAACAATGAATAAAATAAAAATCCAAACGGAAATGCAGCAGAAAATACACATCAAAGACACAAGAATAAATGGAGAGATTATTGGGATTCGGTGCCTAAAACGAAGGCCCAGCGGAAGTGGTAAAACGAAAATTAATTCGATCCAAATCACTACGAGGATCGATCAAGCTACGTATATACGAATATTAAACGAAACACAAGAGATACGAGAACTTACCCTTGTAGTCCGTTGATTAAATGGATTCCTTCTCTTGAGCTATTCCCCAAGCTTTAGTTTAATATCCCTACGATCCAATGCGCTCCAAGCACTTGAATGATCCAATGCCGAAAGGACAATGTCTCTACTTGTCACGCGCCGGAGAAATGACTGGAATGACTAAACTTCATTATCCTCCAAGGATACGGCTAGAACAAGGTTGTAGAAGCTTTTCCAATCAAAATTACAAAGTGTTTAATCTTTGATCTCTCTATCTCACAATAATTTTCTCCAAGAAAATATATGAAGATGAAGAAGAATGTTGAAGAACACTTTGAGAAACTCTTTTCTCTCTCTCAAACTCAAAATTACGGCTGGAATGGAGTTGTCAAGAGTGAGAAGTAGTCTTCATCACCTTCTTCTTTCAAATCCCACAAAATCAACTATTCCTTGTTTTAAGAGATATCAAATCTCTAAGGTCATTAGTCTTCACCCACCAAAGCAAGACTAAGACTAAAGGTAAGAGATCAAAAGTGGGGCGGCCTCTAGAAGGAATCGGATGAGTTCGGTTCGTTTTCGACTCCCGTGAGTCCAAACCGATAAACTCCAATTCCGTTTTGATGTATTTATATCGATTAATTAATCTAATTAATTAATCATATCAAATACATAATAACATAATTAATTTCTCCAAGAAATAATTATATTCATGAATTAAATTAATCACCAGTAATATATTTAGTTTATTTGGCCGCAAATCAATTTAACCAATAAATCGATTCAGACATCCAATGTCCCAATTTAGATATCCAATATCTAATATTCATAATGAGATGATAAGCTCGATTCATTCCGTCGTCAATCCTATTGCACGACTTGGTAGGTCCGTCTCAGTCAGCAATGGGAGGAACCAAAGAGTAGTAGCACCACTTAGCCAACCTGGTAGGTCCGTCTCAGTCATAGTATTCACAACTACTTTGTTGCTGAGATTTAGATGATACAATCCATTTAACAATGTAGCAGTACCCACTAGTTTATTTTTGAAATAAAATTTGCAGGAACCATCACCAATGATAAATGAAAAGCCTTTTCG
Organism: Orobanche coerulescens; assembly: GCA_033398695.1. NCBI lineage: Eukaryota > Viridiplantae > Streptophyta > Magnoliopsida > Lamiales > Orobanchaceae > Orobanche > Orobanche coerulescens. Next base: position 85,412,182 of record CM065814.1, on the reverse strand, counting down.
GTCCATGACCGGAATGGATACAATGTTTTTGTGCCCCTTGGGTAAAACAAGTACATCTTCTAAAGTCAAAACAAAGCCGGATTCTAAACCCAAAAGAAGTGATCCTATGTCAGTCGCCTCAACACTATGCCCGCTTTTGACGGTTATCATAACTTCTCCAGCTCCAAGCTTCCTACTTTGTTCCAGATCCTGATTCACGGTACAAATATGAGAACTAGCACCAAAATCTAGTATCCAAGAAGTAGAAAATACAGTAGCAGAACAATTTGTTTCCAAAACTAAAAGTTCTGTACCTGAAGCGCCTTGAAGAATCGGACAGTCTCTTGCCCAGTGGCCCAGCTCACCGCACTTGAGACATGCGTCCTTTTTCTTCTTGCTCTTTGGAATCATCGAGGCCTTGCCCTTACCCTTAATGTCCTTGACTTGGGGTCCAGTCTGCTTCTTGGTCTTTTTCTTTTTATTCTTAGACCTCCAAGGTCCAGAAGAAATCACAAGGACAAACTCCTTCATCCGCGGAGTCTTCATTTGAGACTGAGTGGTCATGAGTTTGTTCATTAGCACAGCTAAGTTACATGCAATCTCATTGCAATTGAAGTTCATGATAAACTTTCAGAAGGAATCAGGGAGAGACTGTAGGATAAGGTCGGTTTGAAGAGAATCATCCATCTTAAAATCAAGATCCTCCAATATCTCGATCATGGATATCATTTTGAGGACGTGGTCCCCAACCTTCTCATCTTCCTTCATCCTAGCACCGAAGAATTTCTTGGATATCTCATATCTAGACATTCTATCGTGCTCACCATAAGGCTCGGTTGAGTGAGATAGAATCTGCCTAGCAGAAGTCATTTTCTCATGAGCTCTCTGAAGCTCATTAGACATGGAAGCCATCATATAAGCACGGACTTTCATGTCATCCTTAACCCACTTTTTGTGGTTTTCAATCTCTTCCTGATTGGCTCTTGTCCGGACTGGAGGCGCCGAAATGTCTATCTCTAAGACGTATCCCAGTGCCTCTATACTGAGGACTATCATCTAATTGCGGAGCCAATCCACAAAGTTAGGTCCGTTCAAGGTGTTCTTTTCGAGTAGAATTGCGAGTGGATTCATTGTCATATTGAGAGTTATGTCTGCATTAAGTATGACATATTAATTAGTGACTCGTTTAATTATGATCTGAGTATAGAATTAAGGTCTTTTCTATTCTTGTTACCCATCTCCCACTATTTTTATCGGAATAACACACTCCTATGTGAATTCCGGAAATATCGTCGCTCTACTTCATAGTGGTGATCGAGTTCTTTATAAATCTTAATAGAGGGCAACCGAACAGGTTTCTAGTCTATTAATTTTCATAAAGTTGTGTCCAACACCAACCCATCTAATGGATGATCCGATATTCTTTTTCCCCTTGTTCACTCCCCTCAATCTATACGGTTTCTATGGTTCGTGAACAAGTTAAGTTTACACCATCGACGCAAATCAGTTTCACAATTGAATCTTATCCGGCAATCTATCAGGTTTCTCGGGATAAAACTTGCTCCAACCGAAGGCATCCAATTCGCACCCTGTAATTTATCCATCCTCCCCGAATGACTACCCCGATAACTCGGAAACATAACACATCTGGTTTGGATTTCAATTTCCCAAAAACTCGATGGACGGAAGGAAAACCTTGAAACCTTATAAACTTAATAATTTGTCGTGGGAGAATTTTCGCGATTAATGTTACACTTTGCACATTATTTCATTTAAGCACATTTGTAGCATTCATACAATATGAACAACCATTCACAACCTAGTTGCTACCAACATGTAGTTCATGGACCGTTCCTAGAAAACAAAAACTCCGTAATCTAATTATAAGTCTTCGTCTTGAATCTTCATCTCCATTAAAAAGTATTCATCCAATAAATACTATATAAATGGAATGCGTAGAGATACAACAATACGAACTGATCCAATCGATTCACACAATCGGTAATATGAAACGTTAAAATAATTCGGTCGATCACAAGTATTCCAATAAATCAATTTTTCCTTATAAAATGAAATACCCTTAATCATTTTGATCATATTAAATCCAATTTGAAATGTGGGAAATTATTTTTAGGAATACACGAAGAAAACAAGCCCGAAATGGGTCCAAAAGGGGCTGGACCGCGCCCAAAAACACATCGGGAAGCAAGTAGGGCTGCCCAGCAGCCCTGGGCCATGGCCCCCCATCCAGTAAGTGCCATAAGGGCTGCAACATCCCTCTGCCGCGGCCCCCGAGCCCTGAGCCGCGGCCCCCTTCTTCCGGACCACTCCCGGACCGTCCAACGACAATTCGGGGCTAGTGTTTCGACCGGATATCCAATATTTATATTTCCCAACATTCATATCTTCAATATAAATCATATTTTCCAGAAATTAAAGATTTATATTTATACATAACTTACGAAAAATACAACTACAACGAACGAAAAACATACACCACGATTATTATAAATTATTCCAAATCATTCACCATCTAATCAAGCATTCGAAATGCCAATATCGTATATACGATCGCAAGACCTACGCTCCGATACCATTGTTGGGATTTGGTGCCTAAAACAAAGGCCCGGCGGAAGCGGTAAAACGAAAATTAATTCGATCCGAATCTCTATGAGGATCGATCGAGCTACGTATATATGAATATTAAACGAAACACAAGAGATACGAGAACTTACCCTTGTAGTCCGTTGATTAAATGGATTCCTTCTCTTGAGCTATTCCCCAAGCTTTAGTTGAATATCCCTACGATCCAATGCGCTCCAAGCACTTGAATGATCCAACGCCGAAAGGACAACGTCTCTACTTGTCACGCGCCAGAGAAACGACCAGAATGACTAAACCTTGTTATCGTTTAAGGATACGGCTAGAACAACCTTGTATAAGCTTTTCTAATCAAAATTACAACACTCTAAGTGTTTAATCTTTGATCTCTCTATCTCACTATAATTTTCTCCAAGAAAATATATGAAGATGAAGAAGAATGTTGAAGAACACTTTGAGAAACTCTTTTCTCTCTCTCAAACTCAAACTCACGGCTCGAATGGAGTTGTCAAGAGTGAGAACTAGTCTTCATTATATTCTTCTTACAAATCCCACAAAATCAACCATTCCTTATTTTAAGAGATATCAAATCTCTAAGGTCATTAGTCTTCACCCACCAAAGCAAGACTAAGACTAAAGGTAAGAGATCAAAAGTGGGGCGACCTCTAGAAGGAATCGGACGGACTCCCGTGAGTCCAAACAGATAAACTCTGATTTCGTTCCGATGTATTTATATCGATTAATTAATCCAATTAATTAATCATATCAAATACATAATAACATAATTAATTTCTCTAAGACATAATTATATTCATGAATTAAATTAATCACCAGTAATATATTTAATTCATTTGGCCGTAAATCAATTTATCCAATAAATCGATTCAGACACCCAATGTCCCAATTTAGATATCCAATATCTAATATTCATAATGAGATGATAAGCTCGATTCATTCCATCGTCAATCCTATTGCGCGACTCGGTAGGTCCATCTCAGTAAGCAATGGGAGGAACCAAAGAGTAGTAGCACCACATAGCTAGCCTGGCGGCCAATACTGTACCCCAACTGAGAACGAATGATGGGATCATTCAAGAACCATTCTGTCGTGAATACCAGTATATGTATAAACCCTTCTTTCAAATGTCCTGATCAAGATATAGGGTCACGGTCAGTCAAACCCTATCTGTAGATGCTATGCATGCGTTAATGCAAATCGAGATCATCGAGCTCTCATGTATCTAATACAGCTAGCTCCAATGCTTTGGCCAAAGACTTATTATCTCATCTGCCAATAACCGCATATGACATATAACCCGCTCACTAACGGGAGAAAGAATTCTATCTTGGTATTCAGTAGGACCTACTACTTGCCCATCAAGATGCATGTCGAGGTTGACCCCCGCCTTTCGGTTTACAGGTTCGAACTACTCTAATGAAAATCTTGACGTCATAAGCACATCCCTACTAAATCCTCAAGTCGAATGTTCATGAATACCTATCACAACCTTTCGATTCCGTCATTGACTGTCCCGGAGTGAAATTCGTGTGACGAATCGAGGGTGAGTTGGTTCGAGTATACTAATCCAATTAGCATACCTATAACATATACTCCCACTAACCATTAGTGTTCGACAGGCACTCTCCATGTCAAAGAACACGTCATACAAGCCTTCACATAAACTTAACGCCCAGTCAAGTTTCAACGACTTGCGAACGATTAACTATTTGAGCTATAAACCTTTCCAGTGCCGACCCCCTTATCCAATAAGGAGTGGAACATTTTGCTCTCAAATACACGGACTAGTTTCTATATGTATATTTACGAGTTAGGAATGCCAGTAACTACCAGTAAATAAAGAAACATCCATTGCCTTATATTAATGATTTACATAATTACAAGTACAATGCCCCCACTCAACAACCTGTGAGTGGCATTCGAGGGCATACTCCTAACAGAGACTGAGCCCCCTACTAGTATCAATGGGACTCCTCGCCATCAACGTTCTCTTTCTGTGCTTTTGCCTTGCCATGACATAAAACAACATCTCCAAACGGGGTCTGTTACACAGAAAAACAATCCTCAAGAGTTGAACAAAATACAATAATCACATGAATGAGTTATGAAATTTAGTTGAATGATGGGCATCATAGTACACCACGAATCGGATGTGCAAGTGCACAAGCCTGCCAAGTGCCCGGCGTCCCGCATAAACACCCGCAAAACTTGGCCTAATTAGTCTCACGGAGGCATGTTACCGTGTGCACGGTCCACTGTGTCTGGATCCCTACAAACGCAATGACCTTAATGTGCCCCACTAAAAATTCCACACATATACCATCCGAAACGCAATACAATCCCGGAAGGTCACACGAACAAAAGCGACCCTGATGAAGAACAATGAATAGAATGGACAAGGGCCAAGAATGACTCACCGAGGTGAACTAATGATGCAATGCGTGATAGGTTCAAATGAAATTATTGGAACCGTTGTTCCTCGTGAATTGAATGATAGTATGATAACTACAAGTCCTAACATGATTAATAATAAACATGAATTATACGTATGAATGAACAACAACGAAAGGAATGATTATCCTTTTAACTGAGCAAGAATTAACTTGCCTCAAATACCGGTGAATAATGTCCTTCCTCAAACAAACGTCCTTAATGGAGGTTTCGGTCGCTCGAACAACCTTGAGTAACATAATTACCAATAATTCGCTTAATATACGTATCAATTATGATCATAACCACTACAAGAGGTCGATACAACAACTCATTGGGGGCATTTTGACATACACTTTGTAAGCAATCTCCCATTATTTACAACCAATCCCAATTGTATCGAAAACCAATCTCCAAAAGAGTGATTCAATCCAACAAAACACCATCAACACAATCGATAATCCAATAGGAATACACAACTCGAGATTACGATAACATCTAATTGAAAACCCCAATTCCAAGTCAACCTTCAAAGTGTTCTTGAATAATCTTCCAACAATCCGATGATAACTTATAAGAACTCATAATCATACGTATATCCTTCACAAATCATGATTATCAACTCAAAATCGAATCTAGGGTTGAAGAAGTTACCTTGCATTAGGATGAAGAATCCGAAAATATGTTGTTAATCCACACCAAGAACTTGAGGAGGATGAATTCTCTGAGATTGATGATTCTAAATCGCCCAAAATATCGCCCACAATTCGCCCAAGGAGAGGAGGAAAAAGGTAGGGGATGAAATGAGCTTCTCTCATCACAAACCCGCTGAAAAAGGGTAAACTGCTTCGCGTGCCGCGGCCCGCGGCCAAAAAACTGCTCCAGCACTTGGCTTAGTGCCACGGCCCGGCCAGCAGAGGGCCGCGGCCCGCGATACAGCCAGTTCCAACACCAAAAGCACAAGGTGTGTGCCGCGGCGCACACTCCCTTGTGTCGCGGCGCACATTATTCGGGCCCAAAAATGACGAAAAATGACCCGGGAAGAGAATAAAAGCAATAGAAAACTTGGGAACAATAACACAAAATGGAAGTTCGTAAACCCCAAAACGGCGGTTCCGAGCAATGATTACGTTCCAACAATAGTACGATCCGAACAAGGAGTAAATTTGAAATGATATGAACTTCAATATCAACATTAACTTACGAAGCAATTACAATGATCAAGATAATATTCTCGTCTCGATTCTCAAGCAAGGTTGAAACAATGAACAATATCGATACACGAGTCAAAGTTACTCTGGATGGTGAACACGAATGAATGAATATGAATGATGAATGATTAATAATGAGTGAGAATTACAGAGTGACAATTACTGCATGAAAAATAAATGAGTTAACAACCGGGTATTACACAATTTGTTTCCAAAACTAAAAGTTATGTACCTGAAGCGCCATGAAGAATCGGACAGTCTCTAGCCCAGTGGCCCAACTCACTGCATTTGAGACAAGCGTCCTTCTTCTTGCTCTTCGGAACCATCGGGGCCTTGTCCTTACCCTTGAGGTCCTTGACTTGTGGTCCCGTCCGCTTCTAGGTCTTTTTCTTCTTTTTCTTGGACCTCTGAGATCTAGAAGAAATCACAAGGGCAGACTCCTTCATCCTCGAAGTCTTCATCTGAGACTGAGCGGTCACCAGTTTGTTCATTAGCCCTACTAAGTTGCATGCAATCTCATTGCAGTTGAAGTTCATATCAAACTGTGAGAAGGAATCAGGGAGAGACTGTAGGATAAGGTCGGTCTGCAGAGAAGTATCCATCTTAAAATTCAAGAGCCTCCAATCTCTCGATCATAGATATCATTTTGAGGACATGGTCCTCAACCTTCTCACCTTCCTTCATCCTTGCACCGAACAGTTACTTGGATATCTCATATCTAGCAGTTCGACTGTGCTCACCATTTAAGTGAGATAGAATCTGCCTAGCAAAAGTCATTTTCTCATGAGCTCTCTGAAGCTCATTACACATAGAAGCCATCATGTAAGCACGGACTTTTACATCATCCTTAACCCACTTTTCGTGGTTTTCAATCTCTTCATGATTGGCTCTTGTCCGCACCGGAGGCGCCGGAATGTCCGTCTCCAAGACGTATCCCAGTGCCTCTATACTGAGGACTATCATCAGATTGCGGAGCCAATCCACGAAGTTAGGTTCGATCAAGGTGTTCTTTTCGAGTAGAATTGCGAGTGGGTTCATTGTGATATTGAGAGTTATGTCTGCATTAAGTACGATAGATTAATTAGTGACTCGTTCAATTATGATCTGAGTATAGAATTAAGGTCTTTTTTATTCTTGTTACCCAGCTCCCACTATTTTTATCGGAATAATACACTCCCATGTGAAATCCAGAAGTATCGTTCGCTCTACTTCATAGTGGTAATCGAGTTCTTTATAAATTTTAATAGAGGGCAACCGAACAGGTTTCTAGTCTATTAATTTTCATAAAGTGGTGTCCAACACCAACCCATCTAATGGATGATTCGATCTTATTTATCCCCTTGTTCACTCCCCTCAACCTATATGGTTTCTATGGTTCGTGAACAAGTTAAGTTTATACCATCGACGCAAATTAGTTTCACAATTGAATCTTATCCGGCAACCTATCAGGTTTCTATGGATAAAATTTGCTCCAACCGAAGGCATCCAATGTACTCCCGGTAATTTATCCATCCTCCCCAAACGACTGCCTTGATAACTCGGAAGCATAGCACATCCGGTTTGGATTTCAATTTTTCGAAAGCTCGATGGAGGGAAGGAAAACCTTGAAACCTTTTAAACTTAATAATTTGTCGTGGGAGAATTTTCGCAATTAATGTTACACCTTGCACATTAATTCATTTAAGCGCGTTTGTAGCATTCATACAACATGAATAAACATTCACAACCTAGTTGCTACCAATATGTAGTTCATGGACCGTTCCTAGAATAAAAAACTCCGTAATCTAATTACAAGTCTTCGGTCTTGAATCTTCATTTTCTCGAACAGATCCTCCTCCGGTCTTCATCATTACATATAAATTTTACATTGAAAAATTGCGTCCTAGGTACAAATATTTCTAGTAACACTACTACAAAAACAGCATTTAACATCGGTTCTGGAGCCCTTTTAACAGCGGTTCTGGAAACCGCTGTTAAATTTAACAGCGGTTGTTAACAACCGCTGTTAAATTTATTTATTTTTTTAAATAATTTTTTTTAATAAATTGAAATTATTTTTTTAATATATTATTTTTTAAAAAATATATATATTCCCGCCCAATACACACCCGCCCCGCCCCCGCCCGCCAGCAACCTGCACATAATATGTATAAATGTGCATTTTCGCTACTCACGGGATTTGAACCTGTGACCTCAATGAGTTGGAGGTGGGTATCAAACGAGTGAGCCAAAGTCATTTGTTGTTCTAATATTGATTTCTATTATATAAGTATACAATAAACCATATATATATATGTACATAAATATATATATATATATATATATATATTATATGTATATGTTTGTTAATATTTTCAGAATTATTTTCAAAATATATTAATATTTATTATATTGCACATTTAATAACTAATGATCAATATAAGTATACAATAAACCATATATATATGTATATATTATAATTTTTAATATATAATGTAATATAATTTTTAATATTAATATATAACAAAATATATTAATATTCAATATATTCCACATTTGATATAATATAATTCATAAAATAATATGTATATATTATAATTTTTAATATATAATGTAATATAATTTTTAATACTAATGTATAACAAAATATATTAATATTCAATATATTCCACATTTGATATAATATAATTCATAAAATAATATGTATATATTATAATTTTTAGTATATAATGTAATATAATTTTTAATATTAATATATAACAAAATATATTAATATTCAATATATTCCACATTTGATATAATATAATTCATAAAATAATATGTATATATTATAATTTTTAATATATAATGTAATATAATTTTTAATATTAATATATAACAAAATATATTAATATTCAATATATTCCACATTTGATATAATATAATTCATAAAATAATATGTATGTATTATAATTTTTAATATATAATGTAATATAATTTTTAATATTAATATATAATAAAATATATTAATATTCAATATATTCCACATTTAATATAATATAATTCATAAAATAATATGTATATATTATAATTTTTAATTTATAATGTAATATAATTTTTAATATTAATATATAACAAAATATATTAATATTCAATATATTCCACATTTGATATAATATAATTCATAAAATAATATGTATATATTATAATTTTTAATATATAATGTCATATAATTTTTAATATTAATATATAATAAAATATATTATATTCAATATATTCCACATTTGATATAATATAATTCATAAAATAATATGTATGTATTATAATTTCTAATATATAATGTAATATAATTTTTAATATTAATATATAACAAAATATATTAATATTCAATATATTCCACATTTAATATAATATAATTCATAAAATAATATGTATATATTTTAATTTTTAATATATAATGTAATATAATTTTTAATATTAATATATAACAAAATATATTAATATTCAATATATTCCACATTTGATATAATATAATTCATAAAATAATATGTATATATTATAATTTTTAATATATAATGTAATATAATTTTTAATATTAATATATAACAAAATATATTAATATTCAATATATTGCACATTTAATATAATATAATTCATAAAATAATATGTATGTATTATAATTTTTAATATATAATGTAATATAATTTTTAATAATATATAACAAAATATCTTAATATTCAATATATTGCACATTTAACGGCGGTTCTAGAAAGAACATTGTTAAAATACAAGTTTAATGGTTCTAAGAGAACCATTTGTTAAATATGCGATTTAACAACGGTTCTACAAGAACCGCTGTTAAATGTACAGATTTAACAACGGTTCTACAAGAACCGCTGTTAAATGTACAGATTTAACAGCGGTTTTCCTATAACCGCTGTTAAATGTGCAATTTAATAGCGGTTCTTCTGGAACCGCTGTTAAATGTGCAGATTTAACAGCGGTTCAGCGGAAAACCGCTGTTAAATTGCCATCGTTTCATTTTAACAGCAGTTTTTTTAGAACCGTTGTTAAATTGCCGCAGTTAAATGCTGTTTTTGTAGTAGTGTAAAATAAATAGGCTCAAAACGGCCTTTACAACCCAATCGAATAAAACTGAACGATTCAAAACTAAGTCCATGAACCATATCACCATTCCAAAATAATGCATCAAACACATTAAAATAAATGGCATTCATAATTAATCTAAATATTGATCCAATCAATATAAATTAATCCATCCAAACGAATTAATCCAATTAATTCGAACAATCGTTAATTTTAACTTGTTCCAAGCGAGAAAATATTTCATTAAATTAATTCCCCTAAGAATAAAATTACCATAATTATATCTTAGTCAAATTAAATCTAATTTAATTTGTGGGAAATTAATTACCGAACGAAATATAAAAATGGAGCCAAAAACACAAGGCTCGGGCTATGCCCTTTGTTTGCCAGTCGGCCACCAGTACCTTGACCATTGACTTAAATTTAGTCCGGCCACTTTCACTTTCTCGTCTTTTCATCCCGAATCCAAAAATAATAGTTTTGTAATTTTTTATATTACACAATTAAATCAGTTTTTCAAAAGAAAAATAGATTTATATTGTAACACAAAATCATGAAAAATTTACTTTTAGATGAACAATTGAAAATCAACGATTAAAACGATTATGATTCCAAATCATAAACCATTCAATCAAGCATTCCAAATGCTAAATATCGTATATACGATCGCAAGACCTACGCTCCGATACCACTGTTGGGATTCGATGCCTAAATCGAAGGCCCAGCGGAAGCGGTAAAATGAAAATTAATTCGATCCGAATCCCTATGAGGATCGATCAAGCTACGTATATACGAATATGAAAAAGAAAACAAGGAAGATTAGAAATCATACCCTCGTAGTCCGTTGATTAAATGGTGTACTTGAAGATGATTCCTCAAGCTTTAAACGCTCTTCCCACGAATACGATTCTTCAAGCTTCTAAATAATCCAATGCCGAAATCACCGCGTCTCTACTTACCACGCGCCAGAGAAACGAACAGAACGATGATCACCCAATTAACCTCTAAGGTTACGGCTAGAATCGGATGATGAAGCTCTTTGATTTGATGAATATACTCCAAGTATGTTTATCAAATCTCTCTCAATATTTTCTCTCAATTTTTCTCTTAATTTTTCTCTAAGAAAAATGTCAAGAAAAGGATGAAGAAGATGAAGATGACAACTCACAAAGTCTCTCTCTTGCTCTTAATGTGTGATACGTATGATGCACCATCCAAGTAAGGTGAGAAGACTTTTATCCTTGTCTTCAAAATGATTCATCTCACATGACAAATCAAGACATCTGACACGCTTTTAGTGTAACTATCGCAAGTGCACGATATCGTATCAAGTAGTAAAGTGGACTTTTTGAGTTCGGTTTATCGATCCCACAAGGAAGTTTGGTTATAATTTGAATTATACACTATTAGTCTATTTTTATAGATACTATGATAAGTGAAACACACAATTAAAAAGTTTGGTTTAATATTTGCAAAGAAAATGCAATAATAGTTCTAATATTATAAGGAAATAAAAATATAGCAATAATAATAGATTGATTAACGATAAAATGAAATAGTTGGGATTACAAACTTAGTTCGTCATTAGTTATAAAAGATGTATAGGAGATCATAAAATGAATTTACTTATTATGTTGTGTAGATTCGAATTTCCTTAAAAAGACGGTTTCTCTTTCGAACTATAAAACGCCCCTTACATATTGAATCAATCCACTATATTTCTATGTTGATTGGCTTCAATATGTAATACCCTCGCCTTTAATATTGTATTTTATGATTTAAGCTAAGTATTTTCGCACCATATCTGTGATGTTGTAGCAAGAATCGACGAATTATGTTAAGTTGGAATCATGGTCATTCATACTATATTAGTTGTTGGGTGATATTGGGAGAATTCCATTTATGCTTGTTATAGTACTTAACATACATTAACCTATCTTCATAACGTACGCTATGTATGTCGCCTTACATACGTAACATCAATACGTTAACGTACGTAATACGGGAGATCCTCCAGCAGTCCGCCTTTCGGCGGGTGGGGCCGAGCGGGGGTAGGTGGTCGGGAGTCGATCGCGACAGCCAAGTCAATGGCTATTACGTACGTAATGTAATATCCGCATTTTTCTTCCCCTTGTATTTTTTTCTTTTTCGGCGTATTTCACGATAGTAGTGACCCTCGTGTATCTTTCAGTGTATCTTTTCTATTATCTATAGATTTTATCCCCGTTATTGTTGAGCGGAACCGCCGTTTCGGGGTTGCCGTGGGTCCATTCTATGTTATGATACCCGTTGAGATGTTCCGTTGGATGTTTCGTTCACCTTCCGGTGTTTTGAACCGTTCATATTTCATACCTAGCGTATGTTATTTTTTCTGCATAGCGCGCGCTAGGGGTCCCTTAGTAGCGCACGCTACGTTTGTTTCGTAGCGCGCGCTAGCGAGTAGCCCTGGGAGTGGCGATCTTGTTTTCCGGCCTATACGGACTAGCGTATTAGCGTACGCTACATATGCTAGCGCACGCTAATGTTGAGGGGCTAGCGCACGCTGATGATGCCCGGTAGCGTGCGCTAGCATGAGTGTCCAGTACTGGACAGTTTACTACTGAACCCGGTCAGGCACTAGTTAGCGCACGCTACGTTTGTATGGTAGCGCACGCTAACGGATCAGTTAGCGCACGCTACGCTTGTATGGTAGCGCACACTAACGTATCAGGTGGGTTCTGGGCAGACACCACTGGACTCGACCAATGTCCAGGTAGCGCACGCTATTGGTCGATAGCGCGCGCTACCGAGAGGTTATTAGCGCACGCTACGTTTCGAGTAGCGCACGCTAACGGCCAATAGTCTGGCTACTAGACTGGACGCTAACTATTTTGGCCTATAATTTTTCCCCGTTAGCGCACGCTAACCTTGAGGATTAGCGCACGCTAACACTCCCTGGCTATATAAACCAGGGAGTTGACCGAGATAAACACAATTTCTCATTTCTCTCCTTCTTCTGCGGCCGAGCGACTCCAGAGGCGATTTGAGGCGATTTTCTTCTTCCAATCACTTCAGAGATTCTTTTGCTTGAGTTTTTGGTGTAGATTAACATCATCCACTTGCGTTTCTCATCCTAAATCCAAGGTAATCTCTTAGAACCCTACTTTTGGATAATTTGGGGGTTTTGGGATTTTCTTCCGATCCGTTCCGTTTTGTTGATGGATTCATGATGAATATGATTAATCTTGTTGATATTCTTAGTTTCCCTACGGATTCATGGTATATTTCGTGATTTTTATGGAATCGAGAGGGTTTGGTTGTGGTCCGCCCTCGTTGTTGTTTATATACGAATATACATGAATCGTAGGCGGGTTTTCGGGTGTATTCCAATTCCGTATTCATTTAGAAACGGTTGTGATTGTGTTCTTCGAATCGTTAGGTTCGGTTTCATTGGTTCCTAGCGTTCGTCGGTGACTTTCCTTTCCGTCCTTCGCGTCGTCAATAATTAAAGGTAAGTATTTTTGGAAACCTTTATGCTTAACGTGGAATGGTAATGTATTTTGTTTGTGATTTGCTCACCTTGTGTTGGTCCGACGGGATCAAGGAGGGAATCCAAAGGTTTGCGTCCCGGATTCATGAGTTTGTTTAGCTAGCCAGTGCGGGAGGGTCCTTAGAGGCCTCGTGCGGGAATTTATGATATGACTCTGTTCCCAAGGCGATGCATGTGCGTGTTTTGCTTTATAATATAGCCAGTGCGGGAGGGTCCTTAGAGGCCTCGTGCGGGAATTTATGATATGACTCTGTTCCCAAGGCAAATTGTTTGACTGTTTATTTCCGGAAAGGACATGTCTAGTTTTGGTTTTTGAAATGGTATTGATGCATGTACTATGAAATGTGTAAGCGATTGGTTTGCCTTGATTACTTGTACTAGCGTAATTGCTAACCCCTTTGGGGACCGTTTGGGAAATTCTTATTATGGATTTGAGTTATGATTATCCGGACGGCGGGCACCGGGACGATCTGAGGATGTTGGCCAGGGTCGTTGACATGTGCATTTGGGTCTATTTATTTCCTTTGTCCATTTCGATATGGTTGTTCCCACAGTTTTAAACTTATAGATTGTACTCGCGAGTACTTAGGCTTTTGTTTCAAACTCCGGATTGTATTGCTTTTAAATTGTCACGTTGTTGGTTGATGCTTATTTTGCCGGTTGCTCCGGGCGTATCTTTATATGTCATATTATTTAATTGTGTATCCTCGCTAACCAAGATGGTTAGTCGAGTGGAGTTTTTCTATTGTAGCCTGGTAGGTCCCATGTAGGGGTCTACGGCGCTGTAACATATTCCGAATTTCTCGGGGTGTTACAGAAAATGGTATCGGAGCCCAGGTTTATGGATACCTAGGCTTGTCGGTTATTTGGGTCTAGTCGTGTTTTGTTTTGCACATTGTCACGCCACTGCCGGCCATCTCAGTACTTCCAGTGCTCGTAAGTTTCCTTACCCGATTGTTTGCTTTCATATACTGTATTCCGTTTCTTGAACCGTGGTTATTCTCCCTCTTTTGCTTATCGTCGTAGTTTTCCTTACTCATCCTCGACATGCTCCTGTTATCTTTTAACACCAGTATGGATGCCGGAGGAAACCGTGGTCGTGGTCGTGGTCGTGGCCGTGGACGCGGCCGGGGACGTGGGGCAGTCGGTGGGGCGGCCACGTCGCACTCTTCGAGGCCGCGTGCGCGGCCGTCACGATCATGCTTCTTCTCGGGAGCGCGCCGATCTTGGTATTGCGGCTGTCATGCGGCAAATGGTTAACCAGATGGCGGCTATAGCACAGTGGTTGGAACCCCGATCGAGCCCATGCTAATCGGGCGGAGCGGATCGGCCTTCGTGGATGTCATCAAGATGCATCCTCCTCAGTTTTCGGGAGCTTCGGACCCGATCGGCTGGGAAGGGTGGATCAAGGAGATATCCAAAGTCTTCACTGCTACTAACTGCCCCGAGGACCGTAATGTCCCTATTGCTCAATACTTTCTCACGGGAGATGCTACAGATTGGTGGGAGGCCGTTAGTCCCAAAGATCATGTTGCTTCGTGGGCCGAGTTTCAGGAGTTGATGGAAACCGAGTATTGTCCGTGGCCGGTCAGACAGGCTCGAGTGCATGCTTTCTACGATGCTCAACCTCGGGATATTCCCGTATCCCAAGCTATTGCTGATTTCAACAAAGAGTTGGGTTATGTGAAGACCCAAGTTGTCGCTGAGAGCGACAAAATTTTCCATTTTTCCAGGAGGATGAAACTGTCCATTCGGGACTATATGTCTGGGCTCGTATGTACTACCTTGAAGGATTATCAGAGTCGAGGTCTTGCTTATGATATGTCGGTGACGGCTAGCGATTTGGCTCGTGAGAGCAAGAAGCAGAAGTCGGTCGGAAATTTTTCTGGTCCCAAGAGTGGAGACCAGCAGAAATCTCAAGCTGCAAATATTTCAACGGGCGGTTCGGCTCGTTTCTCTGGGAGCTTTCGGGGTGCCGCCGGAACCTCCGCTCGTGAACCCACATGTTTTAACTGTGGTGTGCAGGGCCATAGGAACCGGCAGTGTCCTCGTCCGAAGTTTACTTGTCACACTTGTGGACAGCTGGGCCACAAGGCCCCTTTTTGTGAGCAGGTCAGACAGCTTCGCGGCGCCCGTTCTTCCCAACCAGTACCGTTGGAGCCGAGTGTGAACCAGGGCTCATTTGCTCCGCCGCCTCCACCGAGTGCCGGCCGAGGTAGGGGTTGGGGTCAGCCTGCTAGGGGTGGAGCTTCCAGTGTCGGCTCTGCTCAGCCGCGTATCTATGAGATGAGGAGGGCCGATGATCCAGCAGCTACTGTGGCGACAGGTACCGTTCACATTCATTTCCATCATGTCAGTGTGCTTTTCGATTCGGGTGCTACGCATTCATTCATTTCTCTAGAGTGTGTACGCCGTTTGAGTCTCGACTGCTTGTCACCTTGCGAGCCTTTCATCGTTAAACTTCCTAGCGGTGATAGAATTGTCGGTGATCGAGAGGTCCGAGACTGCTCTGTGTTTATTTGTGAGAGAGCTTGGATCTCTAATCTTATTGTCGTTAATATTGAGGGTGAGGATTTGATTCTCGGGGATGATTGGCTCGAGCGGCATGGCGCAATCATGAACTACCGCACGAGGATCATCATCATGTTAGCCGAGGATGGCACCGAGCACTCCTTCGCGGGGCGAAGGAGGGGAAATCAGAAATTTGTCATTAATGCCTTGAAGGCGATGAGTCTCCTGCGAAAGGGGTGTACTGGTTATTGGTGCTACGCCTTGAAGATGGAGAATGGTGGAGTCGAGTTTTCATCGATTCCAGTCGTTAGTGAGTTTCCGGATGTATTTCCTGACGAGTTACCGGGATTGCCACCGGATCGTGAGGTTGAGTTTGTTATAGAATTAGAGCCGGGCGCGGCTCCGATTTCTAAGGCACCGTATCGCATGGCACCTTCAGAGATGTCAGAGTTGAAGAAGCAGTTGAGTGAGCTTCTTGAGTCGGGGTATGTTCGACCGAGTGCCTCGCCTTGGGGCGCACCGGTCCTGTTTGTGCGGAAGAAGGATGGTTCACTACGTTTGTGTATCGACTATCGCGAACTAAACAAGGTGACCATCAAGAACAAGTATCCTTTGCCGAGAATCGATGACTTGTTTGACCAGTTGCAGGGAGCTGCGGTATTCTCGAAGATTGATTTGAAATCGGGGTACTATCAGCTCCGGGTGAGAGAGTCCGACGTGCGAAAAGCGGCTTTTCGGACGAGATACGGACATTACGAGTTTGTAGTTATGCCTTTCGGGTTAACTAATGCGCCGGCGGTGTTCATGCAATTGATGAACAAAGTCTTTATCGAGTATTTGGATAAGTGTGTCGTCGTCTTCATTGACGATATTCTCATCTATTCGAGGAATGAGGAAGAGCATGCCCATCATCTGCGGATAGTGTTAGACATTTTGAGGACCGAGCAACTCTATGCGAAGTTCTCGAAGTGTGAGTTCTGGCTAAAGGAAGTGATGTTTTTGGGTCACGTGATTTCAGCCGAGGGAGTCCGTGTGGATCCGCAGAAAATTGAGGCAGTGTTGGATTGGGCATCGCCCACAAATGTGAAAGAGGTCCGTAGTTTCTTGGGTTTGGCTGGCTACTACCGTAGGTTCGTCGAGGGTTTCTAAAAACTAGCTCGGCCACTTACACAGTTGCTCCATAAATCCGAGAAGTTCGTCTGGACCGATGAGAGGCAGTCGAGTTTCGAGGAGCTGAAGAAGCGTTTGACTTCAGCCCCGGTCTTGGCGTTGCCATGTGGCAACGAGGGATTCACCGTTTATAGCGATGCTTCGGGTCAGGGTCTTGGGTGCGTATTGATGCAGCACGGCAAGACCATTGCCTATGCATCGAGACAGTTAAGGCCGTATGAACTTAACTACCCTACTCACGATTTGGAGTTAGCGGCGGTAGTCTTTGCACTCAAGATTTGGCGTCACTATCTTTTCGGCTCTACATGTCAGATTTTTACCGATCATAAAAGTCTGAAATACATATTTACTCAGCGGGAGTTGAATATGAGGCAGAGGAGGTGGTTAGAGCTGATTAAGGATTATGACCTTGAAATTCTTTATCATCCGGGCAAAGCGAACGTCGTGGCCGACGCCTTGAGTCGGAAACCGATTGCGTTGCGGCAGCTTGAGGTCCTTACGCCCCGATCCCGAGCTTGGCGGGCTCGATCGAGTTAGATGTTGAAGTTTTGTTGCACGGAGTGTCGGGCAACTTTGTGCTCTAGAGATTTCATCGTCTTTGATCGATGAAATTAAGTCAAGCAATTAGAGGATCCGATGATTACTCAAATCCGAGAGAACGTTCTTAAGGAAAGTCTCCTCGGTTTGTGATTCACGAGGATGGCGTTTTGAGATTCAGTCGGCTTTGTGTGCGAACGATCGAGTTGCGGCAGTATTTTGCATGAGGCCCATTCCACACCCTATTCCGTTCATCCTGGTTCGAGTAAGATGTACAAGGACCTGAGGAGGAACTTCTGGTGGAATGATATGAAGGAGGAGGTCGCACGGTTTGTGGCGAGATGTTTGACTTGCCAGTAGGTCAAGATCGAACATCAGCGACCGGCTGGGTTATTGCAGTCACTTCCCATTCCAGAATGGAAATGGGAAGATATATCGATGGATTTTGTTTCGAGTTTGCCGAGATCGAGGTCGGGCATGAATATGGTATGGGTGGTCGTTGATCGTCTGACCAAGTCGGCACATTTTCTGGGCATCAAGGGCACTTGGGCCCCGGAGAAATTGGCTCGTGTGTTTATCGCGCAGATTGTGAGACTTCACGGTACTCCGAAGTCTATTGTTTCGGATCGTGATGGCCGTTTTGTATCGCACTTTTGGCAGGCGGTGCATAAGGCGTTAGGTACCCGTTTGCATTTGAGTACCTCTTTTCATCCCCAGTCAGATGGACAGTCGGAACGCACTATCCAAACATTCGAGGACATGTTGCGTGCTTGTGCCCTCGATTGGAGTAGCGACTGGGAGGAGCACTTGCCATTGATCGAATTCACGTACAACAATAGTTGGCACGCGTCGATTCGGATGGCACCGTATGAGGCACTTTATGGGCGACGATGTCGATCGCCGATTTGTTGGAATGAGGCGTCCGATTTGGTCGGGACCGAACCGGATGTCGTTTTAGAGACGAGACGGAAGATAGAATTAATTCGAGAACGGATGTTGACTGCCCAGAGTCGACAAAAGTCATATGCCGATGTCCGTCGTCGACCTTTAGAATTCGAGGTGGGAGACCACGTTTTGCTGAAGGTGTCACCGACGAGAGGAGTCTTCCGTTTCGGGAAGAAAGGGAAGTTGAGTCCGAGATTTATTGGACCCTTCGAGATTCTCGAGCGAGTCGGTGGGTTAGCATACCGTTTGGCGTTACCCCCGGCCCTGAGTCATGTTCATAGCGTTTTTCATGTTTCCCAGCTGAGGAAATATGTCCCGGATCCTAATCACATCATCGACTATGGGGAGATTGACGTTGCCGAGGATATTACTTTTGAGGAACGTCCTTTGAAGATTTTAGAACATCGGGAGAAACGGCTGAGGCATAAGACCATCCCTTTGGTCAAGGTACAGTGGTCGAGACACGGTGTCGAGGAGGCAACGTGGGAGACCGAGGATAGCATGCGTGCTAGGTACCCTGAGTTGTTTGTTTCTTAAGTTTCGGGACGAAACTTGTTTTTAGAGGGGTAGAATGTAATATCCGCATTTTTCCTCCCCTTGTATTTTTTTCTTTTTCGGCGTATTTCCCGATAGTAGTGACCCTCGTGTATCTTTCAGTGTATCTTTTCTATTATCTATAGATTTTATCCCCGTTATTGTTGAGCGGAACCGCCGTTTCGGGGTTGCCGTGGGTCCATTCTATGTTATGATACCCGTTGAGATGTTCCGTTGGATGTTTCGTTCACCTTAGGTGTTTTGAACCGTTCATATTTCATACCTAGCGTCGTTATTTTTACGCATAGCGCGCTAGGGAGTCCCTTAGTAGCGCACGCTACGTTTGTTTAAATGGCGCGCTAGCGTAGCCACGGGAGTGGCAATCTTTGTTTTCCGGCCTTACGGACTAGCGTATTAGCGTCGCTACATATGCTAGCGCACGCTAATGTTGAGGGCTAGCGCACGCCGATGATGCCGGTAGCGTGCGCTAGCGTGAGTGTCGATCTTGGGCGGTTTACTCGAACCGGTCAGGCGCCAGTTAGCGCACGCTACGTTTGTATGGTAGCGCACGCTAACGGATCAGTTAGCGCACACTACGCTTGTATGGTAGCGCACGCTAACGTATCAGGTGGGTTCTGGGCAGACGCCACTGGACTCGACCAATGTCCAGGTAGCGCACGCTATTGGTCGATAGCGCGCGCTACCGAGAGGTTATTAGCGCACGCTACGTTTCGAGTAGCGCACGCTAACGGCCAATAGTCTGGCTACTGGACTGGACGCTAACTATTTTGGCCTGTAATTTTTCCCCGTTAGCGCACGCTAACCTTGAGGATTAGCGCACGCTAACACTCCCTGGCTATATAAACCAGGGAGTTGACCGAGATAAACACAATTTCTCATTTCTCTCCTTCTTCCGCGGCCGAGCGACTCCAGAGGCGATTTGAGGCGATTTTCTTCTTCCAATCACTTCAGAGATTCTTTTGCTTGAGTTCTTGGTGTAGATTAACATCATCCACTTGTGTTTCTCATCCTAAATCCAAGGTAATCTCTTAGAACCCTACTTTTGGATAATTTGGGGGTTTTGGGATTTTCTTCCGATCCGTTCCGTTTTGTTGATGGATTCATGATGAATATGATTAATCTTGTTGATATTCTTAGTTTCCCTACGGATTCATGGTATATTTCGTGATTTTTATGGAATCGAGAGGGTTTGGTTGTGGTCCGCCCTCGTTGTTGTTTATATACGAATATACATGAATCGTAGGCGTTTCAGTGTATTCCAATTCCGTATTCATTTAGAAACGGTTGTGATTGTGTTCTTCGAATCGTTAGGTTCGGTTTCATTAGTTCCTAGCGTTCGTCGGTGACTTTCCTTTCCGTCCTTCGCGTCGTCAATAATTCAAGGCAAGTATTTTTGGAAACCTTTATGCTTAACGTGGAATGGTAATGTATTTTGTTTGTGATTTGCTCACCTCGTGTTGGTCCGACGGGATCAAGGAGGGAATCCAAAGGTTTGCGTCCCGGATTCATGAGTTTGTTTAGCTAGCCAGTGCGGGAGGGTCCTTAGAGGCCTCGTGCGGGAATTTATGATATGACTCTGTTCCCAAGGCGATGCATGTGCGTGTTTTGCTTTATAATATAGCCAGTGCGGGAGGGTCCTTAGAGGCCTCGTGCGGGAATTTATGATATGACTCTGTTCCCAAGGCAAATTGTTTGACTGTTTATTTCCGGAAAGGACATGTCTAGTTTTGGTTTTTGAAATGGTATTGATGCATGTACTATGAAATGTGTAAGCGATTGGTTTGCCTTGATTACTTGTACTAGCGTAATTGCTAACCCCTTTGGGGACCCGTTTCGGGGAAATTCTTATTATGGATTTCAGGTTATGATTATCCGGACGAGCGGGCACCAGGACAGTACGAGGATGTTGGCCAGGGTCGTTGACATGTGCATTTGGGTCTCTTTATTTCCTTTGTCCATTTCGATATGGTTGTTCCCACAGTTTTAAACTTATAGATTGTACTCGCGAGTACTTAGGCTTTTGTTTCAAACTCCGGATTGTATTGCTTTTAAATTGTCACGTTGTTGGTTGATGCTTATTTTGCCGGTTGCTCCGGGCGTATCTTTATATGTCATATTATTTAATTGTGTATCCTCGCTAACCAAGATGGTTAGTCGAGTGGAGTTTTTCTATTGTAGCCTGGTAGGTCCCATGTAGGGGTCTACGGCGCTGTAACATATTCCGAATTTCTCGGGGTGTTACACGTAATAGCTATATAGTTACGTACGTAACGAATTGTGTGTTTTGAGGCAGAAAGATCTGATGAAATTGGTTACGTACGTAATGATCATAAGATTACGTACGTAAGGGCTATAACGTACGTTAACCAATTTCGTTAACGTACGTAATGCCGAGTTCAGATTATAAATGTATGACTTGCCATTCATTTCCTACTCGACCCTTTCAACCTCCCAACTGAGAAACGATTCCTTTCCCTTCCAACTTCGTTTCTAAGCCTTTCTAACTTGTGTTGGAGCTTCAGCACTTGATTGGTGACTTGGAGAGTTAGAGATTGAAGTGTATCCCTTGAAGTGTTGGTGTTGTTCTTCATTTTAAGGTTGGTCTTTCTTTAACTCATATCAATTCCATGCTTATGATGATGTTAGTAGATAAATACTTCACATAATGTTAGTTTAAACTAGTGTAAACATGATAAGTTAATTGAATCATGCTCAAACTAAGTGAAGATTAACATTGAAGGTATTAGTGTTACTTCTTGATGTAAATAACTTCATAATGTGATTGTGTTGATAATGATATACATAAAACCTGATGTATAACATGATAATCGGAAGTTGATTATAGTCTCAACACTAGGAACATGTTAGGGATGATATCTTTAATGATTAAAGGTGAGAAATGTTAAATTTGTCTTGAACATTCAATTGATTCTTGAAGGTAATATGGAACCATGATTTTCGGCCTCTAAAACCTTTGTAATAAATTTTTTGGAAAGATTATGTTAACCCTTTGAAGATGATCTTCGCTAAATGGGATGAAGTTACTTCAAAAATTTCAAGTTTCCAATGATATAACTAGGCTTTTAATAAATTCTTCAAAGTAAAACAATGGATGTTGATAGAAGGAAGTTGTAATCTTCATATGTTCAAATTAATCGATTTCGTTAAAGGGTGTTAATCACTACATTAATAGATTGATAATGTTCTTAAGAGGATTGTGTTGAATATGATGATACAAATGCGGTAGATGAGTAGCAGAATTCCATTTCATTAATCCGTGCGTGTTAAGATACGTAAATTAAGATGATGTTCTTAGTTCACTGAAAACTTAAACTTATGTTTCATATAGTAATCAAGTTTTGAATGTAATCGTTGGTAAAATAATGAAGAATGTAATTAAACACAAACTTATATCGTAATTGGAAGTGTTGATGATTTGAAAAGATATTTTCACGATATTACATTGATAATAAACTAGACATCAAGTAGTTGACATTAAGGTTAGAATATCTGAATGAACATGATAAACATACGATGATTTGTAATAAGAACATTAAAATGATCAATAGGATAATTGATTTATTCAAGTAAATTTACGAATATTATTTATGTAATAATACCGTTATCGTACGAATGTGTTGTTGAATGAATTACATTTCATTCAAGGTTGCTTGTTCACGTGAGTATTGTTAGACGAGGATACCGTTCGTTTGACCATTCAAAGAAGGATTATTCATCTACGGAATTGAGGCAAGTTATCTTGCTTGGTTATAATGATGGTTGAATTCTTGTGATTATTATGCGTTTCGTGTGTATGAAATGTTCTGATAATCTATGATTCGTGATATGGTGATACCCTTGATCGTATTGTCATGGTGTTGGGGATGATATACCCGAAATTACCGTCCTTGTTACCGTTAGTCCTTTTGAGCTTTGTTGACACTTCGGTGAGTCGTTCGATTCCTTGGTAAAAGTGTAATTCGTTGAGTTTCGTTGTCATGTTGTATCGTGACATCTCTGGAGTCATATCTGCGCGCCGATTGGTTATGTGTAGGATTTTTAGCCGGGCACTTGATGATCATGCGTGGATGTTTTCCGCATTTAGATCGTGCACACGAGACGTAGTTCGTGAGGCTAATTAGGTACATCGTCCCCACGTATATTCGGATTCCGTATACGGGGTGGACATGTGCACGGACACATTTCCGGATCGGGCGTCGTGACGTCCGTCTTGAGCCATATTATATGGTCGTCGTATATTTGGTTATGTTCGATACTTGGGATCGATTGTTTATACGCCTTCGGGGTATATTCGGTAGTCGGTGGTTTTCTTTGAGATCGGTATATATGAATTGTATAATGTCATGAGAATTATTATCATGTATAGTGACCCTGTGGTTTGGGGCGAAATACTTGTATTTCGGGCGAGGAAAGGGCAAGGCACAGGAGGAGCACAATGGCGACGGAGGATTCTGAAGTATGCTATTTCGGGGGCCCCGAGTCTTTTGGTTATTCGGTTTTGTTTTATTGTGACTTTCATTTTATTTTGTGTCGGATGAATGTACTAAAATCTGTTAGGTACTGCCCATCGTCATATGGTCTGTACCGAATTTGGATCCTGTGTATGTTTGCTCGTATTTAAAGACATGAATAACTCATACTCCACACCGGGGTTTTGATAAATATTGTGGTACGGTGCCACGTTGTCAGATTATAAATGTATATTGTGATATCGCCTGGTAGGTCCCGGTAGGGGTCCACGGCACTGTAATAGCCACTGTTTTTGGGCTGTTACAGAAGATGGTATCAGAGAGTGTGTTTTTATTTTGAGTCATTGTAGAATCGAAATAGCATCAAGAAACCTTCGTGCCACGTGTAACCTGTGCAAGCGCCTGACCCGTCAAATACGGTATGTTCTCATGAACCATAATTTGATTACTGGCATGATATTGACGATGTATTGGTCTCCTTACTTATCTTGGCATCTTGCTAACATGAGGTTAAATTCATCTGTTTGAGGTGAACCTAAATTAATTATGTGAATGGAATTGTTTCGACTTGATGTTGATATGATATTGAGTGTGTAACACCTGTAGTGCCAGTGATTCTTTACAAACTGCTTTGTTGGATAGGAAATTCCCTGTTGCTATTAACTTAGCATGAATTATGATTGATAAATCGAACTGTACTTGTGACTTGATTCTTTCAGTATGGAAAGAAATCCCAGAGGCCGTGGAAGAGGGGGACGAGGCCGCGGAAGAGGCCGAATTCCGATACCACGAGCCAACAGATGCGCGAATGTGGAACAGAGTTCCGCAGGCAGTGATTCGCCTTCTAGGGACCAATCACACCACACCAGAGAGAATGCACGTGTCGATCCTTACACCGTGATGCAGGGCATGATGGCCCAGATGACCCAAATGGGTCAGCTGATGGAAGCTATGCAGAGGAATACTACTGCCAACGAGGGCAACGGCCTCCGCCTCCGGTGCTGGCGGGATCGTGAGCCGGATTATTAGCGACATATCACGGCATGAGCTCCGACTTTTGAAGGCTCATCTCGAGCTCGCCGACATTGTACCTCTGGATAGAGCATTTCGAGAAACTGTTCGAGATGGTGGAGTGCCCAGAGAAAAATCGAGTTCTTTGTGGCGACTACTACCTTAGTAAGAGTGCCCATACTTGGTGGCTTTCGTGAGGCTCGCCAAGGCGCGAGTACTTGGGAGGAATTCAAGAATCTTATGCTAGATCGTTACTATCCCGCACCCTCCGTGAAGCCAAATGTCCGAATTACTAAACCCCGACCCATCGGAAGACGAGGATGTGTTAGCAATTGCCGAAAATTCCAAGCACTTCTCCTTTTGCTACGTCGGTTGTCCGTTCGGAAGCCGATAAGATCAAATATTTCCTCAAGAGGCTTAAACCCCGAATGAGGATGCAATTACTCAATCACCACTGCATTTACCTTACCGGAGTTTATTGAGAAGGCTTTGGAGTATGAACTTACTGCGAAGGAGATTTCTAAGAAGACCTTAGTTTTCCAACAAGAGATCCAGAACTGCACTCAAGGAGACAAGAATCGGGGTATTTAAGAAACCCCAGCCTGTACCAAATCCTTCTGAGCGGCCACCTATGGCACCGAAACCGGCAGGAACGCACTCTCGGGCAATCAGCTCACCTGTCGTGTGTTATAACTGTGGGGACCAGGGGCATATCAGCTCCAAGTGTCCGAAGCCGGCCGTTGCCTGTCACACTTGCGGGAAGAACGGTCATCGCGCTCGCTATTTCCGGGGTGTACTCGGGCGTGCTCCAGTAGCATCTCTTGCTCCAGTACAGTCTTCTGTTCAGGAACGTGCTCCTCCATCCGCTTCTTACCAGACTACCGGGGCGAACAAAGGGATGGGCCGTGGAAATCAAGCTGGTACACCTGCTTCCGGGGTTACAAAACCCAGAGTCTACGAGATGAAGAAAGCCGATGATCTCGAAGCCAGCATGATTGCAGGTACTCTCGAGATCCACTCTCAGGCCGTTTGTGTTCTTTTTGATACTGGTGCTTCACACTTCTTTTTGTCTAGTTCTTGTTTGAGTCGTTTGCATTTGAATCATGTTACCGATTGTGAACCTTATGTAATTGGTTTACCCGATGGTAGAAGAATTATTGGGAGTCGTGAAGTACAGAACTGTCCGATTAGCATGAACAACCGTGAGTGGTTGTCCGACTTGATTGTGGTTGATTTACCTAAAGATGATGTAATCTTGGGTATCGACTGGATGGATCGTCACGATGCCGTGCTTAGCGTCCGTAAGCGAATGGTGACCGTCACATCGGATGATGGCGTCGAGTGTATTTTTCGGGGTGATAATCCCAATCATTCTGGGAGAGTCATCAGCGCCATGAAGGCTATGAGATTACTGAACCAGGGATGCATTGGTTATTGGTGTTACATGACCAAGACAACTGACCGGCCAGTCAAATTGATTGATATTCCAGTAGTTCGAGATTATCCAGATGTATTTCCAGAAGAGCTTCCAGGAATACCCCCACAGCGAGAGGTAGAATTCACCATTGAGTTGGAGCCGGGGACATCCCCGCTTTCGAAAGCACCATATCGTATGGCCCCGACTGAGATGCAGGAGTTGAAAAGACAACTCGAAGAATTAACTGAGAAAGGATATGTTCGACCCAGTGCATCCCCTTGGGGAGCGCCGGTGTTATTCGTACGGAAGAAGGATGGATCGCTGCGTTTGTGTATTGATTACCGGGAGCTGAACAAAGTAACAATTAAGAACAAATATCCTTTACCTCGCATCGATGATCTATTGGATCAGCTCCAGGGAGCCACTGTCTTTTCCAAGATCGACTTGAGGTCCGGGTACCACCAATTGCGGATTCGAGAGTCTGACGTCCCGAAGACAGCTTTTCGCACTCGCTATGGGCATTATGAGTTCGTTGTCATGCCATTCGGACTGACTAATGCACCTGCAGTGTTCATGGAATTGATGAATCGGGTTTTTATTAATTATCTGGATCGTTTTGTAGTCGTTTTTATTGACGACATCTTGGTCTACTCTCGTGATCATGAGGAGCATGAGTGTCACCTCCGCCAGGTTCTCGATGCATTAAGGCGAGAACAACTCTATGGAAAATTTTCTAAGTGTGAATTCTGGATGTCTGAAGTTATTTTTCTGGGACATGTGATATCAGCAGAGGGAGTAAGAGTAGACCCACAGAAAACGGAAGCTATCCGAGACTGGATACCCCCGAAGAACGTGAAGGAAGTTCGTAGTTTTCTGGGTCTAGCAGGCTATTACTGCATTTATTCGTGGAAGGATTTTCCAAAATTGCTCAACCGATGACTAATCTGTTGAGAAAATATAAGAAGTACTTGTGGTCGGAAGCATGTCAGCAAAGTTTTGATGAACTCAAAGGTCGATTAATTTCAGCACCTGTTTTGGTACTACCTAGAGGAACGGAAGGATTCGTGGTATATAGCGATGCATCGAGACAGGGCCTTGGCTGCGTATTAATGCAGGACGGGAAAGTAATCGCCTATGCGTCCAGACAGTTGCGTCCTTACGAGGTTAACTACCCGACTCATGACTTGGAGTTAGCAGCCGTAGTGTTTGCTTTAAAAATCTGGCGCCACTACGTGTATGGAGTTACCTGCCGGATTTTTACGGACCACAAGAGCCTGAAGTATATTTTTACCCAGAAAGAGTTGAATATGAGACAAAGGAGGTGGTTAGAGCTAATCAAAGACTATGATATCGAGATCCTTTATCATCCAGGCAAGGCAAACGTGGTTGCCGATGCCTTGAGCCGCAAGACGGTGCAGGAACAGATACTAGCTCGTTTGACCGCCCAGAGGGAGTTGCAATTAGAGTTCATGAGACCAGAGATTGAGGTCTGGTTACAACGCATTCAGGGACAACTGTGCACGCTTGAGATTTCACCATCCCTTGATGAGACGATCAGGACGAAACAGATGACGGACCCATTCTTATCCAGAGTTCGAGGAGAAATCGATCAAGGGAAGGCCCCTGGATTTGTGGTTCACGATGATGGACTGATACGCTTTAAAAATCGAGTATGTGTACCAGCAGACGAAGAGTTGAGGAATACTATTCTGAAGGAGGCTCATGCTACCCCGTATTCCATACACCCGGGATCGAACAAAATGTATAAGGATTTGAAGCCGTATTATTGGTGGGGTAACATGAAACGGGAGGTTGCCGAATTCGTTTCGAAATGTTTGACCTGTCAGCAGGTCAAGATTGAGCATCAACGACCAGCTGGCATGATGAAACCGCTTCCGATTCTCGAGTGGAAGTGGGAAGACATATCGATGGATTTTATTACTAGCTTGCCGACGAGCCGTCGAGGCATGAATACGATTTGGGTGATTGTGGATCGATTGACTAAATCAGCCCACTTCTTGGAGATCAAGGATACTTGGGGCCCTGAGAGATTGGCCCAATTATTCATCAAAGAGATTGTGAGATCGCATGGCACCCCTAAGAGTATTGTATCGATCGACGGACGGTTCGTGTCGCACTTCGGAAGGCGGTTCATCGTGCTATGGGTACACAGTTGAACTTGAAGACGGCTTTTCATCCTCAGACCGACGGTCGATCCGAGAGGACAATTCAAACTCTAGAGGATATGTTGAGGGCATGTGCTCTCGATTGGAAGCTCCGATCGGGAAGCCCAACTGCCGTTGGTAGAATTCACATATAATAACAGCTGGCACGCCTCGATCATGATGGCACCTTATGAGGCATTGTATGGTCGTCGTTGTAGGTCCCCTTTGTGCTGGGACGAATTGTCTGAATCTATTTGTACGGAACCTGATATGTTATTGGCAGCCCACGAGAAGATTTCCCTGATCAAGAGTCGTCTATTAACGGCCCAAAGCCGCCAGAAATCATATGCAGATAATCGTCGACGACCACTCGAGTTTGAGGTTGGTGACCATGTACTAGTCAAAGTATCTCCTACTAGAGGTGTTTTCCGATTCGGGAAGAGAGGCAAATTGAGCCCAAGGTATATTGGTCCGTTTGAGATCCTGGAACGAGTAGGCGACCTAGCCTATCGTTTAGCATTACCACCAGCTTTGAGCCGGATTCACAACGTATTCCATGTATCTCAGTTAAGGAAGTATGTTGCTGATCCAAGTCACGTTATTCAATTCGACGAGGTCGAAATAGCCGATGACCATTCGTATGAAGAACGGCCTGTGCAGATACTCGAGAGAAGAATTAAACAGCTGAGGAACAAGACGATTCCCTTATTAAAAATTCAGTGGTTGAGACATGGAGTCGAGGAAGCTACGTGGGAGACTGAAGATAGCATGCGAGAGAAATACCCCGAACTGTTTACCCCTTAGTTTCGGGGACGAAACTCCTTTTAAGGGGGGAGTATGTAATACCCTCGCCTTTAATATTGTATTTTATGATTTAAGCTAAGTATTTTCGCACCATATCTGTGATGTTGTAGCAAGTATCGACGAATTATGTTAAGTTGGAATCATGGTCATTCATACTATATTAGTTGTTGGGTGATATTGGGAGAATTCCATTTATGCTTGTTATAGTACTTAACGTACGTTAACCTATCTTCATAACGTACGCTATGTATGTCGCCTTACGTACGTAACATCAATACGTTAACGTACGTAATGCGGGAGATCCTCCAGCAGTCCGCCTTTCGGCGGGTGGGGCCGAGCGGGGGTAGGTGGTCGGGAGTCGATCGCGACAGCCAAGTCAACGGCTATTACGTACGTAATAGCTATATAGTTACGTACGTAACGAATTGCGTGTTTTGAGGCAGAAAGATCTGATGAAATTGGTTACGTACGTAATGATCATAAGATTACGTACGTAAGGGCTATAACGTACGTTAACCACTTTCGTTAACGTACGTAATGCCGAGTTCAGATTATAAAAGTATGACTTGCCATTCATTTCCTACTCGACCCTTTCAACCTCCCAACTGAGAAACGATTCCTTTCCCTTCTAACTTCGTTTCTAAGTGTAACACCCCCAGGATATCCGAGGTATATTACAGCGCCGTGAATCCCTATATGGGACCCACCAGGCTGAACAGCATCATACACAACGACTCACAGAAACGATAAAATAACACCACGTCATAAAGACGCAAAACAGAACAATCCACCCGGTTCAACCGGTCAATAGAACATCATCATCCAACACAACATAAACACAACAATACAATCTGGACGAACAAGAACTCTTAAGTACTCGAGTACAGCTATTAGTTCAAAAGCCATAAAAGATGAAAAGACAAAAAGACATCTCTTATGCACAATCATCACGCATGGCCATCATCCGTATCGTCCAGCCGCTCGTCTCGATGAACCCGACCAAATTCATAAAACGAATTTCCCGAAACGGGTCCCAGAGGGGTTAGCAATTACGCTAGTACAAGTAACCAAATGAACATTTTACATCTTACACATATAGTAATGCATGCCATCAAGAAAATCATAATTTCCAAAACGCTCATTTCCGGAAATGCCAATATCAAACCACATTTGTAAAAATGCACCACAATTAACCGCGGACTCACGGCCTTCGTGGATCCTCGCGAGACCCCGTCGGATCTAACCCACGATGGTTAAAAGCAAGCTCGCGGTCCACGGCTTCGTGGAACCCTACCGAGACCCGTCGAGTCTAACCCGTAGTGAGCATACACACACACACAATTTCTCATACAAAACTACTACGTCAAGATTGTAAGTTCATAAGGATACTTGCCTCGATTAATTAGACGATGACACGAACGGAACGGAAGAGTTGAACACGACCGCAAGGAACCGGAAATGAACCTAACGATTCGAATAGCACAATCACAACCATTTCTAAACGAGTACGGAAATGGAATACACCGAAACCGCCTACGATTCATGTATATTCGTATACAAACAACAACGAGGGCGGACCACAACCGAACCCTCTCGATTCCAAAAAAATCACGAAATATACCATGAATCCGTAGGGAAACTAAGAATACCAACAAGAATAATCATATTCATCATGAATCCATCAACGAAACGGAAAGAATCGGACAAAACCCCAAAATCCCCAATTATCCAAAAAGGTAGGGTTTCAAGAGACATTACCTTGAGTGATTCAAGTGTTAAGATCCGTAGAACACGCGTTAGATTGATTATCCGAGCCTCACAACCGAAAAGAAATGATGAAAATCGACCCCGGATGAAGAACTCTCTCCCTCTCTATCTCTCTCTCTCGCGACTCGGTGGAAAAATGGGAAAGAATGAGTGCTCACGCTCAAAACCACATTTATAGTGCAACACAGAACCTATCGGCCGCCTATCGGCCGATGTGCCCAACCGATAGTCATACGGAATGCCGGGCAGAGGGTCTATCGACCCCCTTATCGGCCGAAAGGCTACCGGAAGTTCAAGGTGAAGAAATTTACATATCGGCCGGCCTATCGGCCGATAGGCCCAACCGATACCCATACGGGATGCCGGCAGAGAGTCTATCGGCCCCCTATCGGCCGAAAGGCTCTGGGAGTGCTCGGCCAAAAGCTAAACGACCATAACTCTCTCGTCAGGACTCATTGACTCACCGCTTGAACCATTGGAAAGCTAATTCGATGTTCTATAATATTGCAAGATTTATAATTTTTGGAGTCACCAAAAATTAATGATGATCTAACAAAGTCGAACTCATGCGAGGAAAGTTGAAACAACAATAACGAGAGTACAATTCAACAATTGACAGGAAGGACATACTGAAAGATACATGTGGGTCACTATGACCGAGAAATATACCCAAAAATGAAAATACAAGGGAAAGAAAATACCGGATATTACATTCTACCCCTCTAAAAATAAGTTTCGTCCCGAAACTTAAGAAACAAACAACTCGGGGTACCTAGCACGCATGCTATCCTCGGTTTCCCAAGTTGCCTCCTCGACACCGTGTCTCGACCATTGCACCTTGACCAAAGGTATGATCTTATGCCTCAATTGTTTCTCACGATGTTCCAAAATCTTCAAAGGGCGCTCTTCGAAAGTAACATCTTCAGCAATATCAATGTCGCCATAATCGATGACGTGACTAGGATCCGGAACATATTTCCTCAACTGGGAAACATGAAAAATGCTATGAACATGACTCAAGGCTGGAGGTAACGCCAAACGGTACGCTAATTCACCGACTCGCTCGAGAATCTCAAAGGGTCCAATAAATCTCGGGCTCAGCTTTCCTTTCTTCCCAAAACGAAAAACTCCCTTCGTCGGCGACACCTTTAGCAAAACGTGGTCTCCCACCTCGAATTACAAAGGTCGACGACGGACGTCGGCATATGATTTCGCCGACTGGGCGCCAACATCCGTTCTCGAATTAACTCTATCTTCCGCCTCGTCTCTAAAACGACATCCGGCTCGGTCCCGACTAAGTCGGACGCCTCATTCCAACAAATCGGCGATCGACATCGCCGCCATAAAGTGCCTCATACGGTGCCATCTCGAATCGACGCGTGCCAACTATTGTTGTACGTGAATTCGATCAATGGCAAATGCTCCTCCCAAATACTACTCCAATCGAGGGCACAAGCACGCAACATGTCCTCGAATGTCCGGATAGTGCGTCCGACCGTCCATCCGATCGGGATGAAAAGAGGTACTCAAACGCAACCGGTACCTAACGCCTTATGCACCGCCGCGAAGTGCGATACAAAACGGCCGTCACGATCCGAAACAATAGACTTCGAGTACCGTGAAGTCTCACGACCGCGCAATAAACACACGAGCTAACTTCTCCGGCCCCAAGTGTCCTTGATGCCCGTAAAATGTGCCGACTTGGTCGCGATCAACAATCACCCATACCATATTCATGCCCGACCTCGATCTCGGCAAACTCGTAACGAAATCCATCGATATATCTTCCCATTTCCATTCGAACGGGAAGTGATCGCAATAACCCGGCCGATGCTCGATTTTGACTGCCGGCAAGTCAAACATCTCGCCACAACCGTGCGACTTCCTCCTTCATATCATTCCACCGAAGTTCCTCCTCGTCCTTGTACATCTTACTCGTACGGATGAACGGAATAAGGTGTAGCATGGGCCTCCGTAAAATACTCGCCTCAACTCGAGTCGTTCGGCACACAAAGCCGACTGAATCTCAAAACGCCATCCTCGTGAATCACAAACCCGTGAGACTTTCCTTTAAGAACGTTCTCTCGGATTTGAGTAATCATCGGATCCTCTAATTGCTTGATTTAATTTCATCGATCAAAGACGACGAAATTTCTAAGGCACAAAGTTGCCCAACAGATCCAGCAAGGCAAAACCTCAACATCTAACCCGATCAAAGCCCGCCGAACCTCAGACTGAGGCGAAAGCAACTCAAGCGTACGCAACGCAAACCGTTACCGACTCAAGGCGTCGGCCACGACATTCGCCTTACCGGATGATAAAGGATTTCGAGGTCATAATTCTTAATCAACTCTAACCACCTCCTCTCGCCTCATATTCAACTCTCGTTGAGTAAATATGTACTTGACTTTTATGATCGGTAAAAATCGACATGCAGAGCAGAAAAGATAGTGACGCCAATTCTTGAGTGCAAAGTCAACCGCCGCTAACTCATTCTCGTGAGTAGGGTAGTTAAGCTCATATGGCCTCAACTGTCTCGACGCTTAGGCAATGGTCTTGCCGTGCTGCTTCAATACGCACCCAAGGCCCCGACCAAGCATCGCTATAAACGGCAAAACCCTCGTTGCCACATGGCAATGCCAAAACCGGGGCTGAAGTCAAACGCCTCTTCAGCTCCTCAAAACTCGATCGCCTCTCATCGGTCCAGACGAACTTCTCGGATTTCGGAGCAACTGTGTAAGTGGTCGAGCTAGTTTTGAGAAACCTCACGAACCTACGGTAGTAGCCACCAAACCCAAGAAACTACGGACCTCCTTCACATTTGTGGGCGATGCCCAATCCAACACCGCCTCAATTTTCTCGCGGATCTACTCGAACTCCCTACCTGAAATCACGTGGCCCAAAACATCACTTCTTTCACGGAACTCACATTTCGAGAACTTCGCATAGAGTTGCTCGGCCCTCAAAATGTCTAACACTATCCGCAAATGATGGGCATGCTCTTCCTCGTTCCTCGAATAAATAAGAATATCACAATGAAGACGACGACACACCTATCCAAATACTCGATAAAGACTTTGTTCATCAATCGCATGAACACCGCCGCGCGTTAGTTAACCCGAAAGGCATAACTACAAACTCATAATGTCCGTATCTCGTCCGAAAAGCTTTGCTGCACGTCGACTCCCTCACCCGTGAGCCGATAGTACCCCGATCTCAAATCAATCTTCGAGAATACCAAGCTCCTCGCAATCGGTCGAACAAGTCGTCAATCCTCGGCAAAGGATACTTGTTCTTGATGGTCACCTTGTTTAGTTCGCGATAGTCGATACACAAACGTAGCGAACCATCCTTCTTCCAAGCACAAACAGACCGGTGCGCCCCAAGGCGAGGCGCTCGGTCGAACATACCCCGACTCAAGAAGCTCACCCAATCGCTTCTTCAACTCGGACATCTCTGAAGGTGCCATGCGATAGGGCGCCTTTGAGATAGGGGCCGCACCCGGCTCTAACTCTATAGTGAACTCGACCTCTCGGTCCGGTGGTAATCCCGGTAACTCGTCAGGAAAAACATCAGGAAATTCATTAACGATTGGAATCGACGAAAGCTCGACTCCACCACTCTCCGCCTTCAAGGCATAGCACCAATAACCAGTACACCCCTTTCGCAGAGACTCATCGCCTTCAAGGCATTAATAACGACTGTTTCCCTCTTTCGCCCGCGAAAGAGTGCTCGGTGCCGTCCTCGGCTAACATAGTGATGATCCTCGTGCGGTAGTTCATGATCGCACCATGCCGCTCGAGCCAATCATCACCAAGAATCAAATCCTCACCCTCGATACTCACAACAATAAGATTAGAGGGCCAAGTCCTCTCACAAATAAGTACAGAGCAGTCTCGAACCTCCTGATCACCAACGATCCTATCGCCGCTAGGAAGCTTAACGATGAAGGGTTCACAAGGCGTCAAACGGTCGAGACTCAAACGACGCACACAATCCAGAGATATGAACGAATGCGTAGCACCGGAATCGAAAAGCACACTGACAGGATGAGGAAGAATATAAACGGTACCTGTCGCCACGGTAGCCGCTGGATCATCGGCTCTCCGCATCTCATAGACACGCGGATGGGCGGAGCCGACACTGGAAGCTCCCCCCTTAGAGGGCTGACCCCGACCTCTCCCCCGACTAGTACTCGGCGGAGACTGAGGAGCAAACGATCCCTGATTCACACTTGGTTCCCTAGGCGCTGGAATGGAAGCCCGGCACCAAGAATTTTCTCTCTCGGCACGTAGCACCTTGTGGCCGGCCGCCACACTGAGTACACGTCAGCAAAGGGTTCGGACAAACCCGACTGATGTGGCCCGTACGACCACACTTGAAACACTTCGCATCACGAAAAGGAGCACTGGTAGTTCCACGAGGACCCCCAGCTGAACGAGCTGGACCACCGCGGCGGGAAGTTAGCGATTGGGATCTCTCGACCCCCACTCTTGTGGCCCGAAAAGTTCCCAACGAACTTCGCTTACTCTCGCGGGCCGCCTCACTCGCCGTCACCGACATATCATACGCAAGGGCCCTACTCTGATAATCCTTCAATGTAGTGCATACGAGCCCCGACATGTAGTCCCGAATCGGCAACTTCATCCGTCTGGAGAAATGGAAAATCTTGTCACTCTCCTCGACAACTTGGGTATTCACAAAACCCAATTCTTTGTTAAAATCAGCAATGGCTTGAGCTACGGGGATATCCCGTGGTTGAGCATCATAAAAAGCATGTACCCGAGCACATCCGATCGCCACGGCAATATTCGCCTCCATCAACTCTTGAAACTCACCCACGAAGCAAAGATGGTCTTTGGGCCCAACGGCCTCCCACCGGTCAAGGCCCCCGGTGAGAAAATATTGAGCAATAGGGACTCTACGTTCCTCGGGACGATTAGTGGCAACGAAGACCTTAGATATCTCCTTAATCCACCCTTCCCGGCCCATCGGGTCCGAAGCTCCCGAAACCGAGGAGGATGCATCTTGATGACATCTTGGAGCCAACGATCCGCTCCTCCCGATTAGCGTGGCCACGATCCGGTTCGAACCGCTGAGCTATCGCCGCCATTTGGTTCACCATCTGTTGCATAACGGCCGCGATACCAAGATCGGCACGCTCCCGAGAAGAAGCATGGCTATGACGGCCGCCAGACGCCGGCCTCGAAGATCGTGACGTGGCCGCCCCACCGGCCGCCCCACGTCCCCGGCCAAGGTCCACGACCACGACCGCGACCACGACCTCTTCCAAAGATCCATACCGGAGTTAAATAAGTAGCAAAAGCCATACGAGGATCAGTACAAGAAAAGAACAATCACAAGTCGAGAATCAAGGGTGCGATACTAGGAATTAATGAACAGAGGAAAGAAAACTTACGGACACCGGTAGTACCTAATCATGGCGGCGTGACGATGATGTGCAAAACCAAACACCACAAGACCCAATAAACCAACAAGCCTAGGTATCCATAAACCTAGAGCTCGATACCATTTTCTCGTAACACCCTAGGATATCCGAGGTATATTACAGCGCCTTGAATCCCTATATGGGACCCACCAGTGAACAAAGATCATACACAACGACTCACGTAAACGATAAAATAACACCACGTCATAAAGACGCAAAAGAACAATCCACCCGTTCAACCGGTCAATAGAACATCATCATCCAACACAACATAAACACAACAATACAACTGACGAACAAGAACTCTAATGTACTCGAGTACAGATTTTAGTTCTAAAGCAATAATATATCAAAAGACAAAAATACATCTCTTATGCACAATCATCACGCATGGCCATCATCCGTGTCTTGGTCCAGCGCCCGCTCGTCTCGATGAACCCGACTGAAATTCATAAAACGAATTTTCCCGAAACGGGTCCCCAGAGGGGTTAGCAATTACGCTAGTACAAGTAACCAAATGAACATTTTACATCTTACACATATAGTAATGCATGCCATCAAGAAAATCATAATTTCCAAAACGCTCATTTCCGGAAATGCCAATATCAAACCACATTTGTAAAAATGCACCACAATTAACCGCGGACCCACAGCTTCGTGGATCCCTGCCGAGACCCCGTCGGATCTAACCCACAGTGGTTAAAAGCAAGCTCGCGGTCCACAGCTTCGTGGAACCCTACCGAGACCCCGTCGAGTCTAACCCGTAGTGAGCATACACACACACACAATTTCTCATACAAAACTACTACGTCAAGATTGTAAGTTCATAAGGATACTTGCCTCGATTAATTAGACGATGACACGAACGGAACGGAAGAGTTGAACACGACCGCAAGGAACCGGCGGAAATGAACCTAACGATTCGAATAGCACAATCACAACCATTTCTAAACGAGTACGGAAATGGAATACACCCGGAAACCCGCCTACGATTCATGTATATTCGTATACAAACAACAACGAGGGCGGACCACAACCGAACCCTCTCGATTCCAAAAAATCACGAAATATACCATGAATCCGTAGGGAAACTAAGAATACCAACAAGAATAATCATATTCATCATGAATCCATCAACGAAACGGAAAGAATCGGACAAAACCCCAAAATCCCCAATTATCCAAAAAGGTAGGGTTTCAAGAGACATTACCTTGAGTGATTCAAGTGTTAAGATCCGTAGAACACGCGTTAGATTGATTATCCGAGCCTCACAACCGAAAAGAAATGATGAAAATCGACCCCCGGATGAAGAACTCTCTCCCTCTCTAACTCTCTCTCTCGCGACTCGGTGGAAAAAAATGGGAAAGAATGAGCTGTTCACGCTCAAAACCACATTTATAGTGCAACACAGCAGAACCTATCGGCCGATAGGCCCAACCGATAGTCATACGGAATGCCGGCAGTAGGGTCTATCGACCCCCCTTATCGGCCGAAAGGCTACTGGAAGTTCGAAGGTGAAGAAATTTACATATCGGCCGGCCTATCGGCCGATAGGCCCAACCGATACCCATACGGGATGCCGGCAGTAGAGTCTATCGGCCCCCCCTATCGGCCGAAAGGCTCCTGGGTGTGCTCGGCCAAAAACTGAAACGACCATAACTCTCTCGTCCGGACTCCGATTGACTCACCGTTTGAACCATTGGAAAGCTAATTCAATGTTCTATAATATTGCAAAGATTTATAATTTTTGGAGTCACCAAAAATTAATGATGATCTAACAAAGTCGAACTCATGCGAGGAAAGTTGAAACAACGAACAATAACGAGAGTACAATTCAACAATTGACAGGAAGGACATACTGAAAGATACATGTGGGTCACTATGACCGAGAAATATACCCAAAAATGAAAATACAAGGGAAAGAAAATACCGGATATTACACTAAGCCTTTCTAACTTGTGTTGGAGCTTCAGCACTTGATTGGTGACTTGGAGAGTTAGAGATTGAAGTGTATCCCTTGAAGTGTTGGTGTTGTTCTTCATTTTAAGGTTGGTCTTTCTTTAACTCATATCAATTCCATGCTTATGATGATGTTAGTAGATAAATACTTCACATAATGTTAGTTTAAACTAGTGCAAACATGATAAGTTAATTGAATCATGCTCAAACTAAGTGAAGATTAACATTGAAGGTATTAGTGTTACTTCTTGATGTAAATAACTTCATAATGTGATTGTGTTGATAATGATATACATAAAACCTGATGTATAACATGATAATCGGAAGTTGATTATAGTCTCAACACTAGGAACATGTTAGGGATGATATCTTTAATGATTAAAGGTGAGAAATGTTAAATTTGTCTTGAACATTCAATTGATTCTTGAAGGTAATATGGAACCATGATTTTTGGCCTCTAAAACCTTTGTAATAAATTTTTTGGAAAGATTATGTTAACCCTTTGAAGATGATCTTCGCTAGATGGGATGAAGTTACTTCAAAAATTTCAAGTATCCAATGATATAACTAGGCTTTTAATAAATTCTTCAAAGTAAAACAATGGATGTTGATAGAAGGAAGTTGTAATCTTCATATGTTCAAATTAATCGATTTCGTTAAAGGGTGTTAATCACTACATTAATAGGTTGATAATGTTCTTAAGAGGATTGTGTTGAATATGATGATACAAATGCGGTAGATGAGTAGCCGAATTCCATTTCATTAATCCGTGCGTGTTAAGATACGTAAATTAAGATGATGTTCTTAGTTCACTGAAAACTTAAACTTATGTTTCATATAGTAATCAAGTTTTGAATGTAATCGTTGGTAAAATAATGAAGAATGTAATTAAACACAAACTTATATCGTAATTGGAAGTGTTGATGATTTGAAAAGATATTTTCACGATATTACATTGATAATAAACTAGACATCAAGTATTTGACATTAAGGTTAGAATATGTGAATGAACATGATAAACATACGATGATTTGTAATAAGAACATTAAAATGATCAATAGGATAATTGATTTATTCAAGTAAATTTACGAATATTATTTATGTAATAATACCGTTATCGCATTTAATGTGTTGTTGAATGAATTACATTTCATTCAAGGTTGCTTGTTCACGTGAGTATTGTTAGACGAGGATACCGTTCGTTTGACCATTCAAAGAAGGATTATTCATCTACGGAATTGAGGCAAGTTATCTTGCTTGGTTATAATGATGGTTGAATTCTTGTGATTATTATGCGTTTCGTGTGTATGAAATGTTCTGATAATCTATGATTCGTGATATGGTGATACCCTTGATCGTATTGTCATGGTGTTGGGGATGATATACACGAAATTACCGTCCTTGTTACCGTTAGTCCTTTTGAGCTTTGTTGACACTTCGGTGAGTTGTTCGATTCCTTGGTAAAAGTGTAATTCGTTGAGTTTCGTTGTCATGTTGTATCGTGACATCTCTGGAGTCATATATGCGCGCCGATTGGTTATATGTAGGATTTTTAGCCGGGCACTTGATGATCATGCGTGGATGTTTTCCGCATTTAGATCGTGCACACGAGACGTAGTTCGTGAGGCTAATTAGGTACATCGTCCCACGTATATTCTGGATTCCGTATACGGGGTGGACATGTGCACGGACACATTTCCGGATCGGGCGTACTGTGACGTCCGTCTTGAGCCATATTATATGGTCGTTCGTATATTTGGTTATGTTCGACAATTGGGACTGATTATTTATATGCCTTCGGGGTATATTCAGTAGTCGGTGGTTTTCTTTGAGATCAGTATATATGAATTGTATAATGTCATGAGAATTATTATCATGTATAGCTGACCCTGTGGTTTGGGGCGAAATACTTGTATTTCAGGGCGAGGAAAGGGCAAGGCACAGGAGGAGCACAATGGCGACGGAGGATTCTGAAGTATGCTATTTCGGGGTCCCCGAGTCTTTTGGTTGTTCGATTATGTTTTATTGTGACTTTCATTTCATTTTGTGTCGGATGAATGTACTAAAATCTGTTAGGTACTGCCCATCGTCATATGGTCTGTACCGAATTTGGATCTTGTGTATGTTTGCTCGTATTTAAAGACATGAATAACTCATACTCCACACCGGGGTTTTGATAAATATTGTGGTACGGTGCCACGTTGTCAGATTATAAATGTATATTGTGATATCGCCTGGTGGGTCCCGGTAGGGGTCCACGGCACTGTAATAGCCACTGTTTTTGGGCTGTTACATACATAGCATTAGGATTTATGAAAATAACTCAAAGAATCATCTAAGGACTAGGGGTATATTTCTATCCCCTAGAACAACTTAGAGTGAAGATCATTTGATCTAATCAAACATATTTTCTTTCGAAACATATGAAGACCATAAATATCGTCATTTATTGGCCATATAAATAAAGATTGTTAAAACAATGAAAATCACACACAATAATAAGTAATTCACAATAGATCTTTTATACAAACATAAATAACATGACTAACCTTGTTTATAATCCCAACTAAAGATTACTTAGCCCATGAAGGGTTTATTACACATATTACAAGCTTGTGTGGTCATTATTAGTTGAATCAAGAGAAAGAATTGATCCTAACTCCCTTAGTAGATAAAGGAGATAGAAACAATAAACTCTCTGAACAACATATGTTATACCACACTTACAAAGATCACTCAAGAACACAAGTGTGTTCTTCACACAAAAAGAAAAGTTTACAAAAAATGGAAAATTATAAGATGAATGATGAATAATGAAAAATCTAAGGGGTCTATTTATACACCTAAAGTCATCTAATAGCTCCAAAACTCCAGCATTATTACATTAGATCGGATCAATGCCAGCCATCCCCTCAATAATACACAAAAAGTATAAAAAATTAGACAAATCATAACAATCTGTCAAGAGTTACGGCCGTAACATTCAGGAGTTACGGCCATAACTAGGGTGACTTATGGCCGTAACACCTGAGTGTTACGGCCGTATCGTGGCTTCGTAAATTTGCTTATTTGAAGCTTTGATAGTTACGTTTTCAGCCCAGAATTTCTCAGACTTTGCGTTTTTGCCCCAGATCTTCTTCGGATGATAACTTTTGATATATAACTCTGATTTTGAATCCGGAAAGACTGCCGAATTCGTCTCGGAAAGCCCTACAACATGAATATATCAAAATTAAATAAAGATAATATTTATTAAACATGTTGTTTCTTGAGTAATTCAGTTATTTAATCCGATCATCATCCGATAAAAATAAAATTATTAAAACTAATAAATTAAAAGCAAAAACGAGTAGACTAGCTCAATTATGGGTGAATTTTATCGATACAAACCATGGATAAGTATACAAAACTGACACTTATCACACCCTCAAACTTGAATTCTTGCTAGTCCCGAGCAAGACTCTTTATTATTCACACTCCAAAAATAAAAATAAAAATAAAAAAAATAAGAAAATTAATACACACATAAATTAAAATATAAAAAGAGAAAATGAGATCAAAATGTCATTAATACACAACAACCAGCTTTATACAGTAGATAGAAATGAATCAAGATTCAAAAATAAATCTACTAATGTTTTTGAAGTTAAAACACGGTTTTAGTATTGTAATTCCAAAATGTAAGGTTTCCCCCCAATAGGTTGATTATTTCTTTCCCACTCGTGATACACGCGACTCCCTTTAATGGTTGCTCTCGATCACTCGTTTATTTTTCGACTCAATATGAAGAAGAATTTTATTGGCGTCATCAAATATTGTGATTTTCACAAAATTGAGTGTATTGAAATTCAGCTGCTAATTAATTCAAATCTGCTCATAAACTACATCCCTTTTAGTGATAGCTTTCACACCGTTATTTGCTAACGTGTAGCTCTTTTCACTAACACAATTTCTATCTCATTATTTTTTTTCGTAAAAAGGTGATAGCTTTCACACCGTTATTTGCTAACGTGTAGCTCTTTTCACTAATTTTTCTGAGACGGCAGCTACGCACCAACAATGGTTAGTCCTTTATTTTTCGCAAAATTTAAGACTTCCAAAATTAGGCAGCTGTTGCTGCTCAACACTTCTCCTTTTCGTCATTTTTTTTAGGTGATAGCTTTCACACCGTTATTTGCTAACGTGTAGCTCTTTTCACCAATGATTCCTTTTTTTTAGGGAATAGAAGTTTTGCAGAAAATCATTTCTTAGTTTAAGCATGAAAAATCAAAAACTCCACAAATTAAGTAAATTTCAGTTCTATTTTTCATCAACCGATTGATTCTTCTTTTCTCAAGGTAACGAATAACTCGATTTTATATGATAATTACAAGGTTTGGAAAGAGATTAAGGCTCAAAAAAATTTGGAATATACAATTTTTTTACCGGTTAAAACGATTTTAGAAGCTTGTATATAGCTAATTTATTGGTGTTATAGCCAGATCTAGAAATCTCATAAATCAAAATACTATATATATATATATATAATAAAAAAAAATTAAGGCAAATAACCAAATCAATCAAAACACACCAAAATTACAACACACCAAAATAATAAAACAAACCACCCCCAAACTTGAAAATAAAACTGTCCTCAGTTTTTAAAAATAAAATAAAATAAAAAGCAATGCAGAAAAGCGGAATACTCCCTGTTAAGAAAGTTGATGTTTGAGCTAACGCCGTTTAGAATCTGCAAGAGAATAAATATACGAGGCACATAACAGAAGAAAATAAAATATACTCGGAAGTATAACACAATTTTTAAGATGTGCATCAAGAAAGTCCGAATAGTCGCCTTACGCTGCCATCAATGCTTTTATAAAAAAAAAACACAATAAAAATTACAGCAATAAAATAACAATACATAAATCGCGAATAGATGCGCGTCAAGAGATCAAGAAGAAACTCCTTAAGCTGCCACCATTTAGCACGATTATTACACACGACAGAAAGTAAAAATACAATAGGTCCGACATGGGTTATCAAAGGGAGAGGAATGAATCCAATTTTCGTTTTCTCACGGTAAAATCTTCTACCCAGACAATTTTAGCTAGAGCTGGATCTGGTTGAGGAACAAA
This sequence comes from Orobanche coerulescens, assembly GCA_033398695.1. Taxonomy (NCBI): domain Eukaryota; kingdom Viridiplantae; phylum Streptophyta; class Magnoliopsida; order Lamiales; family Orobanchaceae; genus Orobanche; species Orobanche coerulescens. Next base: position 85,368,452 of record CM065814.1, on the reverse strand, counting down.
TTCATTGAGTTTTTTTATTAGTTCATCTGGTGTTGTTGCAACGACTATGATTCGTTTTGCACGCTCGGACATAAAACCCTTTTCAGCAGAGTAGTCGATGAAAGACAGTAAACCATCAAAGAAACCATTGACATTAAGCACACCTATTGGTTTTTGATGAACATTTAGCTGGGCTCTGGTAACCACATGAAAAAGTTCCTCAAGGGTGCCAAAACCACCCGAAAGGGTGATAAAGGCGCCAGAACTATTTATCATGTGAGTTATGCGATCTTGCATATTCACAGATCTAAACTCATCTCCAATAGTTGACCCGGTGATTTTACTTTCAGCCAGAGGTTTTGGGATTATTCCCAACACTCTTACTCCTTCCATATAGGCGTATAAAGAATCGTCCCATTAATCCTAGACTTCCTCCTCCGTAAACTACATGAATGCATTTTTCTCCTAAGGTACGACCCAAGTTGTGGGTCGTCAAGAAAAGCATGCCTCTTTTCCAGGACTAGCTCCACCAAAAATGCATACTGTGTTAAATTTTTTTGTTGAAGATGATGACTCCATTTTTGAAAAGAAAATTTTTTTTAGAGAGAGACAGAGAAAAGTGCAAGTTTGAGGGATGAATGAAACAAACCAGTAGAAAGTTTATTTATAGAAGAAAAAGAAGGTAAAAATTGTTTAACAAGTTTGTGATTGCGTTTGATTGTGCTTCAACTACTCAATAGAATAATGAAAGCATTTATCGCGTATCACATTTTTTATTCAGAAAATCACACCACACGACAAAAATAAAAGATACTTACGCGTATGTACAGTAGTTGTGATTGTGGCTCACATCTTTCTCTGATTTTACGTTCAGAAACGGCCTAAACGCCTTCTATGAGTCGGGGAGAAGCTTCCCATCCAATTTTCTTACAAATTGGCAAACAGGGTCTTTTAACGTCAGATTCCCAAGACGTTGTTCATATTCTGGTTTGAATTTATTCCACAAACATTGAATTCCGTAATATACAAGTCCACTAGGATGCGTGTCAAGAGAAATTTCGATATTATCTAAATTCTCTTTATTCAGACCATCATTAATGAACTAAATTTTATCTTCTCTGTTTGTAGATTGAATTCCTAAAGATCGACATTTTACATTACAGTTCCATCTAGCACATTTATAGCAAACGGCTAGCATCTTTGCTCGTCGTTTCTTGGCATATGAACTTTTTCCAAGTCCTGGTAAAAATCTAGTCGGTGTTTCTGTGAATTCACCTTCTATTCTTACTTTGGCTTTGATAATGAATCTTATGTCAAAAGGTATGCTTTTATTCATAAGCAACCTCATCCTTTCAAGCCTTGTCTTGTAAATTTTTAAAATTGCATTTTTTCTTAGAAAGGGAAATCTTTTTTCGATTTTATACAATGTTTCTTCAATGAAAAAAATAAAAATAAAATGACAATGAAAATAATTGAAGAAAATATCTACAAATATCAGTTGTTGTGGGAACTGAAAAATACGACTTTAATAGTCACGGAGTACCTTTATCCGCCACTTGACCGGACAAACACAATTGAGTACTAATTTACAATGTCGAGAAATTTGTACCTATAAAAATAGTTTACAATGTAAGATTTCAAATATAACTTATACTTCCCCAGCAACGGCGCCAAAAACTTGACACGCTTTTAGTGTAACTATCGCAAGTACACGATATCGTATCAAGTAGTAAAGTGGACTTTTTGAGTCCGGTTTATCGATCCCACAAGAAAGTTTGGTTATAATTTGAATTATACACTATTAGTCTATTTTTATAGATACTATGATAAGTGAAACACACAGTTAAAAAGTTTGGTTTAATATTTGCAAAGAAAATGCAATAATAGTTCTAATATTATAAGGAAATAAAAAGATAGCAATAATAATAGATTGATTAACGATAAAATGAAATAGTTGGGATTACAAACTTAGTTCGTCATTAGTTATAAAAGATGTATAGGAGATCATAAAATGAATTTACTTATTATGTTGTGTAGATTCGATTTTCCTTAAAAAGACGGTTTCTCTTCGAACTATAAAACGCCCCTTACATATTGAATCAATCCACTATATTTCTATGTTGATTGGCTTCAATACATAGCATTAGGATTTATGAAAATAACTCAAAGAATCATCTAAAGACTAGGGGTATATTTCTATCCCCTAGAACAACTTAGAGTGAAGATCATTTGATCTAATCAAACATATTTTCTTTCGAAACATATGAAGACCATAAATATCGTCATTTATTGGCCAAATAAATAAAGATTGTTAAAACAATGAAAATCACACACAATAATAAGTAATTCACAATAGATCTTTTATACAAACATAAATAACATGACTAACCTTGTTTATAATCCCAACTAAAGATTACTTAGCCCATGAAGGGTTTATTACACATATTACAAGCTTGTGTGGTCATTATTAGTTGAATCAAGAGAAAGAATTGATCCTAACTCCCTTAGTAGATAAAGAAGATAGAAACAATAAACTCTCTGAACAACATATGTTATACCACACTTACAAAGATCACTCAAGAACACAAGTGTGTTCTTCACACAAAAAGAAAAGTTTACAAAAAATGGAAAATTATAAGATGAATGATGAATGATGAAGGATCTAAGGGGTCTATTTATACACCTAAAGTCATCTAATAGCTCCAAAACTCCAGCATTATTACATTAGATCGGATCAATGCCAACCATCCCCTCAATAATACACAAAAAGTATAAAAAATTAGACAAATCATAACAATCTGTCAAGAGTTATGGCCGTAACATTCAGGAGTTACGGCCGTAACTAGGGTGACTTACAGCCGTAACTCCTGAATGTTACGGCCGTAACGTGGCTTCGTAAATTTGCTTATTTGAAGCTTTGATAGTTACGTTTTCAGCCCAGAATTTCTCAGACTTTGCGTTTTTGCCCCAGATCTTCTTCGGGTGATAACTTTTGATATATAACTCTGATTTTGAATCCGAAAGACCGCCGAATTGCCTCTCGAAAGCCCTACAACATGAATATATCAAAATTCAATAAAGAGAATATTTATTAAACATGTTGTTTCTTGAGTAATTCAGTTATTTAATCCGATCATCATCCGATAAAAATAAAATTATTAAACTAATAAATTAAAAGCAAAAACGAGTAGACTAGCTCAATTATGGGTGAATTTTATCGATACAAACCATGGATAAGTGTACAAAACTGACACTTATTAACATCCCATTCTTAATTCATCAAATGATGTCATGTCCCCCATGATAAAACATATCATGATATTATATGATTAAGTCTTCCACCACATTAGGTGGAAAACAGGGGGGCGACCTATTTGAAGATGTAAGGGAGTTCGATTCGTTTCGGACTCCCGCGAGTCCAATCGAATAAACTCCATTCAGTCTCGATGTATTTATATCAATCAATTAATTCAATTAATTGATTATATTAAATACATAATAACATAATTAATTTCTACAAGAAATAATTATATTCATGAATTAAATTAATCACCCAGTAATTTATTTAATTCAAGGCCGTAAATTAATTTATCCAATAAATCAATTTAGACATCCAATGTCCCAATAAAATAGATATCTAATATCTAATATTTATAAAGAGAGAATAAACTCGATTCATTCCGTCAGCAATCCTATCGCGCGATTCGGTAGGCCCGTCTCAGTCAGCAATAGGAGGAACCAAAGAGTAGTAGCACACCTAGCCAACCTAGAGGCCTACACTGTACCTGTAACACCCCAAAAAGGCGGCTATTACAGTGCAGTGGACCCCACACTAGGACCCACCAGGTGATACCGAACCACAACAAGTAGTTATTACTCCGATTAGGAGTTTATTAATAGTATGGCCAATGACCTTTTGATACACAGGATCTGAAATACAAGTACAAACCATATGGAGAAGGAGTATACTTCAAATATTAATACAACCCGATAATAATTTAAATAAAGCGGAATTAAAGTAACATTACACGATTTGAAATAACCGGACATAAAAGACATGGGCCCCCCGAACTAGTATCCCTCGAACCATTCGCCATCACCGTGCTCTTCCCATGCCTTGCCTTTGCCTCGACCTAAAATACAACACAAGTATTTCGCTCAAAACATAGGGTCAGATATACATGATAAATGATTCTCCCGACATTATACAATCCATATATATTATATCTCAAAGAAAAAAATCCCGACTACTGCACATACCCCTCTGGCGTATGAACAATCAGTCCCAAATCATCGAACATATCCAGTCATACATGGACTATGAACGATTAAACAATATGGCTCAGGATGGACATCGCAGTACGCCCGATCTGGAAATGTGTCTGTGTACATGTCCACACCGTATACGGAATCCAGAATATACGTGTGAAAATGTACCTAATTAGCCTCACGAACTACGTCTCGTGCGCACAGTCCAATATGGAAAACATCCATATATGACTATATAAGTGCCCTGCTAAAAATCCTACACAATGACCAATCAACACGCAGATATGATTCCAGATATGTCACGATACAACATGACAACGAATTCAACAAATCACATATCCAATTAAGGATCAAGATAAACTCACCAAAATGACAATGAGGACCAAACGAGATCAACGATTCAAAGTGACATACATGGGAATGCAATCCCATGATGAAAAACGGAGTAACGTCAAGGACAGTATCAAATTACGAGTCACCAATTTATAAACATTTCATACACCTGAAACATATAGTCATCACAAGAATCTAATCATCATTATAACCAAGCAAGATAACTTGCCTCAATACGGAGACGAGAATAATCATCCCTTGTCGAAACGAATGAACGGTCCTCGACTTATATCGTTTATTCAAACAATCAACCTTAAAAGAAATACATTTTACTCAATAACATATCCGTATAATTATCGATACAGAATTAGTAAGACGGAACCCTACAATCCATTAGAATAGTTTCGCTAAATATCGAAGTCTTATGCCAAGAATTCTTTTTACCTCAATTCAACCTTAAAATCGGTTCACAAGACATTTACCAAATATTTGCATGATTCTTCATAACTAAGAATTTATCAAGAACATGTTAAACAACCACTTATGGTGTCAATATCATCTTATGTTGATTAAACTTTCCAAAAACATTACAATGTGGAAATGAAAAAAATCTGCACAACTAAGTTCATCAATACATCTCATCTAAATTGAATATTAAGCTTATAATAAGGTTATATTAGTTATGAGATTACACCATATTCATGAAGATTGTCAAAACCATCTTTACAAAACTGGAAGATCCATTAATATCATTTATGAAATCACCTAGCTTAGGTTTTAGAATTACCACACTAATCTTCTAACATTCAACAAGGTGTTAACGTTCTTCAATAATGATGTTAAAACTTCTAAGGTTAAAATTCAACAAGGTGTTAACGTTCTTAACATTCCTCATGGACTTGTGAATCTGAACCATAATGATGTTAAAACTTCTAAGGTTTCTGAATAAGAGAACATCATTTTATCTTCAATATTGTCAAGTTTTTCCCAAGGTAAATGAATATCAAGTATGGTGTTTTAACACTTTATGATAACAATTCCATCGATCAAACCCAGTTATGAAGAAGCTAAATGATTATCTATGCTCTACTGAGGTTACTTCGTCTAAGAAGATGAGCATAACATTTATATCATGGTTACTATCACCATAGCATCAAGAACACATCCATATAAACCCTCATTTATCATATTCATCAAGAAGTGTTTAAAAAGTTTAATTATAACCATGTTTTACTTGGTTAATTAAACTCTAAGTGAAGTATTCTACACTAGTAACATTAATATATGAAAAATACAGAGGGTAAACATATACATACCTCCAGAAACGAAGAACAACTCTCAACACCACAAGAACACACTTCAAGCTCAAGAACACCTTCTAACTTCAAATCAATGAGATCCAATCCAAGTTACAAGACTCAAAACCAAGGTAGAGGAGGTTAATATCGGTTTAGGGAGGCAGGAGAGGGAATATACGGAGAGAAAATCGAGTTGAAACTGAAAGAAATGAAAAATAGGCTAGTCCTATAAATAGACTGCATAGGCTTAACGTACGATATCGAAAAATTTAGCATACGTTAACACTCTTATGTACGCTAACCGGTTAATATTACGTATGTAAGCGGCTTACAGTGGCTACTGTCTTGAATCCGTAGGCCATTAGCATACGCTAATTAAAAGGGTGTTACAAACGCTATTAAAGGTTGACTCTGACCGACAAGACAGCCCAAACATCATACACATGCATGCCAGCGGATAATAGGTTCACGTGCGGAAGTCAACTGATGTCAGATTCTCTCTTAGCGTACGCAACAGAGAAAGCATTATGTATGTTAAGGCACAAGATTAACGTATGTTAATCCTGCTACGTAGCGTACGCTACACTGCTAGAAAAGGCCCAAAAATGCAACTCTCCTATAACATTGAATCATCAAGTATGAAGTGAAATAACAACGATACGAAGCTCAGATCTATAACAGCTCAACATAATATTGAATAAAACGATCTACGATGTTAAAATTACTCGAGTAATACAACGACAGATAAAAATAAAGAATTACAGTCGGATATTACAGTACCCCAACTGAGAACAAATGATAGGGATCATTCATAAACCATTCTGTCGTGAAAACCAGTATATGTATAAACCCTTCTTTCAAATGTCCCGATCAAGTTATAGGGTCACGGTCAGTCAAAACCTATCTGTACTTGATGCTATGCATGAGTTAATGCAAATCAAAATCATCGAGCTCTCGTGTATCCAATACAACTAGCTCCAGTGCTTTGGCCAAAGACTTACGATCTTATATGCCAATAACCGCATAGGACATATAACCCGTTCACTAACAGGAGAAAGAATTCTATCTTGGTATTCAGTAGGACCTGCTACTTGCCCGTCAAGATGCATGTCGAGGTTGACCCCTGCCTTCCGGTTTACAGGGTCGAACTACTCTAATGAAAATCTTAACGTCACAAGCACATCCCTACTAAATCCTCAAGTCGAAGGTTCACAAATACTTATCACAACCTTTCGATTCCGTCATTGACTGTCCCGGAGTGAAATCCGTGTGACGAATCGAGGGTGAGTCGGTTCGAGTATACTAATCCAATTAGCATATCTATAACGTGTGCTCCCACTAACCATTAATGTTCGACAGACACTCTCCATGTCAAAGAACACGTCATACAAGTCTTCACATAAACTTAACGCCCAGTCAAGTTTCATCGACTTGCGAACGATTAAGTATTTGAGCTATAAACATTTCCAGTGCCGATCCCCTTATCCAATAAGTATTGGAACGTTTTGATCTCAAATACACGGACTAGTTTCTATATATATATATTTATGAGTTAGGAATGCCCGTAACTACCAATAAATAAAGAAACATCCATTGCCTTTAGAATATTAATTACATAATAACAAGTACAATGCCCTCATTCATACGTCCCCTGAGTGGCATTCGAGGGCATACTCCTAACATGGTATTGGATCATGTGTATTGTAACGATAGTAGTCGTATGTCATAAAAAATCCTTATCGGAGTAATGGTTATTATCGTGTGGTTCGGTATCACGATAAGGTTATGTTTAATTTGTGTTTTGGTATCGCCTGGTGGGTCCGAATATTGGGTCCACATCACTGTAATAGCCACCATATTTGGGGATGGTAGCAGAGAGTCATTTCACTTTAAGAGTCGTTGTGGATTGGACTGGTATTAAGAAACCTTCGCGTCATATGTGACCTGTGCAAGCACTGACCCTACGAGCCAAATACGGTATGTTACTTATGTGACACTATTTAATTACTGGCATGATACTAATGGCAGAATTGATCTTTTGTTGATCTTGATATTTCAAGGATCTGTGGCGGAATTTATCTTTTTGATATTCCGAGGAAAATTTTGTATTGATTATGTGGTTGAATTTGTTTCGACTTGATGTCGATATGATATGTTGTGTACCACTCGTGGTGCCGATAATTCATAACAAACTGTTTTCTTGAACATGTAGTTTCATTGTTGCTATTAACTTGGCGTGAATTTGTGATTGGTCGTAAAGACGGTCATGAACTGTGCTTATGATTATTATTTGATTCTTTCAGTATGGAAAGAAATTTGAGAGGCCGTGGTAGAGGGGTCCGAGGCTGCGGAAGGGGCTGAATCCCGAGGCCACGAGCCAATACGCGTTCGAATGTGGAGCAAAGCTCAGCAGGTAGTGATTCGCCTATTGAGAACCGGTCTTGCCACACTGAACGACACGAGGTCGCACGCATCGACCCTTATGTTGTTATGCAGGGTATGATGACCCAGATGACCCAGATGGGTCAGATGATGAAAGCTATGCAAAGAGATGCTACTACTGGCCAGCAACAGGGACCTCATCCACACCTTCGGTGCATGGAAGACCCGTGAGTCGGATTATTAGCGACATATCTCATCAGTGACCTCCGACATTTGAAGGCTCCTCTAAGCCTGCTGATATCATGCACTGGATCAAGCACTTCGAGAAATTGTTCGAGATGGTTGAATTTCTGGAAGAGAATTGAGTCTCCGTGGCGGCTTACTACCTTAGTAAGAGCGCCCACACCTGGTGGCTTTTGGTGAGATCAGCTGATGATGTATGCACTTGGGAGGAATTCAAGAACCTCATGATGGATCGTTAGTATCCAGGTCCACTCCGTGAGGCCAAACTGTCAGAGTTGGTGAACCCAGACCCGTATGAGGATGATGATGTGTTATCGATTATCGAGAAATTTCAGGCACTTCTTCCTTTTTCCTCGTCGATTGTCCGAACGGAAGCCGATAAGATCAAGTATTTTCTCAAGAGGCTTAAACCTAGGATGAGAATGCAGTTACTTAATCACCACTGCACGTTTACTAGAGTTCATTGAGAGAGCTCTTGAATACAAACTTACTACGAAGGAGATTTCCAAGAAGCAACCACAGTCCTCCAATAAGAGATCCAGGAATCAGAACCAGGCTGACAGTAACTGGGGGACGTTCAAAAAGCCCCAATCTGTACCGACTTCTTCTAAACGGCCACCTGTGGCATAAAAACTGACAGGTTCGCATTCTCGAGCGGTGAGCTTGTCTATCGTGTGCATTAACTATGGACAGCAGGGGCACGATAGCTCCAAATGTCCGAAGCTGGACGTTACATGCCATACTTGTGGGATTACTGGGCATCGTGCTCGTTATTGCAGAGGTGGAATGGGACACATTCCAGTAGCCTCTCATGCTTCAGTTCAGTCTTCCGTCCAGGACTATGTGCCTCCGCCCGCTTCCTATCAGACTACCAGGGCAAACAGAGGAATGGGCCATGGGAGTCAAGCTGGTACAGCTGGTACCGGAGCTGCAAAACCCAGAATCTACGAGTTGAAGAAGGCTGACAATGCCGAAGCCAGCATGATCGCAGGTACACTCAAGATCCATTCTCAGCCTGTATATGTTCTTTTTGACACTAGTGCTTCGTACTCCTTTTTATTTGCTTCTTGTTTAAGTCGTTTGCAATTAGATCATGTTATCGATTGTGAACCTTATGTGATTATTCTACCCGATGGTAGAAGAATTATTGGGAATCGTGAAGTTTAGAACTGTCTGGTTCGTATAAACGATCATGAATAGTTGTCAGACTTGATTATGGTTGATTTACCTAAAAATGATGTGATCTTGGGTTTCGATTGGATGGATCGTCATGATGCCATACTCGGCGTCTGCAAGCAGATGATGACCGTCACTTCTGATGATGGTGTTGAGTGCATTTTTCAGGGTGATAATCCGAGTCATTCCGGGAGAATCATTAGTGCTGTGAAAGCAGTGAAACTGCTTAATCGGTGGTGAGTTGGTTATTGGTGCTACATGAACAAGACATTGGATCGAACAGCTGAATTAGCCGATATTCCGGTGGTTCGAGACTATCTAGATGAGTTTCCAGGCTTGCCTCCACATCTTGAGGTGGAGTTTACTATTGAGCTAGAGACAGGTACTTCCCCGCTTTCAAAGGCACCGTATGGCATGGATCCAATGGAGATGCATGAGTTAAAGAATCAGTCAGCTTGAGGATTTGACTGAGAAGGGTTATATTCAACCCAGCGCGTCCCCCTGGAGAGCACCAGTGTTATTTTTACGAAAGAAGGGCGGATCCCTGCGTTTATGTATTGACTACCGTGAGTTGAACAGGGTAACAATCAAGAACAAATATCCGTTGCCTCGTATCGATAATATGTTGGATCAACTCCAAGGCTTCGCTATGTTTTCCAAGATCGACCTAATATCCAGGTATCATCAGTTGAGGATCCGAGAGTCCGACATTTCGAAGACAGTTTTTCGTACTCGCTATGGATATTATGAGTTTGTGGTGATGCCGTTTGGGCTGACTAACACACCGGTGGTGTTCATGGAATTGATTAATCTAGTTTTCATTGATTATCTGGATCGTTTTGTGGTCGTTTTCATCGACGATATTTTGGTTTACTCCCATGACCATGAAGAGAACGAGTATCATCTCCGTCAGGTTCTCGATGCACTGAGGCGAGAACAACTCTATGGAAAATTTTCCAAATGCGAGTTCTGGATGTCTGAGGTCACTTTCCTTGGGCATGTGATATAGATTGATGGGTTCAGTGTGGACCCACTGAAGACAAAGTCTATCCAGGACTGATACCTCCGAAGAATGTGAAGGAAGTTCGTAGTTTCCTCGGTTTAGCAGGTTATTACATATGGTTTGTGGAAGGCTTTTCCAAGATTGCTCAACCGCTGACTACTCTATTTAGGTAAGATAAGAAGTATACATGGTCAGAGGCATGTCAACAAAGATTTGATGAACTCAAGAGTCAATTAATTTCGGCACCGGTCTTGGTCCTACCACAGGGGACCGAAGGATTATTGGAATATAGTGACGCATCAAGACAGGGACTTGGATGTGTGTTGATGCACGACGGAAAAGTGATTGCCTATGCATCGAGATAATTACGACCCTACGAAGTTAATTACCCAACCCACGACTTGGAGTTAGTAGCCGTGGTGTTTGCTTTGAAGATTTGGGGCCACTATTTGTATGGAGTCAAGGTCGATCCCCAAACCTCTTAGCTACCGTCTCGTAATGCACGGATCGGTGACCCACCTGGCCACACTCGAAATAGCTGACTAACGGTGAACGACAATTCTTCGCGGTATGATCCGCTTGACTACAGTTATAACACGTCTTTGTGTTGCTCACATTACTCACTGCACGGGTAATACTCGTCCCATGTTCATGCGATCGAGGGACCTTCTTAGAATGACGATGCGAAGTCCCAGTCCCAGTGGGCCTACTCTCCTGGCTTCTTGAGAGGTTCCAAATAGTTTTCAATTTCTTCGACTCGGACATATGCTCAGTCGATGATACATATAGCTCATAGGCTAACGCCCTAATCTAATACTCTCTCAATGAAGTACAAGTGAAACCCTCCATGTACTGATGAATCTCCAGCTTCATCCGTCTGATAAAATGACAGATCTTATAATCAATAATAGCTTGAGACAGCGGTATACCCTTCGGTTTCGCCGAAATGAATTCATTAATCCTCTGATTTCTAATCAATTTCGGACAAAACTCATCTCTCATGAATATCTGGAAATCTGCCACGTGACAACACGATCTCGAGGCTTAACAGCCTCCCACCAATTAGAGGCATCCTTGTCAAGAAGATACTAAGCGACTGGCAACTTACGTTCTTGTGGACAATCAACTACCTCAAACATCTTTCCCAACTAGAAAAGCCAACCATCCCAGCCCAATATATCTGCCGCCCCAGCGAAACGAGGGGGACTCATACGAACCACTTCTAGAAGACACTGATTTGCGCCAATTTTCTGGGTCACATCTGTATTACGTTGAACTGCTTGGGTCAACTGAGTCATCTGTACAGCTACCTGCTGCAAAATAGTGGCAGCACCGATATCAACACCATCACCGGCAGCATGATCATGATCACGCATCTGGTCGCCACGACCGCGACCTCTGCCCCACGGCATACTGAATAAGTAACCACTCATCACAACAAAAATCATGACACAATCACATACAGTAATTACCATCCTAAGGCAAACCCACATACATAAAATCACAGCAACGACGGCATCCATTCGGTAATTTCAACGGCCCAAATGATAACCAACATACAATTAGATAAACTCATGAAATAATCATATATGAACGCAATCATACAAACCCAAGCTTTAACAGCTCGCATAGGTGCGATAACATGCAAATCACCACAAAGCAACAAACATTTAATACCAACATCACACCTCTCACAGAGTGCTAACACAATGGATGCGTGGCGAACGACTCAATTTTTATACCACAAATTCAATCACAACTCGGAGGGCTACCACCCTAATGACTGAAGAGTGAAAAATACCACTAGAATGGGGGGTTGAATAGTGGTGTTTCCGATAAATAAAATTTCTCGAGAGATTAAAAATAATGCGGAAAGTAAATGACACCAGATTTATAGAGGTTCGGCAACTTACATACGCTCTCTTTCCATTTCCTTTTTCTATTGGCTTAAGGAGCAACCACACTTCACTTTGCCTCGTCTTCTATTGGTCCGGGCATAACCGATACAAATTGCTTGTCTTCTATTGGTCCAAGCACAACCGACTATAATTGATACAATACTTTTCTAGTATTCTATCGGAACTAGAATAACCTCACTTTGAATCTAAGAATTCAATCCTAACAATTTCAGATCACTGATCTTAATGACAATGGATTGAACTTCCCGATTCGACTCGTGAAAGAGCGATGCAACACTCTATCACAATGAAAAAGACTCAGTATATGATATGGGAAATTAAGTACAATGCTTTGTATCTTTTTTATACATAACTTACTGAAATAAACTTGCTTGAAAATGATAATAACTTGAGCTCAGAATGTATGCTTGATATCTTGAAGTTGTGTGTCCATCAATTCCAAATGTGATGGTATTTATAGGCATTTTGAGCCTTATAGGTGTTACTGATATGTGGAGTTTAGCGTGCGCTAACCCTTATACGTTGCGTGCACTAGCAGCTTAGTCAACCAAATTTTCTTCTGACGTTGACATGAAATGGACTTGTCTCTTAACGTCTCTTACCAATGGATAAATTTTGAACTTAGCATGCGCTAATAATCATTCCTAGCGTGCGCTAGACATTCAAGATATGCTTTCTAGATTTGAGAGAGATTCTTGTGTTGACTTTGTTGATTTAACAGTTGAATGACTAACGGTAGGATTTCGAATAATTAGCGTGTGCTAATATGTAGTAGATAGCGTGCGCTAATGGTCTCCAGGTAGCGTGCGCTAGTCTTCATTGTAGTGTACGTTACTTGTTGCTTCATTTAAACATCAAAGCTTTCTGTCTCGGATATACTCACATGTAGCATGCATAATTATATCCCGTAGCATGCGTTACTTCCTTCTCATAGCGTGCGCAAATGTCTTCTTAGCGTGCGTTACCTATTGTTCCTTTTTCAGTCCAGAACTCTATGTCCTTATGTCTTGTTTAAACATGAAACCGATAGTGTGCGCTAGACACCTTTTTGCGTGCGTTAATTTGATCTACTTAGCGTGCGCTAATATATTTAGGTTGCATGCACTAAAACATCAGGTGAGACTTCAGGTGTCTCTACAGGTGACTTTATAACTTCAGGTGGCTTTCTGTTAGCGTGCGCTACCACATATGCGTAGCGTGCGCTATACGTTGATTTTGTCTTCAATGTGATTCACGTCGTTTAGTTGAATTTCATTACATATATTGAAAATGTTCATCATCAAAATAGTTTGTTCAACAATCTCCCCCTTTTTGATGATGTCAAAACATTTAATAAATACCTACAAAAACTGTAATGGAAATTCGACTCAAAGTTCTTTGTTTGATTGAGTTAGTATATTCAGTTTTTTGAGTGTTTTTCTCCCCCTTTTTGACATAAGCAAAAAGGTACTCCCACTGAATCGAAGCTATCTTTTGAATATATAAGAATAAGACATAAGACAAATCGAAGGTCATTAATAAACAACGTGAAAGCCAACTTCATTGATAATGCAAAATTTCAAACTACAACAAATGCAAACAATGTTAACCAACAAATCACACATTCAATCACACCAAAACACGAAATAAAATCCAATGTCATCAAGATACATAAATTAATTCAGCTTTAATGAGAATCAAAACACGAGAAACTATGGGGCTTGTTCGGAGTGAGAAGTAGGAAATGGGAAAGACGGGTTGGAGAATCGAATAAAGTCTTCCAAAAGAGTCTTAGCAGAGTGAATTTCTTGGGAAGCTACTTGTACTTCGGAACGTAGAGCCCTGACGTCATCACGGATCTCAATTTACGTAGTTTCAAGACTATGCATCCGGGATACTAGATCATCTTCTTCATTCTCTTCAACGACCACTTTTCACTTTCCTTTGACCTTCGGATGACGAACAAATGACCCGGTTTGAATTTCGTAAAGAGTTTCCGGCCCTCTTCAAAAGATACACTCGGACGGAGTCAGCACACGCGTTCCCTTTGGAACTTGATCATCCTCCTGGAGATACGAAAATAGAACCCATGCTCTATTGATTGTCTCGACATAGTGCATCGCTTTGAGAGATAAGTCACAAACTTCGTGTCCCTGAGACACCGGAACTGATGCCTCTACCGAAAGTCCACATTAAAATGCTTGAAAAGGACCATAAGAATCGAGCCAAAAGGCAGCCCTCCCTTTCAAGAACTAGACACGTAGTGTTTAGAGCGAAACATGTCTCCCTTTAATTTCATCCAACTAGACATAATCACCACAAAGTCTACTTTATCATCTTTTAAAACCCGATACATGACATGCTTGTCGATTCCCACAAGCTTGTGTTGAGTGTTCACTTTAGGCATCAAACATTTTGTGAGAGCAACCAATAGCAACCGAATCTAAATTCCAAAATCGTTGTTCTCGAAGACGTCGTCGGTTATTTCGATAACCGCCTTCGAACTCAAAAACTCCATTACTTATAGCTCAGATAAATCGGATTCTTCAGCAATCGATTTCCTAGAACAAGCATAGCCGTCCATAGATAAACCAAATAACTCATTTTGAATTTATGATGAAACTTCCACATCCGTTCCACCAACAATACTATTAAGAACTAACGACGGGGATCCCTCACTCTCTCTAATATACAGATTAGCATAGAATTCACGAACGAGTTCAGGAAAAATGGCTCTTTACATTCGACAAAACGGTCAATACACAAAGTTGAAAAAAATTCACGTATTTGTACCTTAGCTCCCTCTAAAATTGCGAAATTAAAGTAGTAACAATCTGTTAAGTTCTCTTGTGGAAGAATTTCCGAGAATACCTTGTATGCCGCGGATGAGATGAATCGGTTTGGATCAAATTCGGCCTCGCGAGGACGCTTGGAACTTTTATATTGTTTCTTCATTGGGACTCTGGATCCACGAGCCATGATTAGATGAAGATTTTTGGTAAAATTTCAGAAATGGGTAAAGAATTTTGAGATTTTTCGGTCGGCCGAGAGATTAGGGTTTGTAAATATGAAAAGGGGATCTGTCAGTTTTTTTGGTTTATAAGTGAAAGACTGACCTGTTAGCATGCGCTATACAAAGTATAGCGTACGTTATGAACAATTAGATAGCCCACTGGACTGTCCAGTAACATCATGGAATTTTAAAGGACATTTATTAGCGTACGCAAATAATGGCTAGTAGTGTACGCTATCGGGCTCGTGATATTTCTGGTGGGAATAGATAACACGTGTTAAGTATACAAGGCTAGCGCACGCTAGGGTCGAAAAGGTATCTCATGAAATGATTTCTCGTAAGACAAAAGAATTTCAAAAATTATCGAGATGTCCCATACCAAGTTGAAGTCTAATAGAATTAAAGGATTCCTCAGGTAAGGGTTTGGTAAAAATACCGGCTAATTGATCTTTTGTGCAGACAAAAATTAAACAGATCTTTCTTTTGGACATGATCGCGCAAAAAATAATGTCTAATATCAATATGTTTGGTTATACTGCGTAAAATAGGATTTTTTTACTGAGGTTGATTGCACTCGTATTATCACACAGAATGGGAGTATTTTCAAAATAAATACCATAATCTCGGAGTTGATTTTTGATCCACAGCACTTGCGCACAAGCGCTACCTGTGGCCACATACTCGGCTTTAGCTGTAGACATTGCTACACATATCTGATTTTTAATTCCCCATGAGATTAGGCATGAACCGATAAAATGACATGTGCCGCTCCTGCTTTTCTTATCGTTTTTACAGCCGCCAAAATCGGCGTCACTGTATGCAATTAAATTAAAGTCCAAACATGATGGATACCATAGTCGAAGACCAATAGTTCCATTTAAATAGCGAAAGATACGTTTGCAAGCAGTCAAATGTGATTCCTTAGGATTTAAGTGAAATATAGCACATAAACATGTAGCGAAAATTAGATCTGGTGTAGATGCTGTTAAATAGAGTAGAGATCCAATCATACCTCGATAAAGCTTTTGATCAACGGCTTTTATGTTTTCGTCTTTGTCCAATTTTAATGTAGAAGACATCGGTGTTGAGATAGCTTTGCTACTCTCCATTTTGAACTTTTTGAGGAGGCCGTGAGCATATTTGGTTTGATGGATAAAAATCCCATCTTCACATTGTTTAATTTGAAACCCGAGGAAGAATGTTAATTCTCCCATCATACTTATTTCGAATTCTCCCTTCATTAAATTTGAAAAATCTTCACAAAGAGATTCGTTAGTAGCACCGAAAATAATATCGTCTATATATATTTGGCAAATATGCATATCATTATTCAAAATTTTCACAAATAAGGTGATGTCGATTTTACCTCTTTTGTAGTCATTTGCAATAAGAAATTGACTTAAATGATCGTACCAGGCTCGTGGTGCTTGCTTCCGTCCATAGAGAGCTTTGTTGAGTTTGAAGACATGATCTGGAAATCGATGATCTTCAAATCCTGGAGGTTGCTTGACGAAAAATTCCTCTTGAATAAACTCATTTAGAAATGCGCTTTTCACATCCATTTGATATAACTTGATTTTGTTGTGAGAGGCAAAAGCACAAAGCAAACGAATGACTTCAAGATGGGCCGCGGGAGCGAAACTTTCCTCATAATCAAGACCCTCTTCTTTATTATAACCTTGTGCAACTAAACGAGACTTATTTCTTACTGCGTACCCATCTTCGTCACACTTGATTTTATGTACCCATTTAGTTCCGATAATAGATTTATCTTTCGGAGCTGGAACTAAATTCCATACATTATTTCGTTCAAAATGGACAAGCTCTTCTTGCATATCCATCATCCGGCTTTCATCATTAAGAGCTTCCGAAACATTTTTGGGTTCAATTTCTAAAACGAAGGCAAAGTGAGAAATATATTCGGTAGTTCTTCTTCGTGTTTGAACACCATCTTCGATGTTCCCAATAACCAGGTCTCTTGGATGATCTTTGTTATGTTTCCAATCTTTAGGCAGCTCGTCGAGTATGCTCTTTTGAGACTCTGAAATCTTTTCCTTTTCATTTGGGGAATGAGAATCCGGAAGAATACCTGCATCATCAAAACAATCTACCTTTCCCGGGGGGTGAGATCATATCATTGAATTTAACATGAATGGATTCTTCAACTTTGTTCTAATATTATAAACACGGAAAGCTTTACTATTTGTAGAATAGCCAAAAAATATACCGGAATCGTACTTTGCATCAAATTTTCCCAAATATTCCTTTCCATTATTTAAAATAAAAACATTGCAATAGTATTGATGAAAATATGAAATATTCGGCTTTTTGCCCTTCCAAATCTCATAAGGGCTTTTAAGTTGGGCTCTACGAAGATGAACCCGATTAATAACGTAACAATAACAACAACAACAACAACAACAACAACATCTAAGCCTTAGTCCCAAAATGATTTGGGGTTGGCTAACATGAATCAAAACTTTGAAACTGTCAATGATCGTTACATAAATAACATAAAAGGAGAAAAAGAGGGAAAAAAGTAGAGAAAAAAGCAAATAAAAAAAGGGAATGAATGTTAAAAAAAAAATAAAAAATCCTGAAAAATAAATTAACATATAACATGGAATAAAAGAAAATAGGAATAAAAATACAGAAAAAAAAGAATCAGATTCCATCCACCATCCGTATTCTTTCCCGCCACATTTACCTCTCTATAGCCATACTTACTCCAATTCCAAGAAACCGCATATCATTTTCAATCATCTTTATCCAAGTTTTCTTGGGTCTTCTTCTACCTTTCACAATATTACTTGTTCCCCAACTTTCTAGCCTCCTCACTGGGGCATCAACAGGTCTTCTTCTCACATGACCAAACCATCGTAAATGATTCTCCATCATCTTGTCTTCTATAGCCGCAACTCTTACCTTCTCTCTAATCACCTCATTTCTGAGCCGATCCTTTTTTGTATGACCACAATTCATCGTAGCATATGCATCTCCGCCACATTCATCTTTTGAACGTGACACTGTTTTACATTCCAACACTCGGAGACATATGACAGTGCAGGCCTAATTGCCGTGCGGTAAAATTTACCCATTAATCTATGAGGCATGTCAGGATCGCATAAAACCCCTGTGGCACTCTTCCACTTCAACCACCTGGCAATTATTCTGTGAGCCACATCACCATCTAGCTCTCCATCCTTTTGGATAATAAATCCAAGACACCGAAAGAAAGTGGATCCATGAACAACTTTCCCATCAAATATGATCATCCCCGCCTCTCTATCACTGTTTTCGCTAAACCTACACTTCATATATATTCAATCTTACTTATGCTCAGCCTAAAGCCTCGAGCTTCCAAAGTATCCCTCCAAAATTCCAATTTCTATTGCACTATAACCTTCGTTTCATCAATCAACATAATATCATCTGCGAACATCATACACCACAGAACGTCATTTTGAATTTTTCTCGTCAATTCGTCCATGACTATGGCAAAGATAAAAGGACTAAGAGCAGATCCTTGATGCACCCCAATCGTAATAGGGAATTCTTCTGTCCTCCCAACATTAGTACGTACACTTATACTAGCTCCCTCATACATATCCCTTATAATGTCAATATATTTCCGCGATACACCCTTCTTTGCTAAGGCCCACAAAAAGTACTTCTCTTGGTACTTTAGCATATGCCTTCTCTAAATCAATAAAAACCATATGTAGATCTTTCTTTTTATATCGATAATGTTCCATCAATTGTTGGATAAGATAAATTGCTTCCATGGTCGATCTTCCAGGCATAAATCCAAACTGATTTTCTATTATCTTCACACATTTTCTGATCCTTTGTTCAATAACTCGTTCCCACAACTTCATGGTATGACTCATTAGTTTAATTCCGCAATAATTAGAACAATCTTGAACATCACCTTTGTTCTTATACAAAGGGATGAGAATACTTTTCCTCTATGCTGATGGCATCTTATTGCTTCTCCAAATCTTATTGAAAAGCATAGTTACCCATTCGATCCCTCTCTCCCCCAAACACCTCCAGACTTCAATAGGTATACCATATGGTCCTTCTGCTTTCTTTGACCCCATCTTCTTTATTGCAATTGTCACTTCACCCTTTTGAATTCTCCTCTTAAACTCTTAGTTAACCATACTTGAGGGGATGTTTAAATTCCCAATATCTTGTCTTGATGGCCATTGAATAGGGTATCAAAGTATGACCATCTCTCTTTTATCTCTTTATCATGAACTAAAACTTTTTGGTCAGTATCTTTTGCACATTTAACTTTTCCAATATCTCGCGTCTTCTTCTCTCTCATTCGAGCAAGTTTATAGATATCTTTTTTCCCTTTTGTATCTAGTGTTGCATATAATTCTTGATTGACCTTTGATCGGGCATTTCTTACTGCCTTTTTAGCTTCTGTTCTAGCTTTCTTGTACTTCTCATAATTCTCATCGTTCGAGCATTTACGCAATACCTTATAACATTCACGTTTGGTATCCATCGCTTGCTTAAGTTCATCATTCCACCAAGATGTGTCCTTACTTGATGTTCTGTTTCCTTTAGATTCTCCTAGCACTTATTTTGCAACTTGCTTTATGCTATGCTCCAACAAGTTCCAAATCGAATCTATATCCATCTCCGTGTAATCAGACCAAATACCACTATCAGCAATCTTAGCCACAAAAGTATGTCGACTCTCCCCTTGGAGCTTCCACCACTTAACTCGAGGGTCAACTTGTGGTCTACTCTTTTTTAAGTGCCTCTTACCTCGAAAGTCAAGCACCACAACCCTATGATGCGTTGCAGCACTCTCACTGGGTATCACCTTGCAATTAGTAAAACTTTTCCTCCAAACATTCCTTACTAAAAAGAAATCAATCCGATTGATAACATAACATGCCGTAAAAATCGCTTCGGCCCAAAAATATTTCGGAAGAGAGTATTCATTTAACATTGTTCTCGACATTTCTTCCCAAGACCGATTTTTTTCAGCGACTACATTTTTTTGAGGAGTTCTAGGGTCTGAAAAATTATGGTTAATTCCATACTTGTCACATAAAAGTTTAAACGGTGTGCAATCAAATTCACCTCCATGATCGGTACGGATAGAGATTATGGGAAGGTTTTTCTCATTTTGTACCAAACGGCACCATTTAGAAAACTCAAAAAAAGTATCATCTTTATGAGCAAGAAATCTGACCCAAGTAAATCGAGAAAAATTATCAACAATTACCAACGTATAAAGTTTGTGATTTAGGCTAACATATCTAGATGGACCAATTAGATCCATATGCATAATTTCAAGAATGCGACTACTGGAAATATCAAATTTTGGTTTGAAGGATTCTCGAGTCTGTTTCCCTTTAATGTAAGATTGACACAAATGTTTACGATCAAATTTAAGTTTGGGTAAGCCACGAACTAAATCATATCTCGAGAGTTTTGAAATGATCGGTAGAGATGTATGCCCCAATTTTCTATGCCACAAAAATGCATTTTCATCTAAAGTAGTAAGGCATTTTTTATTGAATGAATTTTTGTCATTAAGATCGACAATATAAATATTTCCGCATCTCATACCGACAAAGGCAATTTTATTATTTTTAAAAGTCATGCAATGAGTTTCTTCAAAAACGATTTTAAAACCCTCGTCGAACAATTGAGAGACACTAAGAAGATTATGATGCAAGCCTTAAACAAATAAAACTTTATTAATAGACGTAGAAGGTTCCTGACCGACTTTACCGGTGCCCTTAGTCTTCCTCTTTTTGTTGTCACCAAAGGTTACATGTCCTTGTTCTTGATATTCGAGTTCTTCGAATAACTCTTTGGTGCCACACATGTGCCTCGAACAACCACTATCTATGTACCACTTGCTTTTCTTTGAATATGGTACCTGCAAAATTAGTTCATTGTGATTTTTTGGTACCCACGCCCTTTTGGGTCCTCCATAGTTAACAATGTTAATGGCATTCGGGACAATCGTTCCTTTAGGAACCCAAATTTTTCGAACTTTTATAGTTCTCAATTTTGAATGAGCTTTGTCATGATGATCTCGTTGATTAGAAAGAGTTTATGAATTCTCGCTTTTTGTACTTTTATCTTGTCAGGGTTTATAAGAGATTGTTCTCTCTTAAATGGGTGAAAACTGAGACCATGTTTAGACAAAGGAGATTTTTGAATAGATAAGAGTTTTTCAAACTACTCGTTTCCAAGAGTAAATTTATTCATTATATATCTAAAATCTTTTTGAGTGTTAGACAATTCGATTTTCAGAATATTTTCTTTCTCAAGGCACGAGGTATGTCTATTTCAACGGTTTTGCCTTTATTTTGAAGTTTTGAGTTTTCGACTTCTAACGCCTTTATTTTTCTTTTTAAAGACATTTAATTTAACTATTTCATCGTATTCCACATTTAATGACTCAAAAGCATTTAGTAATTCATTGTCATGATGTGTTTTTGGAGAATCGCAAAAATCAAATAAATCATAATCATCATTTGGTTTAGAGCGTACCTCGAGATCATTTTCCAAATCAAGATCCATAAATGCGAGATTTGCATCTAATGATCTTTCGGTTTCTTCCTCGTCGTCACTCCAAGAAGTGATTAGGACTTCCTTCTTTTTGAATCTTTCGTTTTGAGGTTTGAAGGTAGATCCTCAGCATTCTTTGTCATAATATCCAGCTTTGCCGCATTTTCAATAATTATTATCGAATTTCTTTATAGGAGCATACGTATTTTTTGTAATATCCGGATTTACTACTGTGTATTTCATCTGTATTCGAACCCTGTATTATTCGGATTTGTGATCTTGATAATTGGAGTATGGTATTTCTTACATTGGTATCTTTGTACACAAGTATAACAACATGCAAATTTCTCATGCAAACTCGTGATAGCGCACGCTAAGAATGTAGCTTAACGCGCGCTATCGGCTACTACTAGCGCACGCTACGTATGTAGGAGTTGCCTGCGCTAGGCACTCAATTATTGAGCTGGGCGGCTAGCACATGCGCCAGCCGGGACATGGGTCCGGATAAGATTCCCGCGGACGAACCTGGACTATTTTGGAGTCAACACTTATTAGCGCGCGCTAAGAATGCTTAGTAGCGTGCGCTAATCTGCTTTGTGCAGAAAGTTTATATATGGGCCAGCACTCCATTTTATTCCCATTTCCTTCGTTCATTCTTCAGTCTTGAGAGACCAGAGAGCAATAATTATCCTCCTAACACACTTAGAACACATCTACTTGATCCTTGAACATTGGATATTACTTGTGAGTGATCATTGAAGAGAAGTAACTCCTTGGAGTGGCATATAACCAACCGGAGTCGGATTCTACCTTGTGGTTCAGTGATTCCGTCATATTAAGGTATGTTGATTCTATCTTCAACTCTAGATTCGTGTTATGGAGAATAAGATGCTCATGTTAGCAAATATTGATCTTCTTAGGTGAATTATCCAAAGCACACCATGTTTGGAATATTGAGATGATTATGCCTTAAGTACCTTGATTATGAAAATCATGATTCGAATGTTATTACATTGAACAAGTAGAGGAAGCTTCTATCATTGGCAAATCCGAATCTAGTAAGTGTCTTCATAGCAATCATGAACTTGACTTTAACATCATTATTGTTAGACGAATCTAAAGGATTGATCATGGAAGGATTTATCTTGTAAAGATGGAATGTTATTCAAACTTCAGAATCATAGTTTTGATTGATATATAGGTGTTGATATCGACCGTTAAGCCTTCCGAATCATCGCATGAAGAATTGTAATCGAAATGGAATATGGTTTTATAATAATATACATATCTCGAATCCGAAGTTGTTATTATCCGTAAGATCATTCATAACCGTATGAACATGATATTCATGGAGGTAACATGAATTAACACTGAAGATTTCATTGGTTTGATCATGATGAGATCAGTCTAATGCCAGTAGTGAACTGCCATGCACAGTTAGTGCACGCTAAGCTATGTAGATTAACGTGCGCTATCGAGCATGAGTTAACGTATGCTATGTTTGGTACGTAACGTACGTTAGGCCATCAGACGAGTCAGTCAGCTGATCAGTGAGGTACTGACCATGCATAGTTAGCGTACGCTAGGCTTTGTTGTTTGCGTGCGCTATCGAGCAGCCTTAACGTACGCTACACAGAATACTTAGCGTACGCTAAGAAGTTCAGGCAGATTGCATTTTATGAACTTTCGGCCATAAATTGAATTGGTAGACATTCGTACGACGTGATATAAATTCTTTATTATTTCTTTTGTTAAGGTTCGAGCTTAGCAACGTGATTGATCGAAGGGGGACGACCTTCGAGTATTTTGATATTCGTGGAAGTTTTATTCTTGTCAACGAACCGAGGCAAGTACTCTAATTAGAATTGTGTATATTATGACAGCTATGATGTGATTGTATTGTGTAAATGTGTTGTGATTATATGTCCACCATGCGTTGATCCGACGAGATCATCATGGGAATCTATAACTGTGTGCGCTGGATCGTTGGACAGGTAGTTCCACCATGTGTTGGTCCGACGGGATTATCATGGGAATCTATAGCTGTGTGCGCTGGATCGTTGGAGTACCATCAGTATGTTGAAATTGTTATGATATGATATGTGTTGTTGATATTTCTCGTTGGAGAAACTTGTTATGATATAATTGTTGATTATATCACTGTTGTATGATTATCGTACTTGTACTAGCATCGTTGTGCTAACCCCTGCGGGGGTGAACATTTGTTTATGTTCAGGATCTAGGAGAGCGGGGAAACAACCACTGGAGCTGCATGACGACGAGGGTGCAGAGTGATGTTCCGGCCGGGTTTTATTGTCTGTTGTTTCAATAAGTACTCGAGTACGTCGTCATTTTATGATGTTTGGATTTTGATGATGTATTAATAACCCTTCATTTGGATATTTGTATTCTCGGTATTGAACCAGATTGTTGTATTTTATTTCAGTGATTTCATAAGTCGGTATCTGTATTGTCATTTCATTTCTTCAGCCTTGTAAATTCTTATGTAAAAGATTTATGGCACTGTAATATTCCTGAATATATCGGGGGTGTTACAGAATATGGTATCGGAGATAAGATTATGGATATCTTGGCCATTAGGTTAAAATAGGGGTCATTTACATCTTTTGGGGTAACCGGCCGTGAATGACATCACTGTACTGCCTACATCTTCATGCGAACGGTGGTTGTAAGTTCCTAAACTCTATCTCGTTCTTTACATGTTGTATCTCTTTATACTTGAACATTAGAACGATGTTGTTTCCTGTATATTGAGTATTTATGCTTACAGTATAATGAGAGGCGGACGTGGACGTGGTCGCGGTCGTGGACGCGGATGAAGGAATGCTAAAAGGGAAGCGTTGCCTTCTAATCAGGCCAATCATAGCTCAGGCGAGCCGCAACGATCTATCAATAAAG
The DNA here is from genome assembly GCA_033398695.1 of Orobanche coerulescens. NCBI lineage: Eukaryota > Viridiplantae > Streptophyta > Magnoliopsida > Lamiales > Orobanchaceae > Orobanche > Orobanche coerulescens. The sequence goes on along the minus strand of CM065814.1, from coordinate 85,343,387 downwards.
AACCGGAACCTGCTGTACCAGAAATCCTTCGTCAAGTGGTGAACCAGATGAATCAGTTCGCTCAAGTCGTGGACCGAATGCAGGTGGCGATGGGATTTCAGCAGGGAGATGGACAGTAGAGGATCCCAGAAATGGGAAATCGAGGTGACCGATGGTTGCAAGAGGTAGCGAAGATGCAACCACCCAAATTTGACGAGACTCCCACTTGGGATCATTAGTTGAAAGAATTGGAGAAAATTTTTGCTGGAATTAATTGCCCAGACGACAGGAGAGCTCCTATTGCTCAGTACTTTCTGATATGGGAAGCATCCGAGTGGTGGGAAGCTATCCGACCTGCAGATCATGATGCTGATTGGACAGAATTTAAAATGATGATGGAAGCTCAGTACTGCCCTCGTCCTGTGAGGGAAGCCAAAGTTCAGGAGTTTTTCTCCGCTCAGCCATCAGACGAACCCGTATCCCAGACAATTAAGATGTTTAACCAGCAGTTAGCATTTGTTTGACATCTGGTCAGAACAGATGCAGAGATGATGACTCATTTTGAAATGAGGATGAAACCATAAATCCAGAGGTACATGTCCGGTTTTGAATCTACCACTCTCCATCAATACCAAGATAAGGCGTTGGCTTACGAAATCAAGGAAGCAGCAATGGAGAAGTTTATGGAGTCGAAGAAGCAGAAAGTCTCTGGTACTTTTACAGAGCACAAGAGCAGTGGGTCCCGCAAGGCCCACTCTTCTTTTCATTCTTTCAAGAAACCTCCGCACCTATCTTAGAGCGGAAAGAATTTCGGAATAATGTCAGCCACGACGGATACAGCTAAGAAGTGCTTTAACTGTGGTCGCTGGGGCCACCTTTGGCGTGATTGTTTGCACACTCCAGTTACATGTTTTGATTGCGTACAGGAAGGGCACCATGCGATGTTTTGCAAGGATGCCACCAAGTACAACGGAACACGTTCATCGCAGCCAGTTCAGAAGGAAGCTAGTATCCAACAGACGCAGCAAAGTGTTCAGATGCCTGAGAATTTTGGCCACGGACGGGGCAGAGGACAATGGGACCGAAAGGGGACATCGAGTGCCGAATCTGTTCCCCCACGTCTGTACGAGATGAGGAGGACAGACAATCAGGATGCTACTGTCGCATCGTGCATCGGCCAGATCCTTTCCCACCTGGGCTAGCGTTTTATTCGATACAGGAGCTACGCATTCTTTTATATCCTTGTCTTGTGTAAATCGTTTGAATATTTCTGGTTTTCATACTTGTGAACCTTATGTTGTTGGTTTACCGAGTGGAGAGAGGATTTTTGGGAACTTAGAGACTAGAAATTTTTCCTGTATCATTTGGGGGCAGAGAGTGGCTCTCAAATCTGATTGTAATAGAAATGCAAGGAGACGACCTAATACTCGGAGACGATTGGCTTAATCGATATGGGGCTATTGTAAACTACCGAAGGAGGAATATTTCACTGATCGCTGACGATGGCTCCGAAGTACTGTTTGGAAGATGGAAACCAGGAAGCTCAGGAAAGTTGATCAAGGCGATGAAAGCTGTCAAATTGTTGAAATAGGGCTGTACCGGATACTGGTGTTATGTAATGAAGAGAGAAGGCGAAATTGTGGAACTTTCATCCATTAATGTTGTTAACGAATTTCCAGATGTATTTCCTGACGAGTTACCTGGACTACCTCCACGACGGGATGTAGAATTCACCATTGAGATGGAACCCGGAGCTACACCAATTTCTAAGGCACCGTATCGTAGGGCACCTACTGAGATGTATGAACTGAAAAAGCAGCTGAAGGAGTTACTGGACAAAGGCTATATCCAGCCAAGTGTTTCGCCCTGGGGAGCACCAGTTCTTTTTGTCCGGAAGAAGGATGGATCGCTTCGACTGTGTATCGACTATCGAGAGCTGAACAAGATGACGATTAAGAATAAGTATCCGTTGCCACGGATTGATGACCTGTTCGACCAGTTGCAAGGAGCAACAGTATTTTGAAAAATCAATCTGAGATCAGGATACCATCAGCTGAGGATTAAGGAATCTGATGTTCCAAAGTCAGCATTCAGAACTCGCTACGGACACTATGAGTTTGTAGTAATGCCGTTTGGTCTCACTAATGCACCTGCTGTATTCATGCAATTGATGAACCGGGTGTTCATCGAATATTTGGATAAATTTGTGGTCGTGTTCATTGGTGACATTCTGGTGTATTCTAAGAGCCCGGAAGAGCATGCGCATCATTTGCGGATTGTATTAGAACTTTTGAGAAGCGAACGATTGTACGCCAAACTTTCTAAGTCTGAATTCTGGCTGAAGGAAGTAATGTTCCTCGGCCATGTGGTATCAGCTAAAGGAGTCCAAGTAGACCCACAGAAGAGCGAAGCAATTATGGATTGGAAGCCTCCAAAGAACGTGAAGGAAGTCCGAAGCTTCTTAGGACTTGCTGGATATTATTGTCGATTCGTGGAAGGGTTTTCTAAAATCTCCCGCCCACTTACTCGACTCGTGCATAAAACTTAAAAGTTTGAGTGGAACGAGTCGTGTCAGACTAGTTTTGATGAATTGAAGAGGAGATTGACGACATCACCAATTTTATCACTTCCACAAGGGACTGGAGGATTTATAGTTTACACTGATGCTTCGAACCAAGGACTCGGATGCGTATTGATGCAGAATGATAAGGTGATCACTTATGCTTCACGACAGCTGAAACCTTATGAAGTGAATTACGCAACTCATGATTTAGAGCTAGCAGCAGTAGTTGTTGGTCCCCTACTTAAGCATACTTGATACAGCTTGGGAAAAGTTTAAGCAACAGGCTGTATGGTTTTCGAATCTGAGTGCGTAGCGGAAGTCTTTAATATAGTAAGTTGCCGTCGATACAGCAACTCGGTCTATTCTCCTGTTAGCTTGGTGCGTACAGGGTTTTGCAGTGTATACTTGTATAAAATACAGTTATGAAAACAGTAACGGCGAAAGGTAAATAACACAGTAATTAAAGTGGTTCGAGGTAAACCCCTCTACGTCCACTGGTCCTCCACACAGGAGTAAAATGTTTATTATAAATACTGCGTACACAACTATGTATTTATAATCAAACCTATCCTTGTATCGTTCACACAGATAGATACAAAGACTGTCGCTTTCAACCGTTCACACAGATTGGTTAAAGCTTCCTTCTTGACTAGCTTCTTCACACACAGTTCCAAAGCTTCGTCCTCTTATTCGTCCCACACAGGTCAGAATAACTTGTTGAGTTCACACAGAGCTCGGTTTTTACACAGAGGTAAAAAGGTAGGTAACCGGGTAAGAACAGCAGCTTTGAATATGAAGTTCTTGAGCTGATGATGACTGTTCTTGATGTTGAGCACTGTATATCTCTTTTGATCTGATTTGCAGAAAGCTTCTTGGAGATATGTTTTGCTCTGATGTATATAATGATAGCTTCTTCCCTTGTTAACTTCAGTATATGTCTATGTGTCTGTCTATCTTCAACGCTCTTATGAGATATATATAGTCTTCTGAATAATATATCCGTTGTAATAGATCCGTTGGGTAAGATTCTGTGATAACTTGAATAGTTGACTTGAAAGGACAAGGATCCGGATATTGCGGGATTTGAAGATCTCTGAAAGCTTCGGTATTTAAATACTTTATCCTTTCAGTATTTAAAATACTTCTTTATCAAACGGTACTTGACTTTAGTGAATACTAAAGATTCCTTTTAAAACGATCTTCAGTCCTGATCCGATGTGGATGCTGTATCCACTAGCACTGTAGCCATATTGGAATAGTCAGGCGCTGTATGGAAAGGCGCTGTATTGAGGTTTCGAGACAGCTTCCATACTTGGCGCTTATTTAGAATTTGTAGCGCGAGAGCTTGCTGTATGCTGGCGCTATCAGAAGGTCTTCGATACAGGATTGCAACTTCAACCGGCTTTCGAGACAGGGCTTGCTGTATCAAGTTTTGTTGTTTGGCAATTATCAAAACAATATTATTTAACCCAACAATTTCCCCCTTTTTGATAATTTCCAAAACTTCTTTCATGATTCAAAAACTTCTTGATCATGCCAAGTTCTTGATATCAAACCTCTTCAAGCTAAACAATTTCCCTTTTTCGATAACCACTTGTTGGCAACTTCGATACAGGAGATGATTTTCCCCACTAATTCCTTCTCTTTGGAAAGTGTCTTGAGCAGACTTCCTGATCTTCTGTCTAATGATCTGGTCTTCAGCACTTAGTCTAAAAGAAATGTGAACTGCTTGCAGGCAAGTTCTAAAAGTGATAATCATCTAATAGGGAAGTATGTTACATCTTAAACTTATGATTGGCGCGCAGGCACAATCTTACATTCGTGATCTAGTTGAGTGCAACTGAACCTATGAACTGTTCGTAGACGAGTTCTTACAGCAATACACAATAAAATTATCAATTATAATTGATGTCCTGTAGTGAAAATAAATTCTTCCTTAAGCGGTACATACAGGATTCAATTTATGTTCGGATTAACGCTGTATTCATGGGTCGTACTGTATTCCCCCTTAATTAATGCACACGTCAGCTGTAGGAAAGTTTCATGCCTTCTTTGTCCTACAGTGCTGTCTTGACTGTTCTGAGTGTACAGTTAATTAATGGCAGATACTGTATTCATGGGTCTTACAGCATTCCCCCTCACTTAATGAGTAAAAGCATAAAAACATACAGGGTTTTCTGGCTGTAGTGTTTCCCGATTGTGCCTTTCGGTACCCAAATTTGCCGGGCAACAATTTGTTTGTTGTAGGCTACTTTTTGTCCATTATATCGATATCTACGTGGGGCAGGCACGTAGTCGTTGTAATCATGATAATTATAATGCATGAAAAATCGAGAATTATAGTTGTTATTCTAGTACGATTGTCGTCTCGGAGGTGGAGCCATTTTCTTTGGCCTAACATCTTGCCTTCTGGGTCTCCAGTTGGATTCCCAACGATGTTGTTGATACTGCGCGGACACCTGCTTTCTTGATGGATAACGGGGCTCCTGTATCCGATTACAGGCGCATTGCACCGAGAGTACCGCACGGGCCTTTGTTGGTTGGATACAGCCTTCTTCCTGAATGACTGCTGGCGTTTATGATATGCTTGTGGAGCATGCTGTTGAGTACGCCTTCTGAGTGGCTGCTGGCTCCACTGTCTCGAATAGTAGAGTTGTGGGGGTGGAATGGCAGCTTTTGCTGTTCGCGGTGCAACAGGTTCCTTCACAGAACTCGGAACTTCTTTCGATACAGGGATGGATTCCTCACTCCTGACGAATACCGTACTAGATATTTCTTTGTTGGAAAACGAGTTGTACCCTAAGCCACGTTTGTCATGAGCATGTTGCCCAGTGCTTAGGATCTCTTCCATTCTTTTAGAGGATTTCTCGAAAGATTTCAAGATTGTCTCTAATTCTCCTTCACGTTTCTCGAGACATTTTACTCTGGCTTCGAGTAGAGCCAAATCATTTGTCTTGCTTTCAAGATGAGACTTAGTCTCATTTAGATTATGAGCAAGTTGATGATTGCTCTCCATGAGTTTTTCTAAATTGACTTTGCTGTTTTCGCAATCAACTGACATATTTTCGTAATTATTCTTCAGCAAGTCATTTTCTTCTTTCAGCTCTAAGTTAGAAATTTCAAGAGGTATGCTTTCTCCTTTCAATATCTCATGTGCCGTTTGAATGTTATTAAATTCATTCAGCATATTTTCAAAGGTATGAGATGCATTTATGGGAATAGTTGAGGTGGAGCTTACCTCATCATCGCCGTCTTCATTTTCCTCTTTAACTTCGGCCATAGAGCACACATAGGCTCTATCTTCTAGCTCATCATCTGACGAGTCACTATCAGTGACCACCTGAAGACATTCTTCGGTCTTTGTTGATGTGGGCGGAGCTTTTAATTCTCCAATGAAGGCTTTGAGTTTGTTCTTCATCCTGTTTCTCCAGTCATCAAACTCGTTAATGTGAAACATAGATATCTTATTAGACATAAAGGTATCCATATTAGAAGATGGGAATTACAAAGACTGTTTTCGAAAATAAGTATTTTTAAGGATCTGATTCAGTTAAAAATGCGACTGATTCTTTTTAGAATCAACCTTGCTCGGATACCAATTGTTGGTCCCCTACTTAAGTATACTTGATACAGCTTGGGAAAAGTTTAAGCAACAGGCTGTATGGTTTTCGAATCTGAGTGCGTAGCGGAAGTCTTTAATATAGTAAGTTGCCGTCGATACAGCAACTCGGTCTATTCTCCTGTTAGCTTGGTGCGTACAGGGTTTTGCAGTGTATACTTGTATAAAATACAGTTATGAAAACAGTAACGGCGAAAGGTAAATAACACAGTAATTAAAGTGGTTCGAGGTAAACCCCTCTACGTCCACTGGTCCTCCACACAGGAGTAAAACGTTTATTATAAATACTGCGTACACAACTATGTATTTATAATCAAACCTATCCTTGTATCGTTCACACAGATAGATACAAAGACTGTCACTTTCAACCGTTCACACAGATTGGTTAAAGCTTCCTTCTTGACTAGCTTCTTCACACACAGTTCCAAAGCTTCATCCTCTTATTCGTCCCACACAGGTCAGAATAACTTGTTGAGTTCACACAGAGCTCGGTTTTTACACAGAGGTAAAAAGGTAGGTAACCGGGTAAGAACAGCAGTTTTGAATATGAAGTTCTTGAGCTGATGATGACTGTTCTTGATGTTGAGCACTGTATATCTCTTTTGATCTGATTTGCAGAAAGCTTCTTGGAGATATGTTTCGCTCTGATGTATATAATGATAGCTTCTTCCCTTGTTAACTTCAGTATATGTCTATATGTGTCTGTCTATCTTCAACGCTCTTATGAGATATATATAGTCTTCTGAATAATATATTTGTTGTAAGAGATCCGTTGGGTAAGATTCTGTGATAACTTGAATAGTTGACTTGAAAGGACAAGGATCCGGATATTGCGGGATTTGAAGATCTCTGACAGCTTCGGTATTTAAATACTTTATCCTTTCAGTATTTAAAAGACTTCTTTATCAAACGGTACTTGACTTTAGTGAATACTAAAGATTCCTTTTAAAACGATCTTCAGTCCTGATCCGATGTGGATGCTGTATCCACTAGCACTGTAGCCATATTGGAATAGTCAGGCGCTGTATTGAGGTTTCGAGACAGCTTCCATACTTGGCGCTTATTTATACTTTGTAGCGCGAGAGCTTGCTGTATGCTGGCGCTATCAGAAGGTCTTCGATACAGGATTTCAACTTCAACCGGCTTTCGATACAGGGCTTGCTGTATCAAGTTTTGTTGTTTGGCAATTATCAAAACAATATTATTTAACCCAACAGTAGTTTTTGCTTTGAAGATTTGGAGACATTACCTGTACGGAACTCACTGTAAGATCTTTACAGATCACAAGAGTCTCAAATACATATTCAGTCAGAAAGAATTGAACATGCAGCAAAGAATATGGTTAGAACTGATTAAGGACCATGACTTGGAGATTTTGTATCATCCAGGCAAAGCAAATGTAGTGGCCGATGCACTCAGCCGCAAGCCTATTTCTATTCAGATGCTGGAGACTCTGACCTCTCAACTTAGCCTTCAACGAGAGATGATTAGAGAAGGAATTGAAGTGTGGTTACAAAGAGTCTAAGGACAACTGTGCGTGATGGAATTAACTTCGTCATTAATCGAAGAAATCAAATCTAGACAGGCAGATGATCTTGTGATGATTCAGTTACGTGATGAAGTGATCAAGGGAAAGGCCCCCGGATTCCTAATTCATGATGATGGAGTTTTGAGATTTCAGAACCGACTTTGCGTTCCCTATGTTGATGTTCTAAAACGGACGATTATGACGGAAGCTCACAGTTCGCCCTATTCTATCCACCCTGGCACCAGTAAGATGTATAAGGACTTGAAACAGAATTTCTGGTGGGGCAACATGAAGAAAGATGTAGAAGACTATGTTTCAAAATGCTTGACTTGTCAGCAGGTTAAGATCGAGCATCAACGGCCTGCCGGAATGTTGAAGCTGCTCCCGATTCCTGAATGGAAGTGGGAGGACATATCGATGTACTTTATCACTAGTATGCCGAGAACCAAGATAGGAATGAACATGATTTGGGTGATAGTTGATCGTCTAACCAAATCAGCTCATTTCCTAGGCATTAAGGACACATGGGGACCAGAGAGGTTGGCACGAGTATTAATTTCAGAGATAGTCTGACTGCATGGTACGCCGAAGACCATTATTTCTGATCGAGACGGCCGTTTTGTGTCTCACTTTTGGAAAGCAGCTCATAAGGCCTTGGGGACTGAATTGAACTTCAGTACAACTTATCACCCGCAGACTGACGGACAATCCGAGAGGACCATTCAAATGGTGGAATACATGCTAAGGGCCTGTGCCTTAGATTGGTCAAACGATTAGGAAATTCATCTACCGTTGATTGAATTTACCTACAACAATAGTTGGCATGTTTCTATTAAGATGGCACCATTTGAGATCCTTGAGAGAGTTGGAGAGTTGGCATACAGATTGGCATTGCCGCCGTCATTGTGCCATGTTCATAACGTGTTCCAGGTATCCCAGTTACGGAGGTATATACCAGATCCTATTCATGTCATTGATTTCGGCGAGATTGAAGTCGCTCAAGATGGGACGTTTCAAGAAAGACCGATCAAGATACTCGAGAGTCGAGTTAAACAGTTGAGGAACAAACCAATCGTTTTGGTCAAGGTTTAATGGTCACGTCACGGAGTGGAAGAAGCCACATGGGAAATGGAGGATGGCATGAAATCCATATATCCCGAGTTATTTTCGTCTTGAGTTTCGGGACGAAACTCCTTTTTAGTAGGAGAGTATGTAATATCCGGATTTACTACTGTGTATTTCATCTGTATTCGAACACTGTATTATTTGGATTTGTGATCTTGATAATTGGAGTATGGTATTTCTTACATTGGTATCTTTGTACACAAGTATAACAACATGCAAATTTCTCATGCAAACTCGTGATAGCGCACGCTAAGAATGTAGCTTAACGCACGCTATCGGCTACTGCTAGCGCACACTACGTATGTAGGAGTTGCGTGCGCTAGGCACTCAATTATTGAGCTGGGCGGCTAGCACATGCGCTAGCCGGGACATGGGTCCGGATAAGATTCCCGCGGACGAACCTGGACAGTTTTGGAGTCAACCCTTATTAGCGCGCGCTTAGAATGCTTAGTAGCGTGCGCTAATCTGCTTTGTGCAGAAAGTTTATATATGGGCCAACACTCCATTTTATTCCCATTTCCTTCGTTCATTCTTTAGTCTTGAGAGATCAGAGAGCAATAATTATCCTCCTAACACACTTAGAACATATCTACTTGATCCTTGAACATTTGATATTACTTGTGAGTGATCATTGAAGAGAAGTAACTCCTTGGAGTGGCATAGAACCAACCGGAGTCGGATTCTACCTTGTGGTTCAGTGATTCCATCATATTAAGGTATGTTGATTCTATCTTCAACTCTAGATTTTTGTTATGGAGAATAAGATGGTCATGTTAGCAAATATTGATCTTCTTAGGTGAATTATCCAAAGCACACCATGTTTGGAATATTGAGATGATTATGCCTTAAGTACCTTGATTATGAACATCATGATTCGAATCTTATTACATTGAACAAGTATAGGAAGCTTCTATCATTGGTAAATCCAAATCTAGTAAGTGTCTTCATAGCAATCATGAACTTGACTTTAACATCATTATTGTTAAAGGAATCTAAAGGATAGATCATGGAAGGATTTATCTTGTAAAGATGGAACGTTATTCAAACTTCAAAATGATAGTTTTGATTGATATATAGGTGTTGATATCGACCGTTAAGCCTTCCAAATTATCGCATGAAGAATTGTAATCGAAATGGAATATGGTTTTATAATAATATACATATTCTCGAATCCGAAGTTGTTATTATCCGTAAGATCATTCATAACCGTATGAACATGATATTCATGGAGGTAACATGAATTAACACTGAAGATTTCATTGGTTTGATCATGATGAGATCAGTCTACTGCCCAGTAGTGAACTGCCATGCACAGTTAGCGCACGCTAAGCTATGTAGATTAACGTGCGCTATCGAGCATGAGTTAACGTACGCTATGTTTGGTACGTAACGTACGTTAGGCCATCAGACGAGTCAGTCGGCTGATCAGTGAGGTACTGACCATGCATAGTTAGCGTACGCTAGGCTTTGTTGTTTGCGTGCGCTATCGAGTAGCCTTAACGCACGCTACACAGAATACTTAGCGTACGCTAAGAAGTTCAGACAGATTGCATTTTATGAACTTCCGGCCGTAAATTAAATTGGTAGACATTCGTACGACGTGAGATAAATTCTTTATTATTTCTTTTGTTAAGGTTCGAGCTTAGCAATGTGATTGATCGAAGGGGGACGACCTTTGAGTATTTTGATATTCGTGGAAGTTTTATTCTTGTCAACGAACCGAGGCAAGTACTCTAATTAGAATTGTGTATATTATGACAGCTATGATGTGATTATATTGTGTAAATGTGTTGTGATTATATGTCCACCATGTGTTGATCCAACGGGATCATCATGGGAATCTATAGCTGTGTGCGCTAGATCGTTGGACAGGTAGTTCCACCATGTGTTGGTCCGATGGGATCATCATGGGAATCTATAGCTGTGTGCGCTGGATCGTTGGACAGGTAGTTCCACCATGTGTTGGTCCGATGGGATCATCATGAGAATCTATAGCTGTGTGCGCTGGATCGTTGGAATACCATCAGTATGTTGAAATTGTTATGATATGATATGTGTTGTTGATATTTCTAGTTGGAGAAACTTGTTATGATATAATTGTTGATTATATCACTGTTGTATGATTATTGTACTTGTACTAGCATCGTTGTGCTAACCCCTGCGGGGGTGAACATTTGTTTATGTTCAGGATCTAGGAGAGCGGGGAAACAACCACTGGAGCTGCATGACGACGAGGGTGCAGAGTGATGTTCCGGCGGGTTTTTATTGTCTGTTGTTTATTGGTTATTTCTATAAGTACTTGAGTACGTCGTTAGTTTATGATGTTTGGATTTTGATGATGTATTAATAACCCTTCATTTGGATATTTGTATTCTCGGTATTGAACCAGACTGTTGTATTTTATTTCAGTGATTTCATAAGTCGGTATCTGTATTGTCATTTCATTTCTTCAGCCTTGTAAATTCTTATGTAAAGGATTTACGGTGCTGTAATATTCCTGAATATATCGGGGGTGTTACATTTTGCTTTTGTTCCGTATTGCGATCCCGACCAAGGAAGTTCCGCCTTTTTTGAATTAAATTCTTGTATCTTCTAAAATTCTTGGCGTATAGAGCAAGTTCCTCGTCATCTTCGTTGTCGGGAACTTCTTCCTCAGTATCGCTATCTGCTTCGAAAGCAACTACTTTCTCATGAGGCTTTGGTTTGGAGCCTCTGGATTTAAGAATGATCTCGTAACTTATAAGTGACCCGACGAGGGCGCTAAATTCAAGTTTGTTGAGATCTTTGGATTCCATGATTGCGGTAACTGTAGCATCCCATTCACGAGGTAATGAGCGAATAATTTTCTTAGCCTTGTCGCTACTTGAGATAGGTCTTCCAAATGATGCAAGACCATTTGTTATAGTTGAAAATCGATCACAACATATTTGTGATCGTTTCCTCATCTTTCATGGAAAAGAGTTCGTAATCATGAAGTAGCATGTTAATTTTAGTCTCATTGAATTGAGTGGTTCCTGTTGGAATTCGGTGCCTAAAATGAAGGCCCAGCGGAAGCGGTAAAACGAAAATTAATTCAATCCGAATCCCTACGAGGATCGATCGAGCTACGTATATACGAATATTAAAAACGAATTCACAAGAGATATAGAAACTCACCCTTGTAGTCCGTTGATTAGATGGATAACCTTCTCTTGAGCTATTCCCCAAGCTTTGCTTGATCTCTACGAATCTATTCCGCTTCAAGCCCTTGAACGATCCAACGCCAAAAGCACCACGTCTCTACTTGCCACGCGCCGGAGAAACGACCGGAATGACGATCACCTTGCTATCCTCCGAGGATACGGCTAGAGCTAAGTGATGAAGCTATATATGTAAAGATTACTACACTCTAAGTGTTTTAATATTACTCTCTCTTTTATTTCTCAATTTTTCTCCAAGAAAAAATCAAGAGTTTGATGAATAAAGAAGAAGATGATGACGATGACTTCTCTCTCTCTTTCCTCTCAAAACTCACGTCGGAAAATTGGCTTGGAATCAATAGTGAGAGATGTCTTCATCTTCATTTATTCAACTCTCCACATGCACATCTCATTATTATGAGAATCAAAGCCCCACCACCTCAATAATCAACCATTAAAGAATGGAACAAGGGTCCATATGAAAGTGGGTGGAAATGTGGGGGGCGGCCCATGTAGAAATCGGACAAGTTCGGTTCGTTTCGGACTCCCGCGAGTCCAAACAGATAAACTCCGATTCCGTATCGATGTATTTATATCGATTAATTAATCCAATTAATTAAACATATCAAATACAAAATAATATAATTAATTTCTCCAAGAAATAATTATATACATGAATTAAATTAATCACCCAATAATTTATTTAATTCATTAGGCCGTAAATCAATTTATCCAATAAATCGATTTAAACATCCAATGTTCCAAAATTAGATATCCAATATCTAATATTCATAATGAAAGAATTAGCTTTATTCATTCCGTCGTTAATCCTATTGCGCGACTCGGTAGGTCCGTCTCAGTCAGCAATGGGAGGAACCAAAGTGTAGTAGCACCACATAGCCAGCCTGGCGGCCTACACTGTACCCCAACTGAGAACGAATGATTGGGATCATTCAAGAACCATTCTGTCGTGAATACCAGTATACGTATAAACCCTTCTTTCAGATGTCCCGATCAAGTTATAGGGTCACGGTCAGTCAAACCCCATCTGTACTTGACGCTCTGCATGCGTTAATGCAAATCGAGATCATCGAGCTCTCGTGTATCCAATACAGCTAGCTACAATGCTTTGGCCAAAGACTTATGATCTCATCTGCCAATAACCGCATAGGACATATTAACCCGTTCACTAACAGGAGAAATAATTCTATCTTGGTATTTAGTAGGACCTGCTACTTTCCCATCAAGATGCACGTCGAGGTTGACCCCCGCCTTCCGGTTTATAGGGTCGAACTACTCTAATGAAAATCTTGACGTCACAAGCACATCCCTACTAAATCCTCAAGTCGAAGGTTCACGAATACCTATCACAACCTTTCGATTCCATCATTGATCGTCCCGAGTGAAATCCGTGTGACGAATCGAGGGTGAGTCGGTTCGAGTATACTAATCTAATTAGCATACCTATAACGTGTGCTCCCACTAACCATTAGTGTTCGACAGGCACTCTCCTTGTCAAAGAACACGTCATACAAGTCTTCACATAAACTTAACGCCCAGTCAAGTTTCATTGACTTGCGAACGATTAAGTATTTGAGCTATAAACCTTTCCAGTGCCGACCCCTTATCCAATAGGGAGTGGAACGTTTTGCTCTAAAATACACGGACTAGTTTCTATATGTTTATTTATGAGTTAGGAATGCCAGTAACTACCATTAAATAAAGAAACATCCATAGCCTTATATTGATGATTTACATAATAACAAGTACAATGCCCTCACTCAATATCCTCTGAGTGGCATTCGAGGGCATACTCCTAACAGTTCCTTCATGAGTGACTTGAAGAATTTCCCAAATTTACTTTACACTTTCGTATGAGGATATCCTGTTGAGTTCTTCAGGAGTGGGAGCACAGTATAAGAGTTGAGTGGCACAAGAATTAATATGTGTGTTCTTCCAATCTTCGTCGTTAAACTCATCAAATTTTTTAAGCGAACCATCTTCCTTGTTGGCGAGTTTTGGACCAAGAGCAATGACTTTCCAGATTTCAATATCATAAGCTTGAACAAATATAGCCATCTTCTTTTTCCAAGTCATGAAGTTGGAGCCGTCAAAGAAAGGAGGGTGGTTTAGAGCATTTTTGGCCTAATAAAGCCATTTGCGGATCTTTTTCGCTAAGATGTTTAAACCTTTAAAAAGAGACCCTCTCTGATACCAACTGAAGAGTGAAAAATACCACTAGAAGGTGGGGTTGAATAGTGGTGTTGCGGATAAATAAAATTTCTCAAGGGATTAAAATAATGCGGAAAATAAATGTCACCAAATTTATAGAGGTTCGGCGACTTGTCTACATCCTCTTTCCGTTTCCTTTTTCTATTGACTTAAGGATCAACCACACTTCAAGACCAAACACATGTAATTAGATTACGATGTTTTTGTTCTAGGAATGGTCCGTAGACTGCATGTTGGTAGTAACTAGGTTGCTATTTACTGTTTTTTTCATTTGAATGATTGACAAACACAAACATGATTATAAATGAATCAATGTGCAAAGTGTAACATTAATCGCGAAATTCTCCCGACTTCAAACACACTAAGTTTGAAAAGATTACGAGGTTTCCTACCCTCCATCAAACCCGTAGAAAATTGATACCCGAGCTGGTGTGCTATGCTTCCGAGTTATCGGGGTAGTACATTTGGTAGAGGTTAATAAATTCTTGAGTGCATTAGATGACTTAAGTTGGTGATAAATTTCGCCCCTATAAACTTGATAGGTTTCCGGGCGAGATTCAATAGTCGGACTGATAGACGTTGATGATCAACAACTTAGACAACCCGGATTGCCAAGAAACTTGATAGGTTGAGGGCATGAAAACTAGGGGTAAAAGAAGATCGAATCATTCGTTGGACGGATTGGTGTTGGACACCACTTTATAGAAATTAATAGGCAAGAAACCTCACAGGTTGCGTCTGTTAAATTTTGTAAAGATCACGATCACCACTAAGAAGTCTATCTAACCATGACTTCCGGGTTATAACTGTAATATCCACATTTTTTCTTTTCCCGGTACTTTCATTTTTAGTCTATTTTTCATTTTTAGCGACTCGCTTGTAACCGTATTGATATTTCGTGAATATTTAATATTAGACTTTTTGTCATCCGAGCTTGTTTCCGACTTGTTTTACTCAATTCCGTATTTAATGTCATTTCTATCGCTATTTCGTTTGATTCTCATAACCGTTGTTTGGAACCGCCGTTTTGGGGTTGCCTCAGGTCCGTCTCATGTTGTTATACATGTTATGAGCTTTCGTTTGTTGTTTCGATCTTCTATCGTGTGTTTCAGATGTTTTGAGCCGTTTTGTAATTTTCCAAAGTTTTGGGGAGATTACTAATGTTGTAGTTTTCCGTACCCTCGGGTAGTCGGAATCGTGTTTTATTTTAGCACTTTGGTTCTGACTCAATCTTGTTGTTCGTGTGTCTCCTTCGGTTCGTTGTTTGGTGTCGGATGCGCATTGTTTCATCCGAGATGGAATTCACTATTTTCCATCCCTGAGTGCTGTCTGTGCTACTGTCTGCACTCGATAGCGCATGCTACTGTTGTTGTGTAGCACACGCTATCATTGTTTTATAGCACACACTACGACCGTCTAGTAGCGCGCGCTAATGGCTCGATCACAGCAGTGACAATGGGTTGTTTCTGCTCTCTACCCGCTGGACGAACATCTTAGCACACGCTACATTTGTATGTTAGCGCACGCTACGGTCTGGATTTAGCGCACGCTGGGTGTCTGGTAGCGTGCGCTAACTCGGTAGCCCAGACTAGGCAGTTTGTTTTTGGACTCGGTCTGGTGCCCAGGTAGCGCACGCTATGGCCCGATAGCGCGCGCTATCGAGGGGCCGTTAGTGCACGCTATTTCCTAGTAGCGCACGCTAACGGGCTAGAACCGTAGGTTCTGGACTGGTTTTTAGCTGGGTAGCACACGCTAACTTTTATCGTTAGTGCACGCTACGTCTCTCTGGTTATAAAACTAGAGAGTTGACCGAATTCATCATTTTTTTCTCATTTCATCTCCTCTACGCGACCGAGCGACTACAGGGGCGATTTTGGGCAGTTTCTTCTTCCAATTACTTCAGAGATCATTTTCCTTGAGTTCTTGGTGTGGATTAACAACACCAATACTTGTTCTTCGTCCTTAATCCAAGGTAATCTCCTAGAACCCTTTTTTGTGAAATTTGGGGTTTTTTGAGTTTCTGTCCGATCCGTTTCGTATTGTTGATAAATTCATGATGTGTATGATTAATCTTGTTGGTATTCACGTTTTCCCTTCGAGCTCATGGTAAGTTTCGTGGTATTTGCGAAATCGAGAGGGTTCGGTTGCAATCCGTCCTCGTGGTTGTTTTGTACGAACTTACATGAATCGTAGGTGAGGTTTCGGGTGTCTTCCATTATTGTTATTCTTTTCGAATTGGTTGTGATGGTGTTTGACGAATCGTATAGGTTCAGTGTGTCCAATTTCTCGCAACCATGATTATTTCATTCCGTCCTTTCATCGTGATAATCGAGGCAAGTACCCTTAATGAACTTACATGCTTATCATGATAGTATTGCATGAGTAACGTGTGCGTGTGTATGCTCACTATGGGTTATATCCGACGGGGTCTCGGTAGGGGTCCACAGAGGCGTGGATCTGCGAGCTTGCTTTTAACCACTATAGGTTAGATCCGACCGGGTCTCGGTAGGGTCCATAGAGGCCTGGGTCCGCGATTAATTGTGGTGCATTTTATAAATGTGTTTTGGGTTATGGCATTTCCGGAAATGTGTGTTTCAAACTGAGGCTTTACCATTTGCATGCTTTGACTATATGTGTAAGGTGTAAGTTGTTCTTGGTTACTTGTACTAGCGTAATTGCTAACCCCTTTGGGGACCCGTTTTGGGGAAATTCTTGTTATGAATTTCAAGTTATGTTCAACTGGATGAGCGGGCGCTAGGACAGTACGAGGATGCTGGCCAGGGTTGTTGACGTGTGATTTTGTATTTCCTTGTTTCCATTGTCCTTTTCGATGTGGTTATTTTCTAAATTTGCAAACTCATAGATAGTACTCGCAAGTACTTAGGCATGTTACTCGGATTGTGATTTACATCGATAATTGTTATTTATGATTGTTAGTGATGATTGTTCTGCCGGTCATACTGGGCGTTCTATTCTATTTTCATCTTAGTGATGTGTGTTCCCTCGCTAACCAAGATGGTTAGACGAGTGGTATTTTCACGTTTAGCCTGGTGGGTTCCATGTAGGGGTCCACGACGCTGTAATATACCCTGAATATCTTGGGGGTGTTACAATAACATGGGAGTGTGTAATTCCGATAAAATTAGTGGGAGCCGATACAACAGTTATATAAGCCCTTAAATTTTATACTCGGTCATAATAAAACAAGTCACTAATTCAATCTTATCTAAATCAATGCAGAGAAACGAAACAATATCTCTCTAAAAATGGCAAAGAACCCACTTGCAATACTACTTGAAAAGAATCTCCTTACTGGCCCCAACTTTATTTACTGGTTGCGGAATCTGATGATTGTACTCAACATGGAGTCTCTGGGACACGTCTTAGAGGCGGACAGTCCACCGACTCCAGTCCGGACTAGGGTAACCAGGAAGAAATTGACGTCCATGAAAAATGGGTCAAGGATAATGTGCTGGTCCGTGGTTTTATGATGGGCTCAATGATTAATGAGCTGCAAAGAGCACACGAGAAAATGACTTTTGCTAGGCAGATTCTCGCACACTTAACCGAGCCTTATGAAGAGCATAGTAGAACTGCTAGATATGAGATATCGAAATAGTTATTTAGTACTAGGATGAAGGAAGGAGAGAAAGCGGGAGACCACGTCCTCAAGATAATCTCTATGATTGAGAGGTTCGAGGTGCTCAACTTTCACATGGATTTCTCCCTCCAAATTGATCTCATCCTTCAATCTCTACCTGACTCCTTCATGCAGTTTGTAATGAATTTCAACTGTAATGAAATTTCATGTACATTAGCTAGGCTAATGAACAAACTGGTGACGGCACAGTCGAACATGAAGACTAAGTCGAACATGAAGACTAAGTCGAGGGATGCTGCTCTTGTGATTTCTTCTGGGCCTCAGAGGTCCAAGAAGAAGAAGAAAAAGACCTACGAGCAGTATAAACCCAACAAAGGGGTGCAGAAAGGCAAGGGCAAGGCCCCAAAGGTTTAGAAGGTAGGCGGCCCCAAACCTACGGACAAATGTCTTGAATGCGGTGAGCTGGGCCACTGGCATAGGACTTGTCCCAAGATCAATGGTACATCAGATACGAAACTTTTTTGTTTTTGAAACTAATTATTCCGCTACTGTATATTCTGCTTCATGGATTCTGGATTCAGGTGCTACTTCTCATATTTGTACTATGAATCAGGATATGGAACGAAGTAGGTAGCTTGAAGCTGGGGAAGTGATGGTCACTGTTGGAAGCGGACAAAGTGTCGAGGCAATCGATATTGGATCACTCCTACTGGGTTTCGAATCTGGTTATTTTGACGTTATATGAAGTACTGGTTTTGCCCAAGGGGCATAAAAACATTGTATCCATTCCCGTCTTTGAACGGAAAGGATTTTCTTTCTTCATTGGCAATGGAAGTTGCAAGATTTATTTTCGAAATAAAATTGTTGGTACAGCTACATTGTTGAATGGTTTATATCATCTGAACCTACAAAATAAATCAACAGTGAACACTATAACTAGGAAACGTTGCAGGCATGATACTAATCAAGCTCTTAAGTGGCACCTTATACTTGGTCATGTGGGTCAGACAAAGGTTCACAAAATGGAGAAAGATAGACTTTTAAGTACATTAAGTGAGGAACCCTTTCCAACTTGTGAATCCTGCCTTAGAGGAAAGATGACTAAGTCCCCCTTCACATGGACATTTGAAAGGGCTGCTGAGAAACTTGGGTTGGTACATACTGATATTTGTGGTGCTTTGGAAGCAGCAGGAGACGGATATAAATATTTCATAACGTTCACAGATGATGATACTAGGTATAGGATTGTGTACTTAATGAAACATAAATCCAAAGCCTTTACTAAATTCAAGGAATTTAAGGACCTAGTTGAAAAACAGACTGGATGTCATATCAAAACACTTCGGTCGGACCGAGGTGGCGAATATATAAGCACTGAAATTGATGAGTTCCTTAAGGAACATGGAATAGTTTCACAATTCACCCCGCCAGGAACCCCACAGTTAAATGGTGTTTCAGAAAGGAGAAATCAGACTTTGTTGGACATGGTCTGCTCCATGATGAACTACACTGATTTAGTAATTTACATGTGGCGGTACGCCTTACTTACCGCTACATATATCCTTAATAGATATCCTTCTAAATCCATTCCTATCACTCCGCATGAGATGTGGAAGGGTATGAAACTAAGTCTCAATCACATAAGGATTTGGGGATGTCTAGCCTATGTCAAGAAGGCTAAGGTGGACAAACTGGAAGCGAGGTCCATCAAGGGACGTTTCATAGGATACCCAGAGGACTCGATGGGTTATCTATTCTACATGCCCGAAGACCATCGGGTCATCGTGGATATACAAGCGTACTTCCTTGAGGATGAATTCATTCAGGAAGGTGGCTCAGGTAGAAATGTCTCTTTGGAAGAGCATAAGAAAAGTCTTGAGGAGACATCTGATCAGGGATCACAAACCAAACCTATTGTAACACAACTTCCACTTCGAAGGTCTGATAGGGTGTCTCAATTACCTGAGAGGTATGGCTATACACATGTCGAAGAACTAGGTCTCTACGACGTACCTGATAGCTGTGAGGACGAACCTGTCACATATGACCAGGCGATATTGGATGTGAACTCCGATAAATGGCAAGAAGCTATGGAAGCTGAGATAGACTCGATGCATGCCAATCAGGTCTGGACTCTAGTAGATCTACCAACTGGCATGAAGCCTGTTGGAAGTAAATGGATCTATAAGAGGAACACTGATGGAGATGGCAAGGTTCACACCTATAAGGCCCGGCTTATGGCAAAGGGTTATACCCAAAAAGAAGGGATCGATTATCATGATACCTTCTCGCCCGTAGCTATGATCAAGTCCATTCAAATGATGCTTGCCATTGCTGCCCATCACGATTATGAAATATGGCACATGGATGTCAAAACGTCTTTTCTAAATGGATACCTCGAGGAGGAAATCTACATGGAACAGCCTAAGGGTTGTGTCCAAAGCTAATATTCATAAGGTGTGTAAGCTACAACGAGTCATTTATGGGCTGAAGCAAGCTTCGCAGAGTTGGAACCTTAGATTTGACGAAGCAGTCAAGGACTTTGATTTAGTGCAAAGCGAGGAGGATCCATGTGTTTACAAAAAGATCAGTGGGAGCAATATTGCATTCTTAGTACTATATGTAGATGATATTTTACTTATGGGAAATAAGGTAGCAATGCTCAGCACTGTGAAAGCTTGTCTTTCTAAAACGTTCTCCATGAAATACTTGGGAGAAGCTTCCTATATTCTAAGTATCCATCTTTACAGAGACAAACTGCGAAGAATGATAGGACTTTCCCAAGCCCTCTTCTAGAAAAGATCCTGAGAAGATTTAAAATGAATAATTCTAAAAGAGGGTTCCTTCCTATGCGACATGGAATTCATCTCACCAAGAAAATGTGTCCTCAAAGTGAGGAAGACAAAACATAGATGAGTCAGGTACCATATGCCTCATCAGTAGGTAGCCTCATGTACGCTATGTTGTGCACGAGACCAGACTTAGCCTACGTTGTAAGTGTGGTAAGTCGTTTTCAAGCAAACCCAGAAAGGGAACACTGGATTGCCGTTAAGAACATTATTATGTACTTAACAAGGACTAAAGATATGGTTCGTGCTTACGGTGGTGGAGAACTACAAGTGGTTGGATTCACCGATTCTGTTTTTCAAGGAGACAAGGACGACTGTAAGTCGACATCTGGGTATTTGTTTCCTCTCAATGGAAGATCAGTGTCTTGGAGAAGCTCCAAACAAAGCGCTACTGCAGATTCCACCTATCGAGCAGAGTACCAAGCTACCTTAGAGGCTAACAAGGAAGCTTTTTGGATGCAGAAGTTGGTGCAAGAACTTCAAGTGGTGCCCAACACGGAGCTGCCTATATCACTATTCTGTGGCCAAGGATCCAAGGGCTCACCACATCACCAAGCATATAGAGAGAAAGTATCACCTCGTTCTAGATATGGTTATCAAAGGATATGTTTCGTTGCAAAGAGTAGATACAGATGACAATGTCTATGACCCGCTGACTAAGCCATTATCTCAGGCTATCTTAGAAAGACATTTGAGGAACATGGGTATTGGATACCATAATGTATGACATTGAGTGCAAGTGGAAGATTCATAGGAATATACCCTCGAATGCCACTCAGAGGATGAGAGAGAAGGGGGATTGTACATATAATTATGGAATTATCAATAAAAGTCAATATGATTCATTCATTATTTATTGTATTTCAAATGCATTCTTGATTTGATAAACATTGAAGTGAATTCCATGTAAATAGATCGAACATTCCACTCTCATTATCAGATAAGAGAAAATGCACTCTCATTATCAGATAAGAGAAAATGCACTGGAAGTGTTTAAAGTTTATTTACGTAAACCGTTTGCTAGTCGATAAACTTAAATGGGCATTAAGTTTTGAGTAAGACTTGTATAACTAATGCTAGGACGTGTGTATGTCTTGATAGCATAGTTATAAGTATATTAGTGAGACCAGTACGCTCGAACACGACTCATACTTAATTCAGTCACACGGTATTCACTCTCGGAGAGTCGATGTCGAATCAAAAGGTTGTGATAGTATACGTGGACCTTTGACTTGAGGGTTCAGTAGGAGATGTGCCTGTGACATTTAGTTTGTCATTAGAGTAGTTCGATTAATTTGCTTAATTTCTGAGTCAACCTCGAAGTGCGGACTATACGGGCAGGTAGCAGTATTTACTGTACACTAAGATAGGATTCTATCTCCTGTTATTGAGAAGGCGAATGTCCTATACGTTTAATGGCAAATAAGATCATAAGTCTTTGGATAAAGCATTCTGATCTAGTCGTGTTAGATACACTAGTAATCAGTCGATCTTGATTTGCATTAACACATGTATAATGTCTAGGCAACAGTAGGGTTTGACTTTACCGTGACCTGAAGACTTGACCAGGACATCTGATGAAGGGTCTATACGTATATAGTATTCACGACATAATGGTTCTGGAATGATCCCATCATTCGTTCTCATTCGGGATTTACAGTGCGGCCCGCTAGGCTGGCTAAGTGCTGCCCGCACTAGTTGGTTCCTCCCAATGCCGGCTGAGACGGACCTACAGAGTCGCGCATCAGGATCGTTGACGGATAAAATTTAATTTATAGTCTCTTAATTAATATTAGATATTGGATAGCTAATTCTGATTTATTGGATAAATCAAATAACGGTCTTATGGATTGAAATTAAGTTACTGAGTAATTAATTTAATTCATAAATAATATTTGTTAGAGAAATATATTGGTATTTGTTACGAAATTTGGTGAACGCGAGTGCAAGTTGTCGTAAGCAAGTAATAAAGTGGTAAGAAAGTATCGTTCCCTCGAGGACTGACTCACTAATTACCGATTTATGTGTATTCTAATTTTATTTGAACTATCGAAATTGGAGGTGCAAGTAATAATTAAATAAAATTAATAAAAGAATAAATAGTAAAATCGATTGTTGGAAGAAAGAAAATCAAATATGGAATTAATCTAGGATTGTGAATCCACCTCGGTTTATCCGAATTACTCTTGATTTATATGAATTAAATGATTTCCCAATTTATTGAAGGCGAAGATTGCTAAAATACTCTACTGCCTCTCCCGAGGTCAATAAAATTTTCTAAGGCGAATAAAACACTCTATTCCTAGGTAAATTAATTCGACAATAGGTGAAAAGTATGAAATCTTCATAAAGGCCACGTAATTCCTATGAGTATATTCCTATCTCACAAGATAAAACGTTTCTCGCCAATTTTCCTACCAGCTCTCCTCTCCCGATTCGAGTTGCGTAATCAAAACAAATCAATCATAGGCCACTTAATTGATAGTAATTAAAACAATTGGGGAAAATTTAATAAGAAAGGGAATTATATCTTAATAATGTAAAATCAAAAGTAAATTCGTCAAAACCTCGGTTTCATCAAAATCCTAGAATAGGGTTCTAGCCCGACATGCTAGCAAATAATATAGAATGAATTGAAGAAAGCATAAAAGAAATCAAACACAGTTGAAGAACTTGGATTCCTCCATTCTCTAACTTCTGCTCTCTGCTTGATCGGTGTTTTTCTCCTTCTCTTCGATCCTCTCTCTTCAGACCTTTAATCCCTATTTATAACCCTCATTCGTCTCCAAAATGCGTCCGGGAATTAGGTCGAGAACAGGCACAAAAAATGGCCCAGAAACGCGGCAGAAACAGCATTAACGCCCCGCGGTCCGCGGCTCAGTAAGTGCGTGCCGCGGCCCCTAATGTCCAGCGCCCTATGCCTAGGCGGCAATTTTCTTCATGGGCCGCGGCTCGGCTTAAGTGTGCCGCGGCCCCCGGTACAGTAAGTACCACTTCATGCTGTGCCATGTGTGTGCCGCGGCTCAGCTTCATTGTGTCGCGGCCCCTGACCAGAAATTGTCTTTTTCGCCCGTTTTTCGTCGTTTAGGCTTCCGGACTCCAATTTCCTTCAAAACATATAAAGATAGTGCATCAAAAGCTCATTTATGTAGATTTAGACTTAAAATAGATATAAAATAATGATAAATAAGCGCATAAAAATACACCTAACAAATACCCCCAAACTTGAGCCTTTGCTTGTCCTCAAGCAAAAAAAAAAAATCAATTTCAAATAAGAAGTATCGTGAATGATCGTGCAAATCCATAGTGCTCAACTTAATCAATACTACCCTGAAAATCTCAAATAATAATACGAGTATCGTATTAGTGAGTCACATCACGGACACTGATTCCACAAAGTAACCATTTTTAGTGCTAATCAATCGTTCATGAAGAAAATCAAGCTCAAAGATTAACAAGCGCGAATTTAACCGACCGCCAATATAAAGGGTTAGATTAAACAAGCCGACTCGCCCAGTCCCACAGTCTAGTGGCATAAATTCAAGAGTTTCATCGTCAAAAATAATCCTCGGACAGCTTTCCCTTATGTGTGATCAATAAAATGATTCGAGTTAACCACTAGGTTTCGGATCTCGGGATGTTTCATCGGGATAACCCTAGGGTGGATTTCCATTCTCATGTATTGGGGAACCGTTTGACGTAAAAGACACTCATGGGCCACATGGATGCTTCTAGTTACTAAGTTTCCCTCTACAGCGGAGAAAAAACTCGAATAGCTATTCCCGCACGTCCGATTCAAGGTTGCTGTTTTACGAGAGAGTAAACAACAAGTCACGTGAATACCCCTGGTTACTAGGCTTCCCATCATCGGCAAATGCAATATCTCTAAACCATTAGTCTATTCAGGGTTGTCGTTTTACGCGAGAGTAAACAACGGGTCACGTGAATACCCCCGGTTACTAGACTTCCCATCATAGAACATGTACAATTTCTCGACTTTTTGGGAAAGACTATCCGACTCTAAACTCCATTTAAGTGCCAACAAGACTCATGTTACTGGACGACTAGCTACGCGAAAAGTGTAACCAACTGTATAGACGGGGATTTGAAAACACGTATGTCTCCTTTCTTATATGTTAAAATTTCTACAATAACGAAAAATTTCAGACCTAAATGAATACTCAGAGGAAACAAATATCGCAGACTGCAAACTCGACCAAAACTCAATCGTTTCTTCAAAAAGAAATCAGTATCATATCATCAGTTTTACACAAGGAAACACGTAAAATCCACGAATGCAAATAAAATCAAGACAAGCAAGGCTAGCGTAAATAACAACGAAAAATATCAACGAATAAGTAAAGAGCAACAGAAAGTAAACCCCCCCAGACTTAGGACGTACACCTCAATAGACACATATAATAATATGCAATAAGAGAAAAGGTCAAGTACTCCCCTAATGTCAGCTCAGGAACTGGTGCCGGCCTCGTCCGGCGAGGAGGGTGGTGTAGATGGCCTAACTAGTGGGATGAAGGGCCCGTCCGGGTGCAGTATATGGCTCGTCCACACAGCAAGGTAGTCCTGATGGTAAGCATCCCTCGCCGCCAAGCGTCTTTCCTCATGTCGATTTGCCCGGCGGGCCTACTCTCTCATCTCCTCCCGGACAGCTGCGAGGAGGTTCTCTCTCTCTCTGTCCGCATCTCCTCTCTCAAAGCAGCTAGATGGCTCTCTTTCCCCTCATCTGCTCTCTCACAGCAGGTAGATGGCTCTCTCTCTCTCTCTCCTCATCTCCTCTCTCAAGCCGTCAAACATCGCCTGAAGGTGCTCTCTCTCGGGCGGAGGGCTGGACTCCGCTTGCTCATGCGTCAGAAGAAGAGGCTCGGGGGACTGCTCATGTGGCTCGTCAAGAAGAAATCCTCGTTCCCGAGTGTGTGCCGGCGCTCCGCCCCACTGGTCAAAGTGAGAAATAATGTAACACCCCCAAAATCATACGGGAATATTACAGCGCCGTGGGCCCCATATTGGAACCCACAAGGCTAAAATCATTTTCGCAAACGTTAAAAATGCCAAAAGGCCCTTTTGAAAATACACACACACACACATCGGATAAAAACACAGTTCAAAGAATAACGAAAAGCCATTTTAAATATACACACGCAGCGGATAAAAACACAATTAATTACATTTGCAGCGGAATTAGAAAATCAGAAAAGAATACACAATCCCAACAATCACGCCATAGCCAGTATCACCGGAAAGCTCATCCCTTCACGACCGCTACTCGCTCGAACTCCGAGTACCTAAAAGATAAAGCCCACGACGGGGTCAGTCATAATACTCAACAATGATAACGATCACATCACAAAAACAATACATATCAATGTAATCACAAGGTAAGAATAATTCCAATGTGATCTCACCGTAGTAACCTTACCAACCTGTCACAATCCATAACGAATCAATACTTACCATAACCCACGCCCCGTGTCCTTAAGTGATGAATGAATTCAAAAGTAACCACCTGTATCAGAAACGATACCAAAATTCCCAAACTTATCATATCTCAATATAGAATGATCTGGCCAAAACTAACTCTATCGGTTGGGTCGCACAATCAGATCCCAATACTGATAGAAACTGATATCACACGATACATCTGCAAATCAACTGTCCCGAAACAATGGCAAGTCCCGGATATCAATACAAAGCGTGAATGCTCACACAATCAATAATGATAAACAATCAATGCATCACAATGGAATTATCAATGACATGATATTTCCACACAAGATCGACAAAGGATCAACCACGAACGAGAATACCATGATGTGGTAACTCCAACAAGATCAATAAAAGTTCTACGACCGAGAATACCGACGACATGGTAAGGATCAACGAAGAATCAATAACCGAGAATACCGATGACACGGTAAGGATTAATGAAGAATCAATAACAAGATCAAAAGAGTCGACAACCAGAAATACCAACGGTACAATAAACTCCAATAAGATCAATAAAGGGTCAACAACTGAGAATACCGACGACACAGTAAACTCTAGCAAGATCAATAAGGACCAACAACCGGGAATACCAACGATACGGTAAACTCCAACAAGAGTAATAAGGAATCGACAACCGAGAATACTTACGACATGGTAAACTCCAATAACATCAATCAAGGACTAATAACCAAGAATACCAATGGTGAGACAACTCCCAAACGGAATCAATAAGGATCAATAACGAACGAGATTACCAATGACAGGGTGAACTCCAAACGAGATTTACAAAGGATCGATATCAATGAGTTGACCATCGATATGGTAACTCCGAACGAGATTAATAAAGGTTCAATGGTGATGGATACACGAGAGAATAAAATCGTCAACCATATACAAATCATATATACGGGATTTCAAAGACAATCCGAATATCAAACAGGTCTAATTATACATGGACTGTGAACGACCAATCAATAAGACTCAAGATGGACGTCACGATACGCTCGATCCGGACATGTGTCCGTGTACAAGCCAACCACGGGTATTGATCAGGTACCCGTCTGGTCTCGTACCTAATCAGCCTCACGGCACGCCTCGTGCACGGTTCAATATGAGGTCGAAACCAACACATGCTACACGTACCCGTCCCGAAAATCCTAGACATGAACGATCAGAACGTATCTGACTCCGGATATGCCACGATACAACATGACAACAAATATCGAAGAAACGCATATCCATCAAGGATCAAAAGACTTCCCAAAAGAGCAACATTAACTCGATCATGAAAGACCGACACGACCACAATGTCGTATTTCCATCAGACAACAGTCCACATCATGCTCAACAATGCATATAATGTTAACACATAAACCCCAAGGCAGCAGCCAAGGGTCACGGAAGCATCTCACAGGAATACCCCGGAACATAGGTGCCATATAGGTCTTATCCCCTAACACAGTTCATGCAATCACAAAATACCCCAAGCTCGCAACCAAGGGTCACGAAAGTATCCACACAGGAATACCCCGGAACATAGGTGCCATATAGGTCTTATCCCCTAACACATCGGCCCAACAGATCACTGCTCAAGAAAGAGCACTTCACAAAACGTAACAAACAATGGTGCACATTCACTGTATGAAATATCAACACACACATGCAAAAATGCAACATGATGATTATCATATTCTAACAATATTAATTTACCTCAAGCTGGAGACGCTAACCTTTCCACGATCAACCGCCCTGAACGAATACACGGTTTATCCGACAATCCAAAATGATATACAGTCCATAACTAATACCAAACCACCATCCCGAGTTCAACATCGACACGATAACTAACCTTGATATCCAACTTGTCATGCAATAGACCAAATTATAGTTCACGTTCCCATTTCCACTAGACATCCTTAAAATCATATACATTATGATTTATCTTACATACCACCATTCCGACAATTCATATATTCCATAATACCATTGCTATATGAATCATAAATGAAATGAAAACGAAATCATTTATTAACATTATGAACTGAGCAAGCATAACTTGCCTCGATACCCATACGATGAAGCCACCATCCATCCCGCCGTCTTCGTCTACAAGCTCCGCAGCACAACGGTTAACTTCAACGATCACTAAACGCAACCTAATGCAATAATCGATTAACGATACGTTCAATAACCATTAACAACCGAAATGACCAACTAATCAAACTCGATGGTTCAACGATATCTCGATCATACGAAACCAACCCATATCAACTCTTAACAATACGAACACAAGCCGAAATTCGGTGTTCAATAATCCTAATAATGTCTTCAACATATAGTTCATATAACCGCAAGAATCGTAACAACAAAACCATAATCATCTTCATACGAATCCTTCTTCAACGATAACATCAAAATCCGAATTCAATGAGAGGATTATCGAACATACCTCTTGAAGATGAAATACACAAGTAATCACTTGTTTTGAATAGCACGGTGCGAAGAAATCGAAAAAGGGGAAGGGTACCAATTCAACTTCCTTCAAAAGTTCATTCCTAAATCACAATAATATCAATTCAATCACCATCCATGCGAAAACGTATAGAATTTCCCAAGTTCTACTCATTGAGGCATTTCATCGAACACTTTGAAGGCATAATCCAATTTAATCATTTTAACGAAGAAATACTCGAATTCGTTCCACAAAACTTCAAGAGTATTGAATGATTACGAGTATACAATCAAGTTCTACCAATAATCTGAATCAAAGTGGAGCAAATCGGCCAAAACACCAAGAAACTTCAAGAACATCCAAAAACCAAAAGTTCATGTGTTCTTACCTTCGATCCGGGTGGAGGATGATGTTAATCCATGATTCCAACTTCCAAAACATGTTGTTATAAGTTTATTCTACTCAAAACCATCAACTTTGCTGAAGAAATCGCAAAAGGGACGGAGAAAAATGGAAAATGATGAGGGTGACTCGGTCGGGCCTTATATAGCGATACTGCCGGCCGATTACGCACGTACGGCCGTGGCTTACGACGTAATCGCAGCCGCCTACCTTCGCCCGATTAGTTCGGCACTTACGTACGTAATCGGCACCGGCTTACGACGTAATCGCCCTTACGGCCAGAATCGCCACCGCTTACGTACGTAATCGGCCGCCCTAGCCCCGGCCGAGTCACTGCCGACCATGCTCGGCCATCCCAACGAGTCACGTCCGGCCATGCTCGGCCATCCCAACGAGTCACGTCCGGCCATGCTCGGCCATCCAGGTCATCTCGGCCACGACTCGGCCAGTCGCCCCGTAACGTACGTAACACTTGTTCCGTTGCGTATGTAATACGTACGTTGACTTGCTACAGTACTATACTCGTATTACGTACGTAATACACCCTGTACAACGTACGTAACTCCATCTGTTGACTCACCTGTCCACATCCGCGCCGAAAGCTGCCGACACCGGGCCCAACTGTCTGATTCCTCTTGTTACGTACGTAATACCTTACGCTTAACGTACGTAACACGTACCACTTAGCGTACGTTATCTCAAAGTCTTAACGTACGTTAACAGATCCATACTTAGCTGTTTCCAGCAATTCCTGTCCAACGTCTCGACATAACAAATATGAACATACGACATACTGAACACATATACGAAATCCCGAAAGTATTCTCATACGGTACGTCTGATGCACGATATCCTCAATTACAACTGTCGACCAAGTACGGAAATCAAACAAATACTCATACGGTATATCCGACATCGAAAACACAACACGCATGTAATATCCTAGAATCAAAATACCCTCGATAGACATACTGGCACGACTCTCACGGTTTCCAAAATTATCCACTCATATCGTGTCGGTCCCACTCTGTACAGTACATCCCAGATAAAATAATGCGAAAAATTCATAGTGAAATTCTAGGATATTACATATACACCCACTTAAATAAGTTTCGTCCTCGAAACTCAACACCTGTCATAATCAGTATCTCAATCCCGAAATATCTCAAAATCACGACACCATGCTCAAATAATCATCATCAAAATTGAAATAACTGAAATAACATACTTACAGGTCCGTGAAGTCGATGATCTTCCGTGATACCAGCATACGACTCCCATACAAAGTCTCAACACACTAACAACACACCGGCATCGCAATTACAGCAATTTGAAAATATTTCAAAAATTTTGAAACCTCCAAAATCGGTTTGACTCAAAAGTCAGAAAATCATTTTCAAAAGTCACGCTACTACCGCACCGGTAGAGCCACATAACACACACGCCCGGGTTTTACGAAACCCAAGCTCTGATACCATTTTCTGTAACACCCCCAAAATCATACAGGAATATTACAGCGCCGTGGGCCCCATATTGGAACCCACAAGGCTAAAATCATTTTCGCAAACGTTAAAAATGCCAAAAGGCCCTTTTGAAAATACACACACACACACATCGGATAAAAACACAGTTCAAAGAATAACGAAAAGCCATTTTAAATATACACACGCAGCGGATAAAAACACAATTAATTACATTTGCAGCGGAATTAGAAAATCAAAAAAGAATACACAATCCCAACAATCACGCCATAGCCAGTATCACCGGAAAGCTCATCCCTTCACGACCGCTACTCGCTCGAACTCCGAGTACCTAAAAGATAAAGCCCACGACTGGGTCAGTCATAATACTCAACAATGATAACGATCACATCACAAAAACAATACATATCAATGTAATCACAAGGTAAGAATAATTCCAATGTGATCTCACCGTAGTAACCTTACCAACCTGTCACAATCCATAACGAATCAATTCTTACCATAACCCACGCCCCGTGTCCTTAAGTGATGAATGAATTCAAAAGTAACCACCTGTATCAGAAACGATACCAAAATTCCCAAACTTATCATATCTCAATATAGAATGATCTGGCCAAAACTAACTCTATCGGTTGGGTCGCACAATCAGATCCCAATACTGATAGAAACTGATATCACACGATACATCTGCAAATCAACTGTCCCGAAACAATGGCAAGTCCCGGATATCAATACAAAGCGTGAATGCTCACACAATCAATAATGATAAGCAATCAATGCATCACAACGGAATTATCAATGACATGATATTTCCACACAAGATCGACAAAGGATCAACCACGAACGAGAATACCATGATGTGGTAACTCCAACAAGATCAATAAAAGTTCGACGACCGAGAATACCGACGACATGGTAAGGATCAACGAAGAATCAATAACCGAGAATACCGATGACACGGTAAGGATTAATGAAGAATCAATAACAAGATCAAAAGAGTCGACAACCAGAAATACCAACGGTACAATAAACTCCAATAAGATCAATAAAGGGTCAACAACTGAGAATACCGACGACACAGTAAACTCTAGCAAGATCAATAAGGACCAACAACTGGGAATACCAACGATACGGTAAACTCCAACAAGAGTAATAAGGAATCGACAACCGAGAATACTTACGACATGGTAAACTCCAATAACATCAATCAAGGACTAATAACCAAGAATACCAATGGTGAGACAACTCCCAAACGGAATCAATAAGGATCAATAACGAACGAGATTACCAATGACAGGGTGAACTCCAAACGAGATTTACAAAGGATCGATATCAATGAGTTGACCATCGATATGGTAACTCCGAACGAGGTTAATAAAGGGTCAATGGTGACGGATACACGAGAGAATAAAATCGTCAACCATATACAAATAATATATACGGGATTTCAAAGACAATCCGAATATCAAACAGGTCCAATTATACATGGACTGTGAACGACCAATCAATAAGACTCAAGATGGACGTCACGATACGCTCGATCCGGACATGTGTCCGTGTACAAGCCAATCACGGGTATTGATCAGGTACCCGTCTGGTCTCGTACCTAATCAGCCTCACGAAGTACGTCTCGTGTGCACGGTTCAATATGAGGTCGAAACCAACACATGCTACACGTACCCGTCCCGAAATTCCTAGACATGAACGATCAGAACATATCTGACTCCGGATATGCCACGATACAACATGACAACAAATATCGAAGAAACGCATATCCATCAAGGATCAGAAGACTTCCCAAAAGAGCAACATTAACTCGATCATGAAAGACCGACACGACCACAATGTCGTATTTCCATCAGACAACAGTCCACATCATGCTCAACAATGCATATAATGTTAACACATAAACCCCAAGGCAGCAGCCAAGGGTCACGGAAGCATCTCACAGGAATACCCCGGAATATAGGTGCCATATAGGTCTTATCCCCTAACACAGTACATGCAATCACAAAATACCCCAAGGTCGCAACCAAGGGTCACGAAAGTATCCACACAGGAATACCCCGGAACATAGGTGCCATATAGGTCTTATCCCCTAACACATCGGCCCAACAGATCACTGCTCAAGAAAGAGCACTTCACAAAACGTAACAAACAATGGTGCACATTCACCGTATGAAATATCAACACACACATGCAAAAATGCAACATGATGATTATCATATTCTAACAATACTAATTTACCTCAAGCTGGAGACGCTAACCTTTCCACGATCAACCGCCCTGAACGAATACACGGTTTATCCGACAATCCAAAATGATATACAGTCCATAACTAATACCAAACCACCATCCCCAGTTCAACATCGACACGATAACTAACCTTGATATCCAACTTGTCATGCAATAGACCAAATTGTAGTTCACGTTCCCATTTCCACTAGACATCCTTAAAATCATATACATTATGATTTATCTTACATACCACCATTCCGACAATTCATATATTCCATAATACCATTGCTATATGAATCATAAATGAAATGAAAACGAAATCATTTATTAACATTATGAACTGAGCAAGCATAACTTGCCTGGATACCCATACGATGAAGCCACCATCCATCCCGCCGTCTTCGTCTACAAGCTCCGCAGCACAACGGTTAACTTCAACGATCACTAAACGCAACCTAATGCAATAATCGATTAACGATACGTTCAATAACAATTAACAACCGAAATGACCAACTAATCAAACTCGATGGTTCAACGATATCTCGATCATACGAAACCAACCCATATCAACTCTTAACAATACGAACACAAGCCGAAATTCGGTGTTCAATAATCCTAATAATGTCTTCAACATATAGTTCATATAACCGCAAGAATCGTAACAACAAAACCATAATCATCTTCATACGAATCCTTCTTCAACGATAACATCAAAATCCGAATTCAATGAGAGGATTATCGAACATACCTCTTGAAGATGAAATACACAAGTAATCACTTGTTTTGAATAGCACGGTGCGAAGAAATCGAAAAAGGGGAAGGGTACCGATTCAACTTCCTTCAAAAGTTCATTCCTAAATCACAATAATATCAATTCAATCACCATCCATGCGAAAACGTATAGAATTTCCCAAGTTCTACTCATTGAGGCATTCATCGAACACTTTGAAGGCATAATCCAATTTAATCATTTTAACGAAGAAATACTCGAATTCGTTCCACAAAACTTCAAGAGTATTGAATGATTACGAGTATACAATCAAGTTCTACCAATAATCTGAATCAAAGTGGAGCAAATCGGCCAAAACACCAAGAAACTTCAAGAACATCCAAAAACCAAAAGTTCATGTGTTCTTACCTTCGATCCGGGTGGAGGATGATGTTAATCCATGATTCCAACTTCCAAAACATGTTGTTATAAGTTTATTCTACTCAAAACCATCAACTTTGCTGAAGAAATCGCAAAAGGGACGGAGAAAAATGGAAAATGATGAGGGTGACTCGGTCCAGGCCTTATATAGGCCGATACACGCCGCGATTACGACGTAATCGGCCGTGGCTTACGACGTAACCGGAGTGGCCTACCTTCATCCCGATTTGTTCGGCACCCTTACGCACGTAATCGGCGGTGGCTTACGTGCGTAATCGCCTCTACGGCGTAATCGCCACCGCCTTACGTGCATGTCGGCGATCCTAGCCCCGGAGTCACCGCCGACCATGCTCGGCCATCCCAACGAGTCACGTCCGGCCATGCTCGGCCATCCCAACGAGTCACGTCCGCCATGCTCGGCCATCCAGTCATCTCGGCCACGACTCGGCGATCGCCCGTCGCAACGCACGTAACACTTGTTCCGTTGCGCACGTAATACGACGTTGACTTGCTACAAGATTATACTCGTATTACGTCGTAATACACCACCGCATAACGTAACTCCATCCGTTGACTCACTGTCCACATCCGCCGAAAGTTGCCGACACCGGCCCAACTGCTCGATTCCTCTTGTTACGTCGTAATACCTTACGCTTAACGCACGTAACACGTACCACTTAGCGTCGTTATCTCAAAGTCTTAACGTCGTTATGAGATCCATACTTAGTTGTTTCCGGCAATTCTGCCCAACGCCTCGACATAACAAATATGAACATACGACATACTGAACACATATACGAAATCCCGAAAGTATTCTCATACGGTACGTCTGATGCACGATATCCTCAATTACAACTGTCGACCAAGTACGGAAATCAAACAAATACTCATACGGTATATCCGACATCGAAAACACAACAAGCATGTAATATCCTAGAATCAAAATACCCTCGATAGACATACTAGCACGACTCTCACGGTTTCTAAAATTATCCACTCATATCGTGTCGGTCCCACTCTGTACAGTACATCCCAGATAAAATAATGCGAAAAATTCATATCGGCCAGTCCTAGCCCCCAGCGAGTCACTGCCGACCATGCTCGGCCATCCCAACGAGTCACGTCCGGCCATGCTCGGCCATCCCAACGAGTCACGTCCGGCCATGCTCGGCCATCCAGGTCATCTCGGCCACGACTCGGCCAGTCGCCCCGTAACGTACGTAACACTTGTTCCGTTGCGTACGTAATACGTACGTTGACTTGCTACAGTACTATACTCGTATTACGTACGTAATACACCTGCATACAACGACGTAACTCCATCCGTTGACTCACCTGTCCACATCCGCGCCGAAAGCTGCCGACACCGGGCCCAACTGTCTGATTCCTCTTGTTACGTACGTAATACCTTACGCTTAACGTACGTAACACGTACCACTTAGCGTACATTATCTCAAAGTCTTAACGTACGTTAACAGATCCATACTTAGCTGTTTCCAGCAATTCCTGTCCAACGTCTCGACATAACAAATATGAACATACGACATACTGAACACATATACGAAATCCCGAAAGTATTCTCATACGGTACGTCTGATGCACGATATCCTCAATTACAACTGTCGACCAAGTACGGAAATTAAACAAATACTCATACGGTATATCCGACATCGAAAACACAACAAGCATGTAATATCCTAGAATCAAAATACCCTCGATAGACATACTGGCACGACTCTCACGGTTTCCAAAATTATCCACTCATATCGTGTCGGTCCCACTCTGTACAGTACATCCCAGATAAAATAATGCGAAAAATTCATAGTGAAATTCTAGGATATTACAAATAATCCGATGATCTATCGGACCCTGGGGTGCTAGCGTTGGCTCATCATCCGACCAAGTCATGCCCGACTGTCGGCATAGAGCACAAATGAGAGAGGGGTGCTTCAGCCCCGTCTTGGCCCCTCCTTGAATGCACTGAAGGATAGATCAGACCAGATGAGGGGCCACATCGAATCTGAGTCTGGTAGTGATAGCATACAGTAGTCGGGCACGAGAAAGTAAGACCGAGCGGATCTGCGAGGTAGAATCGACTCGTGCACAGAGGAAGGATAGCCAGGCTCGCCCGAGCCGACTGAGGTGCGAAGTCTTAAAATAGAAGGCTGAAGAACCCGAGGCACGCGTCTCCCAGACAGAACCGGGCTGTGTGAGTGCCTCAAGCAGAGCCTCCCTCGTGAGGCTACTCATAATCCGCGTATACGCTGTCTCGTCCACCACTGGCAGCTCATATAGTCTCCGAATGGCGGCCACCGAAAAATCCACAGTTTGGCCTCGGACGACGACCTGAGTCCGAGTATCTGGTTGCCCTATCATCTACCCCGCCTGAATATATCGCAATAGAGCACTGGCGTAGAACTCATGGACGATAGATATCACAGCCGGCTTGGGTGGCACAATGAAACGAGTCCATCCCATCTCGTTGATCATAGTCAAAAGCTCACCATCCTGGGAGGTGGGAGTGAATCCCCGCTCCGGGATTATTGGTCGAGGCCGGATTTTTTCGTTGAATATTCTGTGAATGTCCGGATCGGAGAATTGGTGAGATTCCAAATCAGATCGGTTTCGTGATGTCTCCCCTCTTATGGGGGATGATTGTGTCCTAGCCCTCATACTTATCTTCCTTTTTCTAGCCATGGCGAGGTTCCTGAAAAAAATAAACACCGGAAATTACACAACTTTTAAGGAAAACTACACCACGCTTGACTTAAGATACGCGGAACGTGAATATAGAGTCGAATGAGCTTGCACCATTGTAAGAGGAAATTAAGGTTGAGCTTTCAAGTTTAAACATGATGTAAGGGTTGGGGTAAAATGTAATCCGATAATCAAATTCGTTGCATATAGTTTTAAAATGTTTGGCTAAAAAATTTTCATTGACGCATTTATCAAACACCTAGTATGCATGGGTTTAAATGAAGAATAAGAATGACAATGGCTTAGTCCAATCCCCAACAATAACAACATCAATCGATAGTCATGACAAAACAACAAATAACATCTACAATCTATAGATAATCAACAAATAACATCAACAATCAATCAATAATCACCATATTCCAACTCAACTTTGATAGAACTTTTAAGAAAACTAACAACATATTCAACCATGAATGAGGAACATTACCTCACTTTTAATTCTATGTTGCAATTAAGATTCAGAGATGAGAGTAACCTTGCTTTGGATTGAAGAAGTCAAGAAGAAGAGAAATTGAATAGAGGTCGTCCGAGCACTGCGCGAAGAAAGGAAGGAAACTTACCTGTTTGTGTCGGCCGATCGAGTTTATGAAGGAGGCTCGGGCGTTTGAACTTCGCAACAGGGGCCGCGGCACAACTTAAGTGAGCCGCGGCCCAGATTACAGCCTGCTCGGGCGTTTTTGTTATATCGCCGTGTGCTGCGGCTCAGCGTACGGGTGCCGCGGCTCGTAGTGTAAGTGTGCCGCGGCTCATTTGGTCCGTGCTGCGGCACGGAGTACAGTTTCCTGGGCGTTTCTGGGGCGTTTTGCGTGCCGCGGCTCAACATCAATGTGCTGCGGCTCAGCGTTCGAGTGTGCTGCGGCTCGCTTTCATTGTGCCGTGGCCCATTGCTGAATTTTTCCCTGGGGGATTCCTGCACAGAATTTTCAAAGGAAAACACTAGAACGTGAGACATAAGCATATCAAAGCAAAAATGACGAAAAATATAGACTCCTAAAATGCATGAATACACTAAAAAATAAAAATCTACAACTAATACTCAGGTTGCCTCCTGAGAAGCGCTAAGTTTATAGTCTTCAGCCGGACTTATTGAAAATCAGTTTGCATTTCGCAAAGACCATTTGGACTCCGCATAGTCCATCGAATCGTTATTACGTAATTTAAATTTTTGACCATTAGTTTTCAATCGTTTGACTTTTGGTTTGGACATCCAACATTCTTTGAGAAATGGCTTTAACAATAGTAGCCTCCCAAAACACCCATTTTGCAACTGACTTGGCACTCGTTTGACTTCCGGCTTAATTTTCAATTCCACGGGCGGACTTATGACAGCATGAGAATTTTTCGATGGTAGATGAACGGATGTTGAAGACAACATATTCAAATGCTTAAGATACATGATTCGTTCTTCATTTTTCTTAGACGTCGGAGCAGCTGAAACGGATTCTGAACACTTCGACCGACAACTCTTCCGGTGTGCGTCTTTCGCAAAGATATCTACGCTTTCAATTTGTGAACACTTCTCGACACTACTTGGACACGGAAAGGAGTGAAACACTTGGAAAGTGACTTACTCATCTTGAACCCGTAGAGTGAGTTTCCCTTTTTCCACATCAATGAGAGTTCGGCCGGTAGATAAGAATGGTCTTCCTAAAATAATTGGGATTTCTTGGTCCTCCTCCATATTGAGCACAATCAAATCGGCCGGAAATATGAATTTATCAACCTTTTCTAAAACATCTTGTATTACCCCCCTCGGGTACTTGATAGATCGGTCAGCTAATTGCAGCGAGATTGTCGTCGGCTTGGCTTCCCCAATACCTAGCTTCTTAAAAATGGAAAGGGGCATAAGATTAATACTAGCACCGAGATCACATAATGCTCTATCAAAAGACAGGTTTCCTATAGTGCACGGTATATTGAAGCTTCCTGGATCCTTTAATTTTGGCGGGAGCTTTTTCTGCAAGATGGTGCTGCACTCTTCCGTCAATGCCACTGTCTCATTCTCTTCGAGCTTCCTTTTATTCGATAAGATCTCTTTCATGAACTTCACATAGCTCGGCATTTGTTCCAAGGCATCAGCAAATGGAATATTGATATGTAGTTTCTTGAAAACATCAAGAAACCTGGAGAATTGCTTGTCCAATTTTCGCTTTTGCAATCGCTGCGGAAACGGGACGGGTGGCACATAGGCTATCGGATTGTCAGGAAACAGTTTCGAGCTTCTAGAAATTTGTGATTCCTCAGTCACCACATTTTTCTTCTCCTCATCTTCACCTCTATTTTTGTTCCACCCGGGCTGCTCACACACTTCCCTCCCGCTTCTCAAACCAATGGCATTTATAGTCTCTCTGGGGTTTATCTCAGTTGTACTTGGCAAGGTACCCTCCGTTCGGGCTGTTAACACATTTGCTATTTGACCCAATTGGACTTCCAAGTTGCGAATATAGGCAGAATTGTTTTGCAAGGTTGCTTCCGTACGGGTCATGAACTGACTCGTATTTGCTGCTAATTTCGCCATTGCCTCCTCTAGAGAGATTTTTGGAGTAGGATGAGGTTGCTGTTGGTGTTGAGAAAACTGAGGTTGGTTTGAGTTTTGTCCATTCTTCCACGAAAAGTTGGGGTGATTTCGCCACCCTGGATTATATGTGTTGGAATATGGGTTGTTTTGCCGATTTTCGTTCCCCACAAACTGAGCTTGTTCCATTGGGGATTGCTCGAAAGGATTTCCAACTTGGCATTCCGCACTAGGGTGAGACCCGTTACACCAATTACATGATTCTGTGGTAACGGTGGTAGGAGCATGTGAAAAAGCTTGCATTGCTGAGTCAAGGCGGCAACTTGGGCCGATAGCGTAGATATTGGATCATTATCAGATATTTCCATCACTCGTTTCGGGTTCACACGTTCGAAAGGCCACTGATAAGCGTTTGCAGCCATCGCTTCCTATAAAGAATGAGCTTCCGCCATCGTCTTGCCCATTAACGCTCCTCCAGCGGCTGCATCAACAGGAGTGCGTGTAGATGCACTTAGTCCGTTATAAAAGGTTTGAATTTGTAGCCAGTCCGGTAAGCCATGGTGTGGGCATCTCCTTAGAAAATCCTTGTATCGCTCCCAAGCTTCATGAAGCGACTCCATATCAAATTTCCCGAAAGTAGTTATCTCGTTACTAAGTCTCGTTGTCTTCGACGGTGGAAAGAACTTAGCCAGAAAGGCTTGTGCTAATTCTGCCCAAGTTGTGATAGATCCCGGCGGTAATGGATAACCAAACCGAAGCTCACGACATGTATAACAATGTTAAGTGAACTTACGGGAAACTCGAAACAACAATTTCGTTCGAGATTCGCAAGAATCAAATTCAAGTGCCGAATTAATCATTCTCAGAATGAAGAAATGGTCACCATCGAGACGTTAAAACGGACTCCTGTCAAAAAGAGAAATTACCGAAAATCGAAATTGCGGATATTACAATAATGAGATCGAATCAGGTGACAAAACCATTCTTATCACGAATTCGGGATGAAGTGACTCAGGGGAAAGCTCCTGGATTTGTGATCCACGGGGATGGGCTGATACATTTCAGGAATCGAGTATGTCTACCGGCAGATGAAGAGTTGAGAAACTCTATTCTAATAGAGGATCATGCTACCCCACACTCCGTTCACTCGGGGTCTAGCAAGATGTATAAAGATTTGAAGAAATGTTATTAGTGGGGCAATATGAAACGAGAAGTTGCAGAATTCGTTTCGAGATGTTAAACCTGTCAGTAGGTTAAGATTGATCTTCAGCGACTGACATGGATGCTGAAACCAGTCCCAATCCCTGAATGAAAATGGGAGGGCATATCGATGGATTTCATCACTAACTTGCCGATGAGTCACCGAGGAATGAATACGATTTGGGTGATTGTGGATCGTCTGACCAAATCAGACCACTTCTTGGAGATTAAAGACATCTGGGGACTCGAGAGGTTGGCCCAGTTGTTCATTAAAGAGATTGTAATGTTGCATGGTACTCTTAAGAGTATTGTATCAGATCGAGACAGGCGGTTCGTGTCACATTTCTGGAAAGCAGTTCATCATGCGGTGGGTGCACAGTTGGACTTTAGTACGGCTTTTAATCCTCAAACTGATAGCTAGTCTGAGAGGATTATCCAAACCTTGGAAGATATATTGAGGGCTTCTGTTCTCGATTGGAAGGACGATTGGGAATCTCAACTACCTTTGGCGGAGTTCACCTACAATAACAGTTGGCATGCTTCGATTAAAATGGTAGCTTATGAGGCGTTGTATGGCCGCCATTGTAGGTCCCCTTGTTGGAGTTCAGGTCGTAAATCGAATATGCAGCGGAAATAAAATCGCACAAAACGTGCTCATACGAACTCCTAAAGAGGATCGATCAAGGATTGTATAAACGAATAAATTAAAGAATAGAAATTATAGCCTCGTAGACCCGATTTCTTTATGTTTATGACGAAAATCACGAATCCAACCCGTAAAGATTTTGGAAATTCCAACATCGAAAGTGCCGAACATCTCTACGAAACACGCGTCGGAAAAATGCCTGGAATAAACTCCTTCTTCTCGTTCTCCAAGAACATGTCTATAAGAAGATATGGAGTATGCCTTAAATCCTCTCAAAACCCAGAATGAAAAACCAAGTTCTAACTACCTTTTTCTTTTCTCTGTTTCTTTTTCACGTAAGGTTTTTTCCCTCCCTGTGAGTTGTGGAGTGGTCTTTATAATATCAAGTGACCATTGCTTTATATATAAAGCCCACTCCTCAAAACCCCCACTTTCACATGCAAGTAAACACATGACCAATATAAAAGGTTTTAGCCTTCCACCAATTAAGGTGAAGACTCAGTGGGGGAAGAGAAAAATATGGTCAAGTGGACTATTAAATGGTCCAACCATTTAGTCCATATTCTGGACTCCGTGTATCTAATCCGATAGATAAACCATAGCCCGTCACTTTGTATTTAGATTAATTAATCTAATTAATTACCTATATAAAATACAATATAACTTATTTCTCTAAGAAATAATTATATTTGAATTAAATTAATTACCCAGCAATTATTTAATTCATATGAAAGATTTAGTTTATCTGATAAATTAAATCCAATTAGACCTCCAATGTCTAATATTTATCAAGAAAGAATAGGTATAATTTAATCCATTATTAATCCTGTATGCGCGACTATGTATGTTCGTCTCAGTTAGCAATGGGAGAATCCAAAGAGTGTGAGGAACACTTAGCCAGTCCGTGGCCCACACTGCAACCCAACTGAGAACGAAATATGGGAATCATTCTAAAACCTGTTATGAATACCGTATACGTATAAACCCTTCAATCATATATCCCTATCAAGCATTGGGATCACAGTTAAGTCAAACACTGTCTACACTTGACTCTACGCATATGTTAGTGCAAATTAAGATCACAGAACTCTCATGTATCAAATACAACTTGTTCAATTGCTTTGGCCAAAGACTTTTGATCTCATTTGGCATTAGCCACATAGGACATTATCCTGTTCAATTACAGGAGAAAGAATCCTTTCTTGGCATTCAGTAAAGACTGCTACTTGCCCATTAAGTTGCACTTCAAGGTTGATCCCTACCAACAGGTGAATGGATCGAACTACTCTAATGACTAACTTAATGAAACAAATACATCTTCTACTGGACCCTCAAGTCAAAGGTTCACACATACCTATCATAACCTTACGATTCAATCACTGACTATCCTAGAGTGCAATCCATGTGGCCGAATCGAGGTGAGTCATATCCGAATATATTAATCCAATTAATACACCCATATCGAATGCTCCCACTACTCCAGAGTGAAGAGATGCATATATCCAAGCATACGATATACAAGTCTTCATAAAATAACTTAATGCCCAATTAAGTTTTATCGACTTGCGGATAAGTTAAGCTATTGAGTTCTAGACACTTCCAGTGCAACACTCCTTATTTGATAAGGAGTAGAATGCTTCTACTCAAAAGTACGGACATGATTTCTATTTATTTACCAAATCAAGAATGCCAATGATATACAACAAATAAAGAAATAATCACTGCCTTTATTAATGAATACATAATCACATATATATGCCCTAACTCTCTTATCCTCAGAGTGGCATTCGAGGGCATACACCAAAAATCTCCCACTTGCACTCAATGCCACATATTTTGATATCTAATACCCATGTTATCCAGATGACTCTCCAAGACAATCTGCAATAGTGGCTTGGTAAGCGCAGCTTTATGCTTGGAACCACTTGAAGTTCTTCAAGATACTTCTTGATCCAACATGCTTCCCTTGACGCCTCCGAGGCTACCTGGTACTCGGCCTGGCAGGTGGAATGTGCAACCGCAGTTTGCTTGGAACTCATCCAAGAAATTGCTCCACTATTCAGAGAAAATATATACCCTGAAGTGGACTTTCCTTTATCCGCATCGCCACCGAAATTCTAGCCTGTGAACCCATCCACTCTTAATTCT
Organism: Orobanche coerulescens; assembly: GCA_033398695.1. NCBI lineage: Eukaryota > Viridiplantae > Streptophyta > Magnoliopsida > Lamiales > Orobanchaceae > Orobanche > Orobanche coerulescens. Next base: position 85,300,218 of record CM065814.1, on the reverse strand, counting down.
CAGCCTCCGTATGTGAGAACCATTTCTTTAGTCCATTTAAGGTACTTTAGAATGTTCTTTACGGCTGTCCAATGTTCTTTACCTGGATTTGCTTGAAACCGACTGACTACGCTCATAGCATATGCAATGTCTGGTCTCGTGCACAATATTGTGTACATGAGGCTACCCACAACCAATGCATAGGGTACCTGTCTCATCTCCATTCTCTCTTCCTCACTTTGAGGACACATAGATTTGGAGAGTTTCAAACCATGTCTCATAGGTAAGAACCCTCTTTTAGAATCTTCCATCCTAAATCTCTTTAGGATATTTTCTACATAGAGGGCCTGGAAAAGTCCAAATATTCTCTTCGCTCTATCTCTATAGATGTGAATACCCAGAACATAGGAAACTTGTCCCAAGTATTTCATGGATAATGTGTTTGAAAGCCAAGCTTTCACAGAACTGAGTAGTCCTACGTCGTTTCCTATCAGTAGAATGTCATCTACATATAGTACTAAGAACATGATATTGCTTCCACTAACCTTAATGTAAACATAAGGCTCTTTTTCATTTTGCACGGAGTCAAACTCTTTCACTGCTTCGTCAAACCAATGATTCAAACTTCGTGATGCTTGCTTCAGTGCATAAATGGCACGCTGATGTTTGCAAACTTTATGAGTATCAGTGGTGGACACGAAGCCTATAGGCTGTTCCATATAGATTTCCTCTTTGAGGTATCCATCTATAAAATCGGTCTTCACGTCCATTTTCCATATCTCATAATCATAGTGGGCGGCTATGGCAAGCATCATACGAATAGACTTGATCATGGCAACTGGTGAGAAGGTTTCTTGATAATCTATTCCTTCTCTTTGGGTATAACCCTTAGCCACAAGCCTAGCTTTGTAGGCTTCAACGTTGCTGTAACACCCCCAAAATCTCCCGAGGCATTACAGCGCCGTGAATCCATTGTGGGACCTACAAGGCTAGTTCAGGAAGTAGACATTTTAAAGAAATTATAATAAAACGATAAATCCACGGTTACATATCACGAGCCGAAATGTTTTATGATGGAACATAATTTAAAGTTCCATTATTACATAATGGAGGTTTCATAATTCAAATTTAATTCATGCAGCAGCGAGATTTTATCCCAACACCGTTCAAACCTGACCGGACCCCTCAGGAATGTCCTTTACGTAATCAACAAACTTACCTGGCACGACAAATCATGCCAGATAACTGGGGTCAGAGAATGTATACCAATAACAATTATTAGCAATGATATAAAAATTTTTACCAACACCGTGCCACATAACAAACAGAAGATAATTCACAGCACGACCGACGTTTTTCTTTCTCTTTTTATCACATAAACCCCAAGGTCGCAACCAAGGGTCACAAGAGTATCCACACGGGAATACCCCGGATCGTAGGTGCCCAATTTGGGTCTTATCCCCTAACACATTTCCATACGGGTACCATACAGATTTTATCCCCAACACATTGGCCCATTTATAACACATTTTTAGAGAAAGACGACCGTCGGCATTCATCAACAATGGCATTTTCATGAACACGAACATTTTAATAATACTGGCATTTCTCAAGCAAGATTTCACTTGCCTTTGATCCAGCGGTAGGTGCCTTACGATATCTGGGATCTCCACGCCCGGTTGAGTTTAACCTAGTCATGTAATACCCGATTAACATCTTGTACGGATTATGATGAATAAAACTAGTTTCCCTCCCCTTCCCTAACCGGATTCCTAACATAGTCTTATTTGCCAATACTAGTATCATGCTTCTAAGTTCAAAAGAAATACGTACTACTATGTCGTTCAATTTGTTAGCTATATTGATTTGCTCAGCAAGATTATCCCAATCATCATTCGGTTAGCAACAAACGACCATGGTATAATCAAATTTCATAAATTCTAATTCACTTCTCTATTCTGAGTACTTTCATTAGTGGATTACCATTTTACACAATGATTTCTGTGGTTTGATCTTTAATGACGATTATACTATCGAATTGTTTCCCCTAGTTCACTTAGCATCGATAATCGTAAGGTAAGAGTGGCTACGACTAATTTAACACATGGTGACGGATTCTTACGAAATTGTCCTACAATTGATTCGTTAATTTTTATATTTCAAATGTCGATTGAGATAAAATTTTTGCATGGGATTGATATTAGTTGTATGAAACCGAAACATACTAGCAACGATAATTCCGGTTACTACAAACCCGTCCGATTGGATTGTGTATGAGAGTTAGCAAGGTCTACCCAAATACCCATAATTTAACAAGTATAATCAACAACATCGAGGAGATTACTTCGGGGATTGATATGCTTACCTTAGTAGATGAACAAAAATGATGAGGAATGACGAATCAACAAGAACCATGAGGAGAAACAAAGAGTGGTTTGAATGTCTTGGATAATCTTCACCGGAGCTCAAGAAATCACCTCCTCTATGTTAATTCAAGTGTATGAGAGGCCAAGAATCGAGTATAAGGCTGGGGAACTGCTTCAAGAGTGCTTCTCTGCAGGTTTGAGGTCGAGAGAATGAAGGGGGGAAGTGTTATTTTATAACACTTGATCTAGTTAACATATGTTAAGGCTCCAGGTCTTACGTATGTAAAGGTGATTACGTACGTAAGGTACTACCATTAACGTACGTGAAGGCCGTCCAGAGGTTACTGCCTGAAAAATGCCCATCCATTACGTACGTAAGATGCCATAGGGTACGTAAGGCACCTGACCGTACCGTACGCTATGCTTGGCGAGTAACGTACGTTACAAGGGGTTGACTTGTTCGTCCTCTAGCCCACCGAAAGTACCCCGATCCTTGTCAAAAGGAAGATTCTGGTCGGGAGACCAATCCAAGCATTACGTACGTAACAAGGAAGTGTTAACGTACGTAATGTCACCAATTTAGCGTACTTTAAGTACATCATATAGCGTATGTTAGTCGCTAGTCCCTTGGTCATTTATTCACATTTTAACCACCTCGGGGTTACCATCCTCTTCACTCGTCAACAACTCATCGGGGAACAAGACGTTGGCCATCGTCATATTCGCACAGATGATTGTCCAATAGTATCAAGGTACGTCACCTCCGTTCCATTCACATCACATAATTGTATCGCAACAGCATTTAATGGAATCACATAATATAAAAAGGCAATATCACGTTACAAGAAATCACACAGTACAAGATAATCACATAGTACAAGGTGTTGTGCGGCGATTATTACGCCTCGGTGGCGATCGACATCACGATCAGAGAAGCCAACCATAGAAGACATACTCTGGACAAACGCCCAGAGATCGGCACATGCGGCGATCGTCTTTTGGTACCCAGCGATCGTCTTTTGGTGAATGGCGATTGTCTTTGATGTCCACACCAGAGGCGATCGTTTCGTGCCACGTATGGATCCAACATCCGTCAAAGTCGTCGAAGACCGAATCATGGACGGTGGCCCACGTACAGATCCACAAAGGGCGCCGACAGATAGGACCTTTGACCCCAGCCTGTCACCTACCTCACCTACCGACAGGGCCGCCGAAAGGTACAAAGTGGGTCCTCCCCGGACAGCGACCCAGGACGCGTTCTGGCTTCCCATTGGCTCGCACAGATGGCCACCAGCAGCAGCCCCAGACTTTAAGGAAACAGCCCACGTGACGGGACGATCGGCCATCTTATTATAATATAGAAAACGGCGGTCGCCCGTGATCACTGGAGAGGTCCCAGCAACCTTGTCTCCTATAAATAAGGGACAAACAACAGTGGCCAAAGGGACGCGATTATTACCGTGAATACAGTGCAAAATACACACAAAAAGAGAATCAAAGACTCCTCTGGAAATCACTTACACATTGATAGTGATATTAATATACATTTATCATACATCCCAAGCAAGAATTCACAGATCTACACGTCTGGTTCTTCTAGCAATCTACACGCTCTACAGCTTAGATAACTAGAAGTCTTTACACTCATTGTAATAGATTCTAACATTAATATTTGTACTCGACAGTATATTTATTAATAATATCTCGCGAGAGCATTCAAGCCTGGGATTAACAACCCCGGCGAATCTTGTGTTATCTATTTTCTCACGGAAGTGTTCTCGCATTTGTTTGTTACTCGATCATTCCAGCAATATTATCTTCAGATAATATTTTGGGTAACAACAATTGGCGCTAGAGGAAGGGAGTCTAAACCTTCGTTTTTATTCCTACCGTCTCGAAGAACACTCAGTGTTCTCCGGACATATACTTGAAGAAACACTCACTGTTCTTCAATAGAAAAACCTTCAGAAAAATGACCTCTGCAACGACCTCCAAGAGAGCCGCCCTACGATCTGCCAGAAATCTCATTCCGGCCCGGACCGAATCCCAGCCCACGGCGGAAGGCGACCGTGGCGACGCTAGGCTCTCACTCCCGCCCCTGAGGGACGGTTCTAGCCTCTCACTCGATCAGTTCCAGACCGCGGAACAGATTGAGGACGCTATAGCCATCCTCAGGGAGTGATGGAGGGCCTGCGACTCGCCCACCATCACTCCGTCGGCCATCCGCCGGGCAGTAAAACGGAAGCTTAAGGGGATCTATGTTGAGAAATCATCAGAAAGCCCCGAGCCACAAGAGAAGGCTCTCGTGAGGCGAGATGATTCCGTCTTCAGCCGCCTAGGGAGCGATCCCTCATGGCGACCTGGGCACTCAGGCCCCAGCCGGGAGACATCGGAATCCGAATCCTTTACCAAGAGCTCGGCATATCCGACTCCCAGGAGACAAGCCGGTCAGCGAGCCCCCGCTCGCCTAAGAAATGAACCTACTGGCAGGGAGCTCGTCATTCAGCACGGGGACAGGGGATCAGTACACGATCGCCTTGGTTTGCTCCCTGGGATCCAATCGGCGAGCAGTCATGCGACGGCGATGGCCGCCATGCAACGCCAACTCAACGAGATGAAGGCGCTCCTAGAAAATGGGGCAGGTGCCAGAAGATCGATCGTTGGGCCAAGCGAACCACTCGCGGTGCAGATCGAGCTCGCCCCAGTCCAACCAAAGATCGCTCCCCTACAAACACCTCTTTACGAGGGGAGATCGGATTCGGAAACCCACTTGAGCAAATTCCGGATCTACATGACCGGGTGCGGAGCATCAGATGCGACCAAGTGTCGAATGTTCCCATTAACCCTGGGCGACCTCGCCCACAGGTGGTACATCTCACTACCACCTCACTCAATCAACTGTTTTGAGAAGCTGGCGAACGACTTCACGTCGTATTTCGCCGCTAAAGTTGCTCTCCCTGAAGGCCCCCACCGCATGATGAAAATCAGGTAGGGGAACGACGAATCCGATGAGGATTACATCGACCGGGTAGACGAGATAGTCCTCACCGGCGAGCCCATCAGCGACGAGCTCGCCCTATACTCAGTCCTGGGTGGATTCTGCGGACACTCACCCATGTTTAGGCACCTCACCAAGGACATCCCTCCGACCTACTCGGTCTTCCGCGTCAGAGCCACCGACTTCTTGGCCAGGCAGAGGATGCTCTCCCTCCTCTTAGGCGAGGGACCATCCGGAGAAGGAAAGGCGCCATCCCATGTCCAGAAGACGGCGGTCTCCAAGCCCAGAAAGGCGGTCGCCAAGCCGCCTGGCGAGTTCAAATCCTTCGAAGATGTAGAGGTCCACCTTCTCCACAACCTCAACTTATCTCCGGCCCACATCTTCAACGCGATCAAGGGGCACGAGTGGCTTTCCAAACCAAAGCCGATAAGGGACCATGGTCATCTAGACCGCAACAAATTCTGTGCATACCACAAGAGTCCCGGTCACAACACCAGTTAATGCCGCGACCTCCTCAGACAGCTCTGGCGACTGTTTGAGGAAGGCAAACTGGACAACTTGGTCACCAAGCCAGAACCTAGGGCAGAGAGCACCGGAGGGCGCGAGCGCCGACAAAACGAAAGAACTCCTCCCAATCCGGTTGCCAGGATCGAGCATGAGCCGGAATACTCTGATGAGTCGATCCCTCCGATCAACCCTGTCGGGCGGATCAACATGCTTCAAGCAGGAGGTGGAAACCTCGGGGGCCTTTCCCCGGTTTCCACTATGTCAAACAGGAAGCGGAAGGCCGAGCTAAGGGCATTCGCTGGGGTCCATGTCGTGGTACCTCCAGAGCCGACCATCTCTAAAGACGCGCTCATCACCTTCTCCAACAAGGACAGGGAGAGAGTACAATGCCCCAAAGAGGATGCATTGGTGATCTCCGCTTATATCCTTGGAAAGATGGTCGATCGCGTGCTGGTCGACAACGGGAGCTTCTGCAGCATCATATTCAAATCCGCCCTGGACCAGCTCGGCAACTTGACCAAATTCATCAAGCCGTTCGACATCGTGCTTCAAGGGTTCGGCGACAACACAGTCCGAGCCTACGGAAGGATCAAGCTCTCTGTCGAGCTTATATGCTTTTACGATCCCAAGGTTAGGATTACTAGGAATCTAAATTTTGTAATCATAGATAGGCCCAGCATCTATAATGGGTTCCTAGGTCGCCCCTTTCTAGAAACCTTTGAAGCGGTTGCTTCGTCTTTCTTTTACTATATCAAATTCCCCACTGCCGATGGGACGGTCGGTACTGTAAAAGGAGATCAGCTAATGGCAAGAAGATGTTTGAATTACTCCTATGTCGTTACTTCTTTCAGTACTTCCCATGCTATGTGTAACATTGAAACGATCGACGATCAACCCATGGAGATCGACGAGCCAAGCACGTCGTACCAACCCGACTCAAGGGACGCCATCTCGGTTCGATTAACGGACAACATCGAGCCAAGGATCGGTTTCGAGCCAAGTCTCGATATCGATCCAAGGATCGAGTCTGGAAATCATTCCAAACATGAGTCGACCGTCCCCGTTGAAGAATTGGAGAGTATAACGATAGATCCGGCTCATCCAGAACGGGAAGTACAGATCGGCGCAAGCATCGACCGTGAATAAAAAGGGGATCTGATCAATCTACTACGTAAGAATATCGGAGTCTTTGCGTGGTCGCATCAAGAGATGGTTGGCATAAGTCCAGAACACGCTTGCCACTATCTGAAGACCGACCCGGCAATGAAGCCTGTTCACCAAAAACGTAGGAAATTCGGCCCCGAGAAATACGCGGCGCTCGAAATAGAGGTCCAAAAGTTACTCAACAACAAATTAATCGGAGTAGCTACAAACGAACCACAATGGGTCGCCAACGCGGTACTCGTCAAGAAGCCAACTAGTTCTTGGAGGTTATGCATCGACTTCACCGACCTCAACGCGGCATGTCCAAAAGATCATTTTCCGATGCCTCATATCGATCACTTGGTCGATAGTACAGCAGGTTGCGAAATGATGTCATTTATGGATGCCTTCGCCGTTTATCATCAAATCCCAATGGCGGTGAAAGACATAAAACACACATCTTTCCACACGGAAAAAGACATATACTTTTGGGTCCGAATGGCGTTCGGCTTGAAAAACGCAGGGGCAACCTACCAGCGACTAGTCAACAGAATGTTCGCCAATCAGATTGGCAAGACCATGGAGGTCTACATTGACGACATCGTGGCCAAAAGCATCAAGAAGGAAGATCACCTCAATGATCTCGCCGAGACGTTCACCATCCTCGAAAAAATCAACATGAAACTGAACCCCAAGAAATGCAACTTCGGGGTGGGCTCCGGAAAATTCCTGGGGCACATCGTGAGCCAAAGGGGGATCGAGGCGAACCCCACCAAGATTCAGGCGATCCTTTGTGCATTTTTAAAGATAGTACTGTTGTTGGCCTCATGGGCATTTGTAAATGTTTGCGAAAAATTCTTTTAGCCTTGTGGGTTCCATCTCGGGGCCCACGGCGCTGTAATATTTTCGGTTAAATCTGGGGGTGTTACAATGTTGGAGTTTGAGAGACAGTTAGAAATTATTCATTCTGTATGATGTATCCTCTTTTCTATTGCTTTGGGAAGTAAAAAGGATTAGGTCTCTATGACTGAGTTTATATGAGTGTAGGAGGCAGTTCAATTTAGATGGCCAAATTTAAGAGACGACAATTGTTTTTAAGTGGATGGTGGAGCTGAATTTGGACATGGGTAATGGATCGTTAAATCCATCTACATTGCATTTAATGGGTGTCCCATGTCTGATATGTTCAGCCTCCAAAGCATGAATGTTGATTTAAATTCAAACTATGAGGTAATACCTTCAAACTGTCACTTCGAGAGCACATGGCTCAAATGGTTTTTAAATAAGTAAGAGGCACATGGTTTGCAAAGTGTTTGAGATTGGCTTTAAATGGAGACAAAGATCAAACTATTAATATGTATATCATTTAAGCTCTATGATGCATACTTGTTGTATGTCTATTTATACAATATTTCCCCTTGAATGGTACATATATGATTTAATTCTCACATCAAGTAATTGATCATACTGTATGTATGGGTCCTGCATTATTTCCCCTTAGTTGATGCACCTTACAACTATAGGTTGGGTCGATTTATTCTTGGCATTCTACAACATTCCTTCCTACTTGTTGTTTGTACAATATTAAGCATGGATTATTGTACTCATGGGTCCTACAATGTCCCCCCTTAGTTGCTGAGTCAACTTACATGGAAATTACTTACAAGACTTTTAGAGTTGTAGGAGCCCTAACTCATATCTAAGCCAACAGAATCTTGCTTCACTAAGTGGCTTGGTGGAGATGTCTGCTGCTTGGAGATTGGTATGGACCTTCTCAATTTTTATATTTTATTCAGCATGGGATCTTAAGTGAAGTGATAATTAATATTGACGTGCTTTGTTGTCGAGTGCAATACATAATATGAGGTTGCTATTGCACTCGTGTTGTCGCATATGATTGATGTCTCTGTAGCCTTTCTTCTATACTCCAACAACTATTGTTGCTGTTATGAATATGCACTCGAATGCCACTCCGGGATAAAAGACTGAGAGCATTGTATTGTAATTATGAATATTAAATAAGGTATTTATTATTTCTATATTATTGTATATCACATGCATTGTGATTTGGTATATAAAATAATAGTCCTTGCATTTGAGAACAGACATCCACTCCTTATGGAGATAAGGAGATAGGCACTGGAAGTGTTTAGGGTTCGAATGCTTAATAGGTTCACAAGTCGATAAAACTTAACTGGGCAGTAAGTTTAGACAAGGCTTGTATAATGTGTACCCTTACATATAGAGTGTCTATCTTCACTAAGGATTAGTGCGAGCACATGTTATAGGTATGCTAATGGGATTAGTATACTCGAACACGACTCACCTCGATTTGATCACATGGATATTGATCGCTGAAATTCGCGTAGTATGGTTTTCAAATCCGATCAATTTTAAAATTTGTAAAACCTCGAAGTATTTCCAAGGTGTCGAACCCAAGGGAATTGATATGTCGAAAATAAAGGAAATAACTCTACTCAAAATTAGACTGATATTTAGGAATCCGAAAATTTGGTTTGTTTCTAATTATCTAACTTTAAAAATCGAAAAATAAAAATTAAATAAAAGATGAATTATCTAAATCAAGCAAATAAAGCAAATTAGCAAGATAAAATCACAAGTTGAAAACTAATTGATCCTAGGGTAGTATCGTCTAATTGAGTTCACACAATCCATTCACTTGATTCCTTTTCCCCAAATTTTAATTCAATCCTAGAAATAATCACTCAGCCGATCTAGAATTCCGATCAAGGCAACCTAGAAAGATAGTTAATTTAAACCCTTTTTCGCCGAGCTCAAAGAATTTAAATCACTTAAAAAGCGTCAACTTATTTATCTATGATTTATCTTACTCCACTCAGGTCTTAAGATCAAATCATATGGTGCATCAAGTATTTCCACTAATTAATTAATCCTTCCGGGCAAAATCAATTAGCTAACATGCATCGATTAAGGGCCCTTTAATCTAGCATGAGATTTAACACATCTTGATCACAAGCCTAGGATGAAAGGTAAAAAGGTAATCAAAGGGACATCATGTGAACATCAATTAAATTTACTAACCCTAGAATCAATCAAGGGATTTAGCCAGACATAATTGAAATTAAACAAGAAATAGATGGAGAATGCATATTATTCATATGAAAAGAGAGATTACAACCCTTCTGGATGAACTCTGAGTCTTCAATCTCCAAAAAAAGTAGAAAAACAATAATAATTGCTGCCTTCCAAAAAGTTCTCGTCTCCAAGGAATTAATCTTCCCCAAAAAATATAAAAGTCTGCTAAAGATGATAAAGGATGATAAAAGTTGATAAAAGATGATAAACTAGGTCTAGGAGGAGGTGTATATAGCCTATGGGAGTTAAACTCCCGATTAGCCCTAATCTAGGAATCAAAATCTATCCAAAAGAGTCACAATCCGTCAAAATTCGAGAACCCGCAGAGCAGACTATCGGACGCACCTATCGGCCGATAGGCTGGCCCGATAGGTGGTCTGTCGGTCGACTTCACTTGATAGGGCTCGGAACACCTGTCAGACGCACCTATCGGCCGATAGGCTGGCCCGATAGGTGGTCTGACTTTTGCAAAAATCCGTTTCTTCCGTTCGTTTGATTCGACTCTCGGTCCTTTGTCTCGTTTTGGGTCCTTTTGGCTCTAAAAACCTGCAAACACATTAAAACCAACCCAAACGCGTAATACGGCTCGACTAATTATAATTAAGCCAAATACGAGCACATTAATCACGAAACGAGATAAAAACCTAGTATAAAATCCTAGAAAAATGTGGTAAAATTACCACTTATCAACCCCCCCCAAACTTGAGCATTGTTCGTCCCGAACAACAAAAAGAAAAGAAAAAGAATGTTGTGAATCATCGTGCAACTCATAGTGTTCAACCTAATCAATACTATCCTGTAATTCTCTCTAAATAATCCGAGTGTCGTAAAAGCGAGCTGCACTCAGAATAATGATTCCGCAAAGTAGTCAAGTTCAGTCCTAATCATTTCATAAAGAAAATCCAGCTCAAAGATTAACAAAACGTGAGTCAAATCGACCGTCAATATGAAAGGCTAAAATAAACAAGCTAGTTCGTCCCGTTACACAGTCTAGTGGCACAATTTTCACGAGTTTCATAACAAATAAACCTCGGACAATATTCCCTTATATATATGTTCAAGAATTTGATTCGAGTTGACCACTAGGTTAGGATCTCGGGATGTTTCATCGGGGTAATCCTAGGGTGGAACTTCCATTCTCATGTATTAGGAAACCGTTTGACGTAAAAGACACTCATGGGGCACATGGATGCTTCTAGTTACTAAGTTCCCATCTACAGCGGAGAAACAACTCGAATATATAATTTCCGCATGTCCGAATCAAGGTCGCCGTTTTGCGCGAGAGTAAACAGCGGGTCACGCGAATACCCCCGGTTACTAGGGTCCCTATCATTGGCACATGTAAAATATCTAAATCACTAGTCTAATCAGGGTCGTCGTTTTACGCGAGGGTAAACAACGGGTCACGCGAATGCCCCCAGTTACTAGACTTCCCTTCATAGAACAACATTATCTCGACTTTTGGGGAAAAACTGACCGACTCTAAACTCAATCTAAGTGCCAACACGACTAAAGAAACAGTACGACTCACTATCCGGAAGATGTAACCAAACGTATTGATGGTGATTTTAAAACAGGTATGTATCGTCTCTTATCTGCCAAGACCTCTACAATCACGAAAAATTTTGGACCTAAATGAATACTATGCAAAACAGAAATAACTGACTACAACTCGACTAAAACTCGACCGTTTCTTCAGAGAGAAAAACAGTACTGTAACATCGGTATCACACAAATAGAAGCACGAAAAATTCACGAATAAAGAAAAACTAAGACAAGCAAGGCTATCTAAAAAAAATTTTTACGCAAAGTAGACCAAAATCTAAAAAAAAAAACTATCTACCCAAGCAAGGCATCAAAGAAACAACGAAAAGCAAATAAAAGCAAACATGAAAGCAAAAAACTACTACGACCTAAAAAATAGAAACTAGCAAACACACCAAACGAAAATGAACATAAAAATCTAAAAACTAAGCAACAAAAGCCAAAACCACGCAACACCAATATGTGAAGCACAAATAAAAACAACGGGCACCAACACAAGTAAATAGTGATACAAGGCATACAATGTACTCACACGTGCCGAAATTAACAAAGCCGCACTTCTCTCCCCCCCCCCCCCCCCCCCCAAAACTTATTTCGCATCCCAAAGGAGGAATAAGTTTGAAAAGATAAAGGAGTGGCTTTGTTAACGGAGTACCTGATCACTGTGGTTGCCTTAGACTTTCCGGCCTTACACGGCTTCGATTTCTTGCTTTGATTTCCAGCCATTTCAAAGTTCCTTGATCAAAGTTTGAAGGAAGAACAGTAGAGAAAATCGCCCCTTGTGTTCTATCGGCCGAGAGGTGTGTGTGTGTGAGAAAACGGATGGTTAAGGTGTTTAAAAGGGGTTATTAATCAACCGGGTCGAAGCGGATACTGGACCGGGTATGTCCTATCGGGCTGGCCTATCGGCCGATAGGCTGGGCCGATAGGCGATGCAAAGTTACGTGCACGACTATCGGGCGGGACCTATCGGTCGATAGGGTCTGCCTATCGACCACTCCTTGTAACATTTAATTTTTTTAATTTTCCTCAGCCTATCGGCCGGGCCTATCGGCCGATAGGATCGCCCGATAGGTTCGTCAGTCTCAAAAAAATTTTCAACTTTTTCTATTTCGCATACTTGGTCCCGTTTTCGCTTGGATATGGCGATTAAAGACCTGCAAGTATCCAAAACTCGGCGTGCATGGATTAGAACTTAACAAAACTAACAAAGCTACTACGAAACTAGAAACTACAAAAATCACGCAAACGAACAATCGAAAACAAACGAATAAAACGAACTAATATACATACGTTGGGTTACCTCCCAACAAGTGCTACGTTTAACGTCTTTAGCTAGACGATACCTCATTCAATCCGGGTCTTCGAGGTAAGTAACATACTTCTCTTCGTGGTGCAACGGCTTGAATTCTAACTTCGGCACCTCGATCGATCGGTCCTCAGCGACAACTCCCCCTTGAACGGGTTTGTTGACATCAAGATAGCATATGTCCCTCTCATTAGATCGAAACTCGTTCGCCTCCAACATTCGAACATACTTTGGCAAATCCTCGTAAATTTCTTCAACATCGGAATGTGAGTAAATGGATTGTGAAATGCAATGCTCCAACAAGTCGGTCGAGGGCGGCATAATAGACTCAATTTCATAACATTCCTCGGGCGCATCCTCGGGCTTCTTCATCGCGTCATAGATGGAAATTTTCAGATTTTGATCATTAACCCGGAAGGTAAGATCACCCTCTTGGACGTCGATAAGTGCTCTCCCCGTCGCTAGAAACGGTCTCCCAAAGATCAATGGTTGATTCTCATCCTCGGGCATATCAAGAACTACGAAATCGGTGAAGACTAAGTGTTGGACTCTAACGAACACATCCTCCACAACTCCCCTCGGATAAGAGATCGACCGGTCCGCCATGAGTAGAGAAATGGTAGTTGGCTTCATCTCCACAATCTTCAACCTCTTAAAGATGGATAGAGGCATAAGATTGATGCTTGCCCCGAGATCACACAACACATTACTGAACGTTTGGTCGCCAATCATGCATGTCAAAGTAAAACGTCCCGGATCCTTCTGCTTGAGCGGGAGCTTGTTTTGAATGATAGCGCTACACTCCTCTGTCAAATTTATTGTTTCAAACTTCGCCAACTTCCTCTTGCTTGCCACAGCGTCTTTCAAGAATTTAACGTACCCCGGCATGTCTCTTAAAGCGTCTAGAAGTGGAATGTTGATATTCACCTTTTGAAACATGTCGATAAACCGTTGAAGCTTTTCATCATATTTCGACTTGGCTAATCGCTGTGGAAATGGAGCTTTTACCTCAAAATCCTTCACATTCGAACCTAAAGGAGCCTTTCGACCGATAGGGGGGTCGATAGGCTCAATTTCTGGTATTCTGTCTGGGTATCGGGTGGGCTTATCGGCCCATAGTCTTGGCCGATAGGCCTGCTGCGTTTCATCTGTCTTCTCGTTCTCGGCTCCCGTTTCTAGTACATCCTCGTTTCCAGATTCCTCAACTTCAGCCCCATGATTACTATACCTTGTCCCACTCCGAAGCTCGATTGCGTTGCATTGTTGCGTCTTCGGGTTGGTCTCGGTACTGCTCGGAAAATGGCCCGGCTTATGAATTCGGCAGGCGTTCGCCATTTGACCCATTTGGGTCTCCACCATCGACATCTGCTTTGTCAAGGCTATCACTGAGTTTCCAATAGATGTCACACTATGCTCGAGAGCCCCGAACCTCTTGTCTACTTTATAAATAAAATCTTTTTGACTCGCCTCTAACCGTTCCAACATCTCTTCCATCGGTGTCTTAGCAATCGGCTCTTGAATAACCCGTTTTCACGTTAAATCCCGGTGGTGGCTGAAGAGCATTGTTCGGGTTGGCATAGGAGAAATTAGGGTGGTTTCGATTGTTCGGATAATAGTTCCCCCTATTTCCCCCTTGCCGGAAGTTTCCTCCTTGCACGTAATTTACATCCTCCTCAATTGCAATAGGCTCGTTTAGCTCTTCAAAAACTGCATTGACTCCCAAAGTCTTCTTTCTTAGCATCTCAAGCTCTTTTTGTTGTCTTTCAAATTTCGCCTTCAAATCACCGTAGGCATCCTCGTCACCGGATGGGACCTTTCTTCTCGTCATCTTCCTATCGATCACCTCCTCGTAATCATTGTTGACCGCTAGCTCGATGAGATTCTTGGCATCTTCATAATCGTTAGCAAGAAATCCCCCCTTCGAGGAATAGTCCAACTCTCTTCTAGCCTTCCTCGTCAAACCCCGATAAAACCGAATATAGATTTCCTCCTTGTCAATTCCATGTTGTGGGCATTTGCGAAGTAGCTTCTTAAATCGGATCCATGCCTCGTATAAGTATTCATCCTCATATTGCTCGAATTGCAAGATATCGTTGATTTGTTTTTGCACCTTCGAGGGAGGATAGAATTGTGCTAAGAACAACCGAGTCATCTCTCTCCAAGTACCAATTTCCTTCCGATCTAGGCTCTTGTACCAATCTAGCACATCGTCTTCTAAGGAGAACCGGAATAGGCGGAGCTTAATGACATCCGGAGGCACTCCGTTTTGCTTGATGGTGGCACATATGTCCAAAAACGACTCAAGATGAGCGTTTGGATCTTCATTAACTCCTCCTCCGTATGTTTGAGACTTCACCGTAGCGATGAGGGACGGCTTAAGCTCGAAGTTGTTGGCATCAATCTTCCCCCAACCTCCTTCTTGATAATCGTCCAGCTTAGGTCGAAAGCGGGCATTCAAAGGGATCTTCTCGGGACGAGCGAGTTCTCGTGGTGGGTCAACAATGCCGGCCATGGTATCAACGATAGGTATAGAAATAGTCTCGGTTCTCGCTTCTTGCTTCTTCCTCCTCAAAGACTTCTCGATTTCCGGATCCAAAGAAAATAAGTCCTTTCCTTGGGATCTTGTGATCATGCACCGCCTACAAGGAAGAGAAAACAAGATGTGAGGAAACGAGATCGAATATTAATAATAATAGTATACAACCTAAAGTAACAATCTCTTCTTTTCGAATTATCCCTTTAAGTTTTCTATCAATTCCCCGGCAACGGCGCCAAAAATTGATCGCTGAAATTCGCGTAGTATGGTTTTCAAATCCGATCAATTTTAAAATTTGTAAAACCTCGAAGTATTTCCAAGGTGCCGTACCCAAGGGAATTGATATGTCGAAAATAAAGGAAATAACTCTACTCAAAATTTGACTGATATTTAGGAATCCGAAAATTTGGTTTGTTTCTAATTATCTAACTTTAAAAATCGAAAAATAAAAATTAAATAAAAGATGAATTATCTAAATCAAGCAAATAAAGCAAATTAGCAAGATAAAATCACAAGTTGAAAACTAATTGATCCTAGGGTAGTATCGTCTAATTGAGTTCACACAATCCATTCACTTGATTCCTTTTCCCCAAATTTTAATTCAATCCTAGAAATAATCACTCAGCCGATCTAGAATTCCGATCAAGGCAACCTAGAAAGATAGTTAATTTAAACCCTTTTTCCCGCCAGGGCTCAAAGAATTTAAATCACTTAAAAAGCGTCAACTTATTTATCTATGATTTATCTTACTCCACTCAGGTCTTAAGATCAAATCATATGGTGCATCAAGTATTTCCACTAATTAATTAATCCTTCCGGGTAAAATCAATTAGCTAACATGCATCGATTAAGGGCCCTTTAATCTAGCATGAGATTTAACACATCTTGATCACAAGCCTAGGATGAAAAGTAAAAAGGTAATCAAAGGGACATCATGTGAACATCAATTAAATTTACTAACCCTAGAATCAATCAATGGATTTAGCCAGACATAATTGAAATTAAACAAGAAATAGATGGAGAATGCATATTATTCATATGAAAAGAGAGATTACAACCCTTCTGGATGAACTCTGAGTCTTCAATCTCCAAAAAAAGTAGAAAAACAATAATAATTGCTGCCTTCCAAAAAGTTCTCGTCTCCAAGGAATTAATCTTCCCCAAAAAATATAAAAGTCTGCTAAAGATGATAAAGGATGATAAAAGATGATAAAAGATGATAAACTAGGTCTAGAAGGAGGTGTATATAGCCTATGGGAGTTAAACTCCCGATTAGCCCTAATCTAGGAAACAAAATCTATCCAAAAGAGTCACAATCCGTCAAAATTCGAGAACCCGCGGAGCACACTATCGGACGCACCTATCGGCCGATAGGCTGGCCCGATAGGTGGTCTGTCGGTCGACTTCACTTGATAGGGCTCGGAACACCTGTCGGACGCACCTATCGGCCGATAGGCTGGCCCGATAGGTGGTCTGACTTTTGCAAAAATCCGTTTCTTCCGTCTGTTTGACTCGACTCTCGGTCCTTTGTCTCGTTTTGGGTCCTTTTGGCTCTAAAAACCTACAAACACATTAAAACCAACCCAAACGCGTAATACGGCTCGACTAATCATAATTAAGCCAAATACGAGCACATTAATCACTAAACGAGATAAAAACCTAGTATAAAATCCTAGAAAAATGTGGTAAAATTACCACTTATCAGATATCACTCAGGAATTGTCAATGACTGAATCAGAAGGTTGTGACAGGTATATGTGGACCTTTGACTTGAGGTCTCAGTAGGAGATGTACTTGTAACATTAAGTTAGTCATTAGATTGGTTCGATCCAATCACCGGTTGGCGGGGTCAACCTCGAAATGCAACAGTGGGCAAGTAGCAGTATCTACTGAATACCAAGATAGAATTCTTTCGCCTATAAGTGAGCAGGTAAATGTCTTATGCGGTTAATATCAAATGTGATCATAAGTAAGCCATTCTTCGCGACCATAAAGAACAAGAAGTTCACATGGACGAAGGAGAGTCAGGTAGCGTTCGCCAAAATAACGGAATATCTATCTAACCCCCAGATCCTGGCAAAGCCGATCCCTGGTGAGAAACTATTTCTTTACCTGGTAGCCTCGCAGGTCGCACTAAGTGCCGTCTTGTTGCGAGCGGAGGGACAAGTCCACTTGTCGATCTACTATGTTAGTCAAGTGCTCCATGACGCTGAAACACGTTATACACCATTGGAGAAGATCGCCTATGCCCTTGTCATAAGCGTTCGTAAGCTAAGGGCTTACTTCTTCGAACATCGAGTGGAAGTCCTAACAACTCTACCTCTAAGGCAAGTTCTACACCGACCGGACACCAACGGGCGACTCCTCAAGTGGTCGTTGGAGATCGCCCAATACGGTATCACATACGCTCCTCGCACGGAGATCAAAGGCCAAGCTCTGGCGGACTTCGTGGTGGAATTAACATTCCCTCACAGCCCGACCCAGATCGGCCGACCTGCCTGGAAGTTATACGTAGATGGATCGGCGACCAATTCGCGAGCAGGGGCAGGGATTGTCCTCATCAGTCCAGAAGGACAAAGTTTCACTAATGCTGTGCGTTTCAGTTTTCGTGCGACCAACAATGAAGCCGAATACGAAGCCTTGGTATGCGGGCTCGATCTAGCCCTCGCCCTAGATGTTCGTGGCCTCCATATCTACATGGACTCCCTCTTGGTCGTGAACCAAGTCAAGGGAGAGTATGAGGCGCGCGGCGAACAGATGGTCAAATACCAAGAGCTGGTCGCCGAAATGTGCACAAAATTTGAAGAAGTGCTAATCGAACAAGTCCCGAGAGAGCACAACTCCCAGGCCGATGCCCTTTCCAAACTAGCATCATCGGATGGGGCAGCCGACTTCTCCAATATCCAAATCACAAAGTCAGCAAGGCCGGCGATCGACAGAAGCCTGGTTACCACGGTTGCCATCGCCGAGGAGAATTGGATGACTCCGTTCATCAAATACTTAAAGGACGGAACGGTCCCTGACGACCGTGTTAAAGCTCGCCAACTCCAGCTCCGTGCGACCAGATATACCCTATTGGACGACCGGCTTTACAAGCGAGCTTTCAGCCTTCCCCTCCTCAAGTGTATTACATCGGAGGAAGGTCGGATCGTTTTAGCCGAGATCCATGACAGAATTTGCGGAAACCATGTCGGCGGACGAGCTCTCATCCATAAAACAACCAGGCAAGGTTTTTTCTGGCCATCACTTCAGAAGGACGCGATCGCCTATGCCAGATTGTGTCACAGGTGTCAAATAATGGGCCCAACCATTAAACTCTCCCACGAACAGCTCACCTCTATGTACAGCCCTTGGCCATTTGCACAATGGGGCATCGACCTTATAGGTCCCTTGCCGACGGCTCCAGGAGGCTGTAAGTTCGCCATCGTAGGGGTCGACTATTTCACCAAATGGGCTGAGGCCGAACCTCTCAACAAGATCGGCCAAGAGCAAGTGATCAAGTTTATCTGGAGAAACATCATATGCCGATTCGGTGTGCCCCAGGCCATCATCTCCGACAACGGAAAGCAGTTCGACGGCTTAGAAGTCATGCAATTCTGTGAGAAGTGGGGAATCAAAAGGTTGTTCTCGGCCCCCTATCACCCTTAGACGAACGGGCAAGTAGAGGCAGTGAACAAGATCCTCAAACACACAATTAGAGCGTGACTCGAAACCAGGCAAGGACGATGGGCGAGCGAGCTCCCAGCCGTTTTGTGGTCCTACCGAACGACGACCCGTAATTCAACCGGCGAAACCCCATTTGCCCTCGCCTTCGGAACGGAAGCGGTGATTCCTTCGTAGATCGCCATCCTCAGCCATCGAACCGAACAAGAGATGACGACTGACAATGATGTGGCCCGACGAATCGACCTAGACATGCTCGAAGAACAACGACTGACCTCAGAAATGAAGAACACAATCCACAAAAGGAGAGCCGAGAAGTTCTTCAATTCAAAGGTCAAAGAAAGAAGGTTTCAAGTGGGTGACCTCGTCCTCAAGAAGATCCAAACCCACACAGGCGTTTTTTGTCCGAACTGGGAAGGACCTTTCAGGATATCTAAATGGCTAACTAAGGGAGCCTACGAACTTGAACATCCTGACGGTACTCCAGACCAATATCCCTGGAACGCCGTGCATCTGAAGAAATACTACCAGTAAAAACTTTGTATTCAGTTTCAACTGCCCAATGTACAAGGAATATAATGAGATTTTTTCCTATCCCATCTATTCTGGCGATCGCCCCACCAGGCGTATCGCATACCGCCGACGATCGTCGTTCATAGCGATATGAGGTAGAATCAATGCAGCCATGGTCCTGGAGGTCGATGGAACCGACAGCTTCGCCCATGCAAGGTTCCTTTGGGCTGAGATCGCCCACCCTTCGTTTAAATACGAGGGCGGCGTAGCCAAAGGACCCTCCAAAACTAATCAGTGGACACGATCGCCTGCCCTCAAAGGTTCATCATCTAACACGGTGAACCCGGACAATGCGACGTGCCACTACACCGTCTCAACGTACACCGTCGAGGGTCGCCATCTTCATGGCGGGCCGAGGTGGAAGCAGAGTTAACAAGCCGCGGACGTGGAGTCGAATAAACCGACGACGCCTTGTGCAAGGACTCCTCAAGACCAAGATTGCCCACCTTTCGTTTGAATACAAGGCGGGCGCAGCCTAATGGAGGACCCTCACAATAAAGTGAGTCGCGGGATATGCAAAGTCCCTCGCACACAAAGACACGGTTGTGGAGGTCGGTCCATTGAACTCCGCGACTGTGCACGATTCCTCAGAGTCGGCAAAACGGAAGATAGCTCACCAAACTAACTATTTTTGTTCCCTTACTTACAATAAGTAAACAAAAACAAGGGGCAAAGAAGGGGAGCTAGTCCTAAATGCGATCGAAAGGAAGGAACCGCACCCGATCGGCTTCGCTCATACACACACAGGACGATCGGAATAGTTTAACAATATTTACAAGTAAGAACTTCGATTCAAAACATGTCAATACATTCAACATTCAAACAACCGGTCGTACGAACAAGACATCGGATGCAATCATACACATACTTGAAAAAATTCGCATGCAAACATCCAAAGGCGATCGTACATAAAAAGACACAAGTGCGAAAAAGGAATATTTCATTCATTATCAAAAAAAAAAGTTCGTACATTACGAAGCCCGAAGGCAATACAAAGAGAAAGCAGAAAAATTACAAGATACAATGAAAACAAAAACATCTCTCAAGGTCCCGCCGGCTGGTCTTCGCCCTCAGGAGGCGGATCGGAATGTGCCCCCCCATCGACCTCAGGATGAATGAGTTTACCAGGATACCAACTCAAGTCGATCCCGAAGTCGATGAGGTCAAGGATCGGCAAACAGAACTCCAGGTGCAGAGGGTGCTCGAGTGCATAGGCTTTGAAGCTCTCCATCAAGGGACCGATCTCGATCCCTGCCTTTTTGGCGGCTCGAACGGCATTGGCATAGGCCACATAATAGGCGAACTCGTCGACGAGCGCAACATTAAGGTAGGGATCAGTCTCGATCGCCTTGAGCTGCCCTCTCAACTCCACGGCTGTCTTCTCAGCCTCCGCCAGCTCGACCACCTTGGCGGCATTTTCTCCTTTGGCCTTCTCCAGCTCTCTCCTCGCCGCCTCCATCTCGCCGCTGAGCCGATCCACCGTCGCCTTCAGCCCGGCCGCCTCCTCCTGCGAAGCCGCATGTTTCCGGCGAGCCTCTTTCTCCTGATCACGGAACTGGTCGGCCGCTTCCTTGGAGCGGCTCAGCTCTTGCTTCAGTCGGTCGACGTCCTGTTTAGCTCGTTTGGCCGTCTCTATGTACTCCTTCTCTATAGAATGGATCCGGTTGGCGTATTCTATGTTTGTGTTCTGGGCGGCCTCGAGGTCGCTATGGAGGCGAGCAGTAGAGGGTCACCCTCAAAATCCTTGGCAGCTTGGACGGCAATCGTCGCCGTATGGAGAGCCAGGGCAATGGTCGCCTGCATGGTATCTCCAGATCGCCGACGAGCGATCGCATCGAGATCGATCGTCCAAGCCTTGGGCAGTGAGGTGATGGCCGTCTGGACGTAAGTAGGGATTTCGAGGGACTTTTGCGGAGTCTTACTCGACAAGAAATCCAGCACCATAGGAGCGACTTCCGGGTCAGCAAGACGGACCCTGCAACGCAAACAAAAGAGATAAAGGAGTTAGTCTATATCTCACCCAAAATGCTTAACACAGAAAGTTCGATTCAATATTACCTGTTGACCAGCTCGGGATCGCGGCCAAAATAAGGCTTGCCCCGAGAAGTTTCCGCCTCAGCGATCGCCACCTTCTTCGAGGAACCGCCCGATGACCTGGAGCCGGAAGCCAAGAGCCTAGAGCCTGATCTCTCCACCATCGGAATGGCGGAGATAGGAGCCGCAGCAACCGGAGGCTCCAGAATAGACACGTCCGCCTCGGTGGCCGGCACGGACTCCTCCGACCTCTGCCTCTTGCGGCGCTGGAGTTGTGTCCCTTCTTGAGTTTCCGGCTCGGCGACCGGCACCACAGCGGGCCTCACCACCGGAACATGGCGAGGCGTCGTCGCAGGAACACGACCAATCTTCTTACCCAAGTGAAGGCGACCGATGAGTCCTGGGTTAGACATGGCGATTTCTGGTCGTGGCTCGGTAAAAAGGGGAAAGTGAATCTCTGTCAAAGAAGAAATACAAACAAGTTAGACAACTACTTAAACACTGCGACCTCCTGGAGATGATCGTCAAGCAAGGAAGCACCACTTAAGTTCATGCCTGGAGCTCTCAAGTGATGAGGGAAGCGAAACAGTCGAGCAACCAACCAATGAGGTTCGTTACCGAGCGAGCAAACGTCAATGAAGGAATCCGGCAAGGCACGAATCCACTCCCAAACGATCAAGAAATCGAAGGGGAGATCGCCGATCGCTGGAACAAGAGGTCCTGCAAAAAGAAAACGAAATTCGATCAGTCCAAGACAAGCTCAATCAAAGGGAGAGTTAAAATCCTTACTCGGATTCCTCTCCCAAAAATTGGTAGGAATCTCCAACTCCTCCTCCGGCCTGTCACTCGATGCCGATTGCCACACTCCGCCGACCCAACACCATTTTGCCAGGTCGCCACGGGTCTTGTTCGGCACGCCGAGGACCACTCTTCCCATTCGGCCTTGGATATGATTACCGTCGATCGACCCTTTCTGCGCAGCCAGTTTAAATAGATAGTTCATCTCCATCGCAGAAAGAAGGCGGAACAACCGGTGACCGCCAAACAGCGTCAAAGTGCAGATGACCTGTAGCCAAGCATTCGGCGTCAGTTGGAGCGGCGCCAAATTCCAGGCGATCAACAAGTAGGAGACGGCGAATGGGCGGGGGAATTGCAGACCGGCCTCCATAATCATCTCACTAACGGTGACCAGTCCCTCGGGCGGTTGATCGGCACGTTCATTTTCCGATGGCACGTGCAGGAAGACGTCAGAGGGAATATGATATTTTGCCCTCCAGCGGTTCAAGTCTTTCTGGGTCGCCGAACTCCGGATCTTACCAAGGGTCCACTGAGACGGGTCGGCGGCCCGAAACACCATCCGTTTCACATGTTCGTAAGGATGAACGGCGGAGTAAGCCTCAAAGTCAAATTCCGGACAGGGTCCGGCGATCTCCTCCATAATCTTGGCAAAAGCCAGGTAGGCGGGGCCAAATACACTCTCCCGTTCCTAAGTTATCCGCACCAGTTCATCCTCATCCGCCGGCGAACCCCCCTGCTCCGCCGTCGCCGCCGTTCTCGCCACTTCGGCCTCGTTGAAAAGCTCTTCGAGTTCTGCGGGTGCAATCCCCGCACGGATGGCCTCAACGACCGTTTCCATGTCAACTCCAATGGAAATCTCATCCCGGTCAGGCGAAGCCGCGGCGGTGGAAGAACTTCCGGTCTCGAAGGTTTTGGATCCTCCCGACATATTATAGAAAGTAAAGGAGAGAGAAGATTGATTTTTCTTACCTAGAGAAAGGAAGACGATCGGCACAAGAAGCTCCGGAAAATTCTGCAAAGTTTTGGCTGAAATGCAAGGATGCGTGAAGAGTGAAAATGAAGAAACCCTAGCCCCTTTTATAGGCGGGAGCAGGGGTCTCTGTGCAAATAGGCAAAATTCCGAGGGCTGGATCACAACCGTCGGAGAGGGGACAGATTAAATACTGCCCTCGAATCCCGCGTACGCATCTTTTCGAGGGCACGCCAGGCGACATGTCTGACAAACCATCGGACTCCCCCAACAGTGGCGCGACGCGTGTCCTTGCAACGTTTTGAGAGCCCGCCTTCATTTCCCGCTGCTCCCAGTGCAAAAGGAGATCGTCCAGATCTGAATTTAGATCGACTGATTGTCTAAACATCGGCGATCGCCAACAGTGCCACCTCACCCCGAGTTTTTCAACATCGAAGCGAGCTGGGGGGCAATTGTTGTGCGGCGATTAATACGCCTCGGTGGCGATCGGCATCACGATCAGAGAAGCCAACCATAGAAGACATACTCTGGACAAACGCCCAGAGATCGGCACATGCGGCGATCGCCTTTTGGTACCCAGCGATCGTCTTTTGGTGACTGGAGATCGTCTTTGATGTCCACACCAGAGGCGATCGTTTCGTGCCACGTATGGATCCAACATCCGTCAAAGTCGTCGAAGACCGAATCTTGGACGGTGGCCCACGTCCAGATCCACAAAGGGCGCCGACAAATAGGACCTTTGACCCTAGCCTGTCACCTACCTCACCTACCGATAGGGCCGCCGAAAGGTACAAAGTGGGTCCTCCCCGGACAGCGACCCAGGACGCGTGCTGGCTTCCCATTGGCTCGCACAGCTGGCCACCACCAGCAGCCCCAGACTTTAAGGAAACAGCCCACATGACGGGACGAACGGCCATCTTATTATAATATAGAAAACGGCGGTCGCCCGCGATCGCTGGAGAGGTCCCAGCAACCTTGTCTCCTATAAATAAGGGACAAACAACAGTGGCCAAAGGGACGCGATTATTACCATGAATACAGTGCAAAATACACACAGAGATAGAATCAAAGACTCATCTGGAAATCACTTACATATTCATAGTGATATTCATATACATTTATCATACATCCCAAGCAAGAATTCACAGATCTACACGTCTGGTTCTTCCGGCAATCTACACGCTCTACAGCTTAGATAACTAGAAGTCTTTACACTCATTGTAATAGATTCTAACATTAATATTTGTACTCGACAATATATTTATTAATAATATCTCGCGAGAGCATTCAAGCGCAGGATTAACAACCCCGGCAAATCTTGTGTTATCTATTTTCTCAAGGAGGTGTTCTCGCATTTGTTTGTTACTCGATCATTCCAGCAATATTATCTTCGGATAATATTTTGGGTAACAACACAAGGTAATTAAGCATGAAATACCGGTGGTATTACATATCACCCCCCTTGAAATAGTTTCGTCCCGAAACTAAGAAAATAACTCGGGATGACTCTCCTTCATGCTCGACTCGGTCTCCCAAGTTGCTTCTTCCATGCCGTGGTGCGACAACTGAACCTTTACGAGGGGTATGGTTTTATTTCGCAATGTCTTCATACACCGATCCAAGATGGCGATCGGTACCTCTCTAAAGGTAGCATCGTCAGAAATTTCCACTTCTTCGAAATTGAGTTTGTGACTCAGATCATAGACATACTTCCTTAGCTGGGAGACGTGAAAGACATACTTCCCAGGCTTCCCCACCCGGTCCAATATCTCGAACGGGCCCATAAACCTCGGGCTTAACTTGCCCTTTTGGCCGAAACGCCGGATACCTTGCATGGGTGATACTTTGACCCAAACATGATCCCTGAGTGTAATTTCCAACGGTCACTGCCGGTTTTCGGCATAAGACTTCTGCCGGCTCTGTACTGCTAGCTGGGGCTTTCGAACAATAGAGACCTTCTTAATGGACTCCTGGATCAGGTCTAACTCAGTAACCACGGTGTCAGAAGCATCATCCCAGCATAACGGCGACTTGCAACTTCGCCCATACAGGGCCTCAAATGGTGCCATGCCTATGCTTGCATGCCGGCTGTTGTTGTACGAAAACTCCACCAATCCTAGATGCCTAGCCCAATCCTTACCCCAATCGAGCACACATGCCCTCGTCATATCTTCCAATGTTTGAATCGTATGTTCGATCTGTCCATCCGTCTGAGGGTGATAAGCTGTGCTAAAATGTATCTGGGTACCCATAGCTTTATGGACGGCTTTCCAAAAACGGGACACGTATCTGGTGTCCCTATCCGAAATGATGGATGAGGGAATGCCGTGCAGCCTCATGATCTCCCTGATGAAAATAGCGGCCAATTGCTCTGTCCCGGTTGTTTCTTGAATAGGAATGAAATGTGCCGATTTCATTAAGCGATCAATGATAACCCAAATTGTATCCTTTCCTCCCACCGCCATTGGTAGCTTAGTGACAAAATCCATCGATATGCTCTCCCATTTCCACTCCGGGATGGGTAGGGGTTGCATGATTCCGGCTGGTCTGCGGTGTTCAATCTTCACTTATTGGCACGTCATACATCGGGCGACGAACTTAGCAACTTCCCGTTTCATATTTTTCCACCAAAAACTATGTTGCAGATCTTTGTACATTTTGCTCGCTTCGGGATGAATAGAATAGGGAGTGGAGTGTGCCTCCCTTAGTATAGCTTGCTTCAGCTCGTCATTTGGCAGAATACAGATCCTATTCTTGAACCTCACCAAGTCACCCTGGATCTTATAGTCGGAAACATCTCCTCCCTCGATTCTTGCACCAATCGCATGTAATTTGGGATCCTCCATCTGTGCTAGACGTATCTCGTCTAGTAAGGACGAATGTATATTGATTGAGCACAGTTGTACTTGCCTACGTTGTATCCATACTTCGGTACTGCTTCTCCTGATGTCTTGCTGGAGTTCGGCCCGAACTGTTATGCTGGATAACATCACTTCTTGTGTAGTTTTCCTACTAAGAGCATCAGCCACCACATTGGCCTTCCCAGGGGGGTATGAGATCTCCACATCGTAGTCCTTTATTAACTCCAACCAACGCCTGTGCCTCATGTTTAGTTCTCTCCGGGTAAAGATATATTTCAAACTCTTATGATCCGTGAAAATCTTGCAAGTAACTTCGTAAAGATAGTGCCTCCAAATCTTGAGGGCATGCACCACTGTGGCTAGATCCAAGTCATGTTTCGGGTAATTCACTTCGTACGGCCTCCGTTGTCGGGATGCATACGCAATCACTCTGTCATTCTGCATGAAGACACATCCCAGCCCATGTTTAGATGCATCCGTTTATATAATGAATCCTTCTGTTCCTTGCGGTAGCACTAACACTGGAGCAGTAGTCAGCCTCTTCTTGAGCTCATCAAAGCTCTTCTGACAGTCCATAGTCCATACAAACTTAGTTCTTATTCTCAGTAGGTTCTTTAATGGTCGAGCGATACAGGAAAAAGCCTCGACGAATCTTCGATAGTAACCTGCCAATGCTAGGAAACTCCTTACCTCCTTTATGTTCTTTGGCGGTTCCCAACTCATTATCATCTCAATATTTTGTGGATCGACCTTGACGCCTTATGCCGAGACAACATGTCCGAGGAAAATTACTTCCGGCATCCAGAATTTTCCCTTAGAAAGTTTTGCATAAAGTTGGTGTTACCTCAACACGCTCAGTACTTGCCTCAAATGTTCCTCGTGTTCCTGTCGGCTTCGAGAATAAATTAAGATGTCGTTAATAAAAACCATGACACACTTATCGAGGAAATTTATTAAAACTCTGTTCATCAATTCCATGAAAACGGCTAGGGCATTAGTCAATCCCAATGATACCACGATATACTCGTAATGTCCATACCTCGATCGAAATGCAGCCTTGGGTATATCCTCCTCCCGAATCCTCAACTGGTGATATCCGTACCGTAGATCGATTTTTTAAAACACAACCGCCCCTGTAATTGATCTAAGAGGTCATTGATTCTAGGAAGTGGGTAACGATTCTTGATAGTAACCTTGTTTAGTTCCCTATAGTCAATGCACAAGCATAGAGAGTTGTCTTTCTTCTTAACAAAAAGTACCGGTGTGCCCCACGGTGAGGTGCTCGGGCGGATCAATCCCTTCTCCAGCAGATCTTCGAGCTGTATCTTTAATTCTTTCATCTCGGCCGGTGCCATCTGTAGGTCACAAGTCGTCCAGGAATAAGTCTAGAGGGGGGTGAATAGACTTATTGAAACTCTTAAACTCTTTTTCAGAAAGAGTAAGTTTCTTCAGCTGATAGATATGAAAATGACTTAGAGTCGTTTGTTCTCAATACGTGCAGAAGTCAGCTGATGACGAATACAAAATAACTAATGAAACACTTAATAATGAATGCAGCAGTTAAAGTATGATGCTATAGTACGCAGGCAATTATAGTGGTCTCAGAGGTGGGGTAATCCTCTACTAATCCACTTTTCTCCAAACCAGTTGGAGATGAATTCACTATAATTTTCAACCAGTGATAAATATTACAGTGATTCAACCAAATTACAACAGCTTCCAACCAGTGGAAATCCTTGCCGTTGTAACACCTTTGACTGCCTTGCACCTCTTGATCCGCGATCCTTGGATGCCTTTACAGTCAGAACTAACAAATTTATTGCTATAATAAATTTTGCAACTGCCATTGCCAATGAAAAAGTGAAAACCTTTTCGGTTCATGGCTGGAATGGATACAATGTTTTTGTGCCCATTGGGAAAAACCAATACATCTAATGTTAATACAAAACCGGATTCCAGATCAAAAAAAAAGTGATCTTATATCGGTAGCCTCGACACTGTATCCACTTCCGACTATTATCATCACTCCCCCAGCTCCAAGCCGCCTACTTCGTTCGAGAACCTGA
The DNA here is from genome assembly GCA_033398695.1 of Orobanche coerulescens. Lineage (NCBI taxonomy): Eukaryota > Viridiplantae > Streptophyta > Magnoliopsida > Lamiales > Orobanchaceae > Orobanche > Orobanche coerulescens. Next base: position 85,271,753 of record CM065814.1, on the reverse strand, counting down.
TTCACAGTGCAAATGTGAAAACTAGCACCTGAATCCAGAATCCATGAAGCATAATAAACAATAGCAGAACAATTTGTTTCCAAGACTAAAAGTTCTGTACCTGTAGCACCATCAAGCTGAGGACAGTCCTTTCTCCAGTGGCCTAGCACACCGCATTTAAGGCACCTGTCTGTTGGCTTAGCCTGCATCGAACTATAAGAGAATAGAATGTGGTGTTACAAATGGGTGCGATCATACCAACATTAATGCACCGAATCCCATCAGAACTCCAAACCGAAGTTAAGCGTGCTTGGGAGAGAGTAGTACTATGATGGGTTACCCCTTGCGAAGTCCTCGTGTTGCACAACTTTTTGCGTCTACGAGGTCTCTGCATTTCGTTTTTCTACTTTTTTAATTCCATCTCGAGCCCTTAACATTTTTTTTTTTGAAATTCGATCTCTCCATACTATGTCCTCGCGGTTATTCACATCCACGACCCATATTCCTGACTGAAAAACACGTCTATCATGAGAAAACCACTCAGAAGTCTCATTGTATTGAACTATAAGAGAATAGAATGTGGTGTTGCAAATGATTACGATCATACCAGCATTAATGCACCAGATTCCATTAGAACTCTGAAGTTGAGCGTGCTTGGGCGAGAGTAGTACTAGGATGGGTGACTCCATGGGAAGTCCTCCGGTTGCACCCTTTTTTGCGTCTACGAAGTCTCTACTTTTCATTTTTCTACTTTTTTGCTTCCGCCTCAAGCCCTTAACAATTTTTCTCGAATTGCGATCTCTCCATACTAAGTCCTCGAGGTTATTCACATATGGGGCCCACATTCCCGACTCAAAAATGCGTCTATCATGACAAAGACCACCCAAAAGTCTCACCGTATCGAACAATAATAGAACATAATGCGTTACAAATGGGTGTGATCATATCATCACTAATGCACCGGATTCTATCAGAATTCCAAAGTTAAGCGTGCTTGGGCGAGAGTAGTACTAGGATGGGTAAGACTTTCGGATGGTCTTTGTCATGATAGACGCATTTTTGAGTCGGGAAGGTGGGCCTTGGATGTGAATAATCTCGAGGACTTAGTATGGAGAGATCAGAATTCGAGAAAAACTGTTAAGGGCTCAGGATGGAAGTAAAAAGTAGAAAAACGAAAAGTAGAGACCTCATAGACGCAAAAAGGGGTTCAACATGAGGACTTCCTCGGTGGCCACCCATCCTAGTACTACTCTCGCCAAACACGCTTAATTTTGGAATTCTGATGGGATCCGGTGCATTGGTGCTGGTATGATCACACCCATTTGTAACGCATTCTATTATCTTATAGTTCGATACAGTGAGACTTCTGGGTGGTCTTTGTCGTTATAGATGTATTTTTTAGTCGGGAACGTGAGTCCCATATGTGAATAACTTCGGGGACTTAGTATGGTGAGATCGGAATTCGAGAAAAATTATTAAGGGCTCGAGATGGAAGTAAAAAAATTAGAAAAATGAAAAGTACAGACCTCGTAGACGCAAAAAGGGGTGCAACACGAGGACTTCCCATGGGGTCACCGATCCTAGTACTACTTTCGCCCAAGCACGCTCAACTTTGGAGTTCTGATGGGATCCGATGCATTAGTGCTGGTTTGATCGCACCCATTTGTAACACGCATTTTATTCTATTATAGTTCAGTGTAATGAGACTTATGAGTGGCTTTGTTATTATAAATGCATTCTTGAGCCGGGAAAGCGGGCCTTAGATGTGAATAGCCGTGAGGACATAGTATAGAGAGATCGGAATTCGAGAAAATTTGTTAAGGGCTCGAGACTAAAGTAGAAAGTAAAAAAAGAAATGTAGAGACCTCGTAGACGCAAAAAGTGTGCAACACGAGGACTTACGAGGGGGTCACCCATCCTAGTACTACTCTCGCCAGGGCACGCTTAGCTTCAAAGTTCTGATGGGATTCGGTGCATTAGTGCTGGTACGATCGCACCCATTTATAATACCACATTCTATTCTCTTATAGTTTAATGCGGTGAGACTTCTGGGTAGTCTTTATCGTGATAGACACATTTTTTAGTCGGGAACATTGGCCCCAGATGTGAATAACAACGAGGACTTGGTATGGAGAAATCGGAATTCGAGAAAAATTGTAAAGGGCTCGAGATGGAAGTAAAAAAGTAAAAAAACAAAGAGTAGAGACCTCGTAGACGAAAGAAGGGGTGCAACACGAGGACTTCGTAGGGGGTCACCCATCCTAGTACTATTCTAACCCAACCACGCTTATCTTCGATGTTCTGATGGGATCCGGTGCATTAGTGCTGGTAAGATCGCAAGAAGGGGTGCTACACGAGGACTTCCCAGGGGTCACCCATCCTAGTACTACTCTCGCACAAGCACGCTTAACTTCGAAATTCTGATGGGATCCGGTGCATTAGTGCTGGTATGATCGCACCCATTTATAACACCGCATTCTATTCTCTTACAGTTCAATGCAATGAGACTTCTGAGTGGTTTTGTGATGATAGACACGTTTTTTAGTCTGGAACGTGGGCCTTAGATGTGAATAGCCACGAGGACATAGTATGGAGAGATCGGAACTCGGGAAAAGTTATTAAGGACTCGAGACGGAAGTAAAAAGTCGAAAAATAAAATTTAGAGACCACGTAGATGCAAAAAGAGTGCAACACGAGGACCTTCCATGGGGTCACCCATCCTAATATTCCTCTCGCCCAAGCACGCTCAACTTCGGAGTTCTAATGGGATACGGTGCATTAGTGCTGGTATGATCGCACCCATTTGTAATACCTCATTACATTCCCTTATAGTGCGATGCGGTGAGACTTTCGGGTGGTCTTTGTTGTGATAGACACATTTTTGAGTCGGGAACGTGGGCCCTGGATGTGAATAATCTCAAGGACTTGGTGCGGAGAGATTGGAATTTTAGAAAAATTGTTAAGGGCTCGAGACGGAAGTAAAAAGTAGAAAATCGAAAAGTAGAGATCTCATAGACGCAAAAAGGGGTTCAACATGAGGACTTCCCTGTGTTGTTTTCATGATAACGTATTTTTGAGTCGGGAACGTGGGCCTTAGCTGTGAAGATCCGCGAGGACATAGTTCGAAGAGATCGGAATTCGAGAAAAAATGTAAAGGGCTCGAGACTGAAGTAAAAAGTAGAAAAATGAATTGTAGTCACCTCATACACGCAAAAAGAGTGCAACACAAGGACTTTCCAGGGGGTCACCCATCCTAGTACTACTCAACTCGGAGTTTTGATGGGATGCGGTGCATTAGTGCTGGTATGATCACACACATTTATAACACATTCTATTCTCTTATAGTTCGATACGATGAGACTTCTGGGTGGTCTTTGTTATGGTAGATGCGTTTTTGAGTTGGGAATATTGGCCCTAGATGTGAATAACCTAGAGGACTTAGTATGGGGAGATCGGAATTCGAGAAAAAATGTTAAGGGCTCGAGACGGAAGTAAAAAAGTAGAAAAACAAAAAGTAGAGACCTCATAGACGCAAAAATGGGTGTAACACGAGGACTTCCCAGGGGGCCACCCATCCTAGTACTATTCTCTCCCCAGCATGCTTAACTTCGGAGTTCTGATGGGATCCGTTGCATTAGTGCTAGTATGATTACACCCATTTGTAACACCGCATTTTATTCTCTGATAGTTCAATGATATGAGACTTCTGAGTGGTTTTTTCATGATAACCCATTTTTTAGTCGGGAACGTGGGCCTTAGCTGTGAATAACCGCGAGGACATAGTACGAAGAGATCGGAATTCGAGAAAAAATGTAAAGGGCTCGAGACTGAAGTAAAAAGTAGAAAAATGAATTCTAGTGACCTCATAGACGCAAAAAGAGTGCAACACAAGGACTTTCCAGGGGGTCACCCATCCTACTACTACTCAACTCAGAGTTTTGATTGGATTCGGTGCATTAGTATTGGTATTATCGCACCCATTTGTAACACTGCATTCTATTCTCTTATAGTTCAATGCGGCGAGACTTCTGGGTGGTATTAGTCGTGATAGATGCATTTTTGACTCGGGAATGTGGGCCCCGGATGAGAATAACCTCGAGGACTTAGTATGGAGCGACGGAATTCGAGAAAATTTGTCAAGGGCTGGAGATGGAAGTAAAAAAGTAGAAAAACAAAAGGTAGAGACCTCGTAAATGCAAAAAGGGTGCAACACGAGGACTTCCCAGGGGGTCACCCATCCTAGTACTACTCTCACCCAAGCACGGTTGACTTCGAAGATTTGATGGGACCCGGTGCATTAGTGCTGGTATAATCACACCTATTTGTAACACCGGATTCTACTCTCGTATAGTTCGATGTGGTGAGACTTCCAAGTGGTCTTTGTCGTGAATGACGCATTTTTGAGATGGGAATGTGGGCCCCGGATGTGAATAACCTCGAGAACTTAGTATGGATAGATTGGAATTAGAGAAAAATTGTTAAGGGCTCGAGACTGAAGTAAAAAAGTAGAAAAATGAAAAGTAGTCACCTCGTCGATGCAAAAGGGGGTGCAACACGAGGACTTCCCAGGGGGTCACCCATCCTAGTGCTACTCTCGTCCAGGCACATTTCACTTCAGAGTTCTGATGGGATTCGGTGCATTAATGCTGGATTGATCGAACCAATTTGTAACACCGCATTCTATTTTCTTATAGTTCAATGCAGTGAGACTTCCGGGTGGTCTTTATTGTGATAGATACATTTTTTAGTCAGGTACATGGGCCGGTTGTGAATAACCGTGAGGACTTAGTATGAAGAAATCGGAATTCGAGAAAAATTGTAAAGGGCTCGAGACGGAAGTAAAAAGTCGAAAAATAAAATTTAGAGACCTAGGGTCTCCCATCCTAGTACAACTCTTGCCCAAGCATGCTTAACTTCTGAGTTCTAATTGGATTCGGTGCATTATGCTGGTATGATCGCACCCATTTGTAACACCACATTCTATTCTTTTATAGTTCAATGCGGTGGGACTCCTGGGTGGTATTTGTCATGATAGACGCATTTTTGAGTCGGGAACATGGGCCCCGGATGAGAATAACCGCGAGGGAGATGGAATTCGAGAAAAATTATCCAGGTCTGGAGACGGAAGTAAAAAAGCAGAAAAAAAAAAGTAGAGACCTCGTAGATGAAAACGGGGTGCAACACGAGGACTTCCCAAGGGTCACCCATCCTAGTACTATTCTCCCCCAAGCACGCTTAATATCAGAGTTTTGATGGGATCCGGTGCATCAATGCTGGTATGATTGCACCCATTTGTAACACCGCATTTTATTCTCTTATAGTTCAATGCAATGAGACTTCTGAGTGGTTTTGTCATGATAGACGCATTTTGGAGTCGTGAACGTGGGCCTTAAATGTGAATAGCCGCGAGGACATAGTATGGAGAGATCGGAATTCAAGAAAAATTATTAAGGACTCAAGACGGAAGTAAAAACTCAAAAAATAAAATTTAGAGACCTCGTAGACGCAAAAAGAGTGCAACACGAGGACTTTCCAAGGGGTCACCCATCCTAGTACTACTCTCGCCCAAGCATGCTTAACTTCTGAGTTCTTATTGGATTCGGTGCATTATGCTGCTATGATCACACCCATTTATAACACCGCATTCTATTCTCTTATAGTTCAATGCGGTGGGACTTCTGGGTGGTATTTGTCGTGATAGACGCATTTTGAGTCGGGAACCTGGGCCTCGGATGAGAATAACCTCGAGGACTTTATATGGAGAGACGGAATTTGAGAAAAATTGTCCAGGGCTGGAGACGAAAGTAAAAAAGTAGAAAAAAAAGTAGAGACCTCATAGAAGAAAAAGGGGTGCAACACGAGGACTTCCCAGGGGGTCACCCATCCTAGTACTACTCTCGCCTAAGCACGGTTGACTTCGAAGTTCTGATGGGATCCGGTGCATTAGTGCTGGTATAATCACACCTATTTGTAACACCGCTACTCTCTTATAGTTCGATGTGGTGAGACTTCCGGGTGGTCTTCGTCGTGAATAACGCATTTTTGAGTCGGGAATATGGGCCCTAGATGTGAACAACCTCGAGGACTTAGTATGGTGAGATTGGAATTCGAGAAAAAATGTTAAGGGCTCAAGAAAGAAGTAAAAAAGTAGAAAAACGAAAAGTAGAGACCTCGTAGACGCAAAAATAGGTTTAACACAAGGACTTTCCAGGGGGTCACCCATTCTAGTACTATTCTCGCCTAAGCACGCTTAACTTTGGAGTTCTAATGGGATCTGGTGCATTAGTGCTAGTATGATTGCACCCATTTGTAACACCGCATTTTATTCTGTTATAGTTCAATGCAATGAGACTTCTGAGTGGTTTTGTCATGATAACACGTTTTTGAGTCGGGAAGGTGGGCCTTAGATGTGAATAGCCACGAGGATATAGTATGGAGAGATCGAAATTCGAGAAAAAATGTAAGGGGCTCGAGACTGAAGTAAAAAGTAGAAAAATGAATTGTCGAGACCTCATAGACGCAAAAAGAGTGCAACACGAGGACTTTCCAGGGGGTCACCCATCCTATTACTACTCAACTCGGAGTTTTGATTGGATTCGGTGCATTAGTGCTGGTATTATCGCACCCATTTGTAACACTGCATTCTATTCTCTTATAGTTCAATGCGGCGAGACTTCTAGGTGGTATTTGTCATGATAGACACATTTTTGAATCGGGAATCTGGGCCCCAGATGAGAAACACCTCGATGACTTAGTATGGAGAGTCGGAATTCGAGAAAATTTGTCAAGGGCTGGATATGGAAGTAAAAAAGTAGAAAAACAAAAAGTAGAGACCTCGTAAATACAAAAGGGGTGAAACACGCGGAATTCCCATAGGGTCACTCATCCTAGTACTATTCTCGCCCAAACATGCTTAACTTCAGAGTTCTGATGGGATCCAGTGCATTAGTATTCGTATAATAGCACCTATTTGTAACACTGCATTCTACTCTCTTATAGTCCGATGTGGTGAGACTTCCGGGTGGTCTTTGTCATGATTGACGCAATTTTGAGTTGGGAATGTGGGCCCCGGATGTGAATAATTTCGAGAACTTAGTATGGATTGACTGGAATTAGAGAAAAATTGTTAAGGGCTCGAGACTGAAGTAAAAACGTAAAAAAATGAAAAGTAGACACCTTGTCGATGCAAAAGGGGGTGCAACACGAGGACTTCCCAGGGGGTCACCCATCCTAGTGCTACTCTCGCCCAGGCACATTTCACTTCAGAGTTCTGATGGGATTCGGTGCATTAGTGCTGGTATGATCGACGAATTTGTAACACAACATTCTATTCTCTTATAGTTAAATGCGGTGAGACTTCCAGGTGGTCTTTATTGAGATAGATGTATTTTTTAGTCGGGAACATGGGCCGGATGTGAATAACCGTGAGGACTTAGTATGGAGAGATCAGAATTCGAGAAAAATTATAAAGGGCTCAAGACGGAAGTAAAAAAGTAGAAAAACAAAAAGTAGAAACCTTGTAGACGCAAAAATTGGTGCAACATGAGGACTTCCCAGGGGGTCACCCATCATAATATTACTCTCGCCCAAGCACGCTCAACTTCGGAGTTCTGATGCGATACGGTGCGTAAGTAATGGTATGATCGCACCCATTTGTAACACAACATTCTATTCTCTTATAGTGCCATGCGGTGAGACTTCCGGGTGGTCTCTGTCGTGATAGACGCATTTCTAAGCCTGGAACCTGGCCCAGGATATGAATAATCTCTCGGACTTAGTACGGAGAGATCTGAATTCGAGAAAAATTGTTAAGGGATCGAGATGGAAGTAAAAAGTAGAAAACGAAAAGAAGAGACCTCATAGATGCAAAAAGGGGTTCAGCATGAGGACTTCCCATGGAGTCATCCATCCTAGTGCTACTCTCGCCCAAGAACGCTTAACTTTGGAATTCTGATGGGCTGGTATGATCACACACATTTGTAACACATTCTATTCTCTTATAGTTCGATACGGTGAGACTTTTGGGTTGTCATTGTCATGATAGACTTGTTTTTGAGTTGGGAATATGGGCCCCAGATGTGAATAACCTCGAGGACTTAGTATGGAGAGATCAGAATTCGAGAAAAATTGTTAAGGGCTCGAGACGAAAGTACAAAAGTAGAAAAACGAAAAGTAGAGACATCATAGACGCAAAAAGGGGTGCAACACGAGAACTTTCCGGGGGGTCACCCATCCGAGTACTATTCTCGCCCAACCACGCTTAACATCGGAGTTTTGATGGGATCCGGTGCATTAATGCTGGTATGATTGCACCCGTTTGTAACACCACATTTTAATATCTTATAGTTCAATGCAATGAGACTTCTGAGTGGTTTTGTCATGATAGACGCGTTTTGATTCGGGAACGTGGGCCTTAGATGTGAATATCCGCGAGGATATAGTATGGAGATATCGGAATTCGAGAAAAATTATTAAGGACACGAGACGGAAGCAAAAAGTCAAAATATAAAATTTAGAGACCTCGTAGACGCAGAAAGAGTGAACCACGAGGACTTTCCAAGGGTTCACCCATCCTAGTACTACTCTCGCCCAAGCACGCTTAACTTTTGAGTTCTGATTGGATTCGGTGCATTGTGCTGGTATGATCGCACTCGTTTGTAACACCGCATTCTATTCTCTTATAGTTCAATGCGGTGGGACTTTTGGGTGGTATTTGTCGTGGTAGATGCATTTTTGAGTCGGGAACGTGGGCCCCATATGAGAATAACCTTGAGGACTTTGTATGGAGAGACGGAATTCGAGAAAAATTGTCAAGGGCTGGAGATGGAAGTAAAACAGTAGAAAAACAAAAAGTAGAGACCTCGTAGACGGAAAAGCGGTGCAACACGAGGACTTCCCATAGGGTCACCCATCCTAGTACTACTCTCACCCAAGAACGGTTGACTTCGAAGTTCTAATGGGATCCGGTGCATTAGTGTTGGTATAATCACCCCTATTTGTAAAACCGTATTCTACTCTCTTATAGTTCATTGTGGTGAGACTTCCGGGTGGTCTTTGTCGTGAATGATGCATTTTTGAGTCGGGAATGTGGGCCCTAGAAGTGAATAACCTCGAGGACTTAGTATCGGGAGATAGTAATTCAAGAAAAATTGTTAAGGGCTCGAGACGGAAGTAAAAAAGTAGAAAAATGAAAAGTAGAGACCTCGTAGATGCAAAAAGGGGTGTAACACGAGAACTTCCCAGGGGGTCACCTATCCTAGTACTACTCTCGCCCAAGCACACTTAACTTTGGAGTTCTGATGAGATCCGGTGCATTAGTGCTAATATGATTGCACCCATTTGTAACACCACATTTTATTCTCTTATAGTTTAATGCAATGAGACTTCTGAGTGGTTTTGTCATGATAACGCGTTTTTGAGTCGGGAACGTGGGCCATAGATGTGAGTATCCGCGAGGACATAGTATGGAGAGATCGGAATTCGAGAAAAAATGTAAGGAGATCGAGACTGAAGTAAAAAGTAGAAAAATGAATGGTAGAGACCTCATAGACACAAAAAGAGTGCAACACGAGGACTTTCCAGGGGGTCACCCATCCTAGTACTACTCAACTCGGAGTTTTGATTAGATTCGATGCATTAGTGCTGGTATTATCACACCCATTTATAACACTGCATTCTAGTCTCTTATAGTTCAATGAGGCGAGACTTCTGGGTGATATTTGTCGTGATAGACGCATTTTTGAGTCGGGAATGTGGGCCCCGGATGAGAATAACCTCGAGGACTTAGTATAGAGAGATGGTATTCGAGAAAATTTGTCAAGGGATGGAGATGGAAGTAAAAAAGTAGAAAAACAAAAAGTAGAGACCTCGTAAATGAAAAAGGGGTGCAACACGAGGACTTCCCATAGGGTCACCCATCCTAGTATTATTCTCGTCCAAACATGCTTAACATCAGAGTTCTGATGGGATCCAGTACATTAGTGTTGGTATAATCACACCTATTTGTAACACTGCATTCTACTCTCTTATAGTTCGTTGTGGTGAGACTTCCGGGTGGTCTTTGTCATGAATGGCGTATTTATGAGTTGGGAAAGTGGGCCCCAGTTGTGAATAACCTCTAGAACTTAGTATGGGTAGATTGGAATTAGAGAAAAATTGTTAAGGGCTCGAGAATGAAGTAAAAAAGTAGAAAAATGAAAAGTAGACACCTCGTCGAAGCAAAAGGGGGTGCAACACGAGGACTTCCCAGGGGGTCACCCATCCTAGTGCTACTCTCGCCTAGGCACATTTCACTTCAGAGCTCTGATGGGATTCAGTGCATTAGTGCTGGTATGATCGAACCAATTTGTAACACCACATTCTATTCTCTTATAGTTCAATGCGGTGAGACTTCCGGGTGGTCTTTATTGTGATGTATGCATTTTTAGTCGGGAACATGGGACGCGTGGAAATAACCATGAGGACTTAGTATGGAGAGATTGGAATTCGAGAAAAATTGTAAAGGGCTCGAGACGGAATAGAAAAACAAAAAGTAGAAACCTCGTAGACGCAAAAATTGGTGCAACACGAGGACTTCCCAGGGGGTCACCCATCCTAATATTACTTTCGCCCAAGCACGCTCAACTTCAGAGTTCTGATGGGATCCGGTGCGTTAGTGCTGGTATGATCGCACCCATTTGTAACACAGCATTCTATTCTCTTATAGTGCGATGCGGTGAGACTTCCGGGTGGTCTTTGTTGTGATAGATGCGTTTCTGAGTCGGGAACGTAGCCCTATATGTGAATAATCTCGAGGACTTAGTTTGGAGAGATCTGAATTCGAGAAAAAATGTTAAGGAATCGAGATGGAAGTAAAATGTAGAAAAACGAAAAGAAGAGACCTCATAGATGCAAAAAGGGGTTCAGCATGAGGACTTACCATGGAGTTATCTATCCTAGTGCTACTCTCGCCCAAGAACGCTTAACTTTGGAATTCTGATGGGATCCGATGCATTAGTGCTGGTATGATCACACACATTTGTAACGCATTCTATTCTCTTATAGTTCGATACGGTGAGACTTCTGTGTGGTCTTTGTCATGATAGACTTGTTTTTGAGTTGGGAATATGGGCCCCGGATGTGAATTACCTCGAGGACTTAGTATGGAGAGATCGGAATTCGAGAAAAATCGTTAAGGGCTCGAGACGAAAGTAAAAAAGTAGAAAAACAAAAAGTAGAGACCTCGTAGATGCAAAAAGGGGTGCAACATGAGGACTTCCCAAGGGGTCACCCATCCTAGTACTATTCTCGCCCAAGCACGCTTAACATCGGAGTTTTGATGGGATTCCACATTAGTGCTGGTATGATTGCACCCATTTGTAACACCCTATTTTATTCTCTTATAGTTCAATGCAATGAGACTTCTGAGTGGTTTTGTCTTGATAGACGCATTTTTGAGTCGGGAACATGGGCCTTAGATGTGAATAGCCGTGAGGACATAGTATGGAGAGATCAGAATTCGCGAAAAATTGTAAGAGGCTCGAGACTGAAGTAAAAATTAGAAAAATGAAATGTAGAGACCTCATAGATGCAAAAAGAGTGCAACACGAGGACTTCCCAGGGGGTCACCCATCCCAGTGCTACTCTCGCCTAGGCACATTTCACTTCAGAGTTCTGATGGGATTCGGTGCATTAGTGCTGATATGATCAAACCAATTTGTAACACCGCATTCTATTCTCTTATAGCTCAATGAGGTGAGACTTCCGAGTTCTCTTAATCGTGATAGATGCATTTTTGAGTCAGGAACATGGGCCGGATGTGAATAACCGCGAGGCCTTAGTATAGAGAGATCGAAATTCGAGAAAAATCGTTAAGGGCTCGAGACGGAAGTAAAAAAGTAGAAAAATGAAAAGTAGAGACCTCGTAGACGCAAAAAGAGGTGCAACACGAGGACTTCCCAAGGGCTCACCCATCCTAGTACTATTCTCGCCCAAGTATGCTTAACATCAGAGTTTTGATGGGATTCGGTGCATTAGTGCTGGTATGATTGCACCCATTTGTAACACTGCATTTTATTCTCTTATAGTTCAATGTAATGAGACTTCTGAGTGGTTTTGTCATGATAGACGTGTTTTTGAGTCGGGAACGTGGGCCTTAGATGTGAATAGCCGTGAGGACATAGTATGGAGATATCAGAATTCGAGAAAAATTGTAAGAGGCTTGAGACTGAAGTAAAAAGTAGAAAAATGAAATGTAGAGACCTCATAGACACAAAAAGAGTGCAACACGAGGACTTCCCAGGGGGTCACCCATCCCAGTGCTACTCTCGCCTAGGCACATTTCACTGCAAAGTTCTGATGGGATTCGGTGCATTAGTGCTGGTATGATCGAACCAATTTGTAACACCGCATTGTATTCCCTTATAGTTCAATGAGGTGAGACTTCCGGGTGCTCTTTATTGTGATAAATGCATTTTTGAGTCGGGAACATGGGACGGCTGTGAATAACCGCGAGGACTTAGTATGGAGAGATCGAAATTCGAGAAAAAGTGTAAAGGGCTCGAGACGGAAGTAAAAAGTAGAAAAACAAAAAGTAGAATCCTCGTAGACGCAAAAAGGGGTTCAACATGAGAACATCGCATGGGGTCACCCCTCCTAGTACTACTCTCGCCCAAGCACGCTTTACTTTGGAATTGTGATGGGATCCGGTGTATTAGTGCTGGTATGATCACATACATTTGAAACGCATTCTATTCTCTTATAGTTCTATATGGTGAGACTTCTGGGTGATTTTCATCATGATAGACGCATTTTTGAATCGGGAATGTGGGCTCCGGATATGAATAACCTCGATGACTTAGTATGGCGAGAACAGAATTCGAGAAAAGTTGTTAAGGGCTCGAGACGGAAGTAAAAAATTAGAAAAATGGAAAGTAGAGACCTCGTACGCAAAAAGGGGTGCAACACAAGGACTTACGAGGGGGTCACCCAGCCTAGTACCATTCTCTCCCAAGCACGCTTAACATCAGAGTTCTGATGGGAACCGGTGCATTAGTGCTGGTATGATTGCACTAATTTGTAACACTGTATTTTATTCTCTTATAGTTCAATGCAATGAGACTTCTGAGTGGTTTTGTCATGATAGATGCGTTTTTGAGTCGAGAACATGGGCCTTAGATTTGAATAGCCGCGAGGACATAGTATGGAGAGATCGGAATTCTAGAAAAATTGTATGAGGCTCGAGACTGAAGTAAAAAGTAGAAAATGAAATGTAGTGACCTCATAGACGCAAAAAGAATGCAACACGAGGACTTTCTAGAGGGTCACCCATCCTAGTACTACTTTCGCGCAAGCACGCTTAACTTCTGAGTTCTGATTGGATTTAGTGCATTAGTGCTGGTATTATCGCACCCATTTGTAACACCATATTCTATTCTCCTATAGTTCAATACGGTGAGACTTCCAGGTGGTATTTGTCATGATAAACACATTTTTAAGTCGGGAACGTGGACCCCGGATGAGAATAACCTCGAGGACGAAGTATGGGGAGATGGAATTCGAGAAACATTGTCAAGGGCTGGAGATGGAAGTAAAACAAATAGAAAAACAAAAAGTAGAGACCTCGTAGATGCAAAATGGGTGCAACACGAGGACTTCCCAATAGGGTCACCCATCCTAGTACTACTATCGCCGAAACATGCTTAACTTTAAAGTTCTGATGGGATCCAGTGCATTAGTGTTGGTATAATCGCACATATTTTTAACAACGCATTCTACTCTCTTATAGTTCGATGTGGTGAGACTTCCGGGTGGTCTTTGTCGTGAATGATGCATTTTTGAGTTGGATATGTGGGGCCCTGGATGTGAATAACCTCAAGAACTTAGTATGGATAGATTGGAATTAGAGAAAAATTGTTAACGGCTCGAGACGGAAGTAAAAAAGTAAAAAAAATGAAAAGTAGAGATCTCGTAGATGCAAAAAGGGATGCAACACGAGGACTTCCAGGGGGTCACCCATCCTAGTGCTACTCTCTCCGAGGCATATTTCACTTCAGAATTCTGATGGGATTCGGTGCATTAGTGCTGATATGATCGAACCAATTTGTAACACTGCATTCTATTCTCTTATAGTTCAATGCGGTGAGACTTCCGGGTGGTCTTTATCGTGATAGACGCATTTTTGAGTCGGGAACATGGGCCGGATGTGAATAACCGCGATGACTTAGTATGTAGAGATCGGAATTCGAGGAAAATGGTAAAGGGCTCGAGACGGTAGTATAAAAGTAGAAAAACAAAAAGTAGAAACCTCGTAGACGCAAAAAGTGGTGCAACACGAGGATTTCCCAGGGGGTCACCCATCCTAATATTACTCTCGCCCAAGCATGCTCATCTTCGGAGTTCTGATGGGATCCGGTGCATCAGTGCTGGTATGATCGCACCCATTTATAACACCGCATTCTATTCTCTTACAGTTCAATGCAATGAGACTTCTGAGTGATTTGTCATGATAGATGCGTTTTTGAGTCTGGAACATCGGCCATAGATGTGAATAGCCACGAAGACATAGTATGGAGAGATCGTAATTAAAGAAAAATTGTTAAGGGCTCGAGACGAAACTAAAAGAAGTAGAAAAATGAAAAGTAGAGACCACGTAGATGAAAAAAGGGGTGAAACATGAGGACTTCCCAGGGGATCACCCATCCAAGTGCCACTCCCGCCCAGGCACATTTCACTTCAGAGTTCTGATGGGATTCGGTGCATTAGTGCTGGTATGATCTAACCAATTTGTAACACCACATTTTATTCTCTTATAGTTCAATGAGGTGAGACTTCCGGGTGGTCTTTATCGTGATAGACGCATTTTTGAGTCGGGAACATGGGCCGGATGTGAATAACCACGAGGGCTTAGTATGGAGAGATCGGAATTCGAGAAAAATTGTAAAAGGCTCGAGATGAAAGTAAAAAGTAGAAAAACGAATAGTAGATACCTCTCAGACGCAAAATGGGGTCCAACATGAGGACTTCATAGGGGATCATCCTAGTACTACTCTCACCCAAACACACTTAACTTTGGAATTCTTATCGGATCCGGTGCATTAGTGCTTGTATGATCACACCTATTTGTAACGCATTATATTCTCTTATTGTAATATCCGCAATTTTGGATTTCCGGTAATTTTCTTTTTTCGGCGGAGGTCCATTTCGACGACTCGCTTGGGACCGTTTCATCATTCTGAGAATGATTAATTCTGAACTTTTCGACATCCGAGTTTGTTTCGGTGCTGTTTTGCTGAGTTCCATGCTTTTTAGCGACTTTTCCGCACTTGAGTTCGATTCTTGCGAATCTCGTTCGAAACTGCTGTTTCGAGTTTCCCGTAAGTCCGTTTAAATTTATTAGACGTGTTATGAACTTCGGTTTGGTTATTCGATCACGTATCGTGATTTTGAGGCGTTTTGGGCCATTTTGTAATTTACCCAAAGTTATGGGTATCTGTATCTGTATTTGTTGTCTCGACCCTTTTCTTGGTCGCGTATGATTAATTATTGCATTATATTTTCATTTCGGGTCGTTGATGTTATCCGCGAACTTTTCGTCGTGTTCGTTCCGTACGTTTTCGGAAATCGAGTCGTCGGGTCGTGGCGGCTCGGCAGCTGGCCGGATAGGTGCGGCACTGTCGGAAGTGCTGGGCACTGGCCGAGCAGGCATGGCAGGAACCGGCGTAGCGCATGCTACTGCCGGAAGTCTGCGCGCGCTAGCTCGACAGGTATAGCGCACGCTAGCTTGGCCGACTAACGCACGCTATCGAACCGGACAGTGGGGTTTCTGGGGTTCTGGACTTGGGAAGGATCGGCAGGTAGCGCATGCTATGCCGAGCGTAGTGCGTGCTAGTCGGCAGGCGTAGCGCACGCTGTCGGCCGGCTAGCGTACGTTACCTGGCCGGCGATTCGATCGAGAGGGTTACGACAGACGGCTAAGCGCCGCGCTAGCGCCCGCGCAGCGCGCGCTATCGCGGTCGGGCAGGCAGGATCCGGCCGGCAGATTAAGTCTTCAGTACTAGGCCATGCGGGCCCCGGCTGAAGGTTCTCGGCCGAGGCTGCCCGTTAGCGCGCGCTAGTCCGGAAGGTGTAGCGCACGCTAGGTCGTGCCTGTATAAATATGACAGAGTAGTCATATTCTCACCTGTTTTTCATTTCCATCTTTTCCTCTCCGCGGCTGGAGGCTTGGCGATCCAAGAGACATGTTGTCAAGCAACTAATCCACGAAGATTGGGAGTTCATATCATCGACTAATCCCTCCATAACCTCCTTTGATCCAGCGAATCAAGGTGAGATTTCCTAGAACCCTATTTTGGGAAAATTTGGGGTTTTTGCGTTTTTGTCCGATTCGTTCGGTGTTGTTGATTAATCCACCATGGGTATGATTAATCTTAGTATTATTCATGTGTTTAACATCATTTAATCCATGGTTCTTCGTCGAATCAAGGTATTTTTCTTGATTTCCTTCGAATCGACTTTTTGGGGGATTTGTTCTTGATTTCGTTTCCCATACGTTTTTGATGGATCGATTGTTGTTAAATGATGTTGTTAAACATATCCTAGGGATTGTATATCCATATTTCGGTTTGGAATTCCGTTTTCATGTTTTGACGGGACGAATCGTGTTCTTGGCCGTTTTGAGGGAAACCCTTGAACTTTCGTCGTTTGTTCCTTGAATTCAGCGGCCTTGGGTCGTACTTTGGAATTCATTTTCGTTGTTATTGTTGTCCATCGTAGTTTATTATTGCGGGTTGTCATTCGGTGGAGTCGGTGAGTTCGTAGTCGGTTCGTGCCAACCAACTTCGGTCGATTCTCCGCGTCGTGGTTTCGAGGCAAGTATTTTACTATACGAATTGTGTCTTGTGAATAGGGACGTTGTGTTATGGTTGTGATGCATCGGTTTACTTTCATGAATATGTTTCGTATGAATTGATTTTCAAGAATGATTGATGGTAGCGATAATACCATCACCTAGTTAACATCGTGGATTTGTGTTGGATGTGCAAATCATCTAAGTTGTGCCGGGAGTGATTGTTCATTGTTGAGTTGTTGTGATGATTATGATATTTGTGTTGTTTTGATTTACATACTTGATTATGCATTTTGGTGTAATGTGGAATGGCTTGACATTTGATGATTATGAATTGTGTCGTGTCGAGGTGTGTGTGTGTTCCAGGTAGGGTCTGAAGAGACCTCTAGAGTTCGGTACATGATGTGTACGAACAAGGTGTGTGATCCAGGTAGGGTCTGACGAGGCCTCTGGGGTTCGGTACATGATGTGTACGAACGATGTATGTGGTCGGGTAAGGTCCGTCGAGGCCTCCGGAGTTCGGTACATGATGTGTACGAACAGATTGTGTGGTCCGGGTAAGGTCCGTCGAGGCCTCCGGAGTTCGGTACATGATGTGTACGAACAACAGTCGTATAGCAGTGATTGTTTGGATAACATTTTAAATACGGGTCTCGGACCCATAATGATATCTCATCTATTGTGTTGTGAAAAGAGAATCGGGCTAAGGCCCTAATGTTTTCGAAAAGACTTTGTAAATTGGGACTCGAGGTCCAAAAGAATTTCTGCTTTAAAAATCACCGAGATGATGTGTTCCTTTTCAAATATCTCTTGCTTGAGTTCAAAATTAATAAAACTTCTCGGGAACATTTGATAATTGATTTCCATATTAAATTTGTAGTTGCTATTTACTTGTTGCATTTCGTATCGTTTTATACTTGCACTAGTAAAACAAAGGAGTTTACTAACCCCGAGTAATCGGGGTGGATGTCCTGCTGCGTCCGGTACATGCGAGTTCGGGGAGCAACACAGGATTGGCACAAGGAGATGACGAGCTGCGATACTAATCAAGAGTCGAGAGTTGGTAGAGTTTGGTTGTATTATTAGAGTTGATTCAGTCTTCCACTGTATTGTGTTTCGACCCCTGTGTGGGTAATGTTGTTAGTCAGTTCTGTTGATAAAGTTGTGTGACCTCACCGGTCTGTGTGTTTATGTGTAAGTGACCTTAACGGTCTGTATTATTATATTGTTTGACCCTGGTCGGGCAAGCATTTGGTTGTTTATGGATGTTTAACCTGGTAGATCCTTGTGGAAAGGGTCTACGGCGTGTAATATTCCCATACGGTTTTGGGGGTGTTACACTTATAGTTCAATACGGTGAGACCTATTGGTGGTCTTTGTCGTGACAGACGCATTTTTGAGTTGGGAATGTGGGGCCCCGGATGTGAATAACATCGAGGACTTAGTATGGCGAGATCGGAATTGGAGAAAAACTGTTAAGGGCTCGTGATGGAAGTAAAAAAGAAGAAAAATGAAACGTAGAGACCTCGTAGACGCAAAAAGTGATGCAACACGAGGACTTCCTATGGGGTCACCCATCCTAGTACTACTTTCGACCAAGCACGCTCAACTTTGGATTTCTGATGCGATCCAGTGCATTAGTGCTGGTATGATCGCACCCATTTGTAACACCGCATTCTATTCTCTTATAGTTCAATTTAATGAGACTTTTGAGTGGTTTTGTCTTGATAGACACATTTTTGAGTCGGGAACGTGGGCCTTAGATGTGAATAGCCACGAGGACATAGTATGGAGAGATCAGAAAAATTGTTAGGGGGTCGAGAGTGAAGTAAAAAGTAAAAAAAGAAACATAGAGACCCCGTATATGCAAAAAGAGTGTAACACGAGGACTTCCCACGGGGTCAGTCATCCTAGTACTACTCTCGCCCGAGCACGCTTAGCTTTGGAGTTCTGATGGGATTTGGTGCATTAGTGCTGGTACGATCACATCCATTTATAAGACCGCATTTTATTCTCTTATAGTTCAATGCGGTGAGACTTCCGGGTCGTCTTTATCGTGATAGACACATTTTTTAGTCGGAAACATAGGTCCCAGGTGTGAATAACCGCGAGAACTTAGTTTGGAGAAATCGAAATTCGAGAAAAATTTTAAAGGGCTCGAGATGGAAGTAGAAAGGTAGAAAAACAAAGAGTAGAGACCTCGTAGATGCAAAAAGGGGTGCAACACGTGGACTTCCCAGGGGGTCACCCATCCTAATACTACTCTCGCCGAAGTGCACTTAACTTCGGAGTTCTGATGGGATTCGATGCATTAGTGCTGGTATGATCGCACTCATTTATAACACCACATTCTATTCTCTTATAGTTCGATGCAATGAGACTTCTGAGTTGTTTTGTCATGATAGACGCGTTTTGAGTCAGGAACGTGGGCCTTAGATGTGAATAGCCGCGAAGACATAGTATGGAGAGATCGAAATTCGAGAAAAATTGTAAGAGGCTCGAGACTGAAGTAAAAAGTAGAAAAATGAAATGTAGAGACCTCATAGACACAAAAAGAGTGCAACACGAGGACTTTCCAGGGGTCACCCATCCTAGTACTACTCTCGCGCAAGCATGCTTAACTTCTGAGTTCTTATTGGATTTGGTGCATTAGTGCTGGTATTATTGCACCCATTTCTAACACCGTATTCTATACTCTTATAGTTCAATGCTGTGAGAATTCCAGGTGGTATTTGTCGTGATAGACACATTTTTGAGTCGGGAACATGGGCCTCGGATGAGAATAACCTCGAGGACGTAGTATAGAGAGACGGAATTCGAGAAAAATTGTCAAGGGCTGGAGATGGAAGTAAAAAAATAGAAAAACAAAAAGTAGAGACCTCGTAGATGCAAAATGGGTGCAACACGAGAACTTTCCAATAGGGTCAGCCATCCTAGTACTACTCTCGCCAAACATGCTTAACTTCAGAGTTCTGATGGGATCCAGTACATTAGTGTTGGTATAATCGCACTTATTTGTAACACCGTATTCTACTCTCTTAGAGTTCGACGTTGTGAGACTTTCGGGTGGTCCTTGCATGTGAATAACCTCGAGAACTTAGTATGTATAGATTGGAATTAGAGAAAAATTGTTATGGGATCGAGATGGAAGTAAAAAAGTAAAAAAATGAAAAGTAGAGATCTCGTAGATGCAAAAAGGGATGCAACACGAGGACTTCCAGGGGGTCACCCATCCTAGTGCTACTCTTGCCTAGGCACATTTCACTTCAGAATTCTGATGGGATTCGGTGTATTAGTACTGGTATGATCGAACTAATTTGTAACACCGTATTCTATTCTCTTATAGTTCCATGTGGTGAGACTTCTGGGTGGTCTTTATCGTGATAGACGCATTTTTGAGTCAGGAACATGGGCCGGATGTGAATAACCACGATGACTTCGTATGGAGAGATCGAAATTTGAGAAAAATGGTAAAGGGCTCGAGACGGTAGTATAAAAGTAGAAAAACAAAAAGTAGAAACCTCATAGATGCAAAAAGTGGTACAACACGAGGATTTCCTAGGGGGCACCCATCCTAATATTACTCTCGCACAAGCTTGCTCAACTTCGGATTTTTGATGGGATCCGGTGCATCAGTGCTAGTATGATCACACCCATTTATAACACCACATTCTATTCTCTTAAAGTTCAATGCAATGAGACTTCTGAGTGGTTTTGTCATAATAGACGCATTTTTTAGTCTGGAACTTGGGCCTTAGATGTGATTACCCACGAGGACATAGTATGAAGAGATCGGAATTAGAGAAAAATTGTTAAGGGCTCGAGACGGAAGTAAAAAAAGTAGAAAAATGAAAAGTAGAGACCTCGTAGATGAAAAAAAAGATGCAACACGAGGACTTCCTAGGGGATCACCTATCCTAGTTCCACTCCCGCCCTGGCACATTTCACTTCAGAGTTCTGATGGGACTTGGTGCATTAGTGCTGGTATGATCGAACCAATTTGTAACATCGCATTCTATTCTCTTATAGTTCCATGAGGTGAGACTTCAGGGTGGTCTTTATCGTGATAGATGCATTTTTGAGTCGGGAACATGGGTCGGATGTGAATAACTGCGAGGACTTAGTATGGAGAGATCATAATTCGAGAAAAATTGTAAAGGGCTCGATATGGAAGTAAAAAGTAGAAAAATGAATAGTAGATACTTCTCAGACGCAAAAAGGGGTTCAACATGAGGACTTCCCAGGGGTCACCCATCCTAGTACTACTCTCGCCCAAACACGCTTAACTTTGGAATTATGATGGGATCCAGTGCATTAACGCATTATATTCTCTTATAGTTCGATACGGTGAGACTTATTGAGGGTCTTTGTCATGATAGACGCATTTTTGAGTCAGGAATGTGGGCCCCGAATGTGAATAACTTCGAGGACTTAGTATGGCGAGATCAGAATTGGAGAAAAATTGTTAAGGGCTCGGGATGGAAGTAAAAAAGTAGAAAAATGAAACGTAGAGACATCCTAGACGCAAAAAGGGATGCAACACGAAGACTTCCTATGGGGTCACCCATCCTAGTACTACTTTCGCCCAAGCACGCCCAACTTTGGATTTCTGATGCGATCTAGTGCATTAGTGCTAGTATGATCGCAGCCATTTGGAACACCGCATTCTATTCTCTTATAGTTCAATGTAATGAGACTTCTGAGTGGTTTTGTCGTGATAGACGCATTTTTGAGTTTGGAAGGGGGCCTTAGATGTGAATAGCCGTGAGGACATAGTATGGTGAGATCAGAAATCGAGAAAAATTGTTAGGGGCTCGAGAGTGAAGTAAAAAGTAAAAAAAGAAATGTAAAGACCTCGTATATGAAAAAAGAGTGTAACACGAGGACTTTCCAGGGGGTCACCCATCCTAGTACTATTCTCGCCCGAGCACGCTTAGCTTCGGAGTTCTGATGGGATTCAGTGCATTAATGCTGGTACGATCGCATCCATTTATAAATACCGCATTTTATTCTCTTATAGTTCAATGCGGTGAGACTTGCGGGTGGTTTTTATCATGATAGACACATTTCTTAGTCGGGAACATGGGTCCCAGATATGAATAACCAAGAGGACTTAGTATGGAGAAATCAGAATTCGAGAAAAATTGTAAATGTCTCGAGATGGAAGTAAAAAGGTAGAACAATAAAGAGTAGAGACCTCATAGATGCAAAAAGGGGTGCAACACGAGGACTTCCCATGGGCTCACCCATCCTAGTACTACTCTCGCCCAAGCGCGCTTAACTTCGGAGTTCTGATGGATTCTAGTGCATTAGTGCTGGTATGATCGCACCCATTTATAACACTACATTCTATTCTCTTATAGTTCGATGCAATGAGACTTCTGAGTGGTTTTGTCATGATAGATGCATTTTTGAGTCGGGAACGTGGGCCTTAGATGTGAATAGCCGTGAGGACATAGTATGGAGAGATCAGAATTCGAGAAAAATTGTTAAGGGCTCGAGAGTGAAGTAAAAAGTAAAAAAAGAAATGTAAAGACCTCGTATATGCAAAAAGAGTGTAACACAAGGACTTTCCCGGGGGTCACCCATCCTAGTACTATTCTCGCCCGAGCACGCTTAGCTTCGGAGTTCTGATGGGATTCGGTGCATTAGTGCTGGTGTGATCGCATCCATTTATAATACCACATTTTATTCTCTTATAGTTCAATGCGGTGAGACTTATGGGTGGTGTTTATCATGATAGACACATTTTTTAGTCGGGAACATGGGTCCCAGATATGAATAACCACGAGGACTTAGTATGGAGAAATCAGAATTCGAGAAAAATTGTAAAGGGCTCGAGGTGGAAGTAAAAAGGTAGAAAAACAAAGAGTAGAGACCTCGTAGATGCAAAAAAGGGTGCAACATGAGGACTTCCCAGGGGGTCACCATCCTAGTACTACTCTCGCCCAAGCGCGCTTAACTTCGAAATTCTGGTGGATTCCGGTGCATTAGTGCTGGTATAATCACACCCATTTATAACACCACATTCTATTCTCTTATAGTTCGATGCAATGAGACTTCTGAGTGGTTTTGTCATGATAGACGCATTTTGAGTTGCGAATGTGGGCCCTGAATCTGAATAACCGCGAGGACATTGTATGGAGAGATCAAAATTCGAGAAAAATTGTTAAGGGTTCGAGATGGAAGTAAAAAGGTAGAAAAATGAAAAGTAGACACCTCGTAGATGCAATGGAACACAAGGACTTCCCAGGGGGTCACCCATGATAGTACTATTCTCGCCCAAGCACGCTTAACATCGGAGTTCTGATGGGATCCGGTGCATTAGTGCTGGTATGATTGCACCCATTTTTAACACCGCATTTTATTCTCTTATAGTTCAATGCAATGAGACTTCTGAGTGGTTTTGTCATGATAGACGCGTTTCTGAGTCGGGAACGCGGGCCTTATATGTGAATAACCGCGAAGACATAGTATGGAGAGATCGAAATTTGAGGAAAATTGTTAGGGGCTCGAGACTGAAGGAAAAATTAGAAAAATGAAATGTAAAGACCTCATAGATACAAAAAGAGTGCAACACGAGGACATTCCAGGGGGTCACCCATCCTAGTATTACTCTCGCCCAAGCACGCTTAACTTCTGAGTTCTGATTGGATTCAATGCATTAGTGCTGGTATGATCGCACCCATTTGTAACACCGCATTCTATTCTCTTATAGTTCAATGCGGTGAGACTTTAGGGTGGTTCTTATCGTGATAGACACATTTTTTACTAGGGAACATGGGCCCCAGATGTGAATAACCACGGGGACTTAGTATGGAGAGATCAGAATTCGAGAAAAATTGTCAAGGGCTGGAGACCGAAGTAAAAAAGTAGAAAAACAAAATGTAGAGATCTCGTAGATCAAAAAGGGGTGCAACACTAGGACTTCCCATGGGGTCACCCATCCTAGTACTACTCTCACCCAAGCACGGTTGACTTCGAAGTTCTGATGGGATCTGGTGCATTAGTGTTGGTATAATCACACCTATTTGTAACACCACATTCTACTCTCTTATAGTTCGATGTGGTGAGACTTTCAGGTGGTCTTTGTCGTGAATGACGCATTTTTGATTCGGGAATGTCGGCCCCGTATGTGAATAACCTCGAGAACTTAGTATGGATAGATTGGAATTAGAGAAAAATTGTTAAGGGCTCGAGACGGAAGTAAAAAAGTAGAAAAACGAAAAGTAGAGACCTCGTAGATGCAAAAAGGGGTGCAACACGAGGACTTTCCAGGGGGTCACCCATCCTAGTGCTACTCTCACTCAGGCATATTTCACTTCAGAGTTCTGATGGGATTCGGTGTATTAGTGCTGGTATGATCGGACTAATTTGTAACGCTGCATTCTATTCTCTTATAGTTCAATCCGGTAAGACTTCTGGGTGGTCTTTATCGTGATAGCGTATTTTTGAGTCGGGAACATGGGTCGGATGTGAATAACCGCGAGGACTTAGTATGGAGAGATCCGAATTCGAGAAAAATTGTAAAGGGCTAGAGACGACAGTAAAAAGTAAAAAAAGAAATGTAGAGACCTCGTATACGCAAAAAGAGTGTAACACGAGGACTTCCCTGGGGGTCAGCCATCCTAGTACTATTCACGCCCGAGCACGCTTAGCTTCGGAGTTCTGATGGGATTCGGTGCATTAGTGCTGGTACGATCGCGTCCATTTATAATACCACATTTTAATCTCTTATAGTTCAATGCGGTGAGACTTACGAGTGGTCTTTATCGTGATAGACACATTTTTTAGTCGGGAACATGGGTCCTATATGTGAATAACTGCGAGGACTTAGTATGGAGAAATCAGAATTCGAGAAAAATTGTAAAGGGCTCGAGATGGAAGTAAAAAGGTAGAAAAACAAAGAGTAGAGACCTCGTAGATGCAAAAAGGGGTGCAACACGAGGACTTCCCAGGGTCACCCATCCTAGTACTACTCTCGCCCAAGCGCGCTTAACTTCGTAGTTCAGATGGGTTCCGGTGCATTAGTGTTGGTATGATCGCACCCATTTATAACATCGCATTCTACTCTCTTATAGTTCGATGCAATGAGACTTCTGAGTGTTTTTGTCATGATAGATGCATTTTTGAGTTGGGTATGTGGGCCCTGAATCTGAATAACCGCGAGGACATAGTATGGAGAGATCAAAATTCGAGAAAAATTGTTAGGGGCTCGAGACTGAAGGAAAAATTAGAAAAATGAAATGTAGAGACCTCATCGATGCAAAAAGAGTGCAACACGAGGACATTTTAGGGGGTCACCCATTTGTAACAATGCATTCTATTCTCTTATAGTTCAATGTGGTGTGACTTTCGGGTGGTTTTTATCGTGATAGACACATTTTTTAGTCGGGAACATGGGCCTGGGATGTGAATAACCGCGAAGACTTAGTATAGAGAGATCAGAATTCGAGAAAAATTGTCAAGGGCTGGAGACAGAAGTAAAAAAGTAGAAAAACAAAAAGTTGAGACCTCGTAGATGAAAAAAGGGTGCAACACAAGGACTTCCCACGGGGTAACCCATCCTAGTACTACTCTCACCCAAGCATGGTTGACTTCTAAGTTGTGATGGGATCCGGTGCATTAGTGCTGGTATAATCACACCTATTTGTAACACCGTATTCTACTCTCTTATAGTTCGATGTGGTGAGACTTTCGGGTGGTCTTTGTCGTGAATGTCACATTTTTGAGTCGGACATGTGGGCCCGGTATATGAATAACCTCGAGAACTTAGTATGGATAGATTGGAATTAGAGAAAAATTGTTAAGGGCTCGAGACGGAAGTAAAAAAGTAGAAAAACAAAAAGTAGAGACCTCGTAGATGCAAAAAGGGGTGCAATACGAGGACTTCCCAGGGGGTCACCCTTCATAGTGATACTCTCACCCAGGCACATTTCACTTCAGAGTTCTGATGGGATTCGGTGCATTAGTGCTGGTATGATCGGACCAATGTGTAATGCTGCATTCTATTCTCCTATAGTTCAATGCGGTAAGACTTCCGGGTGGTTTTTATTGTGATAGACGTATTTTTGAGTCAGGAACATGGTCCGAATGTGAATAACCGTGAGGACTTAGTATGGAGAGATCGGAATTCGAGAAATCAGAACATGGGCCCGGGATGTGAATAACCGCGAGGACTTAGTATAGAGAGATCAGAATTCGAGAAAAATTGTCAAGGGCTGGAGACGGAAGTAAAAAAGTAGAAAAAAAAAAGTTGAGACCTCGTAGATGAAAAAGGGGTGCAACACGAGGACTTCCCATGGGGTCACCCATCCTAGTACTACTCTCACCCAAGCACGGTTGACTTCGAAGTTCTGATGGGATCCGGTGCATTAGTGCTGGTATAATCACACCTATTTGTAACACCGCATTTTACTCTCTTATAGTTCGATGTGGTGAGACTTTCGGGTGGTCTTTGTCGTGAATGGCGCATTTTGAGTCAGAAATGTGGGGCCCGTCTGTGAATAACCTCGAGAACTTAGTATGGCTAGATTGGAATTAGAGAAAAATTGTTAAGGGCTCGAGACGGAAGTAAAAAAGTAGAAAAACGAAAAGTAGAGACCTCGTAGATGCAAAAAGGGGTGCAACACGAGGACTTCCTATGGGGTCACCCTTCCTAGTGCTACTCTCACCCAGGCACGTTTCACTTCAGAGTTCTGATGGGATTCGGTGCATTAGTGCTGGTATGATCGGACCAATTTGTAACGCTGCATTCTATTCTCTTATAGTTCAATGCGGTAAGACTTCAGGGTGGTTTTTATCGTGATAGACGTATTTTTGATTCGGGAATATGGGCCGAATGTGAATAACCGTGAGGACTTAGTATGGAGAGATCGGAATTCGAGAAAAATTATAAAGGGCTAGAGACGGAAGTAAAAAAGTAAAAAACGAAAAGTAGAAACCTCATAGACGCAAAAATTGGTACAACACGAGGACTTTCTAGGGGGTCACCTATCCTAGTACTACTCTCGCCCAAGCACGCTTAACTTCTGAGTTCTGATTGGATTCGATGCATTAATGCGTGTATGATCGCACCCATTTGTAACACCGCATTCTATTCTCTTATAGTTCAATGTGGTGAGACTTTCGAGTGGATTTTATCCTGATAGACACATTTTTTAGTCGGGAACGTGGGCCCCGGATGTAAATAACCACGAGGACTTAGTATGGAGAGATCAGAATTCGAGAAAAATTGTAAAGGACTCGAGATGTAAGTAAAAAAGTAGAAAAACAAAAAGTAGAGACCTTGTAGACGCAAGTATGGGTGCAACACGAGGACTTCCCAGGGGGTCACCCATCCTAGTACTACTCTCGCCCAAGCACGCTTAACTTCGGAATTCTGATGGGATCTGGTGCATTAGTGCTGGTATAATTACACCTATTTGTAACACCGCATTCTACTCTCTTATAGTTCGATGTGGTGAGACTTATGGCTGGTCTTTGTCGTGAATGACGTGTTTTTGAGTCGGGAACGTGGGCCTCGGATGTGAATAACCTCGAGAACTTAGTATGGATAGATTGGAATTAGAGAAAAATTGTTAAGGGCTCGAGATGGAAGTAAAAAAGTAGAAAAATGAAAAGTAGAGACCTCGTAGATGGAAAAAGGGGTGCAACATGAGGACTTCCCAGGGGAGCACCCATCCTAGTGCTACTCTCGCCCATGCACATTTCACTTCAGAGTTCTGATGGGATTCGGTGCATTAGTGTTGGGTGGTCTTTATCGTGATAGACGTATTTTTGAGTCGGGAACAAGGACCGGATGTGAATAATCGCAAGGACTTAGTATAGAGATATCGAAATTTGAGAAAAATTGTAAAGGGCTAGTGACGGAAGTAAAAAAAGTAAAAAACAAAAAGTAGAAACCTCGTAGATGAAAAAATTGGTGCAACACGAGGACTTCCCAGGGGGTCACCCATCCTAATATTACTCTCGCCCAAGCACGCTCAACTTCGGAGTTCTAATGGGATCCGATGGATTATTGCTGGTAGGATCGCACCCATTTGTAACACCGCATTCTATTATCTTATAGTGCGATGGGGCGAGACTTCCGGGTGGTCGTTGTCTAAATAGACGCATTTTTGAGTCGGGAACATGGGCCCTGGATGTGAATAATCTCTAGGACTTAGTACGGAGAGATCGGAATTCGAGAAAAAATGTTAAGAGCTCGAGATGGAAGTAAAAAGTAGAAAAACGAAAAGTAGAGACCTCATAGACGCAAAAAGGGGTTCAACATGAGGACTTCCCAAGGGGTTGTTGGGATTTTGTGGCTAAAACGAAGGCGCAGCGGAAGCAATATACGAATCTAATTCGATCTGAATCCCTACAAGGATCAATCAAGCTACATTATACGAATAAATAAAAGAAAACAAGAGTTGTATTCGAAACCATACCCTCGTAGTCCGTTGATTAAATGGTGAGAAGGTGATGTCCCTTTCGAGTCCAATCCGCAACAAGCTCTTGGATGATCTAATACCGAAAACACCGCGTCTCTACTTGCCATGCGCCGGAGGAATGATCGGAATGACAACCACCCAATTAACCTCCAAGGTTACGGCTAGAATATGATGATGAAGCTATTTTATTTGATGAATACACTCTAAGTATATTTATCAAAGTATCTCTCCCAATATTTCTCTTAGAAATAAAATGATGAAATGAAGAAGATAATGAAGACAATTTTCTCTCTCTTTCTTGTATTATGCGTGAGATCACCATCACAAGAAAGAAGAAGTCTTCTCCTAATATTCTAACCACCTCATTATTATAACCACCTACTACATATTAAAAGAGATATGAAATCTCTTAATGTCTTTGGTCTTCCACATATTAAGATGGAGACAAAGACCAAGAGGAAAGTAGGTGAGGGGGGTTGGCCATCTAGAAGAACCGGACGGGTTTGGTTCGTTCCAAACTCCCGTGAGTCCAAACAGATAAACCTCAATTTGTTCCGATGTATTTATATCAATTAACTAATCCAATTAATTAATTATATTAAATACAAAATAATATAATTAATTTATTAAAGAAATAATTATATCTATAAATTAAATTAATCACCCAGTAATTTATTTAATTCATTAGGCCGTAAATTAATTTATCCAATAAATTAATTTAGACATACAATGTCCCAATTTTAATTAGACATCCAATGTCCAATAAATTAGATATCCAATATCTAATATTTATAAAGAGAGAATAAGCTTGATTCACTCCATCGTCAATTTTATTGCGTGACTCGATAGGTCCGTCTCAGTTAGCAATGGGAGGAAACAAAGAGTAGTAGCACCACCTAGCCAGCCTGGAGGCCTACACTGTACCCTAACTCCGAATGAAAGATGGGGATCATTCCAAAACCTTTCTGTCGTGAATAACAGTATATGTATAAACCCTTCTTTCAAATGTCCCGATCAACTTATAGGGTCACGGTCAGTCAAACCCTATCTGTACTTGATGCTATTCACATGTTAATGCAAATCGATATCATCAAGCTCTCGTGTATCTAATACAACTAGCTCCAATACTTTGGCCAAAGACTTATGATCTCATCTGCCAATAACCGCATAGGACATATAACCCGTTCACTAACGGGAGAAAGAATCATTTCTTGTTATTTAGTAGAACCTGCTACTTGCCAGCCAAGATGCACGTCGAGGTTGACCCCCACCTTCCGATTTTCTGGGTCGAACTACTCTAATGAAAATCTTAACGTCACAAGCACATCCCTACTAAATCTTCTAGTCGAAGGTTCATGAATACCTATCACAACCTATCGATTCCATCATTGACTGTCCCGGAGGGAAATCCGTATGACGAATCGAGGGTGAGTCGGTTCGAGTATACTAGTCTCATCAACATACCTATAACTTGTTCTCCCACTAACCATTAGTGTTCGATAGGCACTCTCCAAGTCAAAGAACACGTCATACAAGTCTTCACATAAACTTAACGCTCAGTCAAGTTTCAGCGACTTGCGAACGATTAAGTATATGAGCCATAAACCTTTCCAGTGCCGATCCCCTTATCCAATAAGGAGTGGAATGCTTTGCTCTCAAATACACGGACTAGTTTTTTTTATATATATACAAGTCAGGAACGCGAGTGACTACCAGTAAATAAAGAAACATACAATTGCCTTCCGATAATTATTACATAATAACAAGTACAATGCCCTCACTCAACATCCTCTGAGTGGCATTCGAGAACATACTCCTAACTATCTCCCACTTGCACTCAATGCCACACACTATGGTATCTAATACTGATGTTCTCTAGATGACACTCCAAGCTAATTTGATAAAGTGGCTTGGTCAGTGGATCAGCGACGTTGTCGGCTGATTCTACTCTATGCAGCACAATGTATCCCTTTGCGAACAAATTCTCTCACGAGATGATACTCTCTCTCAATATGTTTTGTACCATTATGAAACCTCTGCCCATAGGCCTGTGCTACTGCTCCATTGTTATCGTATAAAAACGAAAATAGGCAGCGCAGCACATGGTGTCACGTGAAGTTTACCCAGTAACTTATTAATCCAAAATCCCTTCCTTTGGAGGCCTCCGAGGCCGCTTTATACTCAGCCTAATTGGAGGAATCAGCAGTCGCACTATGCTTGGAACTATGACAAGATACTGCTCCTCCATTAAGAGTAAAATGTAGCCAAAAGTAGACATAGAGTCGTCTTTCTATCATTGGAAGTCTAAATCAGTGAAGCCCATCACATTCATTTCTCCACCGCTATACATAAGAACCAGATCTCTAGTCCTTCTTAAGTACTTGAGAACGTTCTTTATAGCAGTCCAATGTCCCCTACCCAGGTTTGCTTAAAACCTACTTACCACGCTCACAACATGCGTAATGTCAGGTCTCGTACACAACATTATATACATAAGGTTACCCACAGCCGAAGCATATGGTTTATTAGTCATTTCCTTTCGTTGTTCCTCACTATGAGTACACATCTTCAAACGTGAGTTTTATTCCGTGTCGCATCGGTAGGAACCCTCTTTTAGAATAATCCATCTTAAATTGCTTAAGATTATATCTATATAGAGTGCTTGGGAAAAGACCTATCATTCTCTTCACTCTATCCAAGTAGAGTCTAATCCCAAGAATATAGGTTTCTTCTCCTAAGTCTTTCATGGAGAACCTACTCGAAAGCCAAGCTTTCACAGAACTGAGCATTCCCACATCGTTTCCTATTAGTAGAATATTATCTACATATTGTACTAAGAATGCGATCTTGCTCCCACTAACCCTCTTGTATACACAAGGTTCCTCTTCATTTTGCATGAAGTCAAACTCTTTGACTGCCTCATCAAAAACAAAGATCCCAACTACGTTAAGACTGCTACAGTCCATTTCACGAAGTCTACATCCACCATTGCTAGGTCATAGGTTGCGGGTCGGTCTCTTGGTTATCACCTGGAACCTCATGGAGACCCAGTTCCTCCAAGTGCATAAAACCATACCTCTCGGGTAATTGACACGCCCTACTAGGCCTAGGGTGTGGTTGTACTTGTATTTGAGAAGGTTCGGTTCCAACTTCTTGTATAGGTATCTCCTGAGGAGTTTCATTGTATTCTTCCACAGAAATACTTCTACCTGATCCACCTTCCTAAATTGAACTCATCTTCCAGGAAGTGTGCTTTCAAAGCAACAATGATCTTTCGATCTTCGGCCATGTAGATAACCCATCGTCCCAGATGGGAATCCAATGAAACGTCCCTTTATGGACCTATCTTCCAATTTCTCTACCTTAGTCTTCTTGACATTGGCGGGACATCCCCAAATCCTAATGTGATTAAGACTGGGTCTCCTGTCCTCCCACATCTCATGTGGAGTTTTAGGAACGGACTTGGAAGGCCATCTGTTCAAGACATAAGCAGCAGTCAGGAGTGCATACCCCCACAGGTAAATTGGTAAGTCAGTATAGCTAAGCATAGAACGGACCTTGTTCAACAAGGTCCGGTTCCTTTTTTCTGATACACCATTTAACTGAGGAGTTCCTGGAGGTGTAAGTTGTGATTGTATTCCATGATCCTTTTAGGAACTCATCAAACTATGTACTCATATACTCCCCACCTCGATCCGACCAAAGTGCTTTGATATGATTACCAGTTTGTTTTTCGACTAGGCCCTTAAATTCCTGGAATTTCTCAAAGGCCTCGGATTTATGTTTCATAAGTATACATAACCATACCTAGTATTATCATATGAAATGTAATGAAATACTGATATCCGTCATGTGCTGCATCCAAAGCACCACATACGTCGGTATGGACTAATCCAAGTTTATCAGCGGCTCTTACAAAAGTCCCTGTGAAGGGGGACTTAGTCATTTTGCTTTTAAAGCAAGATTCACAAGTTGGAAAAGGATCCGATCCCAATGGACCCATAAGTACTTCTTTTTCCATTTTGTCAACCTTGGTCTGAACAACATGACCAAGTCTAAGATGCCATTTCACAACTTGATTAGTTTCTTCCCTACCACGCTTCCTAGTCATAGTATTCACAATGTCTTTGTTACATAGTTTTAGATGATACATTCCATTTAATAAGATAACAATGCCTACTAGTTTATTTCTAAAATAAATTTGCAGGAACCATCACCATTGAAAAATGAAAAGCCTTTCCGATCCATGATCGGAATGGATACAATGTTTTTATGTCCCTTGGACAAAACAAGTACATCATCTAATGTTAAAACAAAGCTGGATCCAAATCCAAAAGAAGTGATCTTATGCCAGTTTCTTCGACACTATGCCCGCTTCCGACAGTAATCATCACTTACCCAGCTCCAAGCTTCCTTCTTTGTTACAGATCCTGATTCACAGAACAAATATGAGAACTAACACCTGAATCCAGTATCCAAGAAGTAGAAAATACAGGTTACAGAACAATTTGTTTCCAAAACTAAAAGTTCTGTACCTGAAGTGCCATAAAGAATCGGACAGTCTCTAGCCCAGTGGCCCATCTCACCGCATTTGAGACATAAATCCTTCTTCTTCTTGCTCTTGGTAACCATTGGGGCCTTGCCCTTGCCTTTAAGGTCCTTGATTTGTGGTCCCGTCTGCTTCTTGGTCTTTTTTTTCTTATTCTTAGACCTCCGAGGTCCTGAAGAAATCACAAAGGCATACTCCTTCATCCGCGGAGTCTTCATCTGAGACTGAGCGTTTACAAGTTTTTTCATCAACCATGCTAAGTTGCAAGCAGTCTCATCGCAGTTGAAATTCATAACAAACTGTGAGAAGGAATCAAGAAGAGACTGTAGGATAAGGTTGGTCTGAAGAGAAGTATCCATCTTAATATCAAGAGCCTCCAATCTCTCGATCATAGAGATCATTTTGAGGACGTGGTCCCCAACCTTCTCACCTTCCTTTATCCTTGCACCGAACAGTTGCTTGGATATCTCATATCTAGCAGTTTGACTATGCTCACCATAAAGCTCGGTTAAGTGAGATAAAATCTGCCTAGCAGAAGTCATTTTCTCATGAGCTCTATGAAGCTCATCATAAAGGCACGGACTTTTATGTCATCCTTAACCCACTTTTCGTGGTGTTCAATTTCTTCCTAATTGGCTCTAGCCCGCACCGGAGGCGCCGAAATGTACGCCTCCAAGATGTATCCCAATGCCTCTATACTGAGGACTATCATTAGGTTGCGGAGCCAATCCCCAATGTTAGGGCCGATTAAGGTGTTGTTTTCGTGTAGTATAGCGAGTGGGTTCGTTGTCAAATTAAGAGTTGATGTTGTCTGCATTAAGTATGACTGATTTATTAGTGACTCGTTTAACTATGATCAGAGTATATAATTAAGGTCTTTTCTATTCTTTTAACCCAGCTCCCACTATTTTTATCGGAGTAACACACTCGCATGTGAAATCCGGAAGTATTGTTTGCTTTACTTCAAAGTGGTGATCGAGTTCTTTATAAATTTTAATAGAGGGCAACCGAACAGGTTTCTAGTCTAATGGATGCTTCGATTTTTTTTGTCCCCTTGCTCACTCCCCTCAACCTATAAGGTTTCTATGGTTCGCGAACAAGTTAAGTTTATACCATCGACGCAAATCAGTTTCACAATTGAATCTTATTCGGCAACCGAACATGTTTCTAGGCATAAAATTTGCTCCAACCGAAGGCATTCAACGCGCTCTCGGTAATTTTATCGATCCTCCCCGAACGAATACCCCGATAACTCGGAACCATAGCACATCCGGTTTGGATTTCAATTTTCTGAAAGCTCGATGGAGGG
Source organism: Orobanche coerulescens (assembly GCA_033398695.1). Lineage (NCBI taxonomy): Eukaryota > Viridiplantae > Streptophyta > Magnoliopsida > Lamiales > Orobanchaceae > Orobanche > Orobanche coerulescens. The sequence goes on along the minus strand of CM065814.1, from coordinate 85,237,656 downwards.
AAGGAAAACCTTGAATCCTTTTAAACTTAATAATTGGTCGTGGGAGAATTTTCGCGATTAATGTTACACTTTGCACATTAATTCATTTAAGCGCGTTTGTTGCATTCATACCATATGAATAAACATTCACAACCTAGTTGCTACCAGCATGTAGTTAATGGACTGTTCCTAGAACAAAACTTCGTATTCAAATTACAAGTCTTCGGTCTTGAATCTTTGTCTTCTCGAACGGATCTCCTCCGGTCTTCGTCATTACATATAAATTTTACATTGAAAAATTGCATCCTAGATACAAATATTTCTAGTAAAATAAATAGGCTCAAAACGACCTTTACAACCCAATCGAATAAAACGGAACGATTCAAAACTAGGTCCATGAACCACATCCCCATTGAAAAGCATTCATCCAATAAATACTAAATAAATGGATTGCATGTAGATTACATTGATCCAACCAATATATATTATCAACAATAAATAAAATTGATCCAATCAATTCAACAATAATCGATAATTTAATTTCGTCCGTAGTAAACCCTAAAAATATTTTCTTTGAATTTTCCATTCATCAAAAATTCCAAATTAATGATTCAAATATTGGGAAAATCAATTATCGAAAATATACTGAAAAACGAGACTCGGTGCCCGACAGCCTGGAAACTGCCAAACAGCACCAGGCACCCTATCGGCACCAACCGGGACACTGTCGGCACCTATCGGCAGCTGTAGGATACTGCTCGACAATGCTCGGATGTGTACGATACAGCTCGGCCGCTGTATGCAGCAGCGCCCTGCAGCGCTCGACAGTGCTCGGACGCTGTATGCTACAGCCCAGCCACTGTATGCAGCACCGCCCGGCAGCATACAGGAACCTGCTCGGCAGCCTACAGGAACCCCTCAGCAGCCTATAGGGACCCGATCGGCAGCCTACAGGAAACCCTCGACAACCTACAGGGACCCGCTCGACAGCCTACATGAACCCCTCGACAGCCTACAAGGACCCGCTCGGCAGCCTACAGGGACCCGCTCGGCAGCTGTCGGATGCAGTATGACAAATCATCCAACGATAGCATACATCTCATTTTCGAACAGATTTTCAAAATCATATTATTCCTGATCTACATATTATTAATATAAATCATATTTTCAAGAAAAACCTGATTTATATCAAAACATAAAATCACGGAAAAAATACTATAACGAATAATAAAATATCTATGATTATCATATGATTCTAAATCATAAAGCAAGCATTACAAATGGTAAATATTGTATATAGGATCACAAGACCTCACTCTGATACCACTATTGGGATTCAGTGCCTAAAACGAAGGCGTAGCGGAAGCAATATACGAATCTAATTCGATTCGAATCCCTACGAGGATCGATCAAGCTACGTATATATGAATAAATAAAAGAAAACAAGAGTAGGATTCGAAACCATACCCTCGTAATCCATTGATTAAATGGTGAGAAGATGATGTCCCTTGCGAATCCAATTCGCAACAAGATATTGGATGATCCAACGCCAAAAATACCGCGTCTCTACTTGCCACGCACCGGAGAAACGATCGGAATGACAACCACCCAATTAACCTCCAAGGTTACGGCTAGAAAGGATGATGAAGCTATTTTCTTTGATGAATACACTCTAAGTATATTTATGAAAGTATCTCTTTCAATATTTCTCTTAGAAATAAAATGATGAAATGAAGAAGACCAGAAAACAATTTTCTCTCTCTTTCTTGTATTACCCGTGAAATCACTCTCATAAAGAAAGAAGAAGTCTTCTCCTAATATTCTAACCACCTCATTATTATAACCACCTACTCCATATTAAAGGAGATATGAAATCTCTTAATGTCTTTGGTCTTCCACCTATTAAGGTAGAGACAAAGACCAAGAGAAAATTAGGTGAGGTAGGGCGGCCACCTAGAAGAACCGGACGGGTTTGGTTCGTTTCAGACTCCCGTGAGTCCAAACAGATAAACCCCAATCCGTTCTGATGCATTTATATCAATTAATTAATCCAATTAATTAATTATATTAAATACAAAATAATATAATTATTTCTCCAAAAAATAATTATATCTATAAATTAAATTTATCACCCAGTAATTTATTTAATTTATTAGGCCGTAAATTAATTTATCCAATAAATTAATTTAGACATCCAATGTCCCAATTTTAATTAGACATCCAATGTCCAATAAATTAGATATCCAATATCTAATATTTATAAAGAGAGAAGCTTGATTCATTCTGTCATCAATACTATTGTGCGACTCGGTAGGTCCATTTCAGTTAGCAATGGGAGGAACCAAAGAGTAGTAGCACCACCTAGCCATCCTGGCGGCCTACACTGTACCCTAAATGAGAACGAATGATGGGGATCATTCCAAAACCTTTATGTCGTGAATACTACTATACATATAAACCCTCTTTCAAATGTCCCGATCAAGTTATAGGGTCACGGTCAGTTAAACCTTATCTGTACTTCACGCTATACATGAGTTAATGGAAATCAAGATCATCGAGCTCTCGTGTATCCAATACAACTAGCTCTAATGCTTTGGCCAAAGACTTATGATCTCATCTGCCAATAACCGCATAAAACATATAACCTGTTTACTAACGGGAGAAAAAATCCTTTCTTGGTATTTAGTAGAACTTGCTACTTGCCCGTCAAGATGCACGTCGGGGTTGACCCCCACCTTTCGGTTTTCTGGGTCGAGCTACTCTAATGAAAATCTCAACGTCACAAGCACATCCCTACTAAATCCTCAAGTCGGAGGTTCACGAATACCTATCACAACCTATCGATTCCGTCATTGACTGTCCCGGAGTGAAATCCGTGTGACGAATCGAGGGTGAGTCGGTTTAAATATACTAATCTCATTATCATACCTATAACGTGTGCTCCCACTAACCATTAGTGTTCGACAGGCACTCTCCAAGTTAAAGAACACGTCATACAAGTCATCACATAAACTTAACGCCTAGTCAAGTTACATCGACTTGCGAATGATTAAGTATTTGAGCCATAAACCTTTCCAGTGCCGATCCCCTTATCCAATGAGAAGTGGAATGTTCTGCTCTCAAATACACGGACTAGTTTTTATATATATATATATATATATATATATTCTGAGTCGATGCGCTTGATGACTACCGATAAATAAAGAAACATATAATTACCTTGATAATGATTACATAATAACAAGTACAATGCCATTACTCAACATCCTCTGAGTAGCATTCAAGGGCATACTCCTAACAGGGGTCACCCATCCTAGTAATACTCTCTCCCAAGCACGCTTAATTTTGGAATTCTGATGCGATCCGGTGCATTAGTGTTGGTATGATCACACACATTTGTAACGCATTCTATTCTTTTATAGTTCGATACGGTGCATTAGAGTATATAATTAAGTTCTTTTATATTCTTTTAACCCAGCTCCCACTATTTTTATCGGAGTAACACACTCGCATGTGAAATCCGGAAGTATTGTTTGCATTACTTCAAAGTGGTGATCGAGTTCTTTATAAATTTTAATAGAGGGCAACCGAACAGGTTTCTAGTCTAATGGATGCTTCGATTTTTTTTGTCCCCTTGTTCACTCCCCTCAACCTATACGGTTTCTATGGTTCGCGAACAAGTTAAGTTTATACAATCGATGCAAATCAGTTTCACAATTGAATCTTATTCGGCAACCGAACATGTTTCTAGGCATAAAATTTTCTCCAACCGAAGGCATTCAATGCGCTCTCGGTAATTTTATCGATCCTCCCCGAACGAATACCCCGATAACTCGGAACCATAGCACATCCGGTTTGGATTTCAATTTTCTGAAAGCTCGATGGAGGGAAGGAAAACCTTGAAACCTTTTAAACTTAATAATTGGTCGTGGGAGAATTTTCGCGATTAATGTTACACTTTGCACATTAATTCATTTAAGCGCGTTTGTTGCATTCATACCATATGAATAAACATTCACAATCTAGTTGCTACCAGCATGTAGTTAATGGACTGTTCCTAGAACAAAACTTCGTAATCAAATTACAAGTCTTCGGTCTTGAATCTTTGTCTTCTCGAACGGATCTCCTCCGGTGTTCGTCATTACATATAAATTTTATATTGAAAAATTGCATCCTAGATACAAATATTTCTAGTAAAATAAATAGGCTCAAAACGACCTTTACAACCCAATCGAATAAAACGGAACGATTCAAAACTAGGTCCATGAACCACATCCACATTGAGAAGCATTCATCCAATAAATACTAAATAAATGGATTGCATGTAGATTACATTGATCCAACCAATATATATTATCAACAATAAATAAAATTGATCCAATCAATTCAACAATAATCGATAATTTAATTTCGTCTGTAGTAAACCCTAAAAATATTTTCTTTGAATTTTCCTTTCATCAAAAATTCCAAATTAATGATTCAAATATTGGGAAAATCAATTATCGAAAATATACTGAAAAACGAGACTCGGTGCCCGACGGCACTGAAGCGCCAAAGCGGCACCGGGCACCTATCGGCACCCTCAGGGACACTTATCGGCACCTATCGGCGGTAGGAGATCTTGCTCGACAATGCTCGGATGCTGTACGATACAGCTCGGCCGCTGTATGAAGAAACACCCTTCAACGCTCGACAGTGCTCGGACGTTGTATGCTACAGCCCAGCCACTGTATATAGCACCGCCCGGCAGCATACAGGAACCTGCTCGGCAGCATACAGGAACACCTTTCGGCGGCTACAGGAACCCTCGGCGGCTATAGGGACCCGCTCGGCAGCCTACAGGAAACCCTCGACAACCTACAGGGACCCGCTCGACAGCCTACATGAACCCCTCGACAGCCTATAGGGACCCGCTCGGCAGCCTACAGGGACCCGCTCGGCAGCTGTCGGATGCAGTATGACAAATCATCCAACGATAGCATACATCTCATTTTCGAACAGATTTTCAAAATCATATTATTCCTGATCTACATATTATTAATATAAATCATATTTTCAAGAAAAACCTGATTTATATCAAAACATAAAATCACGGAAAAAATACTCTAACGAATAATAAAATATCTACGATTATCATATGATTCTAAATCATAAAGCAAGCATTACAAATGCTAAATATTGTATATAGGATCACAAGACCTCACTCTGATACCACTATTGGGATTCAGTGCCTAAAACGAAGGCGTAGCGGAAGCAATATACGAATCTAATTCGATTCGAATCCCTACGAGGATCGATCAAGCTACGTATATATGAATAAATAAAAGAAAAAAAGAGTAGGATTCGAAACCATACCCTCGTAATCCATTGATTAAATGGTGAGAAGATGATGTCCCTTGCGAATCCAATTCGCAACAAGATATTGGATGATCCAACGCCAAAAATACCGCGTCTCTACTTGCCACGCACCGGAGAAACGATCGGAATGACAACCACCCAATTAACCTCTAAGGTTACGGCTAGAAAGGATGATGAAGCTATTTTCTTTGATGAATACACTCTAAGTATATTTATCAAAGTATCTGTTTCAATATTTCTCTTAGAAATAAAATGATGAAATGAAGAAGACCAGAAAACAATTTTCTCTCTCTTTCTTGTATTACCCGTGAAATCACTCTCATAAAGAAAGAAGAAGTCTTCTCCTAATATTCTAACCACCTCATTATTATAACCACCTACTCCATATTAAAGGAGATATGAAATCTCTTAATGTCTTTGGTCTTCCACCTATTAAGGTAGAGACAAAGACCAAGAGAAAATTAGGTGAGGTAGGGCGGCCACCTAGAAGAACCGGACGGGTTTGGTTCGTTTCAGACTCCCGTGAGTCCAAACAGATAAACCCCAATCCGTTCTGATGCATTTATATCAATTAATTAATCCATTAATTAATTATATTAAATACAAAATAATATAATTATTTCTCCAAAAATAATTATATCTATAAATTAAATTTATCACCCGGTAATTTATTTAATTTATTAGGCGTAAATTAATTTATCGATAAATTAATTTAGACATCCAATGTCCCAATTTTAATTAGACATCCAATGTCCAATAAATTAGATATCGATATCTAATATTTATAAAGAGAGAAACTTGATTCATTGTCATCAATACTATTGTGCGACTCGGTAGGTCCGTTTCGATTAGCAATGGGAGGAACCAAAGAGTAGTAGCACCACCTAGCCATCTGGCGGCCTACCTGTACTAAATGAGAACGAATGATGGGGATCATTCCAAAACCTTTATGTCATGAATACTACTATACATATAAACCCTCTTTCAAATGTCCCGATCAAGTTATAGGGTCACGGTCGATTAAACCTTATCCGTACTTCACGCTATACATGAGTTAATGGAAATCAAGACCATCGAGCTCTCGTGTATCCAATACAACTAGCTCTAATGCTTTGGCCAAAGACTTATGATCTCATCTGCCAATAACCGCATAGGACATATAACCTGTTTACTAACGGGAGAAAAAATCCTTTCTTGGTATTTAGTAGAACTTGCTACTTGCCCGTCAAGATGCACGTCGGGGTTGACCCCACCTTTTGGTTTTCTGGGTCGAGCTACTCTAATGAAAATCTCAATGTCACAAGCACATCCCTACTAAATCCTCAAGTCGGAGGTTCACGAATACCTATCACAACCTATCGATTCCGTCATTGACTGTCCCGGAGTGAAATCCGTGTCACGAATCGAGGGTGAGTCAGTTTAAATATACTAATCTCATTAGCATACCTATAACGTGTGCTCCCACTAACCATTAGTGTTCGACAGGCACTCTCCAAGTTAAAGAACATGTCATACAAGTCATCACATAAACTTAACGCCTAGTCAAGTTACATCGACTTGCGAATGATTAAGTATTTAAGCCATAAACCTTTCCAGTGCCGATCCCCTTATCTAATGAGAAGTGGAATGTTCTACTCTCAAATACACGGACTAGTTTATATATATATATATATATATATTTACGAGTCAGTAACGCCAGTGACTACCAGTAAATAAAGAAACATATAATTACCTTCTGATAATGATTACATAATAACAAGTACAATGCCATTACTCAACATCCTCTGAGTAGCATTCAAGGGCATACTCCTAACAGGGGTCACCCATCCTAGTAATACTCTCTCCCAAGCACGCTTAATTTTGGAATTCTGATGCGATCCGGTGCATTAGTGTTGGTATGATCACACACATTTGTAACGCATTCTATTCTTTTATAGTTCGATACGGTGCATTAGAGTATATAATTAAGGTCTTTTATATTCTTTTAACCCAGCTCCCACTATTTTTATCGGAGTAACACACTCGCATGTAAAATCCGGAAGTATTGTTTGCATTACTTCAAAGTGGTGATCGAGTTCTTTATAAATTTTAATAGAGGGCAACCGAACAGGTTTCTAGTCTAATGGATGCTTCGATTTTTTTTGTCCCCTTGTTCACTCTCCTCAACCTATACGGTTTCTATGGTTCGCGAACAAGTTAAGTTTATACAATCGACGCAAATCAGTTTCACAATTGAATCTTATTCGGCAACCGAACATGTTTCTAGGCATAAAATTTTCTCCAACCGAAGGCATTCAATGCGCTCTCGGTAATTTTATCGATCCTCCCCGAACGAATACCCCGATAACTCGGAACCATAGCACATCCGGTTTGGATTTCAATTTTCTGAAAGCTCGATGGAGGGAAGGAAAACCTTGAAACCTTTTAAACTTAATAATTGGTCGTGGGAGAATTTTCGCGATTAATGTTACACTTTGCACATTAATTCATTTAAGCGCGTTTGTTGCATTCATACCATATGAATAAACATTCACAATCTAGTTGCTACCAAAGATGTAGTTAATGGACTGTTCCTAGAACAAAACTTCGTAATCAAATTACAAGTCTTCGGTCTTGAATCTTTGTCTTCTCGAACGGATCTCCTCCGGTGTTCGTCATTACATATAAATTTTATATTGAAAAATTGCATCCTAGATACAAATATTTCTAGTAAAATAAATAGGCTCAAAACGACCTTTACAACCCAATCGAATAAAACGGAGCGATTCAAAACTAGGTCCATGAACCACATCCACATTGAGAAGCATTCATCGATAAATACTAAATAAATGGATTGCATGTAGATTACATTGATCCAACCAATATATATTATCAACAATAAATAAAATTGATCCAATCAATTCAACAATAATCGATAATTTAATTTATACGTAGTAAACCCTAAAAATATTTTCTTTGAATTTTCCTTTCATCAAAAATTCCAAATTAATGATTCAAATATTGGGAAAATCAATTATCGAAAATATCTTGAAAACGAGACTTCGGTGCCCGACGGCTGAAGCGCGAAGCGGCACCGGGCACCTATCGGCACCTACTGGGACATGTCGGCACCTATCGGCGGTGAGATCTTGCTCGACAATGCTCGGATCTTTGTGCGATCTGGCTCGGCCGCTGTATGAAGAAACACCCTTCAACGCTCGGCGGTGCTCGGACGCTGTATGCTACTCTGACCATTTGTATGTAGCACCGCCGGCAAGATACGGGAACACCTCGGCGGCATACGAGGAACGCTCGGCGGCTACGGGAACCCCTCGGCGGCTATAGGGACCCGCTCGGCAGCCTACAGGAAACCCTCGACAACCTACAGGGACCCGCTCGACAGCCTACATGAACCCCTCGACAGCCTATAGGGACCCGCTCGGCAGCCTACAGGGACCCGCTCGGCAGCTGTCGGATGCAGTATGACAAATCATCCAACGATAGCATACATCTCATTTTCGAACAGATTTTCAAAATCATATTATTCCTGATCTACATATTATTAATATAAATCATATTTTCAAGAAAAACCTGATTTATATCAAAACATAAAATCACGGAAAAAATACTATAACGAATAATAAAATATCTACGATTATCATATGATTCTAAATCATAAAGCAAGCATTACAAATGCTAAATATTGTATATAGGATCACAAGACCTCACTCTGATACCACTATTGGGATTCAGTGCCTAAAACGAAGGCGTAGCGGAAGCAATATACGAATCTAATTCGATTCGAATCCCTACGAGGATCGATCAAGCTACGTATATATGAATAAATAAAAGAAAAAAAGAGTAGGATTCGAAACCATACCCTCGTAATCCATTGATTAAATGGTGAGAAGATGATGTCCCTTGCGAATCCAATTCGCAACAAGATATTGGATGATCCAACGCCAAAAATACGCGTCTCTACTTGCCATAGGAGAAACGATCGGAATGACAACCACCCAATTAACCTCTAAGGTTACGGCTAGAAAGGATGATGAAGCTATTTTCTTTGATGAATACACTCTAAGTATATTTATCAAAGTATCTGTTTCAATATTTCTCTTAGAAATAAAATGATGAAATGAAGAAGACCAGAAAACAATTTTCTCTCTCTTTCTTGTATTACCCGTGAAATCACTCTCATAAAGAAAGAAGAAGTCTTCTCCTAATATTCTAACCACCTCATTATTATAACCACCTACTCCATATTAAAGGAGATATGAAATCTCTTAATGTCTTTGGTCTTCCACCTATTAAGGTAGAGACAAAGACCAAGAGAAAATTAGGTGAGGTAGGGCGGCCACCTAGAAGAACCGGACGGGTTTGGTTCGTTTCAGACTCCCGTGAGTCCAAACAGATAAACCCCAATCCGTTCTGATGCATTTATATCAATTAATTAATCCAATTAATTAATTATATTAAATACAAAATAATATAATTATTTCTCCAAAAAATAATTATATCTATAAATTAAATTTATCACCCAGTAATTTATTTAATTTATTAGGCCGTAAATTAATTTATCCAATAAATTAATTTAGACATCCAATGTCCCAATTTTAATTAGACATCCAATGTCCAATAAATTAGATATCCAATATCTAATATTTATAAAGAGAGAAACTTGATTCATTCTGTCATCAATACTATTGTGCGACTCGGTAGGTCCGTTTCAGTTAGCAATGGGAGGAACCAAAGAGTAGTAGCACCACCTAGCCATCCTGGCGGCCTACATTGTACCCTAAATGAGAACGAATGATGGGGATCATTCCAAAACCTTTATGTCATGAATACTACTATACATATAAACCCTCTTTCAAATGTCCCGATCAAGTTATAGGGTCACGGTCAGTTAAACCTTATCTGTACTTCACGCTATACATGAGTTAATGGAAATCAAGACCATCGAGCTCTCGTGTATCCAATACAACTAGCTCTAATGCTTTGGCCAAAGACTTATGATCTCATCTGCCAATAACCGCATAGGACATATAACCTGTTTACTAACGGGAGAAAAAATCCTTTCTTGGTATTTAGTAGAACTTGCTACTTGCCCGTCAAGATGCACGTCGGGGTTGACCCCCACCTTTTGGTTTTCTGGGTCGAGCTACTCTAATGAAAATCTCAATGTCACAAGCACATCCCTACTAAATCCTCAAGTCGGAGGTTCACGAATACCTATCACAACCTATCGATTCCGTCATTGGTGTCCGGAGTGAAATCCGTGTAACGAATCGAGGGTGAGTCAGTTTAAATATACTAATCTCATTAGCATACCTATAACGTGTGCTCCCACTAACCATTAGTGTTCGACAGGCACTCTCCAAGTTAAAGAACATGTCATACAAGTCATCACATAAACTTAACGCCTAGTCAAGTTACATCGACTTGCGAATGATTAAGTATTTAAGCCATAAACCTTTCCAGTGCCGATCCCCTTATCTAATGAGAAGTGGAATGTTCTGCTCTCAAATACACGGACTAGTTTATATATATATATATATATATATTTACGAGTCAGTAACGCTAGTGACTACCAGTAAATAAAGAAACATATAATTACCTTCTGATAATGATTACATAATAACAAGTACAATGCCATTACTCAACATCCTCTGAGTAGCATTCAAGGGCATACTCCTAACAGGGGTCACCCATCCTAGTAATACTCTCTCCCAAGCACGCTTAATTTTGGAATTCTGATGCGATCCGGTGCATTAGTGTTGGTATGATCACACACATTTGTAACGCATTCTATTCTTTTATAGTTCGATACGGTGCATTAGAGTATATAATTAAGGTCTTTTATATTCTTTTAACTTGACTCCCACTATTTTTATCGGAGTAACACACTCGCATGTAAAATCCGGAAGTATTGTTTGCATTACTTCAAAGTGGTGATCGAGTTCTTTATAAATTTTAATAGAGGGCAACCGAACAGGTTTCTAGTCTAATGGATGCTTCGATTTTTTTTGTCCCCTTGTTCACTCCCCTCAACCTATACGGTTTCTATGGTTCGCGAACAAGTTAAGTTTATACAATCGACGCAAATCAGTTTCACAATTGAATCTTATTCGGCAACCGAACATGTTTCTAGGCATAAAATTTTCTCCAACCGAAGGCATTCAATGCGCTCTCGGTAATTTTATCGATCCTCCCCGAACGAATACCCCGATAACTCGGAACCATAGCACATCCGGTTTGGATTTCAATTTTCTGAAAGCTCGATGGAGGGAAGGAAAACCTTGAAACCTTTTAAACTTAATAATTGGTCGTGGGAGAATTTTCGCGATTAATGTTACACTTTGCACATTAATTCATTTAAGCGCGTTTGTTGCATTCATACCATATGAATAAACATTCACAATCTAGTTGCTACCAGCATGTAGTTAATGGACTGTTCCTAGAACAAAACTTCGTAATCAAATTACAAGTCTTCGGTCTTGAATCTTTGTCTTCTCGAACGGATCTCCTCCGGTGTTCGTCATTACATATAAATTTTATATTGAAAAATTGCATCCTAGATACAAATATTTCTAGTAAAATAAATAGGCTCAAAACGATCTTTACAACCCAATCGAATAAAACGGAACGATTCAAAACTAGGTCCATGAACCACATCCACATTGAGAAGCATTCATCCAATAAATACTAAATAAATGGATTGCATGTAGATTACATTGATCCAACCAATATATATTATCAACAATAAATAAAATTGATCCAATCAATTCAACAATAATCGATAATTTAATTTCGTCTGTAGTAAACCCTAAAAATATTTTCTTTGAATTTTCCTTTCATCAAAAATTCCAAATTAATGATTCAAATATTGGGAAAATCAATTATCGAAAATATACTGAAAAACGAGACTCGGTGCCCGACAGCCTGGAAACTGCCAAACAGCACCAGGCACCCTATCGGCACCTACCGGGACACTGTCGGCACCTATCGGCAGCTGTAGGATACTGCTCGACAATGCTCGGATGCTGTACGATACAGCTCGGCCGCTGTATGAAGAAACACCCTTCAACGCTCGACAGTGCTCGGACGCTGTATGCTACAGCCCAGCCACTGTATATAGCACCGCCCGGCAGCATACAGGAACCTGCTCGGCAGCATACAGGAACCTGCTCGGCAGCCTACAGGAACCCCTCAGCAGCCTATAGGGACCCGCTCGGCAGCCTACAGGAAACCCTCGACAACCTACAGGGACCCGCTCGACAGCCTACATGAACCCCTCGACAGCCTATAGGGACCCGCTCGGCAGCCTACAGGGACCCGCTCGGCAGCTGTCGGATGCAGTATGACAAATCATCCAACGATAGCATACATCTCATTTTCGAACAGATTTTCAAAATCATATTATTCCTGATCTACATATTATTAATATAAATCATATTTTCAAGAAAAACCTGATTTATATCAAAACATAAAATCACGGAAAAAATACTATAACGAATAATAAAATATCTACGATTATCATATGATTCTAAATCATAAAGCAAGCATTACAAATGCTAAATATTGTATATAGGATCACAAGACCTCACTCTGATACCACTATTGGGATTCAGTGCCTAAAACGAAGGCGTAGCGGAAGCAATATACGAATCTAATTCGATTCGAATCCCTACGAGGATCGATCAAGCTACGTATATATGAATAAATAAAAGAAAAAAAGAGTAGGATTCGAAACCATACCCTCGTAATCCATTGATTAAATGGTGAGAAGATGATGTCCCTTGCGAATCCAATTCGCAACAAGATATTGGATGATCCAACGCCAAAAATACCGCGTCTCTACTTGCCACGCACCGGAGAAACGATCGGAATGACAACCACCCAATTAACCTCTAAGGTTACGGCTAGAAAGGATGATGAAGCTATTTTCTTTGATGAATACACTCTAAGTATATTTATCAAAGTATACATTTCAATATTTCTCTTAGAAATAAAATGATGAAATGAAGAAGACCAGAAAACAATTTTCTCTCTCTTTCTTGTATTACCCGTGAAATCACTCTCATAAAGAAAGAAGAAGTCTTCTCTAATATTCTAACCACCTCATTATTATAACCACCTACTCCATATTAAAGGAGATATGAAATCTCTTAATGTCTTTGGTCTTCCACCTATTAAGGTAGAGACAAAGACCAAGAGAAAATTAGGTGAGGTAGAGGCGGCCACCTAGAAGAACCAGGACGGGTTTGGTTCGTTTGAGACTCCGTGAGTCCAAACAGATAAACCCCAATCCGTTCGATGCATTTATATCAATTAATTAATCCAATTAATTAATTATATTAAATACAAAATAATATAATTATTTCTCCAAAAATAATTATATCTATAAATTAAATTTATCACCCGATAATTTATTTAATTTATTAGGCCGTAAATTAATTTATCTATAAATTAATTTAGACATCCAATGTCCCAATTTTAATTAGACATCCAATGTCCAATAAATTAGATATCCAATATCTAATATTTATAAAGAGAGAAACTTGATTCATTCTGTCATCAATACTATTGTGCGACTCGGTAGGTCCGTTTCAGTTAGCAATGGGAGGAACCAAAGAGTAGTAGCACCACCTAGCCATCCTGGCGGCCTACACTGTACCCTAAATGAGAACGAATGATGGGGATCATTCCAAAACCTTTATGTCATGAATACTACTATACATATAAACCCTCTTTCAAATGTCCCGATCAAGTTATAGGGTCACGGTCAGTTAAACCTTATCTGTACTTCACGCTATACATGAGTTAATGGAAATCAAGACCATCGAGCTCTCGTGTATCCAATACAACTAGCTCTAATGCTTTGGCCAAAGACTTATGATCTCATCTGCCAATAACCGCATAGGACATATAACCTGTTTACTAACGGGAGAAAAAATCCTTTCTTGGTATTTAGTAGAACTTGCTACTTGCCCGTCAAGATGCACGTCGGGGTTGACCCCCACCTTTTGGTTTTCTGGGTCGAGCTACTCTAATGAAAATCTCAATGTCACAAGCACATCCCTACTAAATCCTCAAGTCGGAGGTTCACGAATACCTATCACAACCTATCGATTCCGTCATTGACTGTCCCGGAGTGAAATCCGTGTAACGAATCGAGGGTGAGTCAGTTTAAATATACTAATCTCATTAGCATACCTATAACGTGTGCTCCCACTAACCATTAGTGTTCGACAGGCACTCTCCAAGTTAAAGAACATGTCATACAAGTCATCACATAAACTTAACGCCTAGTCAAGTTACATCGACTTGCGAATGATTAAGTATTTAAGCCATAAACCTTTCCAGTGCCGATCCCCTTATCTAATGAGAAGTGGAATGTTCTGCTCTCAAATACACGGACTAGTTTATATATATATATATATATATATATATATATATTTACGATTCAGTAACGCCAGTGACTACCAGTAAATAAAGAAACATATAATTACCTTCTGATAATGATTACATAATAACAAGTACAATGCCATTACTCAACATCCTCTGAGTAGCATTCAAGGGCATACTCCTAACAGGGGTCACCCATCCTAGTAATACTCTCTCCCAAGCACGCTTAATTTTGGAATTCTGATGCGATCCGGTGCATTAGTGTTGGTATGATCACACACATTTGTAACGCATTCTATTCTTTTATAGTTCGATACGGTGCATTAGAGTATATAATTAAGGTCTTTTATATTCTTTTAACCCAGCTCCCACTATTTTTATCGGAGTAACACACTCGCATGTAAAATCCGGAAGTATTGTTTGCATTACTTCAAAGTGGTGATCGAGTTCTTTATAAATTTTAATAGAGGGCAACCGAACAGGTTTCTAGTCTAATGGATGCTTCGATTTTTTTTGTCCCCTTGTTCACTCCCCTCAACCTATACGGTTTCTATGGTTCGCGAACAAGTTAAGTTTATACAATCGACGCAAATCAGTTTCACAATTGAATCTTATTCGGCAACCGAACATGTTTCTAGGCATAAAATTTTCTCCAACCGAAGGCATTCAATGCGCTCTCGGTAATTTTATCGATCCTCCCCGAACGAATACCCCGATAACTCGGAACCATAGCACATCCGGTTTGGATTTCAATTTTCTGAAAGCTCGATGGAGGGAAGGAAAACCTTGAAACCTTTTAAACTTAATAATTGGTCGTGGGAGAATTTTCGCGATTAATGTTACACTTTGCACATTAATTCATTTAAGCGCGTTTGTTGCATTCATACCATATGAATAAACATTCACAATCTAGTTGCTACCAGCATGTAGTTAATGGACTGTTCCTAGAACAAAACTTTGTAATCAAATTACAAGTCTTCGGTCTTGAATCTTTGTCTTCTCGAACGGATCTCCTCCGGTGTTCGTCATTACATATAAATTTTACATTGAAAAATTGCATCCTAGATACAAATATTTCTAGTAAAATAAATAAGCTCAAAACGACCTTTACAACCCAATCGAATAAAACGGAACGATTCAAAACTAGGTCCATGAACCACATCCACATTGAGAAGCATTCATCCAATAAATACTAAATAAATGGATTGCATGTAGATTACATTGATCCAACCAATATATATTATCAACAATAAATAAAATTGATCCAATCAATTCAACAATAATCGATAATTTAATTTCGTCTGTAGTAAACCCTAAAAATATTTTCTTTGAATTTTCCTTTCATCAAAAATTCCAAATTAATGATTCAAATATTGGGAAATTCAATTATCGAAAATATACTGAAAAACGAGACTCGGTGCCCGACACTGAAGCGCCAAAGCGGCACGGGCACCTATCGGCACCTCTGGGGACCTTGTTGGCACCTATCGGCATTTGTAGGATCTTGCTCGACAATGCTCGGATCTTTATGCGATACGGCTCGGCTGTATGAAGAAACACCCTTCAACGCTCGGCGGTGCTCGGGCCGTATGTTACAGCCCGGCCCTTTGTATATAGCACCGCCGGCGGCCTCTGAGAACACGCTCGGCGGCATACGAGAACTGCTCGGCGGCTACAGAACCCCTCGGCGGCTATAGGGACCCGCTCGGCGGCTACGAGAAACCCTCGACAACCTACGAGGGGACCGCTCGGCGGCTACATGAACCCCTCGGCGGCTATAGGGACCCGCTCGGCGGCTACAGGGACCCGCTCGGCGGTGTCGGATGCGGTATGATAAATCATCCAACGATAGCATACATCTCATTTTCGAACAGATTTTCAAAATCATATTATTCCTGATCTACATATTATTAATATAAATCATATTTTCAAGAAAAACCTGATTTATATCAAAACATAAAATCACGGAAAAAATACTATAACGAATAATAAAATATCTACGATTATCATATGATTCTAAATCATAAAGCAAGCATTACAAATGCTAAATATTGTATATAGGATCACAAGACCTCACTCTGATACCACTATTGGGATTCAGTGCCTAAAACGAAGGCGTAGCGGAAGCAATATACGAATCTAATTCGATTCGAATCCCTACGAGGATCGATCAAGCTACATATATATGAATAAATAAAAGAAAACAAGAGTAGGATTCGAAACCATACCCTCGTAATCCATTGATTAAATGGTGAGAAGATGATGTCCCTTGCGAATCCAATTCGCAACAAGATATTGGATGATCCAACGCCAAAAATACAGCGTCTCTACTTGCCACGCATCGGAGAAACGATCGGAATGACAACCACCCAATTAACCTCCAAGGTTACGGCTAGAAAGGATGATGAAGCTATTTTCTTTGATGAATACACTCTAAGTATATTTATCAAAGTATCTCTTTCAATATTTCTCTTAGAAATAAAATGATGAAATGAAGAAGACCAGAAAACAATTTTCTCTCTCTCTTTCTTGTATTACCCGTGAAATCACTCTCACAAAGAAAGAAGAAGTCTTCTCCTAATATTCTAACCACCTCATTATTATAACCACCTACTCCATATTAAAGGAGATATGAAATCTCTTAATGTCTTTGGTCTTCCACCTATTAAGGTAGAGACAAAGACCAAGAGAAAATTAGGTGAGGTAGGGCGGCCACCTAGAAGAACCGGACGGATTTGGTTCGTTTCAGACTCCCGTGAGTCCAAACAGATAAACTCCAATCCGTTCTGATGCATTTATATCAATTAATTAATCCAATTAATTAATTATATTAAATACAAAATAATATAATTATTTCTCCAAAAAATAATTATATCTATAAATTAAATTTATCACCCAGTAATTTATTTAATTTATTAGGCCGTAAATTAATTTATCCAATAAATTAATTTAGACATCCAATGTCCCAATTTTAATTAGACATCCAATGTCCAATAAATTAGATATCCAATATCTAATATTTATAAAGAGAGAAGCTTGATTCATTCTGTCATCAATACTATTGTGCGACTCGGTAGGTCCGTATTTTTTTTTTTTTTTTTTTTGCGGAAATAATATAAAGTTTGACACCAATTCATAAAGGAACTTCATTTAGTTAATTTAATAAGCCAATAATGGCAGTCAAGTTATCAAACTTCTAAAGAAAACAACATAAGTAAAACTTTCTAATATAGAAATGTCAAAAACGGAAGTACTAAAAATGTTCATTGACTTAAAATAAATCACAGTGTGTCACGAATGCTCCCGTCAGTCCTTAGCCTCCTTAATCGTAATACCTGAAAATGTTAAGTAAAACCGTAAGCACAAAGCTTAGTGAATTCAAACACAACATTATACCAATATCCACAATCACTAGACCTAGATTAAAATATATCGTTATAACATTTAAACATAAGTCAAGAACAAATCAAGGCTTATAAGGAGGGCTAGTAGGTTACCCGCATCTCACAAACCGAAGAGTATTGGGTTAATCTTACCCTCACCTCACATCCCGGAGGGTATTGGAGTAATTATACCTAACCACGCGCACCGGAAAAAAGCCGGATAATTGCTATGATCCCCTCAACAATAAACATACAGTGTACATGTATGATTAACAATTTAAGCATGCATCCACATTATCATACCATAATAATAATTTAACACTCACGTGCTAACCTAGCAATCATAAATATTGAGACAATGGAGTGAGAGAACTCACCTTGAATACTTAAGGGAGATTGCTAAATCAAAACTGGCTACCACACTTGAGCAAATGCCAAAACTTCACCTATTATAAACTAGGAGTTAGGATATACCCAAAGATGAAGCTTAAAGACTTAAACAAAAATCTGGACAGCAAGGTCTAAAAACAGACCCGCTGTTAAAGATGGATTTACTTAATTTTCCTAAGTATTAACATATCAATATTAAATTTTTCTAAGAAACTAGAGTCTTTCCCCTTTTTAAAACAGTAAAGAACTCACTCTAACTCCAAAATATGAATTTATTATGATGCTTTTAAAAAGACATCGCAGTGCAGTCCCAAATCATAGGAATCAGTAGTGTTGGCCAATTCTACCCAGCTTGTGGGTAGACATTGTCCAAACTAAAAATCACAGAGATAATAGACATAAATACCAAAGTCTCAGAGTTGGAACCGACCAAAAAGGGTTTCCCAAACTCTAGATATGAAATTCACAACATGACTAATTACAAAACCCTTAAAAGCTGATGACAGAAAACTGATCTGGAGTGTGAACTCAATATGACCAAGAAATACTTGGAGATAACATCCCATAAACTCCAGATCACAACTTTAGGTCATAACACACATGTGGGAACTTGGAATCCCATTAGATCATTTCCCAAGCCCTGGAAACGAATAAAACAAGTTGACCTATCAGATCAGACCCGGATCAGACCTACCAGCAAAGGTGCTGTTCTTGCCCATGGATAAATCCTAATTAGTGAGAGTGACCTTCATAAGAAAGTTACCCAACACAATTTGTAAACTTTTGGCACAGGTTTGAGATCCGTTTGAGTTATATAATTCAAGTTATAATTTTTGTAAGATGACTACAAATCTGATGGAAACAGAATCGTAGCCAACCCTTAATCTTTTTAACCAATCCATTCCTCTCCCTTTTGAAACACATTCCTAGATGTGTTTATCACCCAAATTCAGTCCCCTATGAACATGGTGGCACCAAAAAGGGCTAGGGGTCATTGGCATTTCATTTAGTCACAAGGAAAAGAATCAAATCAACATAATATATGACAAACCATTTAAACTCATAATTTTCCCCTTTCTTAAGGGTTCCTTGATCTTTCAAATACACAAACATTTATATACACATCTTAGAAGATGCTATAAAATTGTATACTTAGATCTAAACATATTGATATGGATATGTTGAGAATCAAAATAATAATTAACAAGAATTATAACCATTCACAAGATCTATCACATTTTATCACCTAAATAAAACTTGGTGATTTCCATGGTTCATTTAGACCTTGTATTTTGTATAATCATCTAGATCCATCATACACCATGTATAGGGTGTAGATATAATCTAGAGATGATGATAACATACAACTTATAACAATAACAATATTGGTTAAAACCATAAGATCTATCTTCTTTAAATCACACAAGTTACAACTTGATGATTTTTATGAATCATATAGATCTTTTACATAATATGATCATCTAGGCTCATCATACACCATATATAGGAGATGGTGATGAAATTTCTAGATGATAATCAACACTTAAAACAATTAATTGAATATAAATCAAAAGAAAAGATTAAAACACCTTAAAAGATCTTACCTAAGCTTGTTACACCAACAAGGAAGTGAAGGAGAAGATGATTGTGGCTTTGGAAGAGAAAAATGAGAGAGAGATGGGAGAGAGGATCGGCCGAAAATGAGGGAGCGAGGAGGGAGTTTAGGGTTTTGTGATATTTTTATAAATCATTTAAGGATAAAGCCTAATGACTTCACTAATGGGCTAGGCTCAAAACTCATTTCTTAGTAGCCCAATATAATTAAATCTTTCAATTAACTTAGCCCAAAACTTGTATTTTAATCTAACTTGGCTAATTAATTAAACCCATCATTTAAATAACTAAATACCATGAAAATAATTAACGTGCGAAAAAAACCGGGCGTTACAACTCTCCCCTACTAAGAAGGGACTTCACCTCGAAGTCGGTCCCTCCGAATAACTCGGGATAATGCGCCTCATCTCGTCTTCGAGTTCCCATGTACACTCGAGATCCCTTCCTATGCCGCCACCGAACCTTAACAATAAACAGTCTTACCGCTCAGAAGGGTCTTTGACTTTCGATCAACAACCGCGATAGGTTTCTCAACATAGTTGAGCCGTTCGTCAATTTGGATGTCTTCCCAGGTACTACGGCGGTATCGTCAACAATGCACTTCCTCAACCGAGACACGTGGAAGGTGTTATGAATCAAACTAAGCTCGTCAGGCGGCTCCAACTGGTACGCTACTTTACCAACGCGAGCTATGATCTTATAAGGTCCAATAAACCGAGGTCCCGGCTTCCCACGCTTGCGGAACCTAATCACACCCTTCCAAGGGGAGACCTTTAATAGCACATGATCCCCAACACGAAACTCAAGATCGGAGCGTCGCTTATACGCATAACTCTTGACGACTCCTAGCGGTGACCAAATGATCCTGATCATTTTGATTTTCTCCGTGGTGCAGTAAAACAATATCGGTGCTACCGAGCACCCTCTGTCCAACCTCACCCCAACACACTGGGGTTCTACACTTCCTACCATACAGTGCTTCATACGGGGCATGTCGATGCTTGAATGATAGCTGTTGTTATATGAAAACTTCGGCTAAATGAAGATGATCATCCCAACTACCTCCAAAATCAATTGCACATGCCCGAAGCATGTCCTCCAAAGTCTGTATCGTCCGCTCACTCGCCCATCGGTTTGCGGATGGGCAGCGATCTTGAAATGCAATCGGGTACCCAATTCTTCTTGGAATTTACGCCAAAATCGAGAGGTGAATCGAGTATCTCGATCGGAGACAATAGATACGGGCACCCGTGCAATGAAACTATCTCCCGAACAAAAATCTCGGCCAATTTTTCGGTGAAGAACTTTCCTTGATGGCGGAAATGAGCACTCTTCGTCAATCGATCCACAACCACCCATATCGTATCCGCTCCCTTTGCGGTCTTAGGAAGTTTTGTAATAAAGTCCATGGTTAAGTGCTCCCATTTCCACTCGGGAATCTCAAAGGTTGCAATTTCCCATGAGGTTTCGGTGTTCGGCTTTGACCTTAGGCATGTTACGCATTCTTCTACATATCGAGCCACATCATTCTTCATCCCGTGCCACCAATAACCCTCACGAATATCTCGGTACATTTTTGTAGCACCGGATGAATAGAAAACTTGGACTGTGAGCTTCTTCCATAAGAGTTTTCCGGTTCCCACGATAAATGGAACCCAAACCCTACCATAACGAGTTAGTAATCCACGCCCATCTCGCTCCATCTTAGGTAACTCATTCACAATCCTTTCACGATTTGGGTTCCCCTCTTGAGTCGCCACATCTTGAGCATCTCGAATCATACCCAATAATGATGTCTCCATAGTCATCCGAAGACATTTAGCTCGAATCGGTTAGACCAGTTGCTTACGGCCGAGTGCGTCGGCTACCACATTTGCTTTCTGGGGTGGTAGTGAATCTCACGGTCGTAATCTTTCACCACATCTAACCATCTAACTTGCCTCATATTCAAATCCCGCTGATCGAAAAGGTACTTCAAACTTTTATGGTCGGTGTAAATGATACACTTAACCCCGTAAAGGTTGTGCCTCCATATCTTGAGAGCAAAAACAACGGCTCCTAATTCCAGTCATGAGTGGGGTAGTTCCTTTCGTGAGGTTTTAGTGGCGAGACGCATAAGCTATCACCTTACCCCGTTGCATCAACACGGCACCAAAACCCGGGAGGGATGCGTCGCGATAC
This sequence comes from Orobanche coerulescens, assembly GCA_033398695.1. Lineage (NCBI taxonomy): Eukaryota > Viridiplantae > Streptophyta > Magnoliopsida > Lamiales > Orobanchaceae > Orobanche > Orobanche coerulescens. The sequence goes on along the minus strand of CM065814.1, from coordinate 85,215,361 downwards.
ACTACCATGTCCTCCACTCCTTATGGTAAAGTCGAACCGGGCATTACACAACCGCGTCTTAAGATCTTCAAATCTGGCTGTTCGGACCCCAAACAAATTTCTCCGACTTCTTGGTCAATCGCGTAAGAGGTAGAGCAATCTTTGAGAAATTTTCAATAAACCTACGATAGTAACCGGCCAAACCCAAGAAACTACGAATCTCGAAGGCGATTTAGGAGCTTCCCATTTCTTAATCGCATCAATCTTGGCCGGATCGACCTTGATACCTTCCTTGTTCACCACGTGGCCCAAGAATTGAACCTCTTCTAACCAAAATTCACACTTAGAAAATTTAGCATAAAGCCGTTCTCTCGTAGTGTCTCTAGAAGTTCCCGAATGTGCTTTTCATGCTCCTCCACAGTCTTAGAATAGACCAAAATATCGTCAATAAACACAATGACCGAGCAGTCGAGCATCGGACCACACACCCGATTCATAAGATCCATAAAAGCGGCGGGTGCATTAGTGAGTCAAGGCATCACCACAAATTCAAAGTGTCCGTATCGGGTTCGAAACGCCGTTTTCTCAATGTCACGATCCACGAACTCGCATCGATGATAACCGGAGCATAAATCAATCTTGGAAAACCAAGGCGCTCCTTGGAGTTGGTCGAAAAGATCGTCGATACGAGGTAAAGGATAACGGTTCTTTATCGTGAGTTTATTCAACTCCCGATAATCTATGCACATTCTTTGAGAACCGTCCTTCTTTTCGCGAAAAGTATAGGAGCACCCACGGCGAGAAACTTGGCCGTATAAACCCCTTATCACTAAGCTCCTGTGGCTGATCTTGAAGCTCTTTCATCTCGGGTGGCGCCAAAGGATAAGGAGATTTGGCGATCGGAGCAGCGCCAGTACTAAATCAATGCGAAACTCCACTTGCCTAATAGGTGGCAAACCCGGAGTTCCTCGGGAAAGACGTCACCAAAGTCGGAAACAAGCTGGAACATTATCGGCGCAATAGCGGAGGTACAAGAAGCAATATCCAAATGGGAATATCTCCTTGAATAATAAGTTCTCCACCCCTAGGGTTTTGAACACGAACTTGTCTCTTGCGACAAAGAATTTACGCATCGAATGCATCGAGCCAATCCATACCCACAATAACGCAAAGTTCCCTCATAGCAATAGGGATAAGATCAATGGGGAATTCAACTCCCGAAAATTCAAGGGTACAACCCGATAAACATCGATGCGAAGATAGTTCGATTGTCGGCAACCGATAACCATGGGACGTGCTAGTTTCCGACACCACGCCCCAAACGATTTATGAGCGTGCGTGACACGAAGGAGTGAGTAGCGCGAGAATCAAACATAACGGCGGCGGGTTGAGAATCTAGCAGATAAGTGCACGATTCATAATATTTAAGCAATAAAACAATTACTCTATGGCATAGCATAAGATAAAAGATAAGGAAGAGATGTTTACCTTTCTGATCGCGAGCTTCGAGCTCCTCCCTCGTAGGTGGTGGACACGTCCTCGTGTCAACATAGTTGGTCCGTTAGAGGTCGAAGCGGTATTGGGATTTGCATTCCCATTCTTCTTGACTTTGGGCAATCAGGCTTCTTGTGCCCCTTCTCTTGGCAATTGTAACAAGCTGGTACCGCATTTGATAGTAACACAGGATCTTTGTAATGGCTTTTGGAGCCTTGCAATTCTTCCGGTGATGCCCTTCCTTCTTACGGTTATAACACACCAATGGGGGTCGATCACCTTCGCATGAGATGGCTTGTATTCATATCTTGGTTTATCCCCAAACTTTGTCTTCTTATGAGCCTCATTAGAAGTTTTAGAAAAAGTGCTCTCGTTTCCTCTTAGATTGAGTTTGCGGCTCAATCTCTCTCTTCAGTGCCCCCATGTTGCACCCAAAGTCGTAAAGTCTTGCATGCTCACAAATTCCGGATGTCGGTGCGTAAAATCGAGATGTACCGACTAACAAGCCATGCTTCATCTCCGGCAAAAGTAGGACAGAAAGAAAGCATCTCCATGAACTTGGCGTTCGGATCACTATGAGACTCGGTGGTGCATTTGTAACGCCATGAACTCCTGCATCATTCTTTGTTGCTCCACCCTAGGCACATACCGTGCCTCGAACCCTCCACAACCCAGGCCCAAGTAATCGCCCTTATAGCTTCTTGATCATTCTTCCCGTGGTGGTGTTCCACCATGTCTTACCCAGCTTCCTCGGTGGTTTTTGCTACCAACACCTAAACTAGTGCAGGCACCCTATAGTCATAAAGGCGCCCTCCACGTCGGATAACCGGTGCTTAGCTTCCTTTGGATCGTCCTCCCCATCCCAATGAGGTGGGTGCACTTGCCGAACTTCTCGTAGTAGTACATTAAATCACGAACGGGAGGATCGAGGCCCCGGGCGGAGGTGCATCGCCATACGCTCATCTAGCGAGCACGAACTTGATCAATGATGTTAGCCGTGACATTCGGAATGATCTCGTTAAAAGCATTATTGAACTCCTCGGAACGAGTTCCCTAACTTGAGCTATTTGAATTGCATTGAGGCGAGCGGCGGAGCCATCTAAAATTGATAAGAAAAGAAAAAAGCGATTCAACCTATGCATGTCTAAGAGATCGAAAACACTCGGCTTCTTTGAAAACTTTTCAACCTTGCCCCGTCCCCAAAACCGGCTCCCATATATTGAATAATAGGGGCCCTTCTATTATTCAATATAGAAGTTCCAATTTCGGTTTCGGTCTAGTTTCAAAATTTGACTTGCTCCTAGCATGTGATTTAATTCACACTCATGGTAGATCTAAAAGGCCTAAATTCTCACATGGTAGATAGTAGCACTAAAGGCATATAATTATCCTCCTAGGCTAGTCTTTGGGATATGTCATAAATGGAGCATACTATTGTGTTTGATAAGTAATAAAATTTAAACTCAATTAGTAAATAAAACTTACTTGGTGGTGGCCGGCGCACCGTGACATCTTCACTGCTAGTTTTTAATAAACTTTGTACAAGAGAAATAAAATGTTTTAAATTTGAGTCTAGACATCCCTAAGAAGGCCTAGTTCACTCAAATGAAAAGCTCCGATACCAACTTGTAACACCCAAAATTTATTTATATTTTTTTTTTCTTTGCGGAAATAATATAAAGTTTGACACCAATTCATAAAGGAACTTCATTTATTTAATTTAATAAGCCAATAATGGCAGTCAAGTTATCAAACTTCTAAAGAAAACAACATAAATAAAACTTTCTAATATAGAAATGTCAAAAACGGAAGTACTAAAAATGTTCATTGACTTAAAATAAATCACAGTGTGTCACGAATGCTCCCGTCAGTCCTTAGCCTCCTTAATCGTAATACCTGAAAATGTTAAGTAAAACCGTAAGCACAAAGCTTAGTGAATTCAAACACAACATTATACCAATATCCACAATCACTAGACCTAGATTAAAATATATCGTTATAACATTTAAACATAAGCCAAGAACAAATCAAGGCTTATAAGGAGGGCTAGTAGGTTACCCGCATCTCACAAACCGAAGAGTATTGGGTTAATCTTACCCTCACCTCACATCCCGGAGGGTATTGGAGTAATTATACCTAACCACGCGCACCGGACAAAAGCCGGATAATTGCTATGATCCCCTCAACAATAAACATACAATGCACATGTATGATTAACAATTTAAGCATGCATCCACATTATCATACCATAATAATAATTTAACACTCACGTGCTAACATAGCAATCATAAATATTGAGACAATGGAGTGAGAGAACTCACCTTGAATACTTAAGGGAGATTGCTAAATCAAAACTGGCTACCACACTTGAGAAAATGCCAAAACTTCACCTATTATAAACTAGGAGTTAGGATATACCCAAAGATGAAGCTTAAAGACTTAAACAAAAATCTGGACAGCAAGGTCTAAAAACAGACCCGCTGTTAAAGATGGATTTACTTAATTTTCCTAAGTATTAACATATCAATATTAAATTTTTCTAAGAAACTAGAGTCTTTCCCCTTTTTAAAACAGTAAAGAACTCACTCTAACTCCAAAATATGAATATATTATGATGCTTTTAAAAAGACATCGCAGTGCAGTCCAAAATCATAGGAATCAGTAGTGTTGGCCAATTCTACCCAGCTTGTGGGTAGACATTGTCCAAACTAAAAATCACAGAGATAATAGACATAAATACCAAAGTCTCAGAGTTGGAACCGACCAAAAAGGGTTTCCCAAACTCTAGATATGAAATTCACAACATGACTAATTACAAAACCCTTAAAAGCTGATGACAGAAAACTGATCTGGAGTGTGAACTCAATATGACCAAGAAATACTTGGAGATAACATCCCATAAACTCCAGATCACAACTTTAGGTCATAACACACATGTGGGAACTTGGAATCCCATTAGATCATTTCCCAAGCCCTAGAAACGAATAAAACAAGTTGACCTATCAGATCAGACCCGGATCAGACCTACCAGCAAAGGTGCTGTTCTTGCCCATGGATAAAGTCCTAATTAGTGAGAGTGACCTTCATAAGAAAGTTACCCAACACAATTTGTAAACTTTTGGCACAGGTTTGAGATCCGTTTGAGTTATAGAATTCAAGTTATGATTTTTGTAAGATGACTACAAATCTGATGGAAACAGAATCGTAGCCAACCCTTAATCTTTTTAACCAATCCATTCCTCTCCCTTTTGAAACACATTCCTAGATGTGTTTATCACCCAAATTCAGTCCCCTATGAACATGGTGGCACCAAAAGGGCTAGGGGTCATTGGCATTTCATTTAGTCACAAGGAAAAGAATCAAATCAACATAATATATGACAAACCATTTAAACTCATAATTTTCCCCTTTCTTAAGGGTTCCTTGATCTTTCAAATACACAAACATTTATATACACATCTTAGAATATGCTATAAAATTGTATACTTAGATCTAAACATATTGATATGGATATGTTGAGAATCAAAATAATAATTAACAAGAATTATAACCATTCACAAGATCTATCACATTTTATCACCTAAATAAAACCTGGTGATTTCCATGGTTCATTTAGACCTTGTATTTTGTATAATCATCTAGATCCATCATACACCATGTATAGGGTGTAGATATAATCTAGAGATGATGATAACATACAACTTATAACAATAACAACATTGGTTAAAACCATAAGATCTATCTTCTTTAAATCACACAAGTTATAACTTGATGATTTTTATGAATCATATAGATCTTTTACATAATATGATCATCTAGGCTCATCATACACCATATATAGGAGATGGTGATGAAATTTCTAGATGATAATCAACACTTAAAACAATTAATTGAATATAAATCAAAAGAAAAGATTAAAACACCTTAAAAGATCTTACCTAAGCTTGTTACACCAACAAGGAAGTGAAGGAGAAGATGATTGTGGCTTTGGAAGAGAAAAATGAGAGAGAGATGGGAGAGAGGGATCGGCCGAAAATGAGGGAGAGAGGAGGGAGTTTAGGGTTTTGTGATATTTTTATAAATCATTTAAGGATAAAGCCTAATGACTTCACTAATGGGCTAGGCTCAAAACTCATTTCTTAGTAGCCCAATATAATTAAATCTTTCAATTAACTTAGCCCAAAACTTGTATTTTAATCTAACTTGGCTAATTAATTAAACCCATCATTTAAATAACTAAATACCTTGAAAATAATTAACGTACCGAAAAAAAACCGGGCGTTAGAGAGGAACCAAAGAGTAGTAGCACCACCTAGCCATCCTGGCGGCCTACACTGTACCCTAAATGAGAACGAATGATGGGGATCATTCCAAAAACTTTATGTCGTGAATACTACTATACATATAAACCCTCTTTCAAATGTCCCGATCAAGTTATAGGGTTACGGTCAGTTAAACCTTATATGTACTTCACGCTATACATGAGTTAATGGAAATCAAGATCATCGATCTCTCGTGTATCCAATACAACTAGCTCTAATGCTTTGGCCAAAGACTTATGATCTCATCTGCCAATAACCGCATAGGACATATAACCTGTTTACTAACGGGAGAAAAAATCATTTCTTGGTATTTAGTAGAACTTGCTACTTGCCCGTCAAGATGCACGTCGGGGTTGACCCCCACCTTTCGGTTTTCTGGGTCGAGCTACTCTAATGAAAATCTCAATGTCACAAGCACATCCCTACTAAATCCTCAAGTCGGAGGTTCACGAATACCTATCACAACCTATCGATTCCGTCATTGACTGTCCCGGAGTGAAATCCGTGTGACGAATCAAGGGTGAGTCAGTTTAAATATACTAATCTCATTAGCATACCTATAACGTGTGCTCCCACTAACCATTAGTGTTCGACAGGCACTCTCCAAGTTAAAGAACACGTCATACAAGTCATCACATAAACTTAACGCCTAGTCAAGTTACATCGACTTGCGAATGATTAAGTATTTGAGCCATAAACCTTTCCAGTGCCGATCCCCTTATCCAATGAGAAGTGGAATGTTCTGCTCTCAAATACACGGACTAGTTTATATATATATATATATATATTTACGAGTCAGTAACGCCAGTGACTACCAGTAAATAAAGAAACATATAATTACCTTCTAATAATGATTACATAATAACAAGTACAATGCCATTACTCAACATCCTCTGAGTAGCATTCAAGGGCATACTCCTAATAGGGGTCACCCATCCTAGTAATACTCTCTCCCAAGCACGCTTAATTTTGGAATTCTGATGCGATCCGGTGCATTAGTGTTGGTATGATCACACACATTTGTAACGCATTCTATTCTTTTATAGTTCGATACGGTGCATTAGAGTATATAATTAAGGTCTTTTATATTCTTTTAACCCAGCTCCCACTATTTTTATCAGAGTAACACACTCGCATGTGAAATCCGGAAGTATTGTTTGCATTACTTCAAAGTGGTGATCGAGTTCTTTATAAATTTTAATAGAGGGCAACCGAACAGGTTTCTAGTCTAATGGATGCTTCGATTTTTTTTGTCCCCTTGTTCACTCCTCAACCTATACGGTTTCTATGGTTCGCGAACAAGTTAAGTTTATACAATCGACGCAAATCAGTTTCACAATTGAATCTTATTCGGCAACCGAACATGTTTCTAGGCATAAAATTTTCTCCAACCGAAGGCATTCAATGCGCTCTCGGTAATTTTATCGATCCTCCCCGAACGAATACCCCGATAACTCGGAACCATAGCACATCCGGTTTGGATTTCAATTTTCTGAAAGCTCGATGGAGGGAAGGAAAACCTTGAAACCTATTAAACTTAATAATTGGTCGTGGGAGAATTTTCGCGATTAATGTTACACTTTGCACATTAATTCATTTAAGCGCGTTTGTTGCATTCATACCATATGAATAAACATTCACAATCTAGTTGATACCAGCATGTAGTTAATGGATTGTTCCTAGAACAAAACTTCGTAATCAAATTACAAGTCTTCGGTCTTGAATCTTTGTCTTCTCGAACGGATCTCCTCCGGTGTTCGTCATTACATATAAATTTTACATTTAAAAATTGCATCCTAGATACAAATATTTCTAGTAAAATAAATAGGCTCAAAACGACCTTTACAACCCAATCGAATAAAACGGAACGATTCAAAACTAGGTCCATGAACCACATCCCCATTGAGAAGCATTCATCCAATAAATACTAAATAAATGGATTGCATGTAGATTACATTGATCCAACCAATATATATTATCAACAATAAATAAAATTGATCCAATCAATTCAACAATAATCGATAATTTAATTTCGTCCGTAGTAAACCCTAAAAATATTTTCTTTGAATTTTCTTTTCATCAAAAATTCCAAATTAATGATTCAAATATTGGGAAAATCAATTATCGAAAAAATACTGAAAAACGAGACTCGGTGCCCGACAACCCGAAAGCGCCAAACGGACTGGGCACCTATCGGCACCTCAAGGACATCGGCACCTATCGGCACTGTAGGATATCGCTCGATAATGCTCGGATCTCAGACGATACGGCTCGGCCGCTGTATGAAGAAACACCCTTCAACGCTCGACAGTGCTGACGCCAGATGTCAGACCCATCAGATACAAAGACCGCCCTCTGAAGATACAGAACTGCTCGGCGGCTACAGAACCCTCGGCTTTATAGGGACCCGCTCGGCAGCCTACAGGAAACCCTCGACAACCTACAGGGACCCGCTCGACAGCCTACATGAACCCCTCGACAACCTACAGGGACCCGCTCGACAGCCTACAGGGACCCGCTCGGCAGCCTACAGGGACCCGCTCGGCAGCTGTCGGACGCAGTATGACAAATCATCCAACGATAGCATACATCTCATTTTCGGACAGATTTTCAAAATCATATTATTCCTGATCTATATATTATTAATATAAATCATATTTTCAAGAAAAACCTGATTTATATCCAAACATAAAATCACGGAAAAAATACTATAACGAATAATAAAATATCTACGATTATCATATGATTCTAAATCATAAAGCAAGCATTACAAATGCTAAATATTGTATATAAGATCACAAGACCTCACTCTGATACCACTATTGGGATTCAGTGCCTAAAATGAAGGCGTAGCGGAAGCAATATACGAATCTAATTCGATTCGAATCCCTACGAGGATCGATCAAGCTACGTATATATGAATAAATAAAAGAAAACAAGAGTAGGATTCGAAACCATACCCTCGTAATCCATTGATTAAATGGTGAGAAGATGATGTCCCTTGCAAATCCAATTCGCAACAAGATATTGGATGATCCAATGCCAAAAATACCGCGTCTCTACTTGCCACGCACCGGAGAAACGATCGGAATGACAACCACCCAATTAACCTCCAAGGTTACGGCTAGAAAGTATGATGAAGCTATTTTCTTTGATGAATAAACTCTAAGTATATTTATCAAAGTATCTCTTTCAATATTTCTCTTAGAAATAAAATGATGAAATGAAGAAGACCAGAAAATAATTTTCTCCCTCTCTTTCTTGTATTACCCGTGAAATCACTCTCACAAAGAAAGAAGAAGTCTTCTCCTAATATTCTAACCACCTCATTATTATAACCACCTACTCCATATTAAAGGAGATATGAAATCTCTTAATGTCTTTGGTCTTCCACCTATTAAGGTAGAGACAAAGACCAAGAGAAAAGTAGGTGAGGTAGGGCGGCCACCTAGAAGAACCAGACGGGTTTGGTTCGTTTCAGACTCCCGTGAGTCCAAACAGATAAACTCCATTCCGTTCTGACGCATTTATATCAATTAATTAATCTCATTAATTAATTATATTAAATACAAAATAATATAATTATTTCTCCAAAAAATAATTATATCTATAAATTAAATTTATCACCCAGTAATTTATTTAATTTATTAGGCCGTAAATTAATTTATCCAATAAATTAATTTAGACATCCAATGTCCCAATTTTAATTAGACATCCAATGTCCAATAAATTAGATATCCAATATCTAATATTTATAAAGAGAGAAGCTTGATTCATTCTGTCATCAATACTATTGTGCGACTCTCTAGGTCCGTTTCATTTAGCAATGGGAGGAACCAAAGAGTGGTAGCACCACCTAGCCATCCTGGCGGCCTACACTGTACCCTAAATGAGAACGAATGATGGGGATCATTCCAAAACCTTTATGTCGTGAATACTACTATACATATAAACCCTCTTTCAAATGTCCCGATCAATTTATAGGGTCACGGTCAGTTAAACCTTATCTGTACTTCACGCTATACATGAGTTAATGGAAATCGAGATCATCGAGCTCTCGTGTATCCAATACAACTAGCTCTAATGCTTTGGCCAAAGACTTATGATCTCATCTGCTAATAACCGCATAGGACATATAACCTGTTCACTATCGGGAGAAAAAATCCTTTCTTGGTATTTAGTAGAACTTGCTACTTGCCCGTCAAGATGCACGTCGGGGTTGACCCCCACCTTTCGGTTTTCTGGGTCGAGCTACTCTAATGAAAATCTCAACGTCACAAGCACATCCCTACTAAATCCTCAAGTCGGAGGTTCACGAATACCTATCACAACCTATCGATTCCGTCATTGACTGTCCCGGAGTGAAATCCGTGTGACGAATCGAGGGTGAGTCGGTTTAAATATACTAATCTCATTATCATACCTATAACGTGTGCTCCCACTAACCATTAGTGTTCGACAGGCACTCTCCAAGTTAAAGAACACGTCATACAAGTCATCACATAAACTTAACGCCTAGTCAAGTTACATCGACTTGCGAATGATTAAGTATTTGAGCCATAAACCTTTCCAGTGCCGATCCCCTTATCCAATGAGAAGTGGAATGTTCTGCTCTCAAATACACGGACTAGTTTATATATATATATATATATATATATATATTTACGAGTCAGTAACGCCAGTGACTACCAGTAAATAATAAAACATATAATTACCTTCTAATAATGATTACATAATAACAAGTACAATGCCATTACTCAACATCCTCTGAGTAGCATTCAAGGGCATACTCCTAACAGGGGTCACCCATCCTAGTAATACTCTCTCCCAAGCACGCTTAATTTTGGAATTCTGATGCGATCCGGTGCATTAGTGTTGGTATGATCACACACATTTGTAACGCATTCTATTCTTTTATAGTTCGATACGGTGCATTAGAGTATATAATTAAGGTCTTTTATATTCTTTTAACCCAGCTCCCACTATTTTTATCAGAGTAACACACTCGCATGTGAAATCCGGAAGTATTGTTTGCATTACTTCAAAGTGGTTATCGAGTTCTTTATAAATTTTAATAGAGGGCAACCGAACAGGTTTCTAGTCTAATGGATGCTTCGATTTTTTTTGTCCCCTTGTTCACTCCCCTCAACCTATACGGTTTCTATGGTTCGCGAACAAGTTAAGTTTATACAATCGACGCAAATCAGTTTCAAAATTGAATCTTATTCGGCAACCGAACATGTTTCTAGGCATAAAATTTTCTCCAACCGAAGGCATTCAATGCGCTCTCGGTAATTTTATCGATCCTCCCCGAACGAATACCCCGATAACTCGGAACCATAGCACATCCGGTTTGGATTTCAATTTTCTGAAAGCTCGATGGAGGGAAGGAAAACCTTGAAACCTATTAAACTTAATAATTGGTCGTGGGAGAATTTTCGCGATTAATGTTACACTTTGCACATTAATTCATTTAAGCGCGTTTGTTGCATTCATACCATATGAATAAACATTCACAATCTAGTTGATACCAGCATGTAGTTAATGGATTGTTCCTAGAACAAAACTTCGTAATCAAATTACAAGTCTTCGGTCTTGAATCTTTGTCTTCTCGAACGGATCTCCTCCGGTGTTCGTCATTACATATAAATTTTACATTGAAAAATTGCATCCTAGATACAAATATTTCTAGTAAAATAAATAGGCTCAAAACGACCTTTACAACCCAATCGAATAAAACGGAACGATTCAAAACTAGGTCCATGAACCACATCCCCATTGAGAAACATTCATCCAATAAATACTAAATAAATGGATTGCATGTAGATTACATTGATCCAACCAATATATATTATCAACAATAAATAAAATTGATCCAATCAATTCAACAATAATCGATAATTTAATTTCGTCCGTAGTAAACCCTAAAAATATTTTCTTTGAATTTTCCTTTCATCAAAAATTCCAAATTAATGATTCAAATATTGGGAAAATCAATTATCGAAAATATACTAAAAAACGAGACTCGGTGCCTGACAGCCTGGAAACTGCCAAACAGCACCAGGCACCCTATCGGCACCTACCGGGACACTGTCGGCACCTATCGGCAGCTGTAGGATACTGCTCGATAATGCTCGGATGCTGTACGATACAGCTCGGCCGCTGTATGAAGAAACACCCTTCAACGCTCGACAGTGCTCGGACGCTGTATGCTGCAGCCATCAGTATACAAGACCGCCCTAAGAAGATACAGAACTCGGCGGCTACCTACAGAACCCTCGGCTTTATAGGGACCCGCTCGGCAGCCTACAGGAAACCCTCGACAACCTACAGGGACCCGCTCGACAGCCTACATGAACCCCTCGACAACCTACAGGGACCCGCTCGACAGCCTACAGGGACCCGCTCGGCAGCCTACAGGGACCCGCTCGGCAGCTGTCGGACGCAGTATGACAAATCATCCAACGATAGCATACATCTCATTTTCGGACAGATTTTCAAAATCATATTATTCCTGATCTATATATTATTAATATAAATCATATTTTCAAGAAAAACCTGATTTATATCAAAACATAAAATCACGGAAAAAATACTATAACGAATAATAAAATATCTACGATTATCATATGATTCTAAATCATAAAGCAAGCATTACAAATGCTAAATATTGTATATAGGATCACAAGACCTCACTCTGATACCACTATTGGGATTCAGTGCCTAAAATGAAGGCGTAGCGGAAGCAATATACGAATCTAATTCGATTCGAATCCCTACGAGGATCGATCAAGCTACGTATATATGAATAAATAAAAGAAAACAAGAGTAGGATTCGAAACCATACCCTCGTAATCCATTGATTAAATGGTGAGAAGATGATGTCCCTTGCAAATCCAATTCGCAACAAGATATTGGATGATCCAACGCCAAAAATACCGCGTCTCAACTTGCCACGCACCGGAGAAACGATCGGAATGACAACCACCCAATTAACCTCCAAGGTTACGGCTAGAAAGTATGATGAAGCTATTTTCTTTGATGAATAAACTCTAAGTATATTTATCAAAGTATCTCTTTCAATATTTCTCTTAGAAATAAAATGATGAAATGAAGAAGACCAGAAAATAATTTTCTCCCTCTCTTTCTTGTATTACCCGTGAAATCACTCTCACAAAGAAAGAAGAAGTCTTCTCCTAATATTCTAACCACCTCATTATTATAACCACCTACTCCATATTAAAGGAGATATGAAATCTCTTAATGTCTTTGGTCTTCCACCTATTAAGGTAGAGACAAAGACCAAGAGAAAAGTAGGTGAGGTAGGGCGGCCACCTAGAAGAACCAGAGGGGTTTGGTTCGTTTCAGACTCCCGTGAGTCCAAACAGATAAACTCCAATCCGTTCTGACGCATGTATATCAATTAATTAATCTAATTAATTAATTATATTAAATACAAAATAATATAATTATTTCTCCAAAAAATAATTATATCTATAAATTAAATTTATCACCCAGTAATTTATTTAATTTATTAGGCCGTAAATTAATTTATCCAATAAATTAATTTAGACATCCAATGTCCCAATTTTAATTAGACATCCAATGTCCAATAAATTAGATATCCAATATCTAATATTTATATAGAGAGAAGCTTGATTCATTCTGTCATCAATACTATTGTGCGACTCTCTAGGTCCGTTTCATTTAGCAATGGGAGGAACCAAAGAGTGGTAGCACCACCTAGCCATCATGGCGGCCTACACTGTACCCTAAATGAGAACGAATGATGGGGATCATTCCAAAACCTTTATGTCGTGAATACTACTATACATATAAACCCTCTTTCAAATGTCCCGATCAATTTATAGGGTCACGGTCAGTTAAACCTTATCTGTACTTCACGCTATACATGAGTTAATGGAAATCGAGATCATCGAGCTCTCGTGTATCCAATACAACTAGCTCTAATCCTTTGGCCAAAGACTTATGATCTCATCTGCTAATAACCGCATAGGACATATAACCTGTTCACTATCGGGAGAAAAAATCCTTTCTTGGTATTTAGTAGAACTTGCTACTTGCCCGTCAAGATGCACGTCGGGGTTGACCCCCACCTTTCGGTTTTCTGGGTCGAGCTACTCTAATGAAAATCTCAACGTCACAAGCACATCCCTACTAAATCCTCAAGTCGGAGGTTCACGAATACCTATCACAACCTATCGATTCCGTCATTGACTGTCCCGGAGTGAAATCCGTGTGACGAATCGAGGGTGAGTCGGTTTAAATATACTAATCTCATTATCATACCTATAACGTGTGCTCCCACTAACCATTAGTGTTCGACAGGCACTCTCCAAGTTAAAGAACACGTCATACAAGTCATCACATAAACTTAACGCCTAGTCAAGTTACATCGACTTGCGAATGATTAAGTATTTGAGCCATAAACCTTTCCACTGCCGATCCCCTTATCCAATGAGAAGTGGAATGTTCTGCTCTCAAATACATATATATATATATATTTACGAGCCAGGAACGCCAGTGACTACCAGTAAATAAAGAAACATATAATTACCTTCTGATAATGATTACATAATAACAAGTACAATGCCATTACTCAACATCCTCTGAGTGGCATTCGAGGGCATACTCCTAACAGGAGTCACCCATCCTAGTAATACTCTCTCCCAAGCACGCTTAATTTTGGAATTCTGATGCGATCCGGTGCATTAGTGCTGGTATGATCACACACATTTGTAACGCATTCTATTCTCTTATAGTTCGATACGGTGAGACTTCTGGGTGGTCTTTGTCATGATAGACGCGTATGGAGAGATCGGAATTCAATAAAATTGTTAAGGGCTCGAGATGGAAGTAAAAAGGTAGAAAAACGAAAAGTAGATACCTCGTAGATGCAAAAAGGTTTGCAACACGAGGACTTCCTATGGGGGTCACGCATCCTTGTACTATTCCCGCCCAAGCACGCTTAACTTCGGAGTTCTGATGGGATCCGGTGCATTAGTGCTGGTATGATTGCATCCATTTGTAACACCGCATTTTATTCTCTTATAGTTCAATGCAATGAGACTTCTGAGTGGTTTTATCATGATAGACGCATTTTTGAGTCGGGAACGTGGGCCTTAGATGTGAATAGCCGCGAGGACATAGTTTGGAGAGATTGGAATTCGAGAAAAAATGTAAAGGGCTCGACATTGCAGGAGAAAGTAGAAAAATGAGACCTCATAGACGCAAAAAGAGTGCAACACGAGGTCTTTCCACGGGGTCATCCATCCTAGTATTACTCTCGCCCAAGCACGCTTAACTTCTGAGTTCTGATTGGATTCGATGGATTAGTGCTGGTATGATCGCACCCATTTTAACACCGCATTCTATTCTCTTATAGTTCAATGCGGTGAGACTTCCGGGTGGATTTTATCATGATAGACACATTTTCTAGTTGGGAACATGGGCCCCGGATGTGAATAATCGCGATGACTTAGTATGGAGAGATCAGAATTCGAGAAAAATTGTAAAGGACTCGAGATGGAAGTAAAAAAGTAGAAAAACAAAAATTAGAGACCCCGTTGATGCAAGAAGGGGTGCAACACGAGGACTTCCCAGGGGGTCACCCATCCTAGTACAACTCTCGCCAAAGCACGCTTAACATTGGAATTTTGATGGGATCCGGTGCATTAGTGCTGGTATAATTGCACCATTTGTTACACCGCATTCTACTTTCTTATAGTTGGATGTGGTGAGACTTCTGGGTGGTCGTTGTCGTGAATGACGCATTTTTGAGTCAGGAACATGGGCCCCGGATGTCAATAAACTCGAGAATTAGTATGGATAGATTGGAATTAGAGAAAAATTGTTAAGGGCTCGAGACGGAAGTAAAAAAGTAGAAAAACGAAAAGTAGAGACCTCGTAGATGCAAAAAGGGGTGCAACATGAGGACTTCCCATGAGGTCACCCATCCTAGTGCTACTCTCACCCAGGCACATTTAACTTCAGAGTTTTGATGTGATTCGGTGCATTAGTGCTGGTATGATCGGACCAATTTGTAACGCTGCATTCTATTCTCTTATAGTTCAATGCGGTATGACTTTCGGGTGGTCTTTATCGTGATAGACGCATTTTTGAGTCGGAAATATGGGCCGAATGTGAATAACCGCGAGGACTTAGTATGGAGATATCGGAATTCGAGAAAAATTGTAATGGGCTAGAGACGGAAGTAAAAAAGTTGAAAAACGAAAAGTAGTAACTTCATAGACGCAAAAAGTGGTGTACACGAGGACTTCCCAGGGGGTCACCCATCCTAATATTTCTCTTGCCCAAGCACGCTCTGCTTCGGAGTTGTAATGGGATCCGATGGATTAGTGATGGTATGTTCGCACCCATTTGTAAGACCGTATTCTATTCTCTTATAGTTCGATATGGTGAGACTTCTTGGTGGTATTTGTCATGATATAACCTCCAGGACTTAGTATGGAGAGATCGGAATTCGAGAAAAGTTGTTCAGGGCTCGAGACGGAAGTAAAAAAGTAGAAAAACGAAAAGTAGAGACTTTTTAGACGCAAAAAGGGGTGCAACACGAGGACTTCCCAAAGGGTCATCCATCCTAGTACTATTCTCACCCAAGCACGCTTTACTTTGGAGTTCTAATAGGATCCACTGCATTAGTGCTGGTATGATTTCATCCATTTCTAACACCACATTTTATTCTCTTATAGTTCAATGTAATGAGACTTTTGGGTGGTTCTGTCATGATAGACGCGTTTTTTAGTCGGGAACCTGGGCCTTAGATGTGAGTAGCCACGAGGACATAGTATGGAGAGATCGGAATTCGAGAAAAATTGTTAGGAGATCGAGGCTAAAGTAAAAAGTACGAAAATGAAATGTATAGACCTTATGGACCCAAAGAGAGTGCAAGACGAGGACTTTCCAGGGAGTCACCCATCGTAATACTACTCTCATCCAAGCACGCTTAACTACTGAGTTCTTATTTGATTCGGTGCATTAGAGCTGGTATGATCGCACCCATTTGTAACACCGCATTCTATTCTCTTATAGTTCAGTGCGATGAGTCTTTCGGGTGGTCTGTATCGTGATAGACACATTTTTTAGTCGGGAACATGGGCCCAGATGTGAATAACCGCGAGGACTTAGTATGGAGAGATCGGAGTTCGAGAAAAATTGTAAAGGGCTCGAGGTGGAAGTTAAAAAGTAGAAAAATAAAAAGTAGAGACCTCGTAGACGCAAGAAGGGGTGCAAAACGAGAACTTCCCTCGGGGTCACCCATCCTAGTACTACTCTCGCCTAAACACGCATAACTTCGAAGTTCTGATGGGATTCAGTGCATTAGTGCTAGTATGATTGCAAAAAGAGGTGCAACACGAGGACTTCCTAGGGGGTCACCCATCCTAGTACTACTCTTGCCCAAGCACACTTAACTTCGAAGTTCTGATGGGATCCGGTGCATTATTGCTGGTATGATCGCAACCATTTATAACAACGCATTGTATTCTCTTATAGTTCGATGCAATGAGACTTCTGAGTGGTTTTCTCGTGATAGAGGCATTTTTGAGTCGGGAATGTGGGCCCTGAATCTGAATAACCACGAGGATAAAGTATAGAGAGATCGAAATTAGAGAAAAATTATTAAGGGCTCGAGACGGATGTATAAAGTAGAAAATAAAATATAGAGAGCTCGTAGATACAAAAAGAGTGCAACACGAGGACTTTCCATGAGATCACCCATCCTAGTACTACTCTCGCCCAAGCACGCTTAACTTCTGAGTTCTGAATGGATTCGGTGCATTAGTGCTAGTATGATCACACCCATATGTAACACCCGCATTCTATTCTCTTATATTTCGATGCGGTGAGACTTCTGGGTGGTATTTGTCGTGATAGACAGATTTTTGAGTCGGGAATATGGGTCGCGGATGGGAATAACATTGAGGACTTAGTATGGAGAGATCGGAATTCGAGAAAAATTGTCAAGGGCTGGAGATGGAAGTAAAAAAGTAGAAAAACAAAAAGTAGAGACGTCGTAGATGCAAACGGGGTGCAACACGAGAACTTCCCAGAGGGTCACCCATCCTAGTACTACTCTCGCCCAAACATGCTTAACTTCGTAGTTTTGATGGGAACCAGTGCATTAGTGCTGGTATAATCGCACCCATTTGTGACACCGCATTCTATTCTCTTATAGTTTGATATGGTGAGACTTCCGGGTGGTTTTTGCCGTAAATGACGCATTTTTGAGTCGGGAACGTAGGCCCCGGACGTGAATAACCTCGAGAACTTAGTATGGGTAGATTGGAATTAGGGAAAAATTGTTAAGCGCTCGAGACGGAAGTAAAAAAGTAGAAAAACAAAAAGTAGAGACCTCGTAGATGCAAAATGGAGTGAAACACGAGGACATCGCAGGGGGTCACCCATCTTAGTTCTACTCTCGCTTAGGCACATTTCACTTCAGAGTTCTGATGGGATTCGGTACATTAGGGCTGGTATGATCGGACCCATTTGTAACACCGCATTCTATTCTCTTATAGTTCAATACGGTGAGACTTCCGGGTGGTCTTTATCATGATAGACGCATTTTTTAGTCGGGAACATGGACCGAATGTGAATAACCACAATGACTTAGTATGGAGAGATCGGAATTCGAGAAAAAATGTAAAAGGCTCGAGACGGAAGTAAAAAAGTAGAAAACAAAAATTAGAAACCTTGTAGACGCAAAAAGTGGTGCAACATGAGGACTTCCCAAGGGGTCACCCATCTTAATATTACTCTCGCCCAAGCACACTCAACTTCGGAGTTCTGATGGGATCCGGTGCGTCAGTGCTGGTATGATCGCACCCATTTTTGACACCGCATTCTATTCTCTTGTAGTGTGATGCGGTGAGACTTGCGGGTGGTCTTTGTCTTGATAGACGCATTTCTGAGTCGGGAACGTGTGCCCTAGATGTGAATAATCTCGACTTAGTACGGAGAGATCAGAATTCTAGAAAAATTGTTAAGGGCTTGAGACGGAAGTAAAAAGTAGAAAAACGAAAAGTAGAGACCTATTAGACGCAAAAAGGGGTTCAATAGGAGGTCCCAATGGGTCACCCATCGTAGTACTACTCTCTCCCAAGCACGCTTAACTTTGGAATTCTGATGGGATTCGGTACATTAGTGCTGGAATGATCACACACATTTGTAACGCATTCTATTCTCTTATAGTTCGATACGGTGAGACTTTTGGGTGGTCTTTGTCATGATAGATGCATTTTTGAGTTGGGAATGTGGGTCCCGGACGTGAATAACCTCGAGGACTTAGTATGGAGAGATCGGAATTTGAGAAAAAATGTTAAGGACTATATACGGTAGTTAAAAAGTAGAAATATGAAAAGTAGAGACATCGCAGACGTACAAAGGGGTGCAACACGAGAACTTCCCGTGGGGTCACCCATCCTAGTACTACTCTTGCCCAAGCAGGCTCAACTTCGAGGTTCTGATGGGATTCGGTGCATTATTGCTGGTATGATCGCCCTCATATGTAACACCGCATTCTATTCTCTTATAGTTCGATGCGGTGAGACTTCCGAGTGGTCTTTATCGTGATAGACACGTTTTTTATTCGGGAACGTGGGCCCTGGATGTGAATAACCTCGAGGGCTTATATGGAGAGATCAGAATTCGAGAAAAAATGTCAAGGGCTCCAGACGGAAGTAAAAAAGTAGAAAAATAAAAAGTAGAAACCTCGTAGACATAAAATGGGCAGCAACATAAGGACTTTCCAGGGGGTCACCCATCTTAGTTACTTTAGCCCAAGCATGCTTAAATTTGGAGTTCTGGTGGGATCCGGTGCATTAGTGCTGGTATGATCGCACTCATTTGTAACACCACATTCTGTTCTCTTATAGTTCGATGTGGTGAGACTTCCGAGTGGTCTTTGTCATTATAGATGTGTTTTTGAGTCAGGAACATGGGCCCCAGATGGTAATAACCTCGAGGACTTAATATGGAGAGATTCGAGAAAATTATAAAGGGCTCGAGATGGAAGTAAAAAAGTAGAAAAACAAAAAGTAGAACCCTCGTAGACACAAAAAAGGGTGCAATACGAGGACTTCCCATGGTGTAACCCGTACTAGTACTACTCTCGCCCAAGCACGCTTAATTTCGGTTCAGAGTTCTGATGGGATTGCATTAGTGCTGGTATGATTGCAGCCATTAGTAACACCGCATTCTATTCTCTTATAGTTCAATGTGGTGAGACTTCGGGGTGGTCTTTATCGTAATAGACGTGTTTTATAGTCGGGATCATGGGCCCCAAATGTTAATAAACTCAAGGACTTAGTATGGAGAGATCGAAGTTCGAGAAAAATTGTTAAGGGCTCGAGACGGAAGTAAAAAAGTAGAAAAAACCCAGAAGAGAGACTTCGTGGATGCAAAAAGGGGTGCAGCACGAGACTTCCCATGGGGTCACCCATCCTGGTACTACTCTCGCCCAAGTACACTTCACTTCGGAGTTCTGATGGGATTCGGTGCATTAGTCCTAGTATGATCGCACCCATTTGTAACACCACATTTTATTCTCTTATAGTTCAATGCGGTGAGACTTTTGGGTGGTGTTTATCGTGATAGACATATTTTTGAGTCGAGAGCATGGGCTCCGGATGTGAATAACTGTGAGGACTTAGTATGGAGAGATCGAAATTCGAGATAAATTGTAAAAGGCTTGAGATGGAAGTAAAAAGGTATAAAAATGACAAGTAGAGACCTTGTAGACACAAAAAGGGGTGCAACACGAGCACTTACCAGGGGGTCACCCATCCTAGTACTACTCACGCCCAAACATGCTTCACTTTGGAGTTCTGATAAGATCCGGTGCATTAATGCTGGTATGATCACACCCATTCGCAATACTACATTCTATTCGCTTATAATTCGATGCGGTGAGACTTCCGGGTGGTCTTTGTCATGATAGATTTGTTTTTGAGTCGGGAACATAGGCCCCGAATGGGAATAACCTCGAGGACTTAGTATGGAGAGATTGAAATTCTTGAAGAATTTTCAAGGGCTCGACGCGGAAGTAAAAAAGTAGAAAAACGAAAAGTAGAGACCTCGTAGATGCCAAAAGTGGTGCAACACGAGGACTTCCAGGGGCACCCATCCTAGTACTACTCTCGCCCAAGCACGCTTCACTTCGTAGTTCTAATGAGATTCGGTGCATTAGTGCTGGTATGATAGCACCCATTTGTAACAAAACATTCTATTCCCTTATACTTCAACGCGGTGAGACTTTCAGGTTGTCTTTATCTTGATAGATGCATTTTTGAGTCAGGAACATGGGCCCAGGATGTGAATAACCACGAGGACTTAGTATGGAGAGATCAGAATTCGAGAAAAATTTTCAAGGGCTCCAGACAGAAGTAAAAAAGTAGAGAAATGAAAAGTAGAGACCTCGTAGACGCAAAAAGGGTAGCAACATAAGGACTTCCCAGGGGGTCATCCAACTTTGTACTGCTCTCGGTTAAGCACGCTTAAATTTGAACTTCTGATAAGATCCGGTGCATTAATGCTGGTATGATCACACCCACTTATAATACTGCATGATGAGACTTTCGGGTGGTCTTTGTCGCGATAGGCATGTTTTTGATTCGAGAATGTGGGCCCCGGATGGGAATAACCTCGAGGACTTAGTATGGAGTGATTGGAATTCGAGAAAATTGTAAAGGGCTCAAGACAGAAGTAAAAAAGTATAAAAACTAAAAGTAGAGACCTCGTAGACGCAAAAAAAGATGCAACACGAGGACTTCCCAGGGAGTCACCCATCCTAGTACTGCTCTCGCCCAATCACGCGTAATATCAGAGTTCTAATGAGATCCGATGCACTAGCGCTGGTATGATCGCACCCATTTGCAACACCGTATTTTGTTCTCTTATAGTTCGATGCGGTGAGACTTCCGAGTGGTCTTTATCGTGATAGACACTTTTTTTTAGTGGGGAATGTGGGCCCCGAATGTGAATAACCTCGAGGACTTAGTATGGAGAGATCGAAATTCGAGAAAAATTGCAATGGCTCGAGACGGAAGTAAAAAAGTAGAAAACGAAAATTAGAGACTTCGTAGACACAAAAAGGGGAGAAACATAAGGACTTCCAAGGGGCTCACCATCCTAGTACTACTCTCTCCCAAGCACGCTTTACTTTAGAGTTCTGATGGGACCCGATGCATTAGTGCTGGTATGATCGCACCCGTTTGTATCATCGCATTCTGTTCTCTAATAGTTCGATGCGGTGAGACTTCCGAGTGGTCTTTATCATGATAGATACATTTTTTTTAGTTGGGAACATGTTCCCAAAATGTGAATAACCTCGAAAACTTAGTATGGAGAGATCGAAATTCGAAAAAAATTGTCAAGGGCTCGAGACAGAATTAAAAAAGTAAAAAAACAAAAAGTAGAGACCTCATAGTCGCAAAAAGGGGAGCAACATAAGGAGTTTCCAGGGGGTCACCCATCCTAGTTACCCTCGACCAAGCATGCTTAACTTTGGAGTTCTGATGGGATCCGGTGCATAAGTGCTGGTACGATCACACCCATTTGTAACGCCACATTCTATTCTCTTATAATTCGATGCAGTGAGACTTCCGAGTGGTCTTTGTCGTGATGATGCGTTTTTGAGTCGGGAACATGGCCCGCAGATGGGAATAACCTCGAGGACTTAGTATGGAGAGATGGGAATTCGAGAAAATTGGTAAGGGCTTGAGACGAAAGTAAAAAGTAGAAAAACGAAAAGTTTAGACCTCGTAGACGCAAAAAGGGTGCAACACGAGTACTTTCCAGGGGGTCACCCGTCCTAGTACTACTCTCACCCAAGCACGCTTAACTTCAGTTTGAAGTTCTGATGGGATTTGGTGCATTAGTTCTAGTATGATCGTACCCATTTATAACACTGAATTCTGTTCTCTTATAGTTCGATGCGGCGACACTTCCAGGTGTTATTTGTCGTGATAGATGCATTTTTGAGTTGGGAATGTGTCCCCTCAATGTTAATAACCACTAGGACTTAGTATGGAGAGATCGGAATTCGAGAAAAACTTTAAAAGGCTTGAGACGAAAGTAAAAAAGTACAAAAACTAAAAGTGGAGACCTCGTAGACGCAAAAGTGGTGCAACACGAGGACTTCCCAGGGGGTCACCCATCCTAGTACTACTCTCGCCCAAGCACACTCAACTTCAGAGTACTGATGGTATTCGGTGCATTAGTGCTGGCACGAGGACTTCCCAGAGGGTCACCCATCCTAGTACTACTCTCACCCAAGCACGCTCAACTTCGGAGTTCTGATGGGATTCGGTGCATTAGTGCTGGTATGATCGCACCCATTTCTAACACCGCATTCTATTCTCTTATAGTTCGATGCTGTGAGACTTCCGACTGGTCTTTATCATGATAGATGCATTTTTGAGTTGGGAACATGGGCCCTGGATGTGAATAATCTCGAGGACTTAGTACAGAGAGACCGAAATTCGAGAAGAATTATTAAGGGCTTGAGGCGGAAGTAATAAGTAGAAAAACGAAAAGTAGAGACTTCGTAGATGCAAAAAGGGGAGTAGCATGAGGACTTTCCATGGAGTCACCCATCCTAGTACTACTCTCGCCCAAGCACGCTTAATTTCGGAGTTCTGGTGGGATCCGATGCATTAGTGCTGGTATGATCGCACCCATTTGTAACACCACATTCTATTCTCTTATAGTTCAACGCAATGAGACTTTTGAGTGGTTTTGTCGTGATAGACGATTTTAAACCTGGAGTTGAAAGACAAAAATGACTTGCTTAAAAACAACTATGAACATATGTCTCTTGATTGCGAAAACAGCAAAGTCACCTATGAAAAACTCATGAAAAGCAATCATCAACTTGCAAAATATGTAATTGAGGCAAAGTCTCATAGTGAGTGCAAGACGAATTATTATGCTTTACTCGAAGCTAAAGTAAAATCTCTCGAGAAACAAGAAGAAGAACTAGAGGCCATCTTGAAATCATTTGAAAAATCTTTTAAATGGATGGATGAAATTCTAAGCACTAGGCGGCATGCCCATGATAAACGTGGCTTAGGATATGACTCGTTCTCCCATAAGGAAAAATCTAGTACGGTTTTCGTTAGGGGAGTGACAACTATTTCTGAACCCAAAGAGACCCTGAGTCCTAAAGTTTACAACTGCCCCTCCTTGTACAGTGAAGGCTGCAATGCTGCCCCCAAGTTCTTATCATAGACATCAGCCTCTCAGACCTCTGAGACTTGATCAAGAGTATGCTCCTCGAGCATATCAATAGTGCCAACAGCCATTCAGAAAGAAGGTTGTATCTAAGTATCAAAGGCACACACTGCAGTACTACCAACAGTACAGTGTGCCTAGATATTAGATATAGGAGCCCCGTGACCCATCCAGAAAATAGGCCGCTGCGCAGTACCACCAACAGCTCAGGGAATCCAACTGGAAACCTAGAAGGCAGGCTGTAAGGCAGAAGAAAATGGTTCCCCCATCAAGACGACAATCATACTGGAATCAAAACCCTAAATTTTTCATGCATAATAATCAAGATTACAGCGACTACGTGTCTGCCCCATGTAGATATCGCGAGACTCGACCGAAAGTAACCTACAACAAACCAATTGTTGTTAGGCAAATTTGGGTACCAAAAGGCACTAACATCCATGGACCCAATAATCAAAGGGGACCTAAATCTACCTAAATTCTTTGCTTACAAGATATCAAGGAAAAGGACATATGGTACTTTGATAGCGGATGTTCTTTGCACATGACAAGAGATATTAACAAGCTGTCAAATTATGTAAAAAGTCGTGGTCCAATGGTAAGCTTCGGTGACAAATCTAAAGGAAGAACAAGAGGGAAGGGAACCCTGCTTGGGAAAGCTTAAAGTCACTAACGTAGCCTATGTTGAAGACATAAAGTACAATCTACTTAGTATTAGCCAGTTTTGTGAGAAACAGTTTTCAGTCAAATTCCATATAGATCATTATAGGTTGAAGGACATTAAGACCAAGGAAGTCGTCTTCACAGGAAGCCAATCAGGTAATATGTACATTGTTGACTGGAAGCCTACGAGCTACACTATTCCATGTTTTGTTTCCAAAGGCACTGCAGATCAAATCTGGCTATGGCACAAAAGGATGTCACACATCAACTTCATGACTATCAACAAACTCGCTAGACAGGGAATGGTCAGAGATTTTCTCGATGTCTCATTTCATAAAAACAATGTCTGCGGACCCTGTCAGATAGGTAAACAAGTCAAAACCACCCTAAAAATCAAGTCATTCCTGTCCACCCACAGGGTACTGGATTTGCTACAAATGGACCTCTACGGCCCTGTAGACCATGTAAGTTTGGGAGGTAAGGAATATTGCCTTGTTATTGTTGATGATTTTTCTAGGTATGCTTGGACAATCTTTCTGAGCAAGAAGAAAGATACCATCATGAAGTTGCTAGAGCACCTCAAGAAGCTACAAAATGCGAAAGGGTTGAGTATCGTATCCATTCATTCCGACAGAGGCACTGAATTCACAAATCGCTTTATAGAGAAATAATGTTTGCACAATAGAATACAACATGAATATTTACTAGCCCGAACTCCTCAACAAAATGGCATTGCCGAGCGAAAGAAAAGGAAGCTCAAAGAAGCAACAAGGACCATGTTAGCCGAAAACAAATTGTCGCAGTGGTTCCGGGGAGAAGCAACAAATACAGCGTGCTATATACAAAATCGTTGTATCATCAACAAGCATCATAACAAAACATCATATGAGGTATGGAATAATAAAACTCCAATGGTTACATACTTTCACATTTTTTGGATGAAGGTGTTATGTTCTAAACAATGGGAAGGATCAATTGAAGACCTTCGACGAAAATTCGGATATAGGTATATTCGTAGGATACTCCTCTGTCATCAAATCTTTCAGGATATTTAATAAAAGGAAGCTGACAATAGAGGAATCTGTCCATGTAGTATTCGATGAACCCCATTGTGACCCTATAGGAGTAGAAGAGATAACCCAGAACTTCCAAACTCTTTCCATTGATGATCCCCAACTCCAATAGAACCTGTCATGGACCTAGCAATCAATCGCGCCACTGTAAAAATAGAAGCAGTCGAAGCTGATGCTGTACAAGCTGAAGCCGAGACTCCAGCACCACAAGATACAACACAGGATGCCGAATTACAACCTGACAGGAGATGGCTGGGAGATCACCCCCAGAAGTTGATTATAGGAGATATCGATGCTGGTGTAACCACCCGTAGAAGAATATAGAGTACACAAGGAACTATACTTTGTGCACAAGAAGAGACAGATTCTGAAAAGTCTCAATTTCCGATATGGAAATCTAAAGTCGAACTTAGGAGAATAGGTACGTGCACTCTAGCTGTATTCTTAGCCCAATCCGACCCTGTTTCGACCAATGAAGCTCTGAATAATTTGCACTGAATCACTTCTATGGAAGAAGAGCTAAATGATTTGAGAAAGGTGCAGTGGACAAGACTCTCTTTAAGATACAAGAAAGTGACGATCTTTTAATGGTACGAATATATGTCGAAGATATTATATTTTGTTCAACTAACCTCGCTCTATGTCAAAGGTTCTCTCATATCATGCAAAGTAAATTTGGAATGAGTATGATATGAGAACTTATCTATTTTCTAGGATTACAGGTTAAGGAATTGCCTACAGGAATATTCATCAACCAGGAAAAGTACAGCAAGGAGATGCTTAACAAATTCAGGATGAACAACTCCAAATCCTTGTCCACTCCCATGAGCACTTCCACGCAAATTAATGCTCATGAAGCTCGAAAGATAGTTGATCAATCACTCTACAGGAAGCTTATAGGCTCACTCCTGTACCTAATGGCTAGCAAGACCGATATATAGTTTGTTGTAGGAGTATGTGCTCGGTATCGGGTAGCACCTAAGGAGTCACACTTCACCACAGCCAAACGAATCCTTAAGTATGTTAAGGAACAATCGATGTAGGATTGTGGTATCCTAAGGAAGGAGGATTGGATTTGTTAGGCTACAACGACTCGAATATCGGAGGCTGAAGTTAGATAGGAAGAGTACAAGTGGCACTTGTCACTTTCTTGGATCTAGACTTGTGTCATGGTTAAGTAAGAAGCAATTGGCCAACTTGCTTTCTACAACTGAGTCGGAATATTATGCTGTTGGAAGTTGTTGTATGTAGATTCTCTGGATGCTACAATAGTTACATTTATGGAATCAGCGCCAGAGAGACTCCAATCACGTGCGATAGCACGAGTACAATTGCAATCACGCACGAACCTATATTGCACTCGCGAACTAAGCATATTGATATGAAGCATCATTTCATCAGTAATCATGTTGAGACATGATTAGGAATCTATCTACATACTTTCTGCAATTTCTTTGCTTTATTCCCTATCATTTCACCTCTCTTTTCTTGAAAATATCTACCTCACAGACATCTTTCATATCTCTGAATAAGAAGGAATCCATTATCGACGGGCGTATCTTTGCCCAATCTGTTGTCATGGAGAGGATTGCTCTCGAAAATGAAGACGAAATCAGCATGGACCTGGTTGTTGCAAGAGTGAAGCATCAAGGCCTGTACCGCCTGGGAAGTCATCATGCTGACACCAGCAATGAACATATAGTGGATGAATTCTATCTGGATGCTACCTTCAAATACTCCTCGCAGAGGAAAGGCGCCAAAATAATTGACATTATTGGGACTGTGCAAGGGATTGAGATCCTTATGAACAAGGATCTTCTGGAGAAGATACAAAATTCTTTCAGACGACCTAAAGATGGAGGAACTGGAGACTTTTGGGTCTGAAAGCTTGCTACCTGAGTACCGGAAGTTGTCACTAGCACTACCATGGCCACCAACGTCCATCCTTCTTGCCACAAGAATAACTTCACTCTCCCATACGTTTATCTTCATGATTTTTACTGCCGTGTTGTTTTGAACAGGACTGGTGCATTCGAAATATGCACCAACTTGAGATTCAAATTGATGGTCGCCCTCATGTCTGGTGAAAAGATTAATTGGTGTCAAATTATTTTGAAGCGTATCCAAGAAGAGGCATCTAAGCCTGAGCCTGCCAAGAATCTTTTGGCTTAATTCTAAATCACATTCTCACTCGTTGTGGAGTGAAGCAATCTGTCGACGCCAAAAATATCGGCACTGGGAAGTTTATCGGTGGAATCAGACCCACCGTATTCAACAAGACACCCCTCCTTACTGGCAGGCCCAACCCTCTCAGCGTGCCAACCTCAAGTGACCTGAGGGACGTCACTCTGAAGATCTCGAGTTATGGGAAGAAGAGAAAGAAAAGTTTTCATGACAGCAACACTCGTAAAGCTGTCGAGAAGAAAAGAAAGAAGACCAAGAAGTTTTCTGAAGCTGAACCTACGGTGACTATAGTGGTCACTGTAGAAGTCCCATCTACTGCTCCTATCGCTAAAAATATCCCATAGGACGCAACCCCTATGGAAGAAATAGTTGCTTCTCGTATAACAAATCCTGAGCATGTGGCGGCTATGATGGATGATCAACTATTTGCCAAGATGGAATGATCCGGTGAATCAGCTGACCCTTTAGAGCCGGAAGCCGCAACTTCAAACAGGGGACCTACCCCTGTACGGAGTCCCTTTCCCCACAGGGTACCCACCCCTGTCAGGGATCCCTCTCCACAATAGGCTCCCATACCTGTTGAGTACCCCAACCGAACAGTAGAGCGCACAGTAGTGGAAGCCCTGTTGAGTACCTCCCCAACCGATATTATATATAACACTCTTCTCCAAGTCCAAATAGACGAAGCCTATGAGCGCTTGAAGGTATGGAAATTCTACAGGGTCACCCCATACGACACCCTGTACAACTGGGAGGACTGGAAGGACGAGGAGTTATTTTCTTTGGAGGTCACGGTCACCTAAAACATCAAGGTCCTGATCCACTGGGAAGATCACTTTTACCTTGAACTCATCTAAAATTACTTCATGGCAAAAGAAAAGGCCAGACTCAAAGGGAAGTCATAGTCCCGTGACAAGGCTCCATTTCCAAGATACTACTCTGACCCTGACTCTGACGATGATGATTATGCCTTATTGGCAGGTCTTTGGATAAGCCGAGAAGAGGCTAGGGAAGGAGAAATTGACAACATAAAATCCCAATAGGGCTAGGGGACATCTAAAAAACAATAGTCCCCGCCCTCGTAACAGCGAGTAGCCCCGGAAGAACATAAACAGGAGGAATCAGTCCCTCCTGTCATCTATGAAAAACTAGCTACTTCTCCCACACAGGAAGCCCATCCTGTACAAGACGAAGAAGAACTCGCCACCCGCGCTATCCGCCAAGAGGACTCAGTCCCTCTTCTGGAACAGGCAGAAGTTGAGCATCGGCAGGAGGATTCAATTCCTCCTCTAGTTCCAGCTACTGAAAATCAACCAAGGCAGGAGGAATCAATCCCTTCTATCTCCCAGATAGACCCAGCAACTCAACCTTATGAAGTCCCTACTTCCGAACATGTTGCATCTCTATCTCTACTGGTTCCCACAATGAATCTGATGACGGTTTCCTCCCTAACGACAGACCACAGAGACCCCATCATAATGTGGTTCTTAGACAGCTTGGAGGACCATCAGACTCAAAGATTATGGGCTCTGGATCTATGCGCACTGAAGCACAAATTGAGCAACTTCAAGCCATCGGTCGACAAACTGTATTTCTATGGGACGCCGTCAAGGCCCTATATGACGTTGGAAGAGAGTTAGACTGGATGCGCGAAACAGCTCAGGATAAGCTCCTAGAGCTGAAATTGGCCATCAATGATGTGGAAGAAGCATTTCGTCTAATGCCAACAGCATTGTGGCAAGCTCTGAACTAACTGAAATAGCAGCAGGAGCGGATCCTGAGGCAAGAGAAAGAAAAGCTCCGTGTAGCTGAGGCCAAGACTGTTGCCGCCCTTGAATACACTGTCTCCAAACCGACTGACCATGATCACAAGATCGATGATTTTATAATAGTGGTTGGGAGGCTGGTTGACAGCGTCAATGATCTAAAGACGCAATATGTCGAATCAATGAAACTCTTTAGGGAAATTCACTGCAAGGTTTCGGATCTTGATGATGCCAAAAAGGGGGAAGAGTCCACTGAGACTGCCAGGAAGTGGAGGTTGGAGAGAGAAAGAGAAATAGAGGTTGCATTGGAATAAAGCGTTGCCACTGCAATCGGGCAACTAGCCAGACCCGCTCCAAGTCAAGGAGCAATAGGATACAAGGTAACTGGTTCTCGACCTGATTTCCAGGACCCCAATTACCCATGAAAGAGTGTAGTACGAAAGCCCACTGAGATTTTGCTCCCAACAGACCGACAGTCTTCAATAGAGGATTTGAAGGACTGGAAGACAAATGAACTGATGAGATACTTTTGTACTCTCACCAGGGAATCTGCCATGTTCAACAGATTTAAAACTCTGGAGGATGCCGCCAACGAGTTCTCAAGACTACTGGCGGGAGGAAAGCTTCCCTTACAGCTTAAGATAAAGTCCAAACACCAGAAGGGTGAATGCGTCACCCATCCGGAAGATTCTATCCTTGCCTACGACATCTCCCATGAAGGACGAAATATATATAGGGATCGAGGCACAGGCTCCTTAGTCAATTGGTGGAGTGGAACCGAACATAATCCCGCTTTGAGGCATTCTTATTATAGGAACTAGCTTTTTTCGGTTATATGCTGTATTTTTAACCTATTTTATGCTCTTCGATGCAGTATTTTTTTTTATCTTTCAAGCCATGTAATTTTCAATCATCAATAAAATTTTTGATCTCTTGAAATATTACAACTCGTAATATACTCTTACTATTTTTACTGCTTTGATGACGAAGTATTGACATATTAAACAAGTACAAACTTGTTAATCCACAAGCTTGAAAAATGTGTCTGTGAACAGTTCATAGATTAAGTTGTATTCAATCTAGATTACATTCTGTAAGATTGTGGCTACGCGCCAATCATAAGTTAAGTTATGATACACTTAGTCCTGTATGATTTTAATTTTAGAACTTGCCTGCGAGAAGTTCAAATTTCTAGACTAAATCATGAGGATCAGATCTTTCGAACAGAAGACTTGAAGACAGCCTCTCTGTATCTAGAGGAGATTTTGACATTATCAAAAAGGGGGAAATTGTTGGGATAAACATAGTCTGTTTTGATAATCGCCATCATACAACAAGAAGTCTTTAGAGTCAGAATTTCGCTAAGTATAGAAGTTGTTAGGAAACTCCATACAGCCTATCCATACAGCAAGAGATATTCCTAAAGGGTCCAATCCTACAGAGCCTACCTCCTTATCAAGTAGAAATTAAGAGTGTTGGATACAACAGTCTGGCTGTAAGAGTTTTACTCAGGAAAAGTAAAACACATCCAACAGGACTGAAGAATAGCTTTAAACCATTGTGAAATAAACTTTGTTTATTTATAAAGTATTCACGATTAAAGCAGCATTTATTGCTGATAGTACAACATTTAATGCGGCTGAAAGAGAAAAGTTTGAACGCGTTGAAAAGTATTTAGTGAAATAAAAAAGAATGTCTGAAGCATTAAATTCGAATTGCCTATAATTCAAGCATTCTGCAGCCACCAATCAGAGACATCTAAATCTCACCAACCGGCCAACGACTACATTTATAATGGATTTATTTTCAAGGTTATAAATATCCCCAAGCAAGAGGACATTGCTCACTTCACTTACTGAATCTCGCGCAATACATCTGACAAATATCTCTGACAATCAAACTAAGAAAGAGCAGTATATTTCGTGAGCATACAACAGTATCTAAGCGAATAAATATACAAGTTCTCAATGCAATCGCTCGTCAAAGCATACAACTGCTGTTTGAACTTATTCTATCATATTTACTATTGAGATCAACCTTAGCCCGATGTGGACCAAGTCCTTACTAATTCAGACCTGTGTGGGAAGAATAGCATTGAAGATGAAGCTTCGATCTGTGTTAGAAGAAACAAATTGAAAGAGCTGAAGCTAATCTGTATGAACGGCCAAAGTTGTGGTCCCTGTATCAATCTGTGTGAACGATACAGAGAAAAGTTTAGTTCAAGTCACATAGTTGTGTACGTAGTGATTTTAATAAACGTTTTACTCCTGTGTGGAGGACCAGTGGATATATATATATATATATATATATATATATATATGTTATTTACATTCCGTCCTTACTGTTTTCATTTATAAGTATGATTGAAAGTATACATTGTAAAAACCCTGTATGCATCTAAGCAAACAGGAGAAAAAATGTTTGATGTACTTAAATAAACTCACTATTAGACTTCCGCTATGCAATTAACTTCGAAAAACATACAGCTTATTGTATTCTCACTTTCTAAGATGTTTACTGTATACTCTGTAGCCAACAGTTACCAAGCGGAAATATAATACACGGTTTATTTGTAACCAGAAAAAGAAGACTCGGGCCCCCCAAACTAGTATCCTCCAAACCCTTTGCCGTCACAATGCTCTTCTTGTGTCTTGGCCTTCCCCCGACCTAAAATACAACAATAGGTATTTTGCCCAACACAGGGTCAGATATACATAATAATAAATTACCAAGATGTTATATAATTCACATATATTGGATTTCAAAGAAACAACCCAATTGTCGAACATACCCCCTCGGGCGTATGAACAACCAGTCACAAACCATTGAATATACCCAACCATACATGGAGTAGAACGACCAATAAATATGGCTCAAGACGGACATCACAGTACGACCGATCCGGAAATGTGTTCGTGCACATGTCCACCCCGTATACAGAATCTAGGATATACGTGGGATAATATACCTAATTAGCCTCACGAATTACGTCTCGTGTGCACAGTCCAATGTGGAAACATCAACACATAACCTTATGTGCCTGGCCAAAAATCCCACACATGACCAATTGGCACACAAATATGATTTAAGGTATGTCACAATACAACATGACAACGAAACTTAATGAATCGTACAACCAAATAGGATTAAGAAACTCACCAAAGTGACAACAATGATCAACGAGACCAAACGATATCAAATCTAGTGAACTTCAGAAATACAATCCCACAAAGAAACGAACAACATAATCAATAACAACACGTCATTATGAATTACATATTCATAAAATGATACATATACACGAATGTATAACATTCACAAGAATCAATTATCATTATAACCAAGCACGATAACTTGTCTCAGTTCCGGAGACAAAAATAGTCCTTCTTTGAACGAATGAACGGACGGTGTACTTCGGCTAACAATGCTCACTCGAACAAGCAACCTTGAATGTAATGCAACTCATTCCATAACACATTCACACAATATCGGTATCGAATTAATAGGAATCGTCATCCATGATTCGACCCGAATAGTTCAACATATCTCAAAGAACATTCACCGCCTACTTAACGAAATTCAATATACCTAATTCATCTTCAAAAATCGGATTTTCATATCCTTGAGGTTCTTCAACATTCATGAGCATCTATTTCACAAGGATTATCATTAATAATTTCAATAGCCGTTCTATTATAGCATTATCATCAACAATCATCAGAATCTTCTCAAGGGTATATTAATACTTAAACATGAGGTCTTTAACATTCCTGGGTCATTTATCCATCAGGATTAACTTAACTATATCAAGACCTATGATTATTATCTCCCAATTATGTTATTCATTCCATCAAGTTGAGCATGATTCTTCTAAACATGATTATAACAATCCAAGAATCTCTAAACATTTAAGAACATAATTAACTACAAGTTCTAATCATCATGTTCTTTATCATGTTTTCGTAATCAACAATAAATATGTTATCTTTTAACATTTGAACAATTCAATAAGTAATTAGCAATTACATCAACATGTTCTTCACTACTTGTTCATAATCTTAATAATCATCATGTTATACTTGATCAATTTAACATCATATGAAGTAATCATCACTAGCATCATAATCATTATGGAATTAATACAAGTTTAGACAACCAACCTCTTGAAAACGAAGAACAAACACCAAAGACTTCAAGAACACACTCCAAACTTCAATCCTTTTGGCTTGAATCCAAGATATGAAGCCCAAGACAAGATAGATGGGGTAATACTGACTTAGGAGGGCAGAGGAACGATTTATAGAGAGGATATTCAAGTTTGGTTCGAGCAAAAATGAAAGACAAGACATGACTTTATAACCTGCATTTATCATAATGTAGGCTACCAGCAAAACTTAACTTACGTTAAATCTACTTATGTATGATAACATATTAGTGTTACGTACGTAATGGTCCTCCAGAAGCTACTGCCTCAAAACATGCACATCCTTACATATATTGTCAGCATGACGAACGTAAGCCCATCCTCATTACGTACACTAACATGTCAAAGCTGTGTACGTAATGCCCGTTGACTTGGCTATCTCAATCGAGCCAAAATCCTGGTCATGCACGGCCCCACACGCTGAAAGTTGAGATGCGATCTGATACCCTCCATTACGTACATAATCAGTCAAGTTTACCGTACACAACGATCACCGAAATAGCATATGCTAGGAACTGAACGTAGCATACGCTAAGTATAGAGTACTTAGTCAAAGTACGACTTATCATGCAACTTCCAATAGTCAAATAATACGAACGTCGGGCATAGATAACTCGATTAGTATATCTTAACATCACAAACACTACATTAAATCCAAACATGATGCGACGATACTCGAATCATCCGTACAATATAACAGGAAAAATGAAAATTCACGCCGGATATTACAATAATTATAATTATAATTTTTATAAAGAATAACTAATTATAATTATAATTGTGATAAAACTATTATTTTAGTTAATAATAATTATTACAAATAAATATAATAATTATAAATCTTATAATAAATAATTATTATACGAACCATTATAAATATTATAATAAATAATTATTATACATTAAAATAACAATTATAATTAGTTGTAGTAATATTAGTATAACTTAAATAATTAGTTAAAATGATTATTTTCAAATTATTATAATTATTATTTTAATTAATAATTAGTGTCTTATTATTGTTGGTTTTATAATTACTCATTAGTTGAATTATGCTAAATGCAAAAGAGAGGAGGAGCGGGGAAATCTATGCCGCTAGTCAAAGAGATGATAGAGTCTGGACCGCGTCACACCATAACTCGTGGTATTGATACTTCCATCCGGAGATAGTGGGAGGCGGAGCGTATGGGTTACGTAGCTTCGGGTGACGCTGGTGACGAGGATGTAGAGTATGATTCTAACACGTTTTATTCGCATGACCAGGATGAAGATCAGGACATGTATAAGGGTGGTGATGATGACTCCTCGTCCGTTGTGTGTCGGGTACGAAAGGGGAGAGGTGGGAGGTTTGTCACTTCTGGGTTGAGCAGTAGTAAACTACGTAGGCAATAGGATGACACTGCTTGGATCATTATGGAGGAGATGCCTGGGGGCCCTTTTGATGGCAGCGTTATCCCGAGTTTTGATAGGCGTGTCGCATCATGTAGAGGTCTGTAGAAGTTTCACAGTAGGTTGCTGCTTGCCATAATTTGAGTCAGTGGCGCTCAAAGATGTCACCAGGTCTGGTTCGATGGATTAGTGGGACTGGGTTGTCGCACCTGATGGACACTATGTTTAGACACATTGACTTCCCATTGATTTCGGCGTTCGTTGAGCGGTGGTGGCCCGATACGAACTATTTTCACATGCCGTTCGGAGAGATGACCATCATGTTACATGTGTTAGGAATATATTTTTTAGATTTTGATGACGTCATCACTATATTCAAAATTTACTTCAAATGTATATTTTAAGTACTTGATATTGTAAAGAACTAAATGAGTATCTTTTATAAGCCTTTAAAAGATTAGGCTAAGTATTGATCATGTTGATCATATAAGAATTTTGGCTAAGTATGGAACAAGCAAACTATCAGCCGGTTTAGTTCAACGCAAGATATCAGCTAAGGCTGACCAATAAAACATCAGTAGGGTTTTGGTCAAAGCAAAATATTAGTTGGGTTTGACTAAGTTGAAGTACATCGAATATTTCTAAAGACAGTTTTTGGCTAAGTACGAAATAACTAAAATATCATCCGAGTTTGGTCAAAGAAGAATATCAGCCAAGGTTGACCAGACAAACATCAGTCGGGTTTTGGTGAAAACAAAAAATCAACCGACTTTCACCAAGACGAAATATCAGCCGACTTTTATCAAGGTAGAACATCAGCAAGGTTTTATCAAGGTGTAATATCAGGTGACTTTTTGGACAATTATGTCCACGTCAGCAAACGTTGAAAAGTCCACAATAACGGAAAATCACATGCAGAAGTAAAAGCCAAGGAGACAAAGTGAATAATTCCTAGAAATTAAGGAATAGAATATTCGTCGAGATTCGCGCCGTGAATACTTTCCAAATATAGTATTCAAAAAAAGATGGCGTAACAATCCTACATCTTCAAACGGTTGAATTTGTTCCAAGATGCAACGGCTATGAAGAGTTTAAAGATTGTACTATAAATATCTGAAAAACACTTGAGCAAAAGTATGATGCCATCTACAATTACAAGCAAACAAAGCAAAAATAAGCGATATACATCTATAGCATCGTTAAGAGCAAGATCGTAAATCAAATACAGAGAAGCTCTTGAAGTTTGATAAGACAACTCTCTTGTCTTTAAGTTTAAGTACGAGGTACTTTCTTGAGCGAGGTTCTTGAGAGTAAGAGGTTGTACAACACCCATAGATTCTTGATTAGAAGTTGATAGGCAGCTTGCGGTGTTATTGAGGCATCCAAGGATTTTTGATCAGGATGTGTAAGGTAACCAAGGGAAGGAGTTACAACGGAGACGGGTTTTCACTGGTAGGAAGCTGTTCTAACTGAATTCATTGTAACACGATTTCACTTGTTGAAAGTTATAGTGAATTTATCTACAACTGGTTTGGAGAAAAGTTAACTAGTAGAGGATTACCCCACCTCCGAACTCATATTTAACTATTGCATTAAAGTTAGCTCTCTTCCGCAAAATTTCTTTTACAGCTTATGTACCTTAACTTCTCAAATATCAGCCGAGTAACCTTAGCTGCATTTCAATACAACTGTGTTTTTCAATACAGTTATTTAGCAAAAGATTGTATAAGCCTGTTCACCCCCCATCTAGACTTATACCTGATGTCTTGTGACCTACAAGTGGTATCAGAGAGGTTGGTTCAAAACACCGAACCAGATCCATATATACTCAAGTATATAAATTTTATATCTCTCATTATGGAACACATGCAACACATGCACTCTAGATTACATATTTCTCTGTTGATGAATATGATATGTGGAAGATAATAATGCAGGCACATTTATCATCCATACATGACGACATGTGGTGTATAATAGCGGGTGGATCCTTCACCTTACTGAAGGATAATTCAGATGAAGAAATTGCCGCGGGGAAACCAAGGCAGATTCCCAAGAAGAGAACAGGGTTGACCATCAATGAAAGAAAGCTGGTCAACCTTTACAATCGGGCCACAGATATTTATATCAGACTCTTGATAAAGCCATCATGGTGAAGATCAAAAATTGCAAAAATGCCAAGGAGATATGGGACACATTAGCTGTAATGTGTGAAGGGACTGAGATGATCAAAGAAAATAAATTGTCAATAGCTACTTAGAAGTTTGACAATTTCAAGATGAAGAATGGAGATACTATAGATAAAATGGATACCAGATTCACTGAGATCATCAATGAAATCAACTCTCTTGTTAAAACTTATGACAATCGAGAGATGGCTCTAAAAGTTCTGAGTGTTAGGAGTATGCCCTCGAATGCCACTCAGAGGTTGTTGAGTGAGGGCATTGTACTTGTAATTATGTAAACCATTTATATAAGGCAAATGAATGTTTCTTTATTTACTGGTAGTTACTGGCATTCCTAACTCGTAAATAAACATATAGAAACTAGTACGGGTATTTGAGAGCAAAACGTTCCACTCCTTATTAGATAAGGGGGTCGGCACTGGAAAGGTTATAGCTCAAATACTTAATCGTTCGTAAGTCGATGAAACTTGACTGGGCGTTAAGTTTATGTGAAGACTTGTATGACGTGTTCTTTAACATGGAGAGTGCCTGTCGAACACTAATGGTTAGTGGGAGCACACGTTATAGGTATGCTAATTAGATTAGTATACTCGAACCGACTCACCCTCGATTCGTCACACGGATTTCACTCCGGGACAGTCAATGATGGAATCTAAAGGTTGTGATAGGTATTCGTGAACCTTCGACTTGAGTATTTAGTAGGGATGTGCTTGTGACGTCAAGATTTTCATTAGAGTAGTTCGACCCTGTAAATCGGAAGGCGGGGGTCAACCTCGACGTGCATCTTGACGGGCAAGTAGCAGGTCCTACTGAATACCAAGATAGAATTCTTTCTCCCATTAGTAGGCAGGTTATATGTCCTATGCGGTTATTGGCAGATGAGATCATAAGTATTTGGCCAAAGCATTGGAGCTAGTTGTATTAGATACACGACAGCTCGATGATCTCGATTTGCATTAACGCATGCTTAGCGTCAAGTACATATAGGGTTTGACTGACCGTGACCCTATAACTTGATCGGGACATTTGAAAGAAGGGTTTATACATATACTGGTATTCACGACAGAATGGTTCTTGAATGATCCCAATCATTCGTTCTCAGTTGGGGTACAGTGTAGACCGCCAGGCTGGCTAGGTGGTGCTACTACTCTTTGGTTCCTCCTATTACTGACTGAGACGGACCTACCGAGTCGCGCATTAGGATTGACGACGGAATGAATCAAGCTAATTCTCTCATTATGTGTATTAGATATTGGATATCTAAATTTGGGACATTAGATGTCTAAATTGATTTATTGGATAAATTGATTTACGGCCTAATGAATTAAATATATCACCAGGTGATTAATTTAATTCATGGATATAATTATTTCTTGGAGAAATTAATTATGTTGTAATGTATTTGATATCATGAAATTAATTGGATTAATTAAACTATACAAATACATCGGGACGGAATTGGAGTTTATCTATTTGGACTCTCGGGAGTCCGAAACGAGCCGAACTCATCCGTTTTCTCCATGCCCCCCCCCCCATTTCTAGCCACCTTCCTTTGGGACTTATGTATTCATTCTTTAATTAATGATAATTGTGGAGGTGGGGTTAGATTCCCATATGCATGAGTTGTTGCAAGTGGTGGGGAGTTGAATAAGAATGGGAAGAGGACTTTGATCTCACTTCACTCAATTTTTGGAAGCCTTCCAACGTGAGAGAGAGAGAGAGAAAGAGAAAAACCATTTTTCTCAATTGTCTTCTTCATCTTCTTCATTCACTTCTTCTTCATTTTTCTTGGAGAAAATTGAGAGAAATTATTGAGAGAGATAGATATTCATACACTTAGAGTGATATTAATATCTATAACAAGCTTCATCACCTAGCTCTAACCGTATCCTCGGAGGATAGCAAGGTGTTGTCATTCCGTTCGTTTTTCCGGCGCGTGGCAAGTGAGACGCGGTGCTTTTGGCGTTGGATCGTTTAACGGCTTGAAGCGGAATAGATTCGTAGAGATCAAGCAAAGCTTGGGGAATAGCTCAAGAGAAGGTTATCCATTTAATCAACGGACTACGAGGGTATGTTTCTCGTATCTCTTGTATTTTGTTTTTTATATTCGTATATATATAGCTCGATCGATCCTCGTAGGGATTCGGATCGAATTAATTTTCGTTTTACCGCTTCCGCTGGGCCTTCGTTTTAGGCACTGAATCCCAACACTGAGGTCTCTTACCCCAAAATGGAGAATGAAGGCAGTAGCAATGAGGGAATCAAAAGATCTTAACAAGATAAAGATCCAAGAACTATTCTCAAACCTCAAGGCATTTGAGTTTGAGCTGCCCTGCTCATCATCCAGTGAGCCAATAGAAAAAAGGAATTGCATTTGCAGCTGAGTCCCCTCCAAAGAACCTATCTGAAGTCAATCCTCCAAGTCCTCTGAATTTTGAGGAAGAAATGCCGTTCATTATGCAGAGATTCAGTAATTTCAGGAAGAAATACTCCAAGTACAAAAAGAACTAAAAGGAGAATCCCAAGAGAAATAAAAAAAGCTGGGAACTGGAAAGTGGAATGTTATAACTATCATAAGACAGGACACATCCAGTTTGACTGCCCTGATCTCAATAAGGAAGAAGTAAAGAAGGGCATGGGAAGAAATGAAGACACGAGGAAAACTCTAATTAGAGAAGATCAGATAAAAGAGATAGTAGAATCAAGCAGTATATTCTTCTCTGATGATGACAACTACAACTGATTGATGTCCCACATGGCTGATGAAGAGGTAACTTCTAAACCTCAAACATCAGAATGCAACAGCTCAGACATGTCTGAAGATATTGATTTACACAAATCCTTAAATCAGCCGTTAAAAGATTTTGAAATGTTAAAAACTGCACACCTAACTATGTCAGTTGAGAATACGCAGCTGAAAAATGAGAAAAGGCAGCTGAGAAATGACTTGTACAAACTTAGCCAAGAGTCGGCCAAACTAGAAAACATCAGAGCTGAGTTTGATAAACTTTCTGATATTAATTTTAAAAACTCAGCTGAAATTTCCACAGCTAAGATTAATAGGTTGACTGTCTTAAATAGTGAAAAATCAGCTGCACTCGCTCATATTAAAATCGAGTTTTCAAAACTAACACAGTTTAGCAACACACAAGATAAGGAAATAAGTAACTAAAAGTATATATAACCTTAGGTGAATTGTGTATAAATCAGAGGCCAATCTATTTATAATCAGGCCTTGGATATGACCTCAATGTTAGGAGTATGCCCTCGAATGCCACTCAAAGGCTGTTGAGTGAGGGCATTGTACTTGTAATTATGTAAATCATTTATATAAGGCAATGGATGTTTATTTATTTACTGGTAGTTACTGGCATTCCTAACTCGTAAATATACATATAGAAACTAGTACGTGTATTTGAGAGCAAAACGTTCCACTCCTTATTAGATAAGGGAGTCGGCACTAGAAATGTTTATAGCTCAAATACTTAATCGTTCACAAGTCGATGAAACTTGAGTGGGCGTTAAGTTTATGTGAAGACTTGTATGACGTGTTCTTTGACATGGAGAGTGCATGTCGAATGCTAATGGTTAGTGGGAGCACACGTTGTAGGTATGCTAATTGGATTAGTGTACTCGAACTGACTCACCCTCGATTCGTCACGCGGATTTCACTCTGGGACAGTCAATGATGGAATCGAAAGGTTGTGACAGGTATTCGTGAACCTTCGAATTGAGGATTTAGTAGGGATGTGCTTGTGACGTCAAGATTTTCATTAGAGTAGTTCGACCCTGTAAACCGGGAGGCGGGGGTAAACCTCGACGTGCATCTTAACGGGCAAGTATCAGATCCTACTAAATACCAAGATAGAATTCTTTCTCCCGTTAGTGAGCGGGTTATATGTCCTATGCGGTTATTAGCAGATGAGATCATAAGTCTTTGACCAAAGCATTGGAGCTAGTTGTATTGGATACACGAGAGCTCAATGATCTCGATTTGCATTAACGCATCCATAGCGTCAAGTACAAATAGGGTTTGACTGACCGTGACCCTATAACTTGATCGGGACATTTGAAAGAAGGGTTTATACATATACTGGTATTCATGACAAAATGGTTCTTGAATGATCCCAATCATTCATTCTCAGTTGGGGTACAGTGTAGGCCGCCAGGCTGGCTAGGTGGTGCTACTACTCTTTGGTTCCTCCTATTGCTGACTGAGACGGACCTAGCGATTCGCGCAATAGGATTGATGACAAAATGAATCAAGCTAATTCTCTCATTATAAATATTAGATATTGGATATCTAAATTTGGGACATTGGATGTTTAAATTGATTTATTGGATAAATTAATTTTCGGCCTAATGAATTAAATTAATTACTCAGTGATAAATATAATTCATGAATATAGTTATTTCTTGGAGAAATTAATTATGTTATTATGTATTTGATATGATTAATTAATTGGATTAATTGATCGATATAAATACATCGGAACGGAATCGAAGTTTATCTGTTTGGACTCATGGGAGTCCGAAACGAACCGAACTCGTCCGATTTCTACATGGGCCGCCCTCCCACATTTCCACCCACCTTCCATTTGGACTCTTGTTCTATTGATTAATGGATGATGATTGTCTTGGTGGGGTATGATTCCTCATGTGCATGAGTTGTACATGTGGGTGGAAATTGAATAAAGAGGAAGACTTCTCATCACTCATTCATTTCAACGTGAGAAAGGGTAGAGAGAGAGAGAATAATATTTTCTTCAAGTCTTCTTCTTGTTCATCACATCGTCTTGAGAGTTTTCTTGGAGAAAATATCAAGACATAAAGAGA
Organism: Orobanche coerulescens; assembly: GCA_033398695.1. NCBI lineage: Eukaryota > Viridiplantae > Streptophyta > Magnoliopsida > Lamiales > Orobanchaceae > Orobanche > Orobanche coerulescens. The sequence goes on along the minus strand of CM065814.1, from coordinate 85,172,992 downwards.
GAAAGTGAGTTATACACTTAGAGTGTTGTAATCACAAATCAATAGCTTCACCACCTAGCTATAGCCGTATCCTTAGAGGATAGCAAGGTGATCATCATCCCGTTCATTTCTCCGGCGCGTGGCAAGTAGAGGCGTTGTATTTTCAACGTTGGATCATTCGAGTGCTAGGAGCACTTTGGATCGTAGGGAATTCGTTTAAAGCTTGGGGAATAGATCAAGAGAAGGACTCCATTTAATCAACGGACTACAAGGGTGAGTTTCTTTCATCTCTTGTGTTTTCGTTTATATATTCGTATATACGTAGCTCGATCGATCCTCGTAGGGATTCGGATCGAATTAATTTTTGTTTTTGCACTTCCGCTGGGCCTTCGTTTTAGGCACCGAATCCCAACAGTGGTATCGGAGCGTAGGTCTTGCTATCGTATATACGATATTGGCATTTGGAATGCTTGATTAGATGGTGAATGATTTGGAATCCTTTATAGTCATAATCGTGGTATATGTTTTTCGTTCATTATAGTTGTATTTTTTGTAAGTTTATATCTAAATATAAATCTTTAATTTCTGGGAAATGTTATTTATATTGAAGATATGAATGTTGGAAATATATATTGGATATCCGGTCGAAAAACTATCCCCGAATTACCGTTGGACGGTTCGGGAGTGGTCCGGAAGAAGGGGCCGCGGCCCAGGGCTGTCTCAGCCCGCATATATGGGTACTGGATTGGGGGCCGTGGCCCATGGCTCAGGGGGCCGTGGCCCAGGGCTGCTAGGCAGCCATACTTGCTGCCCGATGGGTATTCGGGCGCGGTCCAGCCCTTTTCGGACCCGTTTCAGACTTCTTTTCTTCGTTGTATTCCTAAAAATTGATTTCTCACATTTTAAATTGGATTTAATATGATTAAAATGATTTAGGGTATTTCATTTTATAAGGGAAAATTGATTTATTGGAATACTTGTGATCGACCGAATTATTTAGAACGTTTTCATATTACCGATTATGTGAATCGATTGGATCGGTTCGTATTGTTGATTGGATCAATATATCTCTACGCTTTCCATTTATATAGTATTTATTGGATGAATGCTTTTGAATGGGGATGTGGTTCGTGGACTTAGTTTTTGAATCTTTCGTTTTATTCGATTGGGTTGTAAAGGCCATTTTGAGCCTATTTATTTTACTAGAAATATTTGTATCTAGGATGCAATTTTCAATGTAATTTATATGTAATGACGAAGACCAGAGGAAGATCCGTTTCGAGAACACGAAGACTCAAAATGAAGACTTGTAATTAGATTATTGAGTTTTTGTTTTCTAGGGATGGTCCATGAACCACATGTTGGTAGCAACTAGGTTGTGAATGGTTGTTTCATATTATATTAATGCTACAAACGCGCTTAAATGATTAATGTGAAAAGTGTAACGTTAATCGCGAAAATTCTCCCACAACAAATTATTAAGTTTATAAGGTTTCAAGGTTTTCCTTCCCTCCATCAAGCTTTCGGTAAATTGAAATCCAAACCGGATGTGCTATGCTTCCGAGTTATCGGGGTATTCGTTCGGGGAGGATGGATAAATTACCGGGAGGGCATCGGATGCCTTCAGTTGGAGCAAATTTTATCCCTAGAAACCTGATACGTTGCCGGATAAGATTCAATTGTAAAACTGATTTGCGTCGATGGTATAAACTTAACTTGTTCACGAACCATAGAAACCGTATAGGTTGAGGAGAGTGAACAAGGGGAAAAAGAAGATCGAATCATCCATTAGATGGGTTGGTGTTGGACACCACTTTATGAAAATTAATAAACTAGAAACCTGTTCGGTTGCCCTCTATATTAAGGTTTATAAAGAACTCGATCACCACTATGAAGTAGAGCGACGATACTTTCGAATTTCACATGGGAGTGTGTTATTCCGATAAAAATAGTGGGAGCTGGGTAACAAGAATAGAAAAGGCGTTAATTATATACTCAGATCATAATATAACAAGTCACTAATTAATCTGTTATACTTAATGCAGACATAACTCTCAATATGACATTGAATCCACTCACAATTCAACTCGAGAAGAACACCCTGATTGGACCTAACTTTGTAGACTGGCTCCGCAATCTGATGATTGTCCACAGTATAGAGGCACTGGGATACGTCTTGGAAATGGACATTCCGGCACCTCCTGTGCGGACCAGAGCCAATCAGGAAGAGATTGAAAACCACGAAAAGTGGGTTAAGGATGACATAAAATTCCGTGCATACACGATGGCTTTTATGTCTAATGAGCTTCAGAGAGCTCATGAGAAAATGAATTCGCTAGGCATATTCTATCTCACTTAACCGAACTTTATGGTGAGCACAGCAGAACTACTAGATATGAGATATCCAAGCAACTGTTCGGTGCAAGGATGAAGGAAGGTGAGAAGGTTGGGGAACACGTATTCAAAATGATATACATGATCGAGAGATTGGAGGCTCTTGATTTTAAAATGGATACTTCTCTCCAAACCGACCTTATCCTTCAGTCTCTACCTGATTCCTTCTCACAGTTTGTTATGAACTTTAACTGTAATGAGATTTCATGTAATTTAGCTGGGATAATGAACAAACTTGTGACCGCTCAGTCTCAGATGAAGACTCCGTGGATGACGGAGTCTGCTCTTGTGATTTCTTCTGGACCTCGGAGGTCTAAGAACAAGAAGAAAAAGACCAAGAAGCAGACTAGACCACATGTCAAGGACTTCAATGGCAAGGGTAAGGCCCCAAAGGTTCTGAAGAACAAGAAGAAGAAGGATGCTTGTCTCAAGTGCGGTGAGCTGGGACACTAGGCTAGAGACTGTCCGATTCTTCATGGCACTTGTTTTGGAAACAAATTGTTCTGCTACTGTATTTTCTTCTTCCTGGATACTGGATTCTGGTGCTAGTTCTCATATGTGTACCGTGAATCAAGATCTGGAACAAAGTAGGAAGATTGGAGCTACAGAAGTAATGATCAGTGTCGAGGCAACCGACAAAGGATCACTTCTTTTGGGTTTAGAATCCGGTTTTGTTTTGACTTTAAAAGATGTACTTTTTTTGCCCAAGGGGCACAAAAACATTGTATCCATTCCGGTCATGGAGCGAAAAAGATTTTCATTTTTCATTGGTGATGGTTCTTGCAAAATTTATTTCAGAAATAAACTAGTAGGTACTGCTACATTGTTAAATGGATTGTATCATCTAAATCTCAACAACATAGTAGTTGTGAATACTATGACTAGAAAATGTGGTAGGGATGAAACCAATCAAGTTTTGAAATGGCATCTTAGACTTGGTTATATTGGTCAGACCAAGGTTTACAAGATGGAAAAAGATGGACTTATGGGTCCATTAGGATCGGATCCCTTTCCTACTTGTGAATCTGGCCTTAAAGGTAAAATGACTAAGTCCCCCTTCACAGGGACTTTTGAAAGAGCCACTGATAAACTCGGATTTATTCATACCCACGTATGTGGTGCTTTGGAAGCAGCACGTGATGGATATCAATATTTCATTACGTTTATAGACGATCATACTAGGTATGGTTATGTATACTTAATGAAACATAAATCCGAGGCCTTTGAGAAATTCCAGGAATTCAAGGCCCTAGTCGAGAAACAAACTGGTAATCATATCAAAGCACTCCAGTCGGACCGAGGTGGCGAGTATATGACTACGGAGTTTGACGAGTTCCTTAAGGAACATGGAATAGTTTCACAACTAACACCTCCAGGTACTCCTCAGTTAAATGGTGTGTCAGAAAGAAGGAACCGGACCTTGTTAAACATGGTCCGTTCCATGCTGGGCTATACTGACTTACCGATTTACCTTTGGGGGTATTCACTCCTGACTGTCGCTTACATCTTGAATAGATGTCCTTCCAAATCCATTCCTAAAACTCCACATGAGATGTGGGAGGGCAGGAAACCAAGTCTTAAACATATTAGGATTTGGGGATGTCCCGCCTATGTCAAGAAGACTAAGGTGGAGAAGTTGGATGCTAGGTCCGCGAAGGGACGTTTCATTGGATTCCCATATGGGACGACTGGATATCTATTCTACAAGCACACTTCCTGGAAGATGAGTTCATTCAGGAAGGCGGAGCAGGTAGAAGTAATTCTTTAGGAGAATACAATGAAACTCCTCAGGAGACATCTGTGCAAGAAACTAGAACCGAACCTTCTGAAACACAAGTACAACCACCTCATAGGTCTAGTAGGGTGTCTCATTTACCTGAGAGGTATGGGCTTGTGCACTTGGAAGAGTTGGGTCTCCATGAGGTTCCAAGTGATAGCCAAGAGACCGACCTAACGACCTATGACCAAGCGATGGTGGATGTAGACTCCACGAAATGGCGTGAAGCTATGGAACCTGAGATAGACTCGATGCATGTCAATCAGGTCTGTACTCTAGTAGACCGCCCTAAGGGCATAGTGCCTATTGGGAACAAGTGGATCTACAAGAGAAAGACTGATGGAGATGGCAAGGTTGACGCCTATAAGGCCAGGCTTGTGGCAAAGGGTTATACCCAGAATGAAGGGATCGATTACCACAATACCTTCTCGCCCGTAGCCATGATCAAGTCTATTCGCATTATGCTTGCCATAGGTGCCTACCACAATTATGAGATATGGCAAATGGACGTAAAGACAGCTTTTCCTAATGGATTCCTCGAGAAGGAAATCTATATGGAGCAGCCTAAAGGCTTAATGTCTGAGGTCGATATTCAGAAAGTGTGCAAGCTTCACCATTCCATTTATGGACTGAAGCAAGCATCGGGTAGTTAGATCCTTCGTTTTGACGAGGCGGTCAAAGAGTTCGACTTCGTGCAAAATGAAAAGGAACCTTGTATATACAAGAGGGTTAGTGGGAGCAAGATCGCATTCTTAGTACTATATGTAGATGACATTCTACTACTAGGAAATGATGTGGGAATGCTCAGTTTTGTGAAAGCTTGGCTTTCGAGTAATTTCTCCATGAAAGACTTGGGAGAAGCAACCTATATTCTTGGTATTCGGCTCTACTGGGATAGAGCGAAGAGAACAATAGGTCTTTCCCAAGCCCTCTATATAGATAAGATCTTAAAGCGGTTTAAGATGGATGATTCTAAAAGAGAGTTCCTTCCGATGCGACATGGAATAAAACTCACATCGAAGATGTCTCCTCAAAGTGAGGAACAACGACGGGAAATGAGTAATATACCATATGCTTCGGCCGTGGGTAGCCTTATGTATGCTATGTTATGTACGAGACCTGACATTGCGCATGATGTAAGCGGGGTGAGTAGGTTTCAGGCAAACCCAGGTAGGGAACATTGGACTGCCGTAAAGAACATTCTCAAGTACTTAAGAAGGACTATAGACATGGTTCTTATGTATGGCAGTGGAGAATTGGATGCGGTGGGATTCACTGATTCGGACTTCCAGAAACAGAAGGACGACTCGATGTCTAGTTCTGGCTACATATTTACTCTTAATGGAGGAGCAGTATCTTGGTGTAGTGCCAAACGAAGCGCGGCGGCTGATTCCACCTGTCATGCTGAGTATCAAGCAGCCTCGGAGGCTTCCAAGGAAGGGTTCTGGATTAAGAAGTTTTTGGGAGAACATCAAGTGATACCATGTGCTGAGCTGCCTGTTCCGTTGTACTGCGACAACGACGGAGCTGTAGCGCAGGCCAAGGAGCCGAGGTTTCACAACAGCACCAAACATATTGAGAGGAAGTATCATCTCATAAGAGAATTTATTCGCAAGGGATACATTTTGCTGCACAGAGTAGACTCGGCCGACAAAATCGCAGATCCACTGACCAAGCCACTTTCTCAGACTAGCTTGGAGCATTATCTGGAGAACATGGGTATTAGATACCATAGTGTGTGGCATTGAGTGCAAGTGGGAGATTGTTAGGAGTATGCCCTCGAATGCCACTCAGAGGATGTTGAGTGAGGGCATTGTACTTGTAATTATGTAAATCATTTATATAAGGCAATGGATGTTTCTTTATTTACTGTTAGTTACTGGCATTCCTAACTCATAAATATACATATAGAAACTAGTCTGTGTATTTGAGAGCAAAATGTTCCACTCCTTATTGGATAAGGGGGTCGGCACTGGAAAGCTCAAATACTTAATCGTTCGCAAGTCGATGAAACTTGACTGGGCGTTAAGTTTATGTGAAGACTTGTATGACGTGTTCTTTGACATAGAGAGTGCCTGTCGAACGCTAATGGTTAGTGGGAGCACACCGTGTAGGTATGCTAATTGGATTAGTGTACTCGAACCGACTTACCCTCGATTCGTCACACCGATTTCACTCCGGGACAGTCAATGACGGAATTAAAAGGTTGTGATAGGTATTCGTGAACCTTCGACTTGAGGATTTAGTAGGGATGTGCTTGTGACGTCAAGATTTTCATTAGAGTAGTTCGACCCTATAAACCGGAAGGTGGGGGTCAACCTCGACGTGCATCTTGCCGGGCAAGTAGCAGGTCCTACTGAATACCAAGATAGAATTCTTTCTCCCGTTAGTGAGAGGTTATATGTCCTATGCGGTTATTGGCAGATGAGATCATAAGTCTTTGGCCAAACCATTGGAGCTAGTTTTATTGGATACACGAGAGCTCGATGATCTCGATTTGCATTAATGCATGCATAATGTCAAGTACAAATAGGGTTTGACTGACTGTGACCCTATAACTTGATCGGGACATTTGAAAGAAGGATTTATACGTATACTGGTATTTACGACAGAATGGTTCTTGAATGATCCCAATCATTCGTTCTCAGTTGGGGTATAGTGTAGGCCGCTAGGGTAGAGAGAGAGAGAATAATATTGAATAAAGAGAAGAAGACTTCTCATCACTCTCACCACATTCATTTCAACGTGAGAAAGGGTAGAGAGAGAGAGAGAATAATATTTTCTTCAAGTCTCCTTCTTGTTCATCACATTGTTCTTGAGAGTTTTCTTGGAGAAAATATCAAGACATAAAGATAGAAAGTGAGTTATACACTTAAAGTGTTGTAATCACAAATCAATAGCTTCATCACCTAGCTCTAGCCGTTTCCTTGAAGGATAGCAAGGTAATCGTCATCCCGTTCGTTTCTACGGCGCATGGCAAGTAGAGGCGTTGTATTTTCGACGTTGGATCATTCGAGTGCTTGGAGCACTTTGGATCGTAGGGAATTCGTTTAAAGCTTGGAGAATAGCTCAAGAGAAGGAATCCATTTAATCAACGGACTAATAGGGTGAGTTTCTTACATCTCTTGTGTTTTCGTTTTTATATATGTATATACGTAGCTCGATCGATCCTCATAGGAATTCGGATCGAATAAATTTTTGTTTTACCGCTTCTGCTGGGCCTTCGTTTTAGGCACCGAATCCCAACATTCCATACTCCCTCAAATTAAGAAACCACTTTTATTAAGAGAGAAACACTTGTCCATACTGTTGAGCCTACTAACAAACCTGTATTTAAAAATAGGCAGCAGCACAGTCAACAGTTTTGGAAGCAGCCAAGATTTTGAAGGCATCAACCTATACAAAAGACTAGGCAATGGCCAAAACATCATCATCAGTCAAGACGTTATTCTGCTTACTATCAAAGACTCCCTCAAAATATATTTCAAAATGCAAGAGGAAAATTGAAACCTCAAGGTAATCCGAGCTTTCAAAATCACCAGGTGTGGAGACCTCACACTTTAATAACTGGTCTCAGCTAAGATTTAGGAATGGCACACATCAAAACCATTATCAGTCATATCTATCTACAATCCAAATCAGGGATATAGACCCAGACACTATGCACCTTATAGGAGTAACCAACACTATCTTCAAGACATCAATTCTCCAGGAAATCCACTAACCCTAAAAGCCCTACTCAAATTTGGGTACCTAAATATATTCTTGTCTGATTGCAGAAAGTTGGAAGGATTACCATCAAGTCACCTCTAATTCAACAGTAGGTGGTGAAGAATAGTTTGTGGACTCTGGGTGCTCAAGACACATGACAGGAAACAAGAATATTCTGTCAAACTACACCAAAGAAAGAGGTCCAGATGTAACCTTTGGGGATAACGCAAGTGGACAAACCAAAGGTTATGGAGAGTTGCACAGAGGGAACATTGTCATTTCAAAAAGTGCAGTATGTCAAAGGAACAACAAAATATAGCTGAAGGACAAACAGACTCAACAAATCCTTAGCCCACTCCCAGAGGAACAAGCATTGATGATCAACAACCAAAATCAAAATATGAATATGATACTCCCAAATGGCTAAAAGATCACCCCATTCAACAAATAATTGGGAGCCTAACCGATGTAGTCAAAACCAGGAAATCAAGAGAACCAACAGGAATGGCAATGCTCTCTTGTTTCATGTCCCAAATGGAGCCCAAAACAACAGAACAAGTCCTAGATGACTACACATGGCTGATTTCAATGCAATAAGAGTTAAACCAAATGGAGAGGAACAATGTATGAGAGCTGATAGACAGACCAAATCACAAGTAGGTCATTGACACCAAATGGTTTTACAAAAACAAGTGTTATGAAGATGGAGTTGTTGTTAGGAATAAAGCCATATTGGTTGTAAAGTGATATGATCAATGTGAAGGAATAGATTTTGATGAAACATATGCACCAGTAGCAAGGCTAGAAGCAATCATATTATTTCTTACCTATGCAGCCTTCAAGAACTTTGAGATATAATGGACGTAAAGAGTGCCTTTCTCAATGGAGTACTGGAATAAGTTTATGTTGAGCAACCCCCTGGATTCGTCAAAGGAGACAAGGTATACAAGCTTTTAAAAGCTCTCTATGGACACAAACTGGCACCAAGATCCTGATATGAGAATTTATCCATATTTCTTGATAAAAATGGATTATGTAAAGGAAAGATGGACAAGACTCTATTCTGAATTAAACATGAAGACCACATACTACTAGTTCACGTATATGTGGATGATATCATATTTGGCTCAACAAACCCTGAGCTATGTGAAAAATTCTCAAACCTCATGCAAGGAGAATTTGAAGAGAGCATGATTTCTAAACTCAACTTCTTTCTTGGTTTACAAATCAAACAGGTTGAAACTGGAATATTCATCAACCAAGCAAAATATAGGAGGGATCTAATCAAAAGATTTGGCATGGAGTCAGCCAAACCCCTGAGAGTACCAATGATCACATATCTCCACATTGATGCAGATGATGGAGGCATTCCATTGGATCCAACCCACTATAGAGGACTAATTGGATCATTACTATACCTCACTACAAGCAGACCTGACATTACATATGCAGTAGGAGTGTGTGCAAGATTTCAGTCCAACACAAAGCAGTCCCATCAGGAAGCAGCAAAAATGATAGTTAGAAACATAAAATCCGCAATCAATGTTGGATTATGGTATCCAAAAGATAAAAATTTTGAATTATCAGGATATTATGATGCTGACTTTGCAGGATGCAAAATCAACAAGAAAAGCACTAGTGGAACGTGTCAATTCCTTGGAACCAGACTAATATCTTGGTTCAGTAAGAAGCAGGTGTCAAACTCAATTTCCAGAACTGAGTCAGAATACCTAGCTCCAGGTAGCTATTGTGCAAAAAATTTATGGATCAGACAACAACTAAGGGATTACAACATCATTGCAAATAAAGTCCTAATATGGTGTGACAACAATAGCACAATTGCTATAACAAATAATCCAATCTTACATTTGAGAACAAAACACATATATATCAAGCAATATTTCATCGGAGACCATGTGCTTAACAAAAGAGTAATGGTGGAAAGAGTCAGCACAGAGTGCAAAATAGTTGACATATTCACAAAGCCCTTACCCTAGGAAAGATTTCTTGAGCTAAGCAGGGATCTTGGACTAATAGACTGGGAATCCAGTGTCCAGCAGAAAAGTTAGCTAAAGAAAACTCACCCAAGTTTCGAAAAAGTTACCTGATCAGGATCACAGACGAGGAAAGTTAGCTGATGCAAAACTCAGCCATGGACAGAAAAGTCGGCTGATCAGAAGCAAAGACGAGAAAATTTAGCTGATCAAAAGCACAGACGATAAATGTTAGTTGATCAAGATCAGAACCATGATGCAGAAAGTTAGCTGATCAGAATCACATGTAAGATAGCACATCTGATATAAAGGAAGCAAGGAATCAAAATTGCAGCTGTCTCATAAGTCAAACGGTCAACCATCTAAGTTTCTAATTTCTTTGAATGTTTATATCACCAGTGGGTTAAAATGCACGCTCCCAATAACTCCACGTCTACATCACGTTGTCCAATCGGTCTCACGAACCGCCACTTCTTTATTTAATTATTTCTTTAAACCTGTGTGTCTATTTAAGACAGTTGAAATCATTTCACAAAAACTTATCGTCTGCCTAAAATCTTCAAAGCAGAAACCCTAGTTCTTCCGAAAAACAAAAACCTAGAATATCACTGCAATAAAAACTCAAAAAATTTGCGGAAATGGACGCTGCTACCTACGTCAAGAACATCAACCTAAGGATGGTGAAAGAACAAATTATTTTCAGTATCGTGGTCGATTTCCTCAGACTACTGGAGGCAAACAACTCTCTGTTGATGGCAGACTTGATCCTGCGAATGAAGCAGAATGGCATCTATCACTTTCTAGATATCAACCCATCGGAACTATTCAAGGGTGTTGTTATCTGTTTCTATAAGGAAGCTCAAGTTACAAAGAGGGGAATTGAAAGCTCAATCGTTGGAGAACCAGTCTTCATAACCCAACAAACTATAGCAAATGCTCTCAAGTTGGAGAACCGGGGTATTGCAGTTGAAGCCCTGAAGCAAAACCCTGTGGACATATGACAGTGGATAAAGCTACCTGAACATCCAATGAAGATGAAGTTCACAACCAAAAAGTCAGGTGTCCAGAAAGAGACATAGGATTAATGTCAGGGAGCTTTGACCAAATGTCCTCCTCCAAATACATTATCATGGGCGCTCTGATACAGAGACATAGGATTAATTGGCCTGATTACATCTACAAGAAATTAGCCAGAGAAGTCAACAAGGTCAGCTGGGATTCCGAGAACAAAAAATTTACTCAAAAACTTGATTTTGGCACTCAGATAAGCTAGATTCTGTAATTTCTGGGTAAGGCAAAAGGAAAGGCAGAAACCTTTCACAGCAGCAAGAGACTTGGTCACTTGGATGAAGCTGCACTTGAGAAGTATGCAAACAATCAACCAAGAGCCTTGGAGTTACTTCAGAAGATGAAACCTGGAACCTCCTCCTACAAAGGAGCAACAGAGTCAGAAGATGAAACTGAAGTTAAATCAGTTGCAGCCATCCCAACTGCAGCTGAGATATCTCCGCATGCTCTGACCCTAGATGAAATAACTACAGCTGACGTTGTGTCAAAAAATTTAGCTGCAACTTAGGAAACCGCAACTGCACCTAAAGAAACCACAACTGCACCTGAAGAAAACAAAGTTGCACTTGTTCTTCAAATTATTGAAGATAGTGATGATTTCCCCCTTTCCAAAATATTGAAAGTCACCAGAAAAGGAGATCAATCGACCTTCATCACCTGTATACAACAAAAGACAATAAGTTTTGGTGGATTACTCATCAGAAACTTCAGAACAGATCAGGCCTAAAGTTCATACATCTGAAAAATCTGAAGTAGCATTAGTTGCGGCTGCAACACCAATTCTCACGGCTCCTGCCAAGGAACTGATCATCATTCAAGAAGAGGAGGTGGTTAAAGAACCATTACTTGAGCTTCCAAGCATCCTAGAGGAAGAAAAAGTTGAAGAAATCCTTGAGGACCCAGAGGTTAACTACAACTTCAACCTCAAGAAAAACAATCCTTTTAACCTCAATAAAGAACAGCTGAGGTCGGTAAGACAGAATATTTGCAAAACTTCAATTTCTGCTACTTACAAAGACTGAAAGATATTGAAGGCTCTTAGCTTCAATGCTCTTAAAGATCTGGTTGAAAGGATGGGGCGGGACTACCCCCTTACAACAGATAACTCATTCAGGTGTTTTGTAATGAAACTGATATGAGCTTGTTGTTAGATGAGAATTGGTTCATGCAAAACTTCAAATAAAAAATGGACCAATTCATTATGGTTATCATGGAATGGGTAGCCCAAGGTAAGAATTTTGATGATGAAGGTGAGAACAAGGAGATTGCTGGAGTAGAAAAAGAAAGTGAAAAGAATGCAGTTGAAAAGGATACTGAAGTCAGAGAGGAAGAAGAAAAAGAAAAAGAAACTGTTGAAAAAGAAGAAGTAAAAGAAGAAGATGAAGAGGATAAAGTGGAAGAAGAGGAAGAAAAGGAAGATAAGTATGATCAGGATGATTTTGATCATGATACGGATGCACCAGATCAAAGCTCAAGTTCAGCTCAACCATCACGGGCTGAAAAATCACAAAAGTAGGGGGAACAATCTGAAAAATCCCCTCTTGCTCAAATGTCATTTTCTCAAAGGATAACAACTGAAAAATCAACTGCTCAAAAGTCAGTTGCAAATGAAATCACAGTTGAACATATCTCTCAGGAAGAGGCACCAGAATTTCAGCGACCATCTAATATTACTGAGCTGATCCGAACAATGATGGAGGAAACAGTTGCAAAACTTCTGGCAAAAAAAGTTGAACCACACATGTTCTCCCTTAACAGCAAAATGGACTCATTGCTTCAAAGTGAGGAACAACGACGGGAAATGAGTAATATACCATATGCTTCGGCCGTGGGTAGCCTTATGTATGCTATGTTATGTACGAGACCTGACATTGCGCATGATGTAAGCGGGGTGAGTAGGTTTCAGGCAAACCCAGGTAGGGAACATTAGACTGCCGTAAAGAACATTCTCAAGTACTTAAGAAGGACTAGAGACATGGTTCTTATGTATGGCAGTGGAGAATTGGATGCGGTGGGATTCACTGATTCGGACTTCCAGAAACAGAAGAACGACTCGATGTCTAGTTCTGGCTACATATTTACTCTTAATGGAGGAGCAGTATCTTAGTGTAGTGCCAAACGAAGCGCGGCGGCTGATTCCACCTGTCATGCTGAGTATCAAGCAGCCTCGGAGGCTTCCAAGGAAGGGTTCTGGATTAAGAAGTTTTTGGGAGAACATCAAGTGATACCATGTCTTTGTTACTGTTAGTTATCTGCGACAACGACGGATGTGCGCGAGCCAAGGAGCCGAGGTTTCACAACAGCACCAAACATATTGAGAGGAAGTATCATCTCATAAGAGAATTTATTCGCAAGGGATACATTTTGCTGCACAGAGTAGACTCGGCCGACAAAATCGCAGATCCACTGACCAAGCCACTTTCTCAGACTAGCTTGGAGCATTATCTGGAGAACATGGGTATTAGATACCATAGTGTGTGGCATTGAGTGCAAGTGGGAGATTGTTAGGAGTATGTCCTCGAATGCCACTCAGAGGATGTTGAGTGAGGGCATTGTACTTGTAATTATGTAAATCATTTATATAAGGCAATGGATGTTTCTTTATTTACTGTTAGTTACTGGCATTCCTAACTCATAAATATACATATAGAAACTAGTCTGTGTATTTGAGAGCAAAATGTTCCACTCCTTATTGGATAAGGGGGTCGGCACTGGAAAGCTCAAATACTTAATCGTTCGCAAGTCGATGAAACTTGACGGGGCGTTAAGTTTATGTGAAGACTTGTATGACGTGTTATTTGACATAGAGAGTGCCTGTCGAACGCTAATGGTTAGTGGGAGCACACCGTGTAGGTATACTAATTGGATTATTGTACTCGAACCGACTTACCCTCGATTCGTCACACCGATTTCACTCCGGGACAGTCAATGACGGAATTAAAAGGTTGTGATAGGTATTCGTGAACCTTCGACTTGAAGATTTAGTAGGGATGTGCTTGTGACGTCAAGATTTTCATTAGAGTAGTTCGACCCTATAAACCGGGAGGCGGGGGTCAACCTCAACGTGCATCTTGGCGGGCAAGTAGCAGGTCCTACTGAATACCAAGATAGAATTCTTTCTCCCGTTAGTGAGGGGTTATATGTCCTATGCGGTTATTGGCAGATGAGATCATAAGTCTTTGGCCAACCCATTGGAGCTAGTTTTATTGGATACACGAGAGCTCAATGATCTCGATTTGCATTAACGCATGCATAATGTCAAGTACAAATAGGGTTTGACTGACCGTGACCCTATAATTTGATCGGGACATTTGAAAGAAGGATTTATACGTATACTGGTATTCACGACAGAATGGTTCTTGAATGATCCCAATCATTCGTTCTCAGTTGGGGTATAGTGTAGGCCGCTAGGGTAGAGAGAGAGAATAATATTGAATAAAGAGAAGAAGACTTCTCATCACTCTCACCACATTCATTTCAACGTGAGAAAGGGTAGAGAGAGAGAGAATAATATTTTCTTCAAGTCTCCTTCTTGTTCACCACATTGTTCTTGAGAGTTTTCTTGGAGAAAATATCAAGACATAAAGATAGAAAGTGAGTTATACACTTAGAGTGTTGTAATCACAAATCAATAGCTTCATCACCTAGCTCTAGCCGTATCCTTGAAGGATAGCAAGGTAATCGTCATCCCGTTCGTTTCTACGGCGCATGGCAAGTAGAGGCGTTGTATTTTCGACGTTGGATCATTCGAGTGCTTGGAGCACTTTGGATCGTAGGGAATTCGTTTAAAGCTTGGAGAATAGCTCAAGAGAAGGAATCCATTTAATCAACGGACTACAAGGGTGAGTTTCTTACATCTCTTGTGTTTTCGTTTTTATATTCGTATATACGTAGCTCGATTGATCCTCATAGGGATTCGGATCGAATAAATTTTTGTTTTACCGCTTCCGCTGGGCCTTCGTTTTAGGCACCGAATCCCAACACTCCATACTCCCTCAAATTAAAGAACCACTTTTATTAAGAGAGAAACACTTGTCCATACTGTTGAGCCTACTAACAAACCTGTATTTAAAAATAGGCAGCAGCACAGTCAACAGTTTTGGAAGCAGCCAAGATTTTGAAGGCATCAACCTATACAAAAGACTAGGCAATGGCCAAAACATCATCATCAGTCAAGACGTTATTCTGCTTACTATCAAAGACTCCCTCAAAATATATTTCAAAATGCAAGAGGAAAATTGAAACCTCAAGGTAATCCGAGCTTTCAAAATCACCAGGTGTGGAGACCTCACACTTTAATAACTGGTCTCAGCTAAGATTTAGGAATGGCACACATCAAAACCATTATCAGTCATATCTATCTACAATCCAAATCAGGGATATAGACCCAGACACTATGCACCTTATAGGAGTAACCAACACTATCTTCAAGACATCAATTCTCCAGGAAATCCACTAACCCTAAAAGCCCTACTCAAATTTGGGTACCTAAATATATTCATTGCAGAAAGTTGGAAGGATTACCATCAAGTCACCTCTAATTCAACAGTAGGTGGTGAAGAATAGTTTGTGGACTCTGGGTGCTCAACACACATGACAGGAAACAAGAATATTCTGTCAAACTACACCAAAGAAAGAGGTCCAGATGTAACCTTTGGGGATAACTCAAGTGGACAAACCAAAGGTTATGGAGAGTTGCACAGAGGGAACATTGTCATTTTAAAAAGTGCAGTATGTCAAAGGAACAACAAAATATAGCTGAAGGACAAACAGACTCAACAAATCCTTAGCCCACTCCCAGAGGAACAAGCATTGATGATCAACAACCAAAAGCAAAATATGAATATGATACTCCCAAATGGCTAAAAGATCACCCCATTCAACAAATAATTGGGAGCCTAACCGATGTAGTCAAAACCAGGAAATCAAGAGAACCAACAGGAATGGCAATGCTCTCTTGTTTCATGTCCCAAATGGAGCCCAAAACAACAGAACAAGCCCTAGATGACTACACATGGGTGATTTCAATGCAATAAGAGTTAAACCAAATGGAGAGGAACAATGTATGAGAGCTGATAGACAGACCAAATCACAAGTAGGTCATTGACACCAAATGGTTTTACAAAAACAAGTGTTATGAAGATGGAGTTGTTGTTAGGAATAAAGCCATATTGGTTGTAAAGTGATATGATCAATGTGAAGGAATAGATTTTGATGAAACATATGCACCAGTAGCAAGGCTAGGAGCAATCATATTATTTCTTACCTATGCAGCCTTCAAGAACTTTGAGATATAATGGACGTAAAGAGTGCCTTTCTCAATTGAGTACTGGAATAAGTTTATGTTGAGCAACCCCCTGGATTCGTCAAAGGAGACAAGGTATACAAGCTTTTAAAAGCTCGCTATGGACACAAGCTGGCATCAAGATCCTGATATGACAATTTATCCATATTTATTGATAAAAATGGATTATGTAAAGGAAAGATGGACAAGACTCTATTCTGAATTAAACATGAAGACCACATACTACTAGTTCACGTATATGTGAATGATATCATATTTGGCTCAACAAACCCTGAGCTATGTGAAAAATTCTCAAACCTCATGCAAGGAGAATTTGAAGAGAGCATGATTTCTAAACTCAACTTCTTTCTTGGTTTACAAATCAAACAGGTTGAAACTGGAATATTCATCAACCAAGCAAAATATAGGAGGGATCTAATCAAAAGATTTGGCATGGAGTCAGCCAAACCCCTGAGAGTACCAATGATCACATATCTCCACATTGATGCAGATGATGGAGGCATTCCATTGGATCCAACCCACTATAGAGAACTAATTGGATCATTACTATACCTCACTACAAGCAGACCTGACATTACATATGCAGTAGGAGTGTGTGCAAGATTTCAGTCCAACACAAAGCAGTCCCATCAGGAAGCAGCAAAAATGATAGTTAGAAACATAAAATCCGCAATCAATGTTGGATTATGGTATCCAAAAGATAAAAATTTTGAATTATCAGGATATTATGATGCTGACTTTGCAGGATGCAAAATCAACAAGAAAAGCACTAGTGCAACGTGTCAATTCCTTGGAACCAGACTAATATCTTGGTTCAGTAAGAAGTAGGTGTCAAACTCAATTTCCAGAACTGAGTCAGAATACCTAGCTCCAGGTAGCTATTGTGCAAAAAATCTATGGATCAGACAACAACTAAGGGATTACAACATCATTGCAAATGAAGTCCCAATATGGTGTGACAACAATAGCACAATTGCTATAACAAATAATCCAATCCTACATTTGAGAACAAAACACATATATGTCAAGCAACATTTCATCGGAGACCATGTGCTTAACAAAAGAGTAATGGTGGAAAGAGTCAGCACATAGTGCCAAATAGTTGACATATTCACAAAGCCCTTACCCTAGGAAAGATTTCTTGAGCTAAGCAGGGATCTTGGACTAATAGACTGGGAATCCAGTGTCCAGCAGAAAAGTTAGCTAAAGAAAACTCACCCAAGGTTCGAAAAAGTTACCTGATCAGGATCACAGACGAGGAAATTTAGCTGATGCAAAACTCAGCCATGGACAGAAAAGTCAGCTGATCAGAAGCAAAGACGAGAAAATTTAGCTGATCAAAAGCACAGACGATAAATGTTAGTTGATCAAGATCACAACCATGATGCAGAAAGTTAGCTGATCAGAATCACATGTAAGATAGCACATCTGATATAAAGGAAGCAAGGAATCAAAATTGCAGCTGTCTCATAAGTCAAACGGTCAACCATCTAAGTTTCTAATTTCTTTGAATGTTTATATCACCAGTGGGTTAAAATGCACGCTCCCAATAACTCCACATCTACATCACGTTGTCCAATCGGTCTCACGAACCGCCACTTCTTTATTTAATTATTTCTTTAAACCTGTGTGTCTATTTAAGACAGTTGAAATCATTTCACAAAAACTTATCGTCTGCCTAAAATCTTCAAAGCAGAAACCCTAGTTCTTCCGAAAAACAAAAACCTAGAATATCACTACAATAAAAACTCAAAAAATTTGCGGAAATGGACGCTGCTACCTACGTCAAGAACATCAACCTAAGGATGGTGAAAGAACAAATTATTTTCAGTATCGTGGTCGATTTTCTCAGACTACTGGAGGCAAACAACTCTCTGTTGATGGCAGACTTGATCCTGCGAATGAAGCAGAATGGCATCTATCACTTTCTAGATATCAACCTATCAGAACTATTCAAGGGTGTTGTTATCTGTTTCTATAAGGAAGCTCAAGTTACAGAGAGGGGAATTGAAAGCTCAATCGTTGGAGAACCAGTCTTCATAACCCAACAAACTATAGCAAATGCTCTCAAGTTGGAGAACCGGGGTATTGCAGTTGAAGCCCTGAAGCAAAAGCCTGTGGACATATGACAGTGGATAAAGCTACCTGAACATCCAATGAAAATGAAGTTCACAACCAAAAAGTCAGGTGTCCAGAAAGAGACATAGGATTAATGTCAGGGAGCTTTGACCAAATGTCCTCCTCCAAATACATTATCATGGGTGCTCTGATACAGAGACATAGGATTAATTGGCCTGATTACATCTACAAGAAATTAGCCAGAGAAGTCAACAAGGTCAGCTGGGATTCCGAGAACAAAACATTTACTCAAAAACTTGATTTTGGCACTCAGATAAGCTAGATTCTGTAATTTCTGGGTAAGGCAAAAGGAAAGGCATAAACCTTTCACAGCAGCAAGAGACTTGGTCACTTGGATGAAGCTGCACTTGAGAAGTATGCAAACAATCAACCAAGAGCCTTGAAGTTACTTCAGAAGATGAAACCTAGAACCTCCTCCTACAAAGGAGCAACAGAGTCAGAAGATGAAACTGAAGTTAAATCAGTTGCAGCCATCCCAACTGCAGCTGAGATATCTCCGCATGCTCTGACCCTAGATGAAATAACTACAGCTGACGTTGTGTCAGAAAATTTAGCTGCAACTTAGGAAACCGCAACTGCACCTAAAGAAACCACAACTGCACCTGAAGAAAACAAAGTTGCACTTGTTCTTCAAATTATTGAAGATAGTGATGATTTCCCCCTTTCCAAAATATTGAAAGTCACCAGAAAAGGAGATCAATCGACCTTCATCACCTGTATCCAACAAAAGACAATAAGTTTTGGTGGATTACTCATCAGAAACTTCATAACAGATCAGGCCTAAGGTTCATACATCTGAAAAATCTGAAGTAGCATTAGTTGCAGCTGCAACACCAATTCTCACGGCTCCTGCCAAGGAACTGATCATCATTCAAGAAGAGGAGGTGGTTAAAGAACCATTACTTGAGCTTCCAAGCATCCTAGAGGAAGAAAAAGTTGAAGAAATCCTTGAGGACCCAGAGGTTAACTACAACTTCAACCTCAAGAAAAACAATCCTTTTAACCTCAATAAAGAACAGCTGAGGTCGGTAAGACATAATATTTGCAAAACTTCAATTTCTGCTACTTACAAAGACTGAAAGATATTGAAGGCTCTTAGCTTCAATGCTCTTAAAGATCTGGTGGAAAGGATGGGACGGGACTACCCCCTTACAACAGATAACTCATTCAGGTGTTTTGTAATGAAACTGATATGAGCTTGTTGTTAGATGAGAATTGGTTCATGCAAAACTTCAAATAAAAAATGGACCAATTCATTATGGTTATCATGGAATGGGTAGCCCAAGGTAAGAATTTTGATGATGAAGGTGAGAACAAGGAGATTGCTGGAGTAGAAAAAGAAAGTGAAAAGAATGCAGTTGAAAAGGATACTGAAGTCAGAGAGGAAGAAGAAAAAGAAAAAGAAACTGTTGAAAAAGAAGAAGTAAAAGAAGAAGATGAAGAGGATAAAGTGGAAGAAGAGGAAGAAAAGGAAGATAAGTATGATCAGGATGATTTTGATCATGATACGGATGCACCAGATCAAAGCTCAAGTTCAGCTCAACCATCACGGGCTGAAAAATCACAAAAGTAGGGGGAACAATCTGAAAAATCCCCTCTTGCTCAAATGTCATTTTCTCAAAGGATAACAACTGAAAAATCAACTGCTCAAAAGTCAGTTGCAAATGAAATCACAGTTGAACATATCTCTCAGGAAGAGGCACCAGAATTTCAGCGACCATCTAATATTACTGAGCTGATCCGAACAATGATGGAGGAAACAGTTGCAAAACTTCTGGCAAAAAAAGTTGAACCACACCTGTTGTCCCTTAACAGCAAAATGGACTCATTGCTTAATAGAAAGGACCCCTCTCCACCACAAACATCTGTTAGGATGCCAATTGGCATGCAGGACTTTATGAACAAGGTGGAGGAACAACTAGCACAACTTATTGATGCTGGCAAAAAGGGGGAAGAAATGAGATCGAAGTGGAGGCAAGAGGCATTAACTGTGGTCCCTAGAAGTACATCTACACCTCCTCCTAAAATCATCAACTATCCTGAAGCTGGAGCCTCAAGCTCTCATAAAAGGAAAAGTACAGCTGCACCTTCAGAAGCTCCTGCAGCAAAGAAGAAGAGAACTAGACCGGAATCAGATGTGCCACTGAGATGGGATGTCAAAGAACTATACTATGTTGACGAGTTTATTCCAGAAGAATTTGGAGATAAATTGGGGATATCCAAGAAGGACTTCATTGAAAAATGTTATCTTTTGGAAATCCTCCAAGACCTTGGCCGTACTCCTCAGCAAATCTTCATAGACTACGTGGAAATGAATTGGACAACTTTGTGGGAGATTCTAAAAAAGGTAGCTGAAGAGGATTTTAATGCTTATCCAAGAATCCCTTCTTTCAGACCACAGGACCCTCCAACTGACAAAAATAGGAAGTTGGATGATGAAGCACTTCAGGAGGAAATAAAGAAACTCTGCATAAAGAACAAATATACCTCCCTTGAAGATCAGAAATTTGCATCCATTGTAGTCCAGAAGAAGTATGGGCTAATCCCAGTATACAGAAGCCAATTGGAGCAAAGCCACTGAAGTCTCTCCCTCCAGCAAGAATCAGAGGAAGAGGAAGAAGAAGAAGAAGAAGAGGGAGAACTTAACCTTATCTGTCAATCACTTGTATTTTTATTTTACTTGTAATTTCTTTTAAAGACTATATTGTATTCCCAAATATTAAAAATATATACAGTCGACCTTAATGACAATCTCTAGTTGTCTCAAACATACTAAGTTTTTATATTTTAGTTATTTTACCTGTTTGTGTGATGATTTTATTACATTTGAACATTAAGTTTTGCCACCATAAAAGTAGGTGGAATATGTTAGGAATATATTTTTTAGGTTTTGATGATGTCATTCCTATATTAAAAATTTACTTCAAATGTATGCTTTAAGTACTTGGCCTTGTAAAGAAGAACCAAATGAGTGTCTTCTACATGCCTTTAAAAGATTAGGCTAAGTATTGATCATGTTGATCATATACGAATTTTGGCCAAGTATGGAACAGGCAAAATATCAGTTGAGTTTTGGTCAACATAAGATATCATATTAGGTTGATTGATAAAACACCAGTCAGGATCTGGTCAAAGCTGTTAGGAATACTTGTTAGATTTTGATGATGTCATTAATATAAAATCAAATACTTATTACTTGGCAAAAATGTAAGGAAGAACCAAATGAGTATCTTCCATAGGCCAAATTATGTTAAGTGTAAAACTTGGCAAAATGTAAAGAAGAACCAAATGAGTATCTTCCGTGGGCCAAAATAAGTTAGGCTAAAAATCGGCCAAGTACAAAAGTACAGCTAAGTTCATCAGAGAGGTACAGCCGAGTCAAATTAGAGAAGTACTGGTCAACAAAAATCATCAGATATGTTTGACCAGACTGCAGTCGAGTAACCTCAGACAGGTCATCTGATCAGACGAGTCCCGAACAGTCACCATCAGAGAGGTCAAAACTGCAGATAGGATGTCGATACATCAGCCTACTTGAGATCAGCCAAGTACTCCAAGTCCATGTCAGCGTGCGTTGAAAAGTCAAATATTACGGAAAGTCACATGTAACGTGAAGAGATAAATTGGAGAGATTCCCGCAAAGGATATGAATTAAATAAAACTATCCAGACCCACCTTGAAGAATTTAATCTTACTATATTCAAAAGATTAGGCACCTCACATGTAGAGTCTTCACAAAAGTCGGAAGATAGATTAAAATAATGGGAATCCAGCCTTGCAACGTTCAGAAAGAAAACAATGAAGTCTACCTCTCCAACGGACAGATTTGTTGAAAAGATTTGCAACGGCTATGAAGGAAAAGCTTAGAGATCGTGACCTATATATATCCGAAGATTTAAAGCTGAGCATACCTTACAACAAAAATACCGGTGAGAATATACTCTCAAGCGATCAAAGCATTCAAGCAATCTAAAAGCGAAATACAGCATCGTGAAAAGAGCGGTTCTAAAAAGTTCATACTTGAAGAAGCTCTTAGTTGGAGAAGACAAAAACTCGTGTCTTTAATCCTGAGTTCGGGGTACTTCACTGGTTGAAGTTCGAGACTGTAAAGGCATCCAAGGATCGAGGATCAAGAGGTGCAAGGCAGTCAAGTGTGTTACAACAGCACGGATTTCCACTGGTTGGAAGTTGTTGTAGTTTTGGTTGAATCACTGTAATATTTATCACTGGTTGAAAATTATAGTGAATTCATCTCCAACTGGTTTGGAGAAAAGTGGATTAGTAGAGGATTACCCCACCTCTGAGACCACTATAATTGCCTGCGTATTTTACTGTTTTATAGCATCATACTTTAACTGCTGCATTCATTGTTAAGTGTTTCATTAGTTGTTTTGTATTCGTCATCAGCTGACTTCCGCACGTATTAAGAACAAATGACTCCAAGTCATTTGTTTATCAATCAGCTGAAGAAACTTACTCTTTGAGAAAAAGAGTTTAAGAGTTTCAATAAGTCTATTCACCCCCCCCCCCTCTAGACTTATTCCTGGACAACTTGTGACCTACAAAAGCAAATTATCAGTCGGGTTTGACCGAGGCAGAAGTACAACTGAATATCAAGGAAGATAATTTTTGGCTAAGTACAAAATAGCTAAAATATCAGCCGGTTTGGTCAAATGAGAATATCAGCCAAGATTGAACAGACAAACATCAGTCGGGTTTCGGTCAAGACAAATTATCTCCGATTTTCATCAAGATGAAATATGAGCTGAGAAAGGTTTTATCAGAGAGTACTATCAGTCAATTTTTTGGACAACTATGTCTACATCAGCAAACGTTGAAATCAACAATAACGGCAAATCACATGCAGACGTAAAAGCCAAGGAGTCACAGTGACTGATTCCCAAAAATTAAGGAGTATAATATTCGTCGAGATTCGCGACCTGAAGACTTTCCAAATATAGTATTAAAAGAAAGAAGGCATAGCAATCCTACATCTTCAAACGATTGGATTTGAAGAAAGAGGCAAAGTCGTGCAAAGAGATGAAAAGCTAAACAATGAAGTCCACTCTCCAAGGGACGTATTTGTTCCAAGATGCAACGTCTATGAAGAGCTCAAAATCGTATTATAAATATCTGAAGAAATCTTGAGGATAAGTAAGATGTGAAGTATAATTACAAGAAATCAAAGCAAACATAAGCCATATACATCTATAGCATCGTGAAGAGCAAGATCATAAAGGTCTTAAAGTTAGAGAATACAACAGTCCTGTTTTAAGTTTGAGTACGGGGTACTTTCTTGAAAGAGGTTCTTGAGAGTAAGAGGTTGTACAACATCCATGGGTTCTTGATTGGAAGGTGATAGGCAGCTTGCGATTTGTTGAGGCATCTAAGGTTTTCGATTAAGATGTGTTAGGCAACCAAGGTGAAGGAGTTACAACGGCCATGGATCTCCACTGGTTGGAAGTTGTTGTAACTGAATTCATTGTAACATGATTTCAACGGTTGAAAGTTATAGTGAATTTATCTCCAACTAGTTTGGAGAGAAGTGGATTAGTATAGGATTACCTCACCTTCGAAACCACTATAAGTGCTGTGTGATTTACTGTCTTTAACATCATTCTTAACAGTTGCATTCATATGAATTGTTGCATTAAAGTTGGTTGTCTTCCGCAAAACCATTTTACAGCCGACATACCTTAACTGCTCAAATCTCAGCCGAGTAAACTTAGATGCATTTTAATACAACTGTGTTTTTCAAAACAGTTATTTAGCAAGAGATTGTATAAGTATATTCACCCCCCTAGACTTATACCTGACATCTTGTGACCTACAAAATGATGTGTGGCAGATCCTTCACATTCCAGTAGTGGTGCAATTGGTTTATGCTGATAAAACTTCTACATAACTGCAGGTAGATGTGATGGAGGTTCTCGAAGTTTCACGAGCGGAGCTACTGGCTACTCATTAGGGGGTGGCGGTGTACTTATTCAGTCAATTTTCATGTTATGTCGTGATAGAACTCGAGTGGAGGATACCCAGGCGGTAGCTTAGATGTGGTTGTTGTCTGGATCCACATTGTTTGTTGACAAGAGTGGTAACCGGATTAGACCATCTTGATCATTGAGGTGAAGGATGGTATGGATACGACTGGTCAGTTTCATGGGGTTTGGCCACGTTGACGTTCATGTATCATCAGCTCGGTGTGGCTGGTCGGGGTGACTCTATGAGTATTTGTGGATGTGTTACCCTCATTCAGGCTTGGATTCATGAATACTTTCCCTATTTTTGACCTCACCGGGAGCAGATGATTGTTGAGCCCATGCAGTCCCGAGCTTGTACGTGGAGTGCCCAGGTGGAGGGTAAGGACAAGCACCGACTCCAGTCTTTGTGTCACAACATTAATTAGTTGACTACATCAGAGGTATGACAACTCCTTCTAATAATAATAATAATATATTTTAATGTAACTTATTTGATTATATGTATACATGTAAATTGGTTGCCCTATGACCCTGATTTAGTGAGGGAAGCCCTGAGGACCACATTCATGAGCTGGCTACGGTATCAGGATACTATTGAGCCATACATGCCTGGTCGAGCATTTCAGCAACTCGATTATGTGAAGACCATCCAATTCTCGATCACCAGACCAGAAAAGACGGTCAGGTCATGGATGAGCAAATTATAAAGGGTCGACTATCCCACTCGAACGTCATTTGATGCTTGGGTGATGTTTCCGGGTGCATACATGCTTATTCTCGATGTGTATCAGGTTGCTACACATGATCAAGATGCATGCGCGGATGACTATCTTGAGTGGTATTATCATTATTCGCACCCTCGTCTATTGAACGACGGTGCTGAAGCTGGATCACTAATTCCTTCTCGTTCTAGCAGCAATTAGGTATGTTGTTTAATAATTATTTTATAATTTACACTGTGATTCATTTCATCATACATTACATTTATTGAATATTGTTAATATTTTTTAACAGTGGGTGAGTTGGTTGGCCGGAATTACTCAACTCTGTATGAGAGGTCTTCCCCTAGACCAAGCGACGGAAGTTGCGACCATGTTGGAGGAGTATATGAGGGATTGGTATTTGGCCAACTGATTTTTTTTAAGATGTATATGCCATCAGTATGATGTTTTATTTGCTTTGCGTACTTTGTAATGATGTTTTAGTAATACTTGACTATAATTTTAATAATAATAATAATTATTATTATAATATTAATATTAATAACAATAGTAATAATAACAATAATTACATCATAATGACTAATCCATTCCATTCTTCTGTCCTACCCTTATATAAATTCTCTCAACCAACAACACTACTGTCATGATATGTAAACTAATTAGGCATTAAATCTAGACGAATATAATATCTGTAAATATCCCTCAAATGCCCACTGATGATCTAGTGGTTAGGCCGTGTTGCCATTGAGGGTGCTTCTGCAGCAGCGCAGTGACATGAAAATAAAGACCTACTGTTACCGAACCCAAATAATATGACGGCAACATTAAAATAGTAGCAATAGGGAATGCATCGAATGATCAGATCGACACGCGCCACCATCCCACGTAATGCATTGAACCTCGGCTTCAATCCCATTATAGTAGATCGCTCGGTAGAGTGTATGGTTAACCATGATTTCATTTGTAATACATGCCCTTACAAGCCGCAAGATAAGCTTGAACAAACGGCAAAATAATTCCCGGTAACTTATAGACATGGTCATAGTTAGCTATCTCCACTCAATGGCGTCCATATGCAACATTTTATCGTAACAACATCATATTTAAATACATATATCATGATTATTAATAAATTTATTCATACCAGATGAAGAGGTATTATGGACTAATGCAAAAGAGCTACGACCACGGCCAAGTGACAAGCTAGATGACAAGCCTGTCATTTGCAGGGCCCTAGGCAAAAACGAAAAAAAGAGCCCTTAATAGAACGAAGTGTAAAATAATAAAAGAAACCCTTATCTCTATTTATATTCATCATTTGTAGGAAACAAATGACTTTCGGAACCAAATACTAAAAAGATAACTTAAACTTAATAAAACGTTACATTAAGACGAACGAGATTCTGGCTTGTCAGCAACCAACAACCTGTAATGTTTCTGTAAGAACAATATTGTAACCTATCATAACTTCAATTTTCAACCTCATCAACCTCATCAAATTTTTCATTCTCATCCTCAATAACATCAATTACTTCATTCAAAGCGTCAACTTCTACTTGTTCATTCTCAATCACATCAACATTTTTCACATCAAAACTAGATATCACAAATTTATCTAGGGCCCTTTTTGAGTTCTAATCTCCTCTTCAGTTTTTTTTCTTTTATTTCTTTTTTACTTCCGGATGCATATTTTCTAGAGAACATGTTATACCCCAATTCAAATTCAAATTACTAATCAAATATCAACAACACAAAATTAAAAAAAAAAACTATTTATCAATGGACTAAGATTAAAATTTAAGAAACTACCAAAAAGAGAATAAGATAAAGATTAAAGAGTTCGATTTCAAGTTCACCCCGGCGAGATTGAAACACGACTACGACGGGCCAACGGCAAACGGGTAGAGGCTGAGGAGGGCAGACCCCATCCGCGATCCCATAACAGCAGAGACTGGAGACGGGTGTAGCTGAAGAAAGTCCCAACTTATAATTCACAAAGATGTGAGAGATCCAAAGAGGTGACAACAAATTGAGAGGTGGCGAAGAATTGAAGATTGCTGAAGAAGAAGACAGAGTCACAGAACAGAAGCAAGAATTTTCTTTTTTAGTATGACGTGGTGTGAAAGAGATGAAAGAGAGATCCGTTGGAGATACGTGGCTGGAGGCGTAGGCGTTGAGCCGTTGACAACTGTGAGTCATATTCTTATACAATATCTATAATATAAATTTTTTTAATGGGTATAACTTTTTTTATTTTGGGCCCCCTAAAAATTAGGGGCCCATGGCAAAAGCCCAGACAGTTCTTGGCCAGGGTCGGGCCTGCTAGATGACTGGGTCAGCCTGCATCCAGTGTATATAGTTATTCATCATAGCCAAATCGTGAAGCTGATCGATGACGTATTTTTCTTCAAAATCATGCCTCCTCAAGTAGTCTTTGTAGTTATAGATATGTCGTCTAGTCGGTTTCTCCTCCAGATTTTTTTCTGAATAGCTGCCAAGACAGGACACGGCTTTGCTTGAGCTGCACTCATCTCACGAACAACTTGTTTGGCAGAGTCCGCTTATTTGTCGGTGTCCCTCCAGATAGAAAATAAACGAGTGATTGTCCATACCCCTACTTCTAGACCACGGTACGATAAGCCAACAACTAGTCATATAATTGTTCGACCTTTATCTGAAATATACACCTGCATGCTTTCGCATTCATATCCTTTCGTGGAACGGCATCCAAATCTCTCAATAACTTCATCTTTCCTTTATTCTTGTGTGAGGAAACAATCAACTCGAAACCAATTTGAAGCGCATTTTTTTTGCCCAAGCAATCGCATTTAAATCACTTTCGAATATTTCAGAATCAACGCAGTCACCATCAATTTTTTCTAATGTAACCTGCAATTTTTAATTGACAAGAGATTAATAATAGTACTGATAATACCGACAGTAAAATTCAAAATGATGCAAACAAAAAAACAATAGGCGTCCGAAAATTCAGCCTAAACCATGGTGCAAGTGCCCAGAATTTCTGCATGTGACATGGTACAGGCGTCCAAGATAAACGCATGAACCATGGCGTAGGCACTCAAAGTTTTCATGTTTGCCACAGAGTATACAGTAAAAAACTTAGAAAGGTAAGACACAATAAGCTGTATGATTTCCGAAGTTATTTATGTAGCAGAAGACTAATATTGAGTTGTTGTAAATACAACAACTAGGCACTCTCCTGTTTGCTTGATAAGTACAATATTTTCATAATATGTATACTTTAAATCACATGTAGATATGAAAACAGTAAGGACGGAATGTAACATACACACATATATAAGTGGTTCGAGGTAAACCCCTCTATGTCCATTGGTCCTCCACACAGGAGTAAAATATTTATTAAAATCACTACGTACACAACTACGTGACTATAACTAAACCTGTCTCGGTATCGTTCACACAGTGACCACAGCTTGGGCCGTTCACACATATTAGCTTTGACTTTTTCGACTTGCTTCTTCTCACACAGATCAAAGCTTCGTCTTCAATGCTATTTTTCCTACACAGGTCATAACTAGCAAGGACTTAGTCCACACAGGGCTAAGGTTGATCTCAATGGTAAAGATAGGGTAGAACAAGTTCAAACAATAGTTGTATGCTTTGACGAGCGATTGTTGTTTGCTGTGCTGTTTGCGTTGAGGACTGTATATTTCTTCGCTTTAATGATGTTGTATGCTCAGGAAAAATACTCATCTTTATTAGCTTGATATTCTTGTTGTCAGAGCTGATTGTCAGATGTATTGCGTGAAGTAAAGTTATATTTAATATCCTCTTGCTTGGGGCTATTTACAACCTTGGAAATAGCTCCATTATAAATGTAGCCGCTGGCCGGTTGGTGAGATTTAGACAGCTCTGATTTGGCATGTGTAGAATGTTTGAATTAAAGGCGATTCACATTTAATGCTTTAGACATTCTCTTTGACTTTGCATTAAATGTTATTCAGCAGGTTTAGACTGTTATCTCTTTCGACCGCATTAAATGTTGTCCTATCAACATTAAATGCTGCTTTAACCGTAAATACTTTATGAATAAACAAAGTCTATTTCACAATGGTTCAAAGCTATTCTTCAGTCCTATTGGATGTGTTTTAATTTTCCTAAGTAAAACTCCTACAGCAATATTGTTGTATCCAACTTTCTTCAACTCTGGTGTATAATGATGTAGGCACTATAGGATCGGACTATGCAGGAAGATCTCTTGTTGTATGGAGTTTCCAAACATCTTCCATACTTAACGAAATATTGACTTTGAAGACTTCATGTTGTATGGTGGCGATTATCAAAACAGTCTGTATTTATCCCAACAATTTCCCCCTTTTTGATAAAAGTAAATTGTTTTTACACCAGATCCTTTTGCCCAAATTTGAAGTTACACCACAACTTTTTTTTCACTCGACACCGAAACTTTAGTCAACAATTTACATTTACATAAAGGTTGGGACGGATTTAGTTTGTCCGTTACTTTCCAGAATTTTCAGATTTTTTTTAATTTTTACTTTTTATTTCCGAATTTTAAATAAAAAGTTCTGATTTTTAACACTACTATCCCAGATATTTTTTTCTTAAAAAATAAAAAATCCGATTTTTCAGAATTTTTAAATTTTCCAGAATTTTCAGAATTATTTTTTTTTTACTTTTTATTTTCGAATTTTAAATAAATAGTTCTAATTTTTAATATTAACTATTCTAGATATTTTTATTTCTTAAAAAATAAAAGTTTCGATTTTTTTTAGATTTTTTAATTTTTCAAGAATTTTTAGATTTCTTTATATATTTTTAGATTTTTTGAGATTTAAATTCTGCATTTCCGACAGAAGTTTTTAACGCCATCCAACATATGTGTGATTTCAAAATTTTTGAAAGGTTTTGGTGCCGGATGAAAAAAAAGGTCAAAGTGTAAACTCAAATTAGCCTAAATGCTTTTAATGTAAAAAAAATTCTCTTTTGATAATGCCAAAACTTTCTTGATACGGAGAGGCTGCCTTCAAGTCTTCTGCCGAAAGATCTGATCTTCATTACTTAGTCTAAAAATTTGTACTGCTCGCAGGCAAGTTCTAAAATGAAACTCCTACAGGACTAAGTGTGTTACAACTTAACTTATGATTGGCGCCCAGACACAATCTTACAGGATGTAATCTTGATTGAATACAACTTAGTCAATGAACTGTTCGCATACAAGTTCTTACAATTTGTGGATTAATAAGTTTGTACTTGTTGAATATATCAATACTTCATCGTAATCAAAACAGTAAAACAGTAAAAGTAAATTACGAGCTGTAATCTTTAAAGAAAACAAAATTACATTATGATCGAAATTATAGGGCTTGAAAGATGAAAGTACTGCATCGAAGAGCATACAGTAGGATAAAATATAACATACAACTAATAGAAACTAGTCCCTATAATGTTGATGTTTCCAAGTCTTTCGAGAGGGATCAAGATCAGTTCCTTTCCACCAGTTGATTGGAGTCTATGCCTCGGTCCCTGCAGATGCTTTCTCCTTCATAGGAGACATTGTAGGCAAGAATGCAATCTTCAGGATGGGTTACCCGATCACCCTTCTGGTGTTTAGACTTTCTTTTTAGTTGCAAAGGAAGCTTTCCTTCTGCCAGTAGCCTCAGAACTCGTTTGAGGCATCCTCCAATGTTTTAAATTTATTGAACATGGCGGAGTCCTTGATGAGCATACAGAAGTATCTCAGTAGTTTGTTGTTTTTTCGGTCCTTTAATTCATCTGTTATAGGCTATCGATTCGTTGGGAGCAATATCTCCGTAGGCTTTCATACTGTACTTTTCCATGGGAAATTGGGATCCTGGAACTCAGCTCGAGAACCAGTTACCCTGTATCCTCCTTCTTTAGGATACCACAGTCCTACATCGACTGTTCCTTTGACGTATTTCAGGATTCGTTTAGCTGTTGCGAAGTGTGATTCTTTAGGTGATAATTGATATCGCGCACACACTCCCACAACAAACTGGATATCGGGCCTGCTAGCCGTTAGGTACAAGAGAGATCCAATAAGCTTCCTATAGAGTGATTGATCAACCGGCTTTCCAGCTTCATCAGCACTAATTTGCATGGAAGTGCTCATGGGGGTTGACGATGATTTGGAAGTATTCATTCCAAATTGTTGAGAAGCTCCTTGCTGTATTTTTCTTGGTTGATGAAAATCCTTGTAGACAACTGCTTTACCTGCAAACCTAGGAAATAGCTAAGTTATCCCATCATACTTCATTTCAAATTTACTTTCATGAGATGAGAGAACCTTTGACATAAAGCAAGGTTAGTTGAACCAAATATTATATCATCTACACAAATTTGAACCAACAGGAGGTCATCACCTTCCTGTATTTTGAACAAGGTCTTGTCCACAGCACCTTTCTCGAATCCATTATTGGTTAGATACTGGGACAGGGTCTCATACCATGCTCTAGGGGCTTGCTTAAGTCCATACAGTGCTTTCATTAGCCTGTATACTAGCTCTTCGCCATCTGGATGGGCAAACCCTGGTGGTTGTTCAACATATACTTTTTGAGCGAGGTCTCCATTTAGGAATGCACTTTTGACGTCCATTTGATATACAATGAAGCTCTTATGGGCGGCAAAGGCTAAAAATATCCTAATGGCTTCTAGTCTGGCTACAGGGGCAAATGTCTCATCGTAGTCTATGCCTTCTTCCTGTCTGTAGCCTTGGGAGACTAGTCGGGATTTATTCCTAATAATGAGTCCATTTCTATCCTTCTTGTTTCTAAATACCCATTTGGTTCCAATTACTGATTGGTGCGAAGGTCTGGGTACAAGATACCATACATTATTGCTTTCGAAACTGTTAAGCTCTTCTTCCATAGATGTGATCCAATGAGAATTGTTGAGAGCCTCTTTGGTAGAAACAGGATCAGATTGGGCTAAGAATACAGAAATAGTGCACATATTAAGTCTTCTAAGCTCGGACTGAGATTTCCATTCAGGAAATGGTGATATCTCAGTATCGGGTTCTTTTTGCACACATAGTACATTCCCTTGTGTACTCTGTATTCTCCTATGGGTAGAAACACCAGCATTAATGTTTCCAATGATCAGATCTTGCGGGTGATCTCTCAACCATCTTCTGTTGGGTTCTAATTCAGGGTCCCGTACTGTATCTTGGGTTGTTGTAGTTTCGGCTTCAGCTTATATAGCATCGTCTTCATATACGTCGGTTCTTACAGCTGTGGGGTTGATTTCTAGGTCAACGACAGGTTCGATAAGAGTTGGTGGATCTATGATGGAAAGTTGTTGGATGTTCTGAGAAAGGTCTTCTACTCCTGTAGGATCATAGTGAGGTTCATCGAACACTACATGAACTGATTCCTCAATTGTTAGGTTTCTTTTATTGAAGATCCTGTAAGCTTTGCCAACAGAGGAATATCCTACAAATATCCCTTCATCCGATTTCTCATCGAAGGTTCTAAGTTGATCCTTACCGTTGTTCAAAACTTAACATCTGCATCCAAATATGTGAAAGTACGAAACTAACGGAATTTTGTTGTTCCATACCTCGTATGTTGTTTTTTTGTGATGCTTGTTGACAATACGGAGGTTTTGTGTGTAGCACGCTGTATTGGTGGCTTCGCCCCAGAAACGCTGTGGCAACTTACTTGCGGAAATCATTGTCCTTGTTGCTTCCTTCAGCGTCCTATTCTTTCGCTCGGCAACACCATTTTGTTGAGGTGTACGGACAGCTGAGTATTCGTGCTATATCCCATTTTCCGAACAGTATTGCTCTATAAAGCGGTTAGTGAATTATGTACCTCTGTCAGAACGAATGGACATGATACTCGACCCTTTTTCATTTTAAAGCTTTCTCAGGTGCTCGGGGAGCTTTGATGTTGTTTCCTTCTTCTTGCTTAGGAAAATTGTCCAAGCATACCTGGAATAATCATCAACAATAATGAGACAGTATTTCTTACCTCCCAAACTTACCGGGTCTACGGGACCATAGAGATCCATATGTAGCATTTCCAACACTCTGTGGGTTGAAAGGTAGGATTTGCTTTTCAGGGTGGTCTTGATTTTCTTGCCTTTCTGACAGGGTCCACAAACACTCTCTTTCTGGAATGAAACATTTGGCAATCCTCTAACCATTCCTTGTCTGGAGAGTTTGTTGATAGTCTTGAAGTTGATGTGAGACATCCTTTTGTGCCATAACCCGCTTAGATCTGTAGTGCCTTTGGCAACAAAACAAGGAATTGTGGAGCTCGTAGGCATCCAGTCAGCAATATACATATTACCTGATCTGCTTCCTATGGGCACAACTTCTTTGGTCAGGGTATTCTTGACTCTATAGTGATCTATATAGAATTTCACCGAGAACTGTTTGTCACAGAACTGGCTAATACTAAGTAGATTGTACTGTAAGCCTTCAACATAAGCTACATCGGAGACTTTGAATTTCCGACAAGTAGGGTTCCCTTCCCTCTTGTTCTTCCTTTAGATTTATCACCGAAGCGCACTTTTGGACCGCAACCTTCTGCGAAATCTGATAACTTGCTTTTATCTCCTATCATGTGCCGGGAACACCCGCTGTCGAAGTACCAGATGTCCTTCTCCAGAATGTCCTGTATCAAACAAATTAGGTAGATTTAGGTCCCCTTTGATTGTTGGGTCCGTGGATGTTAGTGCCTTTAGGTACCCAGATTTTCGTGACAGCAATAGGTTTACTGTAGGATGGTTTAGGTCCATAATTGAGATTTCTACGTGGGTCATATACGTAGTTTCTATAACCATTATAATTATTATTCATGTAAAACTCAGGGTTATTATTAGTCCAGTACGAATGCCGTCTTGGAGGTGGAGCCATTTTCTTCGGGCTAACAGCTTGCCTTCTGGGTCTCCAGTTGGATTCCCAACGCTATTTTTGATACTGTGTGGAAACTTGCTGTCGCAATGAGTGACTTGGCTCCTGTATCCAATACCTAGGCGTGCTGTACTGAAAGTTCTTCCGTGCGGGCTGGTATTTGGATACAGCCTTCCTTCTGAATGGCTGTTGGAACTGCTGATTTGCTCGGGGAGCATGCTGTTGGATACACCTTACATGTCTGAATGGCTGATGATTCCGCTTTCGGGAATAGGACTGAGGTGGAGGAATGGCATCTTTTGCTATTCGCGGTGCAACGGGTTCCTTCACATGATTCGGAACTTCTTCCGGTACAGGAATGGGTTCCACACCCCTGACGAACACAGTACTAGAAGTTTTCCCTTTATTGGAAAATGAGCTATATCCTAAGCCACTTTTATCGTGAGCATGTTGCCCAGTTCTTAGAATCTCTTCCATTCTTTTGGATGATTTCTCGAAAGATTTCAGAATGGTCTCAAGTTCTCCTTCTCATTTTTCGAGAGTTTTTACTTTGGCTTGAAGCAGAACAAAATCATTTGTATTGCTTTCACTATGAGATTTAATCTCACTTAGTTCATGAGCAAGTTAATGATTGCTCTCCATGATTTTTTCAGACTCGACTTTGCTGTTTTCACAATCAACAGACATATTTTCGTAATTTACTTTCAACAAGTCGTTTTCTTCTTTCATCTCTAAGTTAGAAAGTTGGAGCTGTATGTTTTCATTTTTCAATATCTCATGGGCCATTTGAATGGTCTTAAACTCATTCATCATGTTTGCAAAAGTATGAGATGCATGGGAGGGAATAACTGAAGTTGAGCTTACCTCATCATCGCTATCTTCATCTTCCTGAATGTCCTTGGCCATAAAGCACATATAGGCTTTATCGTCGAAATCATCATCAGATGAATCACTGTCAGTGACTACCTGAAGACATTCTTCGGATTTAGATGGAGTAGGGGCGGATTCTGATTCACCAATCAGGGCTTTGAGCTTGTTTTTCCAAGCACGTCTTCTTTCATCCTTTTCATTTTGCTCGGATTCCGGCAACCTTTGAACTTTGGGATGAGGACATTTATTTGCAGAATGTCTAGGTTTCCTGCAATTATAACACATGTTAGCATCACCAGAGGAAGTTTCAGTACTTACCTTGTGTACAGGCTTGGGCCTGTATAGAGTTTTTCTCGATTGCTTGATAAACTTCTTGAACTTATGCATGAGGAGTGCCATTTCGTCTTGCGACAGGATGTCATCGTCGCTGTCAGCATTCTTATGAGTGGGCTTTTAAGAGCTCGGCATGCTGTGTCTTCGATTGGATACAGCGGCTAAGGCTGTAGTCCTGGCGGGAGATTTTTCAGCTTTCTCTCTCCTGTCTATATCGTACTCAAATGTTTTAAGGTCAGAAAAGAGATCAAAAGTAGATATTTCACTAAGATTGCATGAGACACGCATAGCTGTGGTCTTAATGTCCCATCGGGCAGGGAGTGATCTGAAAATTTTTAGGTTTTTCTCCCTTTGAGTATAAATTTTGCCTAATGCTTCAAGTTCACCAACGATGCTAGTGAATCTGAGGTCAAGTTCCTCAAGTGTTTCAGTTTGTTTCATTTCAAAAGATTCGAATTTCTGAGTTAATTTTGAAATTTTGTTTTCTTTTGAGAGCTCAGTTCCCTCACAAATTAACTTGAGTTTATCCCAGATATCCTTAGCTGATGTACAGCTCTTTACCTTAGAGAATGTGCCTTTGTCAAGGGTGACAAATAGCGCATTCTTCACAACATTGTCGAGGTTGGCGCGCTTTCTTTCGTCAGAAGTTCATTGTTCGCGCTCTTTTTCAAGCATCTCTACATGAGCCTGGCCTTCAATACTTGCGGCCCGATTTACCTTCATAATCTTTATGGGGCCATCCTGTATGACAAAATTCATCTCTTCGTGCATTGCTGCAAGATGAGCCTCCATCCTAATTCTCCAATCATCAAATTCGTTAATAGAAAACATAGGAACTTTATTGATCAATGATGAATCCATATGAGAGTATAAGGACGAAAATGATTGTTTTATAAAAATAAGTGATTTAAGGATCTGATTCAATCAAAAATACGACTGATTCTTTTTAGAATCAACCGCTCCGATACCACTTGTTGGTCACTAAGTATACTGGATACAGCTTGGAGAGTGTTTTAAACAACAAGCTGTACGGTTTTCAAATCTGAGTGCGTAGCGGAAGTCTTGACAAAGTAAATTGCTGTAAATACAGTAACTAGATATGAAATATATACTTAAAGATAATCACAAATATTAAAACAGTAAATGCAGAAGGTAAATGACATAGTAATTAAAGTGGTTTGAGGTAAACCCCTCTACGTCTACTGGTCCTCCCCACAGGAGTAAAAATGTTTATTATAAATACTACGTACACAACTATGTATTTATAATCAAACCTAATCAGTATATCGTTCACACAGATTGATATAATGATCTTAGCCTTCAACCATTCACACAGAATGGTTTGAGCTTTCACTTGACTAGCTTCTTCACACACAGTTCCGAAGCTTCGTCTCTTCAATGCAAATCCATCACACACAGTTCGGGAAGAGCAAGGTTTCTCAGTCCACACAGGGCTGATGGGTTTGTTCAAGGGTTAGAACAATATTTGAACAACTTTGACTTTTTGAGCTTTTAGCTGATGATGTGTTGTTCACGGTTTTGAGCACTGTATATTTCTTCTTTCAGAATAGCAGAATGCCTTGGGAGATATGTTTGCTCTGAATATTCTTGTAAGCACTTGTTTCACTTGCGTATAAGTTCGATCGTTTGCGAGTGTGTATGTGTCTGTCTGTAGATCTTCAAAGGCTGGGTATATATATAGCTTTCTGAAATATATTCGTTGATATAAATCCGTTGAGCAAGATTCTGTTCTAACGGGATGATGTGTTGGAATAAAACACGATCCGGATTTTGCGCTAGATTTAAGATCTCTGACGACTTGATATTTAAATACTTTATCCTTTAGTATTTAAATATATCTTCTCAAACAGGACTTTGACTTAGTGAACAGCAAAGATTCCTTCTTGTCCTGTTTGGATGCTGTATGGAATGATAGCTGTATTTTCGATTCGAGACATCTTCCATACTTAGTCTTTATAAGACTCTTTTTGCTGTATGATTTGATTCTGTATGCTGGGGCTACGAGAAGTCTTCGATACAGGTTGATACCTTTTGATCAGCTTTTCGATACAGCTGCTTGTTGTATGCTGGATTGGCATATTTGTCAAAACATTCTGTCTTGATCTTTTCGATACAGGGATTGTTATCCCAACAGTGGGTGCTGATGTGGGTTGCTCAGCAGACATCTCTTGGCCATTTACAGCCTTAGACTGAGCAGATTAATTTTCATAAGCCTCCTTACGGCTCAGCCTCAGTCCTGTCTGAAGGTCATCATCGTTTTTGTTGGAGTCAGAGTGGTGGCTCGGGCTCTTGGGTTTGTCGGTGGATGGAGACTTCCATTTAAGTCTCATATTCTCCATTTCCACAAAGTGTGAATAAATAAGCTCGTTGCAAAGGTGATCATCCTATTCGATTAGGACTTCGACATTTTGAGAGTCTGTCACCTCCAAAGCAAATATCTCTTCTCCCTTCGAGTCCTTCCAGTTGTACAGGGTGTCATAGGGGGCCACCCTGTAGGATTTTCAAACTTTGAAGCGCTTGAAGGCTTCCTCTATATGGACTTGAAGGAGAGAATTATTGATAATATCTATCAGGGAGGGACTCATAATAGTAATGGGTTCTACTGTCCGGTTGGGATTCTCGACAGGTAAGGAAGCCTGTGGGGAAGCGGGGATCCCTAACAGGTTTGGATGCCCTGTTGGGAAAGGGACTTCGTACAGGGTGGCTGCCCTATTTGGAGTGGCGGTTTTGGCTCCAAATAGGCAGCCGATTCACCAGAACCTTCTTTTTTCATGAACGTCTGGTCATCCGTCATAGCCTCAATGGTATGAGGATCTACTGTGGGAGTAACAAGAGTTCCTTCCAAAGGGGTTGCGCCTTGTGGGATTGCTGTTTCGGCAGATCCAGCTTGCGGACTTCCTAAATAGCCGTTGTAGCCACTGGGGTTGTTATAGGCACAACTTCCGACATCGTAGATTCCTTGATTTTCTGCTTCTTCATCTCGACAGATGTAGGCGAGCTGCTGTAGGGAACACTTCTTTTCTTGTTGACAGCTTTCTTCTTGCTGTCAACCGATTTGGATTTTGAGTGAAAGTCAGTGACATCCCTAGGATCTTTGGATGTTGGAAGGGAGAAGGGATCAGGCCTGTTGACGAGAAGCGAGTCCTTGTTAAACACTGTTTTCTTCGAGCTGCCAAGGAACTTCCCGGCCAAAATCTTCTTGGAACTGGCCGATTGCTGTATGCCACAGCTTGTTAGGATATAAATAAGTATCAGGTCGAACGATTTTATGGCAGAGTCAGGATTTGATGCTTCATCTGAAGCCTTTTCAAGATGATCTGGCACCAATTCACCTTTTCTCCAGATATAATAGCCACCATCATCCAAAAGCGAAGATTTCTGCACATCTCAAATGCACCTGTTCTGTTTTCAACCACTCTACAGCAAAAGTCATGCAAATAAGATATGGGAGGGTGAAGTTCTTGTGACAAGACAAATGAACTAAGGAAGGATGGGAGTTCCCAGTGAACAGTCCGTAGTAAGCTTTCAAAAGATCATCATATCCATAAGACTCCAGTTCCTCCAATGATAACCCATCAGAGGGAAGTGTATACAGGGCTTCAAGGAGTTCATGGTTGATGGTTATATCCTGGTCTTGAACGATGCTGACGATGGCAGTGACGTCAGAACCCTTTTTGTTCGACGCATAGTGGAACTCAGCGTCAACAAAGAATTCTTCAAGAAGAGCTTCATCATAGCTCTCCTGATGAAAGCTACCCAGATGGTATAGTCCGTTTTGCTTCACACAAGATACCACAAGGTCCATCCCTACATCATATTCTACTTCAAGGGCGATACGCTCCAGCAGAACTGAGTGAGCAAAAATTCTTTCATCGATGATAAGGTCCTTCTTCTTGGTTGATAAATATGAAGTTTGAGAAGTCATTTTGCAGAAATAGATTGAGAAAATAGTGAACAGAAAGCAATAAAGTATGTAGGCTATATGTTGTAGGCTCGATAATATGTAGAAAGCGTAATGAGACTTCAGGTCAACATACTTGCCCTTTTATAGGGTGTGGGGAAGACTAACTTATACATTGAACAGTCAAATGTAAGGGATTGGAACTGTCTTTTAAATGAACGTACATGATGGACTCAGATGTAACTTTTACGTCTAATCCATTAGTTTTGTAGTAATAAGTGGTCCCACTTCTGACACAGTTCATTTTCCATGATTGCACGAAACGGCGGTTTCAATTTTGAAATCACGTTATTTGAGGCAGTAAAGTCCAGGTGTCTTTTAAACTATTAAGGATAAAACATTTTAAATTCAAACAGAGTATGTAGACTTAAAACAGTTTGCTGTTTATAAATGTATGAATTAGGTACATTATAATATTAATTGATATCCTACAATGTATGTGCCATATCCGCAAAAATACAGCGCCCCCCTTAAAAAGTACAAACCTAATTCAATTCTTACAGGATTAATACTCCCTCTGTCCCATATTAATTTGCACACTTTT
The DNA here is from genome assembly GCA_033398695.1 of Orobanche coerulescens. Lineage (NCBI taxonomy): Eukaryota > Viridiplantae > Streptophyta > Magnoliopsida > Lamiales > Orobanchaceae > Orobanche > Orobanche coerulescens. The sequence goes on along the minus strand of CM065814.1, from coordinate 85,133,315 downwards.
TTTATTTGGACGTACCACATTAATTTGTATACTCCTAAAAAGGAAATCCCTACATAAATTACACCCTTCCAATATTTACATATTTACACAAAATGCCATTACTTTTGGGACCCCTCAACACTCCACTCATTACACCATTTTTTTAATTTGTGTGCACAACCTAGTGTGCAAATTGTTCTGTGATGAAGGGAGTACTCTATTCGTGGGTCGTACTGTACTCTCCCTTAATTAATGCACACATCATCCGTAGGAAGGTTATATGTCTTCTTCTTCCTACAATAAGATCTGACTTGTTCTGAGTGTACAGTTAATTAAAGTGGATACTGTATTCTTGGGTCTTACAGCATTCCCCCTCAATCGATGAGTAAAATATAAAAACTTACAGGGAGTCTGGCTGTAACATTCCCAATTCCTAGCGAAGCATGCAGAATCTAGTTGGGCTGAGAGGTATTGTAAAGATGTCGGCTAACTATATGTCTGTATAAATCTTCTCAACATAATTCCCGATGAAATGATGCTTCATATCAATATGCTTAGTTCGTGAGTGCAAAACAGGGTTGTGCGTGATTGCAATTGTACTCATGTTATTGCACATGATTCGAGTTTCTCAGGCGCTGATTCCATAATCTTGTAACTGTTATCGCATCCAAAGAATCTGCATGCATCAACTTCGAGCGGCGTGATATTCTGACTCAGCTGTAGAAAGCGAGTTGTCCAATTGCTTCTTACTAAACCATGACACAAGTCTAGGTCCAAGGAAGGACAAGTGCTGCTTACACTTTTCCTATCCAACTTATAGCCTCCGAGAACCGAGTCGCTATAGCTTACCAAATCGAATCCTCCTTCCTTAGGATACCACAATTCTACATCAATTATCCATTTCATGTACTTAAGGATTCATTTGGCTGTGGTGAAGTGTGACTCCATAGGTGCTACCTGATACCGAGCACACTCCTACAGCAAACTGGATATCGGGCCTGCTAGCTATCAGGTATAGGAGTGAGCCTATTAGCTTCCTGTAGAGTGATTGATTAACCCGCTTTCCAGCTTCATCAACACTAATTTGCGTGAAAGTGCTCATAGGAGTGGACGGGGATTTTGAGTTGTTCATCCTGAATTTATTGAGAAACTCCTTGCTGTACTTTTCCTGGTTGATGAATATGTCTGTAGGCAATTGCTTGCCCTGCAACCCTAGAAAATAGCTAAGTTCTCCCATCATACTCATTTCAAATTTACTTTGCATGAGATGAGAGAACCTTGGTCATAAAGCGAGGTTAGTTGAAACCAATATAATATCATCGACATATATTTGTACCATTAAAAGATCGTCACCTTCCTGTATCTTAAAGAGAGTCTTGTCCACTGCACCTTTCTCAAATCCATTGTTGATTAGGTATAGGGACAAGTTTTTATACCAGGCTCTAGGCGCTTGCTTAAGTACATACATAGCTTTCCATAGCCTGTATACTAGGTCTCCGCCTTCAGTGTTGACAAACCCTCGTGGTTGTTTAACATAGACTTCTTCGGCGAAATCTTCATGTCTGTAGCCTTGAGTGACTAGACGGGATTTTTTTCTTATGACGAGTTCATTTTTATCTTTTTTGTTTCTAAATACCCATTTAGTTCCAATTACAGGTTGATGATTTGATCCGGGTACGAGATACCATACATTATTTCTTTCAAAACCATTTAGCTCCGACTCATGTGGATTGATGATGTCCCCTTGAGGAGCTCGATAATGATTATTATATTAAACCCTGCAGGGGGATTTAATTCCAATATAATAATAAGGTTCGAGTGGTATACTCTTGGATAATATATTAATTAATTAAAGTTGTCAGTAGCTTAAATTAATTAATAGGCATTTGATATCTTAAACACAGGAAATAGTATATTTAAATAAAGAGCCCGATTTCATAAATTGGGATTTGGGTTGGAATTCTAATATTAATTCTTTAGTGGACTGAATTGATATTAGTGAACTCAACCCTATTAGGAAAGGGATTAATATGGAAAGTTGGGTTGCACTAGGAGTCTTAACCCTAATCCTCCTTAAGATCCCTAGAGTAGTCCAAAAGCCTATAAATAGGACTTATGGGGGGTTCGGCCGTGATGTGAATTATTGCGACTTGTGAGATCGATTTTTCTTCTTGTGTTTAGTTGTACATCTTGACTTGTGTCTTTGATTCTAAAATTTATATAACACATTAATTTTCTAAGAGTGTTTACATAGTACTAGAAAATAAATAAAAATCGAGTGACTCCAAGTAAGAAGAAGTTTGGCCGATTCCCCATAGAAGTGCAATCAAGATTCGGTAGCTCGTTGCCCACAAACTGTCCGGATTAAGGCGGATCATACTCTAGAAGATCTAAAGGTAGAAATACAAGGAGATCAAGAAGAAAAGCAACCACTACGCTTCAAAGGTAATATCCTATGATCTTTGATTTAGATTAGGATATTCGATTTACCAACACATTTATTTAATAAATAATAAATAATATTTAAATTGCTTATTAATCTTAGTTGTTAATTTATGCCTAAATAGATTTTGTGCTCGTGGATGCGTAAAATGTGTTTATCAAATTTTTCACCCACTTCACTTCTGATGCGTTTTATTTCCAACACTTGATATCGGAGCCAGATTTTTAGGCTTTTGCTATTTTAGTTAATTTTGGTGATTAATTGATAGCAATTTAAATATTCATATAATTTAATGTTGGAATATTTGGGTAGATGTGTTCTTGCAGGGAATATGATCCAATTATCATGGTTATGTAAATAGTTTATTTATTTATTTCTTTATTTATGCAACTGTTAGTTTGGCCCGATTTTGAGGCATGTAATGATTTTTGCCGTGAGTAAATCTGTGGGTAGATCTACGATTTTATTTTTTTCATGTAATCTTGCGGTAAATTCAATGTATTTTATTTTGTGTAAAATTGTATTCAAATTCGGAGCGCACATGCTGCCTGCCGAGTAGCGCTGGGCTCGCTGCCGAGGACTGCGGGCAGCGTGTTCTGGGCCAGTTCGCCGGTTCGGGTCGGGTCATCCAGTTTTTGGTCCCGTATGTTTCACAGTCGTTTATTACGTCCGTTGGAGAGTCTGGATTTAAAGTAAATTTTTTTATGTAATTAATTTTGTATAAAAGTGAAACTTTAATTTTGGAAATCCACGGCCCGGCCGGGGAGGAGTGACGAAATTCTTGATCCAGTGGGAGATATCAAGTCAAAGATTTTCCCGGGTTCAATTCAAGGAAGAAGACCATGATAATTGGATAATTTAATTATCCATGCTTTTATTTTGGTTTTTACTGTTTTGGATGTATGGCATATATGAATGTATGCGTGATATGTTTCTTGAATGGTAGGACGAGAAAATTAAAAACCTTATGGCTAAAATAACTAAGTGATTAGATTGATTTATTTTTAAAAAAATAAAATCAAATCAAATTGGCCTCCATAATTAATTTAAATTGTGAAGTAATTAGCATGCACGTTGACATTAAGGTCTTTCTCCATATCGGATGAGCTGATTATAGGTTCAGTAGTTTTAAATTTATGATAACAAAAGGTAAATATTATTTTTTATGATAAGATCTCTCTATTTGTAAGACTATTATTTAAAAGATAATATTTTAAGGTTGTGAAATTATGGTGTTCACTTAGGTGTATTAATTAATAACCTCCCCATCGAAATCTATGTTAACTAATACATGGCCAAGAGGAACTAACTATTAATTTTACTTGTCATAATGTAAATTGACTAGATAGTAAAATTAAAGACGTAAAACTCTACTTGAAAAATGTGTTTGTAAACGTCCACACGATCGTGGCTTTCATATGCAGGTTTTTCGAGGTGTTGGTTGCTAGCATATATATTGTGTTTTGGGATTTTTCAATATATTTTGCTATGCATTATGTGATGATTTTAATTTTTATCTCAGATGTATTTCAATCCACTTACTATAATTCTCAAAGAAAACAAACTAGATGGCACTAACTTTGCTGATTGAAAGCGTAATCTTAATATTGTCCTGACTGCTGAAGAACAAAAGTTTGTTCTAACTGAGGATTGCCCATTAGAGCCAGATGCGGATTGACACCCGATGAGGTGAAAGAATTCCGCAGATGGAAGAAATCTGAAGAGATGGCTAGCTGTTACATCTTGGCTTCTTTAGCAAATGTATCTCAGCATCAACATCTGAGTATGGGCACGGCAGCGGAAATGATGAAACATGTCGGCGAGATGTTTGGTCATCAGAACCGGGTGTCTAGGCAAAATGTTATGAGGGTCTTGATGAAGACCCAAATGCCTGAAGGAAGCCGGTAAGGGATCATGTTCTAAAGATGATTTCTCATATAAACAAACTTGATATATTAGGGGCTACTATCGATGTGGAAACGCAGGCCGATATAATCCTAGGCAGCTTACCTAGGAGCTTTGAGCAGTTCCACCTAAACTATAATATGAATCGTAGGGAGTATACCTTGGCAGAATAGCTGACAGAGCTTCAAGCTGCATAAGGTCTCTTCAGGCAAAGGTATCAAGTTCTTGCGGCTACTAGTATTTCAACTTCTAATCCCAAGTGGGGGAAGAAGAAGCAGCAAGTTGGCCATAAGGAAGTGGAAACTCTCAAAGTAAAGAGCGGGGCTCCTCACCCTGAAGCGAACAAAAAGCGAAAGGGAAAGTACTGCAAGTGCGGTCAGAAAGGATATTTTAAAGCGGACTACCCTTCTCTTAAGAAAGGTATGTCTCTTAAACTAGTAGTCAAAACATGTTTGGCATCTTGTTCTTACACTTCGTGGATAGTTGATTCAGGCTCCACTGATCATGTTTGCTTTGACTCGCATGATTTTCAGGTAACCAAGCAGCTTAGTGCGGGTGAGATAACCATCAATTGGGGTAATTATTCTAGGTTGTTGCAGTGGGAGTCGTGTAGTTGAAGATTAATGACAAAATATTAGTCCAAAATAATGTATTATTAGTACAATATTTTTTAGAATGAATTTAATTTCGGTTTCTGAATTAAAATGTGATGGTTATTCAGTTTCTTTTGATGATGATGCTATTATTAGAAGAAGAAACGGCGAATATATTTTCAAAGGTGTTTTTAATGATGGACTGTATGTCGTTAATATTGCACAAACTCCCATGAATAAATCACTTAACTCTTTGTCTAAACCTAAAAAGAGAGTAGAACCTTCGAGCATAAACCAAACATATCTGTGGCATTTACGGTTAGGTCATGTAAATATTAGGAGGATTCAAAGATTGGTAGATGATGCCCTATTGGATGACCTCCAAGTTTAGTCATTTATAATTTGTGAATCCAGTCTGGAAGGCAAAATGACCAAAAGTATTGCTGAGAGAAGGAACAGGAACTCTTTTAGAAATGGTTAGGTCAATGATGAGTTATTCGGATTTACCTATTTCATTCTAGGGTTATGCCTTGGAAACAACGGCGTACATTATAAGCCCAGTGCCTTCAAATCAGTTCCAAAAATACCCACAGAACTATGGAGTGGGCGAAAACCCAGTCTAGGACATGTTCAAATTTGGGGTACTCCAGCACATTTGCTGAATAAGGAAGCGGGTAAGTTGGCATCTTGTACGGAAGTACAAGTGTTTGTAAGATATCCTAAGGGAATGAAGGGTGGCTTGTTCTATAGTCCCCAGGATCAGACGGTCATTTTCAGCACCAATTCCCGATTGGTGGAAGAGAATTATGTGATTAGTCAAAAGCCCATGAGCGAAATAATTCTGGAAGGGTTGAGGGGCGAGACTCCATCTATACCAATCGTACAAGTGCCAACAAACACGACACCACATATCGATTTTGAGACTTTTACACCAACTCAGGATTTACCTCATCGTAGTAGAAGGGTTGTTCATCAACCGGAATGATTCATAGGAATGGGACAGTCTTCGGACTCAATCCCAGGCGAAGATGAATCAGATCCCTGGACTTACAAGGAGGCAATCCAAGATAAAGATGTTGACTCCTGGCAAGTAGCAATTAAATCAGAAATGGGATCTATGGATTCCAATCAAGTGTGGGAGCTAGTAGAACTACCTTGTGGTGTAGAAGCCATTGGGAGTAATTGGGTCTACAAGCGAAAGAAAAGAGGAGACGGGGAGGTTAAAACCTTCAAAGTGAGGATTATTGCGAAAGGTTACACTCAGAAAGAGGGTATCGATTATGATGAAACCTTTTCGCCGGTAGCCATGCTTAAGTCAATCTGGATTCTTTTAGCTATAGCTGCACATTTAGATCTGGAGATTTGGCAAATGGATGTCAAGACTGCATTCTTGAATAGGAGTCTAGACAATGTAATCTACATGCGCCAACAAGAAGGTTCATTGCTGAAGGAGAAGAGCATTTAGTATGCAAACTTAAGATATCCATTTATGGACTTAAGGAAGCATCTAGATCTTGGAACACTAGATTGGATGAGGTTGTCCAATCATATGGATTCGTCTAATGTCTGAGTGAGAGTTGTGTGTATACGGAATGTAATGGAAATGTGTTGGTGTTTATTGTACTGTATGTAGATAATATCTTTCTTATTGGAAACAACTTGAAGGAATTACCGGGCATACGGGTATGGCTATCTGAGCAGTTCGATATGAAGGATTTGGGAGAAGCATGACACATCCTTGGAATCAGGATCTTTCGTGATCAGAAGAAAAGGATGTTGTGCTTATCTCAGGCATCCTATATCGATGTAGTGCTAAAGAGGTTTAGCATGTAGAATTCCAAGAAAGGTTTTCTACCTTACAGATATGGAATTCAACTATCTAATGATATGTGTCCCAAGACACACAAGGAGATAGATGACATAAAGCTGATCTTGTATGCGTCAGCTGTGGGAAGCCTCATGTATGTTATGATTTACACTAGACCAGATATCTGTCATGCCGTAGGCATGGATTCGAAGTTCTGCGTAAGACTCACGAACTGGATAAGACATCAGTATGGAAGAATGAATAAAGATTCGAACTTTAGTATGATAGTTTGGTTATCCAGGGATGATCGGTTGATTGATCAGATAAGAGAATTATATGCCGCGTATTGTAGATTCGGGTACAGAATATGATTTTGGAACTTAGGATTTTATGAAACTGAAGAATATGTGCTATGTGATTCCATTGGTATGGTAGTAGCGCGATTTTATCATAGGTAATTTTTGAATGATTTCTTTGTAAGTGTAGATTTGGGGATGGTGACCCCATGCTGGTTGTTTTGGATAGTGAGTGGTCGTTCTGTTGGAACATTTTGTTCCATACATAAATTAATAATGTTTTGATGATTAAAGTTGCTAAACAAAACAAAGCAACAAAGAGACGAAGCAAGCATCGAAGGAAAACGAAGTGCAAAATGTTGGAGAAAAACAAAGCTAACGTACGTAACACGACAATGTTAACGTACGTAATATGATGAAACTTACGTACGTAATGGATGATAGATAACGTACGTAACTCAGTTCAAACCAAGTGAACATTGGAGAAGTCAAAGTCATCAAAGCATGCAACGGATATATGACGTCATCAGTGATGTAAGGCTTAACGTACGTAATGAAGTCTATACTAACGTACGTAACCCAAAATGACGAAACTCCCTGGTCTGTTTTGTGAAGATGCTAACGTACGTAACCAGCCATGGTTAACGTACGTAATTAGGCTTACGTACGTAATGGAGAGCATATAACGTACGTAATGAGCAGTCTGGCAGCTAACGGCTAGTTTATTGATGGAGCGTATAAATACCATTCCTATGGTATTGTTTGAGTACAACAACCTTGAGCAAATTGTTTATACTTGTGATATTATTATACACATTCTTGTTGTTGATATTGAGCTTAATTGTAAGTGTTTGAGTGAGAATTCACGAAAACATACACGAGTGGTAAAAGAAAAGATACGATTGGATTCGGTGTTATTAGGATCAAGGATCCGGCATTATTAGAATCACAATCGCTATCTTCGTGAGGTTTATCTAGTACCCATAGAAAGCTAGAGAGGTTGATTCCTTGTCCTACGAAAAGGAAAACGGTTTAACTTAGACCGACACAAAGACAAGTACGAGTGGTTTATCACGGACCAATAGAAGACGTGATTGTAACGGTTATACCTCGACCGATAGAAGAGAGGAGAAGAGGTTTTTATCTTGATCCTATAGAAAAAGATACCGAGAGAGGACGTAGGCTCGTTTATAGCCGAACCTCTATAAATCTGTGTGTGCTCTTATTTTCCGCACTTATATTTACGCTTCCGCAAACGGCGCAATATCCGATCCCATACCCAACAATTGGTATCAGAGCGGTACTCCAATTCGCGGCTTAACATCCGAGGATAAAAAGATCCAATGGCGTTTCAATTTGCTTCTGTCGAAGGCCTTGCTCTAAACCGACCACCATTCTTCGATGGCTCAAATTATTTGACATGGAAGAAAAAGATGTCAATCTTTATTCGTGCCTGCGACATAGAGATTTGGAAGATTATTTGTCTCGGCCCGAAAGTTCCTATCAAATCTGACGGTACGCTCAAATCTTTTGAAGAATACGACGATGCCGATTGGAAAAATGACCATCTAAATTGTAAGGCCACCCAACTTTTATTTTGTGCCTTAAATCCCGAAGAGGTCAATCGAATCTCGTCGTGTGAAAGTGCGAAAGAAATATGGAAAATTCTTGAAATCACACACGAAGGGACAACTCAAGTCAAGGAGACGAAGATCAATATGCTTCTCCATGAATACGAGTTATTCATGATGAAAGGTGACGAGTCCATCACCAATATGCTCGACCGATTCTCAGTCATCACAAATGGACTTGCTTCGTTTGGTAAACCATTATCTAGTAGTGAAAAAGTCAAGAAAATTTTACGATCACTACCTAGCGAATGGGACGGCACCGTGACCGCAATTATGGAATCCAAAGATCTCAACACGCTCGATTTTAGTGCTCTTGTTGGTTCACTAATCAATTATGAGATTGTATTAAAATCACGAAGTGTCAAGCCAAAGCCGAAGGAACGGTCATTAGCCATGAAGGCTACGATATCGAGAAAGAAAGAAGAAACCCCGGTGGAGGAAAGCGACGAAGAAGCGGCATACTATGCCAATAATATTAATAAATTCCAAACCTTATTAAACCGGAGGAAGAAGGATATCTCGAGCAAAACAAAGAAATTCGACAACTCTTGTCGACTATGTGGAAAACCAGGCCACTTCGCTAAGCATTGCCGAGCTAAACCCAAGAAGGAGGTTCTCGTGGCTACTTGGAGCGATGAAGACGAATACGATGATTTCATCAATCAAAATAATCTCGCTCTCATGGCCCGGAGTTCGTTCGACGACAGTGACGTCGAAAGCCAAGTAAGTACATCCTCCCGTGATGAAATTTTTGATGCATTTGAGTTATTACATACGAACTTCCAAAATGCTTTATCGGAAATTAAATCCCTTAAGTCTAAAATTAAATCTTTGGAAATTGAAAATTCCAAAATTATCGAAAAGGGAAAATTTGTCGAAATCGATCATTCGAAATGCATTGAAAATGAGAATATTTTGAAGAATGATCTTTTAAAAGTTCAAGATGAACTAAAATCTTTGACAAGAAAATTCTCGTGCGGCAACGATAAATTTGAACAAATGTTATGTGTTCAAAAATATACTTTAAATAAAGAGGGGTTAAGATTCAAACCACGTTCGAAAAACGAATCCGTTAATTTCAAAATACCCCATTGCGAAAAGTGTTTGAAAATTGGGCATCACGTTTCAAATTGTAAAAGCCCACGCCGGACGATAAAAATAAAGAAAATTTGGGTTCCTAAAGGAACAAAAATTTCAAATATTGTTTATGTCTCGAAACAAAAACCAACTATAGGTTGGATCCCCAAAAATTGATTTTTGTATTTTTCTCAGGGGGAGTATTTTTTTAAGGGGAGATATTATTCTCAGGGGGAGTTTTTACCCTTTATGCAATTATTCATAAATTGTATCATGCATATTTTATATTTTGGTATTATTTATTTCAATTCATATTTTATCCACTTTTTGATGAAGACAAAAAGGGGGAGAGAATGGAGAAGGAGAAAAAGAAGTCGAAAATGGGATTAATGTTACAAGAGGGAGAAAATCGAAAAATGAAAAGGAGAAGTCGAAAATGACAGAAAAATAAAAATGAGGAGACGTCGAAAAGACGATGAAAAATTAAAAATGAGAAAAGAAAAGAAGGAGTCGGAAAAGAAATGGGAGAAGATTCTAACGAAACGGACAAAGTCAAAAACTTTGGCCTGTAAAGATATACATATATTTGTATTTTTGCAGGTAAATCCCATTGGCGTATTGTTGTTTTGTAATCATCAAAAAGGGGGAGATTGTTGGAACATTTTGTTCCATACATAAATTAATAATGTTTTGATGATTAAAGTTGCTAAACAAAACAAAGCAACAAAGAGACGAAGCAAGTATCGAAGGAAAACGAAGTGCAAAATGCTGGAGAAAAACAAACCTAACGTACGTAACACGACAATGTTAACGTAGGTAATATGATGAAACTTACGTACGTAATGGATGATAGATAACGTACGTAACTCAGTTCAAACCAAGTGAACGTTGGAGAAGTCAAAGTCAGCAAAGCATGCAACGGATATATGACGTCATCAGTGACGTAAGGCTTAACGTACGTAATGAAGTCTATACTAACGTACGTAACCCAAAATGACGAAACTCCCTGGTCTGTTTTGTGAAGATGCTAACGTACGTAACCAGCCATGGTTAACGTACGTAATGAGGCTTACGTACATAATGGAGAGTATATAACGTACGTAATGAGCAGTCTGGCAGCTAACGGCTAGTTTGTTGATGGAGCCTATAAATACCATTCCTATGGTATTGTTTGAGTACAACAACCTTGAGCAAATTGTTTATACTTGTGATATTATTATACACATTCTTGTTGTTGATATTGAGCTTAATTGTAAGTGTTTGAGTGAGAATTCACGAAAACATACACGAGTGGTAAAAGAAAAGATACGATTGGATTCGGTGTTATTAGGATCAAGGATCCGGCATTATTAGAATCACAATCACTATCTTCGTGAGGTTTATCTAGTACCCATAGAAAGCTAGAGAGGTTGATTCCTTGTCCTACGAAAAGGAAAACGGTTTAACTTGGACCGACACAAAGACAAGTACGAGTGGTTTATCACGGACCAATAGAAGACGTGATTGTAACGGTTATACCTCGACCGATAGAAGAGAGGAGAAGAGGTTTATATCTTGATCCTATAGAAAAAGATACCGAGAGAGGACGTAGGCTCGTTTATAGCCGAACCTCTATAAATCTGTGTGTGCTCTTATTTTCCGCACTTATATTTACGCTTCCGCAAACGGCGCAATATCCGATCCCATACCCAACAATTGGTATCAGAGCGGTACTCTAATACGCGGCTTAACATCCGAGGAGAAAAAGATCCAATGGCGTTTCAATTTGCTCCTGTCGAAGGCCTTGCTCTCAACCGACCACCATTCTTCGATGGCTCAAATTATTTGACATGGAAGAAAAAGATGTCAATTTTTATTCGTGCCTACGACATAGAGATTTGGAAGATTATTTATCTCGGCCCGAAAGTTCCTATCAAATCCGACGGTACGCTCAAATATTTTGAAGAATACGACGATGCCGATTGGAAAAATGACCATCTAAATTGTAAGGCCACCCAACTTTTATTTTGTGCCTTAAATCCCGAAGAGGTCAATCGAATCTCGTCGTGTGAAAGTGCGAAAGAAATATGGAAAATTCTTGAAATCACACACGAAGGGACAACTCAAGTCAAGGAGACGAAGATCAATATGCTTCTCCATGACTACGAGTTATTCATGATGAAAGGTGACAAGTCCATCACCAATATGCTCGACCGATTCTCAGTCATCACAAATGGACTTGCTTCGTTTGGTAAACCATTATCTAGTAGTGAAAAAGTCAAGAAAATTTTACGATCACTACCTAGCGAATGGGACGGCACCGTGACCGCAATTATGGAATCCAAAGATCTCAACACGCTCGATTTTAGTGCTCTTGTTGGTTCACTAATCAATTATGAGATTGTATTAAAATCACGAAGTGTCAAGCCAAAGCCGAAGGAACGGTCATTAGCCATGAAGGCTAAGATATCGAGAAAGAAAGAAGAAACCCCGGTGGAGGAAAGCGACGAAGAAGCGGCATACTATGCCAATAATATTAATAAATTCCAAACCTTATTAAACCGGAGGAAGAAGGATATCTCGAGCAAAACGAAGAAATTCGACAACTCTTATCGACTATATGGAAAACCAGGCCACTTCGCTAAGCATTGCCGAGCTAAACCCAAGAAGGAGGTTCTCGTGGCTACATGGAGAGATGAAGACGAAGACGATGATTTCATCAATCAAAATAATCTCGCTCTCATGGCCCAGAGTTCGTTTGACGACAGTGACGTCGAAAGCCAAGTAAGTACATCCTCCCGTGATGAAATTTTTGATGCATTTGAGTTATTACATACGGACTTCCAAAATGCTTTATGAGAAATTAAATCCCTTAAGTCTAAAATTAAATCTTTGGAAATTGAAAATTCCAAAATTATCGAAAAGGGAAAATTTGTCGAAATCGATAATTCGAAATGCATTGAAAATGAGAATATTTCGAAGAATGATCTTTTAAAAGTTCAAGATGAACTAAAATCTTTGACAAGAAAATTCTCGTGCGGCAACGATAAATTTGAACAAATGTTATGTGTTCAAAAATATACTTTAAATAAATAGGGGTTAGGATTCAAACCACATTCGAAAAACGAATCCGTTAATTTCAAAATACCCCATTGCGAAAAGTGTTTGCAAATTGGGCATCACGTTTCAAATTGTAAAAGCCCACGCCGGACGATAAAAATAAAGAAAATTTGGGTTCCTAAAGGAACACAAATTTCAAATATTGTTTATGTCTCGAAACAAAAACCAACTATAGGTTGGATCCCTAAAAATTGATTTTTGTATTTTTCTTAGGGGGAGTATTTTTTTTAAGGGGCGATATTATTCTCAGGAGGAGTTTTTACCCTTTATGCAATTATTCATAAATTGTATCATGCATATTTTATATTTTGGTATTATTTATTTCAATTCATATTTTATCCACTTTTTGATGAAGACAAAAAGGGGGAGAGAATGGAGAAGGATAAAAAGAAGTCGAAAATGGGATTAATGTTACAAGAGGGAGAAAATCGAAAAATGAAAAGGAGAAGTCGAAAATGACAGAAAAAGAAAAATGAGGAGACGTCGAAAAGACGATGAAAAATTAAAAATGAGAAAAGAAAAGAAGGAGTCGAAAAAGAAATGGGAGAAGATTCTAACGAAACGGACAAAGTCGAAAACTTTGGCCTGTAAAGATATACATATATTTGTATTTTTGCAGGTAAATCTCATTGGCGTATTGTTGTTTTGTAATCATCAAAAAGGGGGAGATTGTTGGAACATTTTGTTCCATACATAAATTAATAATGTTTTGATGATTAAAGTTGCTAAACAAAACAAAGCAACAAAGAGACGAAGCAAGCATCGAAGGAAAACAAAGTGCAAAATGCTGGAGAAAAACAAAGCTAACATACGTAACACGACAATGTTAACGTACGTAATATGATGAAACTTACGTACGTAATGGATGATAGATAACGTACGTAACTCAGTTCAAACCAAGTGAACGTTGGAGAAGTCAAAGTCAGCAAAGCATGCAACGGATATATGACGTCATCAGTGACGTAAGGCTTAACGTACGTAATGAAGTCTATACTAACGTACGTAACCCAAAATGACGAAACTCCCTGGTCTGTTTTGTGAAGATGCTAACGTACGTAACCAGCCATGGTTAACGTACGTAATGAGGCTTACGTACGTAATGGAGAGCATATAACGTACGTAATGAGCAGTCTGGCAGCTAACGGCTAGTTTGTTGATGGAGCCTATAAATACCATTCCTATGGTATTGTTTGAGTACAACAACCTTGAGCAAATTGTCTATACTTGTGATATTATTATACACATACTTGTTGTTGATGTTGAGCTTAATTGTAAGTGTTTGAGTGAGAATTCACGAAAACATACACGAGTGGTAAAAGAAAAGATACGATTGGATTCGGTGTTATTATGATCAAGGATCCGGCATTATTAGAATCGCAATCGCTATCTTCGTGAGGTTTATCTAGTACCCATAGAAAGCTAGAGAGGTTGATTCCTTGTCCTACGAAAAGGAAAACGGTTTAACTTGGACCGACACAAAGACAAGTACGAGTGGTTTATCACGGACCAATAGAAGACGTGATTGTAACGGTTATACCTCGACCGATAGAAGAGAGGAGAAGAGGTTTTTATCTTGATCCTATAGAAAAAGATACCAAGAGAGGACGTAGGCTCGTTTATAGCCGAACCTCTATAAATCTGTGTGTGCTCTTATTTTCCGCACTTATATTTACGCTTCCGCAAACGGCGCAATATCCGATCCCATACCCAACACGTTCCCACTCCAAGTATGGTTGGATATGTTCGTCGGTTTGTGATTGGTTGTTTGTATGCCGAGGAGTATGTTCACCAGTCGGGTATGTTTAATGAGATCCACTGTATGTGATTGGCGTGTCGTTTTGAGAACTTTATTCATTCGTATATCTGTTCTGTGGTTTTGGGTTGATCGTGTTGGAGCTTACCGTGTGAAGGTATTCTCGATTTTCATTGATCGTTCGTTGGTAATATTGGAGTTTATCATGATGATGATATTCTCGGCTGTGTTTTGACCTTTGAATTGGTCGTATTAGAGTTTATCAGGTTAATTTATTGATTGATCATTGCTGGTGATCGTCTGAGCGTTCAGATTTTGTGTCGATATTTCGGGATTTGTTGCTATTGTGTTGGGCAGTTGTTTCACGGATGTATCGTACATTATTGGTTTTTAGCAGATTGAGACTTGATTGGGCGATCAGGCAGACAAGATTTGACATGGATAGATTATTTCATCCGAAGACGACATATTTTCTTGAGACTCATGGAATTGTGATTGCTAGGATCTCAGGAGATCGTCGACTTTGCGCATTTGTAAGTGTATTGTTTTGGTTATTCGTTAATGATGTTGATTGATCGTTGTTGTGATGGTTTCAGAATATTTTGGTTGAACGGTTTGTTTGTTTTTATATGACGGATTGCAAGTTTCGAGGACGAAACTTATTTTAAGTGGTGTAGTATGTAATATCCGGAATTTCTACAACTGTGGTTTAATGTTATTTTATCCGAGTTATGTTGTACAGAGTGGAATCTGTACAATATGGATAAAATAATTGAAGGATTAAGACATCTGTATTGGTATTATTACCACACTTGGTTGACAGTTCTATTGGAAGACAATGTGTGTCGGGCTTATCGTATGAGAATATTGTTGGAAGGAGTATACGTATTCAGTATGTCGTATGTTCGTATATAGTATGTTGAGACGTTGAACAAGAGTAGCTGAAAATGTCTAAGTGTAACATTACTAGCGCACGCTAATATACATGCCTAGCGTACGGTATCGTGCTGGTTGAGCGCACGCTAGAGGCGAAAGATAGTGCACGCTAGTGCAGACCAGCTCAGAAGGAATCTATGTGTAGACCCGGTCACTTTTGGCGCATGTGCCGACGAGGTCAACGGATGTTTGTTGGGAAGTGTTAGCACACGCTAATGCATGTTGATTAGCGCATGCTAACATCAAATCTGTCCAAAGGAAATCTTATCCTAGTCAGAGTTGTCGGCGTGTGGACCCGTGTTCGGAGCATACAGACAAACGAGTCAACTATGAGTAGCGCACGCTACGGTTGAAGGCTTGCGTACGCTAAATAGAGGAGATTACGTACGCTATTGCATGGGCATTGCGTACGTAACTCATTGTATGCAGTAAGTCAGTAGCCTCTGGACTTCGATAGCACGCTAACAAAGACAATTAGCGCACGCTAAACGTGTAACGTACGTTAATTTTAGATGTTAGCGTACGTTAATAATGTACAGTGTATATATATGAGTAGTTGGTTGTCATTTCTCATTTCGTCCATTCTCTTCTTGCAACCTATAGAGAGAACCTTGGGAAGACATTTGGAGTCCCTAAACACTGAGAGATGATCCTCTTTAACAAGATTAAAGATGGAAATCATGGATTAAAGCTTTGTTCTTGAAATTATTGGTGATTCCTGGAATGGAGTTCTTAGAGAGATGTTTGAAGTTCCAAACACTGGATTATGGTGGAGTTAATCATCCATAACAACACTGGAAGCTTGGAAGTGATTGAGAATGGATTCAACCTTGGAAATCAATCCATTCCTTCAAAGAGGTAATTACTCTTCACCTTTGGATTTCATTTTTGGATTGAATGTTGATGTTCTTGAGTTGATGATTATTACATAAACAAGTTGATAAGCATGATTATGAGATGGATTACCGGAGTATGATAATATTAATATGATTCGTGTGATTTGAATCGTGTAGTTCCTTTTCTTGAGATAAATTGGTTAATCCTTCTTCTCCTTTGCGGATGTTGATGTCATTGTTGATGATTAATCTCTGTAATGATAGATTATGGAAGTGTTGTTATGTTCTTAATGTTTCATGATGTTGATATTGAGGAAGATGATATATGGATATAGGACTTGGATTATAAGTTGAATGATTGTTTGTTTGTTAAAGGATATCGAATTTTGTTGTTTTGATAGCTTTGAACATGGTTCAGAATCACTTAGTGTTCTTCATAATCACCATATGTTGATCGGTATCCGAAATACATGCAACTGCATGTCATTAGCGCACGCTAAGCCTACTGGCTAGCGCACGCTAACGGGAGCAACTTAGCGCACGCTATGTTAAGTAATTAACGTGCGCTAAGTCAACCGGCAGGGTAGTATATTCTATTTCGGTTATGAATTCGTGATCATTTAAGTTGGTTTGATCAGACTTGTGGTTAACCGATATATTGTTGAGTCGTTGGGTTTGTGAATTGGTTTTATCGATTGTTGATTGTTGTCGAACTTGTTGTTATCGATTATTGTAATAGGTTGAGATTATTGATCGGTGATTAGAACTATGTGTTGCGGTCCTGTTCGAGAATGTTCGTGAATTGCATTGATTGGGGCCGAGGGACTTGTAGATGACGGCAATGGAATTGGTAACGGCTTCATCGGTATCGAAGCAAGTTATTACTCGCTCAGTTTATAATATTTAATGAATGGTTTCAGTTTCATTCGTTTATAATTCATATAGCAATGTTTATAATCTTAATCACAGGAGATTTGGGATTATAGGTTGTATTGGAGTTTTGGCAATTAAATCATAAGGTATATGATTTACATTTATTGTTGGTATACTTGGTATCGAGGATACATTGTGGTATAGACAAAGACGTGAATTATTTACCGTCCGTGGTATTTTGTACCGTCGAGTATTGAGGATAATTGTTCGTGATGGTTTAGACATCGAGATTGCTCTCGAAGGACTCGGGACAAGTACTCTAATCATTTTTGTCATTTTGTGTCGATCGTGTTGTGATACATTCGTGTATCGTTTTTGTCATGCATTTGTGCACGGTTGTTGTCGTGCATTGTGTACTGTTGTTTTGTGCAGTTGTGCATTGTTGTCATATCTCCACCATGCGTTGGCCCGACGGGATCAACATGGGATATCTATAGCTGTGTGCGCTGGATCGCTGGACAGGTAATGCCACCATGCGTTGGTCCGACGGGATCATCATGGGGATCTATAGCTGTGTGCGCTGGATCGTTGGATTACCATATGTGATGTTGTTATTGTGCATATGTATATTATGGGTTTGCCATAAGTATACAGTGTTGTTAGTGATGTGAGCATATTGACGTTGTCATATGAGTATGCATTTGTAGGTCTTGCGTTAGGACCATGTCCGTATGTTGTGTTGATCTGATCTTGGATTAGACTGACGTGATTTCGTCGTGGCATTTCATATTCTGAGGTATGTTCCGTATTTCTTTTGGTATTTGTCTTTGATGGACAGTCGATTATCGTGTTGAAATGCGATTGGGTTGGACAGAATTAGTAGATTTCGTACAATGAGTTATGATAATGTTTTGAGAACCTTGGGTATTGTTGAGATACAATACAGACATTTCGGTATGAGTGTATTGTGTTGTTGAAAGGATACGAGATGTGAACTTTGGTAAATATTATCATGAATTGGTAAAGTTATGGCGTTAAGATTACATTGGTCATATTCTTACTTAATATTTTCATTGATATGTAATTATTGACGAGATTTGATGGAGCGATAGCTTAACGTATGTTTTTAAACTGTTGTGCTTTGGCATTTCGGGCCTTGTGATTTCAAATGAAATTTTACGATAGTTTTGTTAAACGGATTATATCAAGTCTTCGAATGTTTTTAAAGATAGTACCGTCGTTCTCCTCTTAGGCGTTTGTAAATGTTTGCGAAAATTTCCTTCAGCCTTGTGAGTTCCATCTCGGGGCCCACAGCACTATAATATTCTTGGATGGCTCTGGGGGTGTCACAATTATCCGAGATATGGATACATCTATTTGATGGGACATAATCCTGAAGCCTTTGACAAGTTCAGATATTTCAAGGCTGAAAAAGAGAAGTGTCTTGGGAAGAGTATCAAGTCACTATGATCTGATCGTGGTGGTGAATACCTTAGTGGAGAGTTTTTAGGTTTCTTGGCAAATGAGGAGATTTCTTCCAAGCTCACTGCGCCGGGAACTCCACAGCAAAATGGTGTTGCTAAGAGAAAGAAGAGAACTCTTAGAAATAGTTAGGTCAATGATGAGTTACTCAGATTTACCTATTACATTCTAGGGGTACGCCTTGGAAATAGCGGCATACATTCTAAACCTGGTGCCTTCAAAATCAGTTCTAAAAACACTCACAGAACTGTGGAGTGGGCGGAAGCCCAGTCTAGGATATGTTCGGAATTGGGGTACTCCAACGCATGTGCTGAATAAGGATGTTGATAAGTTGACACCTCGTAAGGAGGTATAAGTGTTTGTGGGATACCATAAGGGAACGAAGGGTGGCTTGTTATATAGTCCCTAGGATCAAAAGGTCATTATTTGCACCAATGCCCAATTCCTGGAAGAGGATTATGTGATAAGTTATAATCCCTCGAGCAAAATAATTCTGGAAGAGTTGAGGGGAGAGACCCCGTCTATACCAATTGTACAAGCACACAACTAACACTGCACCACATATCGATTTTGAGACTTCTACACCAACTCAGGATTTGCCTCGTCGTAGTGGGAGGGTTGTCCTTTAATCGGGATGATTCATAAGCTTTGGACAGTCTTCGGACTCAACCCAGGTGAAGATGAGTCATATCCCTGGACTTACAAGGAGGCAATCCAAGATAAAGATGCTGACTCCTAGAAAGTAGCAATAGAATCAGAAATGGGATCTATGGATTCAAATCAAGTGTGGGAGCTAGTAGAACTACCTGATGGGGTACAAGCCATTGGGAGTAAGTGGGTCTAAAAGCAAAACAAAGGAGGTGACGGGATGGTCGAAACCTTCAAAGAGAGGCTTGTAGCGAAAGGTTACACTCAGAAGGAAGGCATCAACAATGATGAAACCTTTTTTTCGGTAGCCATGCTTAAGTCAATCCGGATTCTTTTAGCTATAGTTGTGCATTTAGATCTGGATATTTGCCAAATGGATGTCAAGACTGCATTCTTGAATGGAAGTCTAGACAAGGAGATCAACATGCACCAACTAGAGCATGCCGAAGGAGAAGAGCACTTAGATGGAAACGTGTTAGTGTTTATTGTACTGTACATAGATGATATCCTTCTGATCGGAAACAACGTGAACTAGTTATCGAAAGTACGCGTATGGTTGTCTGAGAAGTTCGATATAAAGGATTTGGGAGAATTAGGGCACATCCTTGGGATTAGGATCTTCCGTGATTGGAAGAAAATGATGTTGTGCTTATCTCACTTATCCTATATCGATACAGTGCTAAAGTGGTTTAGCAAGGAGAATTCCAAGAAAGGTTTTCTACTTGCAGACATGGAATTCAACTATCTAAGGATATATGTCCGAAGACATAAAAGGAGATAGATGATATGAAGCTGGTCGCTTATGTGTCAGCTATGGAAAGCCTCATGTATGTTATGTTTTGCACTAGACCAGATATCTGTCATGCCGTAGGCATGGCTGCTAGATATTAGTTGAACCCAGGACCTGAACATTGGGTTGCTGCCAAACACATACTCAAGTACCTGAGAAGAACTAGGGAGTATATGCTAGTATATCAATCAGATGACCTATGTCCAGTGGGTTATACTAACTTAAATTTTTCATCAGACAAAGAAAAGTCCAAATCTACTTGAGTTTATGTGTTTACTCTGGGAGGTGGAGCCATTAGTTGGAGTAGTATGAAGCAGAAATGCATATCAGACTCTACCATGGAAGCCGCGTATGTGGCAGCCTTTAAGACAACCAAAGAGGTAGTATGGCTCAAGTACTTCCTGCAAGACTTAGATGTGATTCCCAATTTGCCAAAGGGTATTACACTTTACTGTAATAATATCGGTGCAGTTGCAAATTTGAGGGAACCACGATCCCATAAGGCTATCAAACATATCAATAACAAGTACCACATCATAGGGCACTTCGTAAAGGAAGGATATGTAGTTGTATCCAGGGTTGCATCAGAAGAAAATCTTGTTGATCCTTTCACGAAAGGTCTACACTCAAAAGTTTTTTAAAGGCATGTAGAAGGAATATGATTATGGTGTATGGCAGCATTGCTTTGAGTATAAGTGGGAGATATGATAGACTATATAATAGAGTAGTACACTTAAAAGCATGCTTTGAGTATAAGTGGGTGATTGTTAAGATTGGATACTGCAAAACATATTTTATGCTAGTATTATCTTATTTCCTTACAACTATCTATGATAATATTAATTACATTGAACCACATATTTTTCATATTTAGTCACATTATGGTTATGCAAATGTATTTTCTATTTATTTATATTGTAGATAATGTGGTGTGTTGGTGTCACACGGACGATCACATTATCGGTGCCTTATAAAATAATATAATAAGTCACAACCTATATAATTACTAGACAAATTATATGAAAGGTTGTAATGTATGCCTGAAATTAGTTGGTCTTGACTATTAGCATGCATTATAGTATTTGCATATGTTGAACTGGATTGCAGTGAGATAGTGTCTTCCGTACTGACTGTAAGAAGGACGTAAATCTTGGGTAATTATTATTTCTTAATTCTAAGTATATAATATTTAATTTTGTATTTATAATATTTATTTTTTTGATTTACCATGGGTGATAGTTAAAGTGATTGACTCAATAAGCTTCATATCTTGGGCAATAATATTATTTATATAATAATTAGCATCTATAAATCGTATCCCAACTCGTACGGGTTGATGATGTCCCGTTGAGGAGCTCGATAATGATTATTATATTAAACTCTATAGGTAGATTTAATTCCGATATAATAATAAGGTTACTCTTAGATAAAAAATTAATTAAATAAAGGTGTAAGTAGCTTAAATTAATTAATGGACATTCGATATCTTAAACACGGAAAATAATATATTTAAATAACGATTCAAATTTCAAAAATTGAGATTTGGGTTGGAAGTGCAATACCAGTTCTTTAATGCATTGAATTGATATTAGTGAACTCAACCATATTAGGAAGGGCCTAATATGGAAAGTTGGGTTACACTAGGAGTCCTAACCTTAATCCTCCTTAAGATCTCTAGAGTAATCCAAAGCCCATAAATAAGGACAATGGGTGGGGTCGTCCATAACTTACAACATACACAAGGGTTTCGATTTTTTTTCTTCTAAGTGTTTAATTGTGGATCTTGACTTGTGTCATTAATTCCACAAATGAGATGACACTTTAATTCTTGCTATAAACCGGAAGTACTTGAAGAAAAAGAAAAATCGGGAGTTGTGAGGAAGAACAAGTTCGGCCAATCCGTCTTTGTAGTCCAAGCAAGATTCGGTAGCTCGTTGCCCACACGAGGAGCTAGGAAAAATCTCGGCGAGATGTTTGGTCATCAAAATCGGGCGGCTAGGAAAAATGCTGCGAGGCTCTTGATGACGAGCCAAATGCCTAAAGGAACCCCAGTAAGGGATCTTGTTCTAAAGATGATTGCTCATCTAAACAAACTTGATATCTTAGGGGCTACTACCGATGCGGAAACGCAGGTCGATATCATCTTAGATAGCTTACCTAGGAGCTTTGAGCAGTTCCATCTAAACTACAATATGAATCGTAGGGAGTATATCTTGGAGGAATTGCTAATAGAGCTTCAATCTGCGGAAGGTCTCTTCAGGCAAGGGTATCAAGTTCTTGCGGCTACTAATGTTTCGACTTTTAAACCCATGTGGGGGAAGAAGAAGAAACAAGTGGGCCAGAAGCAAGTGGCAACTCTCAAACTAAATAGCAAGGCTCCTCATCTTGAGGCGAACAAAAAGCCAAAGGGAAAGTGCTACAAATGCGGTCAGAAAGGACATTTTAAAGCGAACTGCCCTACTCTTAAGAAAGGTATGTCATGCATAGTAGTCAAAACATGTTTGGCAGCTTGTTCTTGCACTTCGTAGATAGTTGATTCAGGCTCCATTGATCATGTTTGCTTTAACTCGCATGGTTTTCAGGTAACCAAGCATCTTAGTGCGGGCGACATCACCATCAACTGAGGCGATTATTCCAGGGTTATGGCTGTTGCAGTGGGAGTCGTGCAATTGAAGATTAATGATAAAATAATGCAGAATTAGTACTAGATTTTAGAATGAATTTAATTTAGGTTATGATGGTTATTCAGCTTCTTTTGATGGTGATGCTATTATTCGAATAAACTGTGAATTTATATTTGAAAAGGTATTTATACTGATAAATTGTATGTTATTAATACTGTACAAACTCCCATGTATAAACATAAATTGCTCAACTCTTTGTCTAAACCTAAAAAGAGAAAAGAACCTTCAAGCATAAACCATATATATCTGTGGCATTTACGGTTAAGTCATGTAAATATTATGAGGATTCAAGATTTGTAGATGATGGCCCATTGGATGACCTCCAAATTGAGTCATTTCCAATTTGTGAATCATGTCTGGAAGATAAAATGACAAAGAGGGTATTAAAGACCAAGGGAAACCGTTCTCAGAATGTGTTAGAATTAGTTCATATGGATGTATGTGGTCCAACGAACATCTAAGCTATGGGTGGTTTCGAATACTTCATCACGTTTTATATGATTATTGAAGATATAGATACATCTATTTGATGTGATGTAAGTCTGAAGCCTTTGACAAGTTCAGAGATTTCAAGGCTGAAACGGAGAAGCGTCATGGGAAGAGTATCAAGCCACTACGATCTGATCGTGGTGGTGAATACCTTAGTGGAGAGTTTTTTTGATTTCTTGGCAATATCGAGAAACAATATTGCCAAACCGTCTTTTTACAGGACGTTGTTAAAGCACTATTTAATATTAAGAAGGAACTCGACTATATGTGAGGAACCGCCCTTGATGAATTCACTGGACTCAAGAGAGATTTACAAAAGGTTGAAGAAGCCTTCAGGATCATGCCTAACGCCTTATGGCAGGCCATGAACCAACTCCAACAGTATCTGGCGCGGATCCTCAAGCAGGAGCAAGATGAAATTGCGGATTACAGAAGCTAAAACAGTCGCCTCCCTCAATTACACCAGATCTAGACTCAATGTCCACGATGAGAATATTGATGACTTGACTACAGCGGTCGCAAGCCATGTGGACTCGGTGAAAAACATTCAGAACAAACAGGCTGAATTAATGAATATTCTTCGAGATATTCATGGTAAAGTCGGAACTTCATAATACCAAAAAGGGGTAAGAGGCTCATTAAGTTGGGAGGAAATGGATATTAGAGAGAGAAAGGAAGATGGAAGTGATATTAGATGACGGTATAGCTGCCGCAATCGAGAGACTAGTCGGACCCAGGCCAGGTCAAGGAGAAAGAGCATATAAGGTGACTGGTTCTTGTCCCGAGTTCCACGATTCGAAATTCCCATGGAAGAATACTATCCAAAAGCCTGCTGAGATTTCCCTTCCACGGATAGAAAACCGACAACAGAAGAACTGAAGGGATGGAAGAACAATGAACTATAGAGATACTTTTGTACACTCATCAGAGAGTCTGGCATGTTCAATCATTTCAAGACACTGGAGGAAGCTGTGGAGGAATCATCAAGGCTTTTGTCAGAAAGAAAGATACCCTTGCAACTTAAGCTGAAGTCAAGGCATCTGAAGGGTGAGAGGATAGAAGACTAGATTCTCGCCTACGATGTGACCCCAGAAGGGAGGAACATCTACAGGGATCCAGGCACAGATTCCTTAGTTAATTAGTAGAGAGGAACCGATCATGATCCCTCCATGAAGTCTTCCAAACAACAAAACTATAGAAGATAATCCTTTCTGTTGTATTTTTCATGCTTTTATTCTCTCCCGATGTAAATTTCTATTCCATAAGCACTGTAATCCAGTTTATCAATAAAATTTTTATGTATCTCAAAAGATTACATCTCGTGATCTTCATTTACTATTTGATTGCCACATATAAATAATTTATAAGTATAAAAATTGCTAAGTCTAAAAAGCTGTAAGAACTTGTCTGCGAACAGTTTAAAGACTAAGTTGTATCCATTTCGACTGCTTGCTTTAAGATTGTGCCTACGATCCAATTATAACTTAAGTTGTAATACACTTATTCTTCTATGATTTAAAAAAGCTTTAGAACTTGTCTGCGAACAGTTCAAATTTTAGCCTAAGTCTTGAAGATCAGAGAAATCCGACAGAAGGCTTGAAGACAACCTTGTGTTTTAAGGGGTTTTGGCATTATCGAAAAGGAGAAAATTATTAGGAAAATAATACTCCAAGTTTTTTGCTAAATACTTTCTACAGACTGTCCCTACAGCAAAGTCCATACAGCATCTATAGATCTATCATAAAACCAAATGGGTACAGCAAGAAGAATGTTGGCTACAGCAAAGAAGCTGTAGGTGTTTTACTTAGGAAAAGTAAAGCACAAATCCAACAGAATTTAGACTTAGAGCTTTAGATCGTTGTGAGATGAATATTTCTTTATTCAAAATATTCACATTTTTAAAGTAGCATTTAATGCTGACAGGACAGTATTTATTGCGCCAAAAAGATTGAAGACCGGAGAGCACTTAATGCGGATCAAGTAGAATGTCTAAAGCATTAAATGCAAAATATCTTTATTTCAAACATACTGCAAGCCACCAATCAAATCTATCTAAATCTCACCAACCGGCCAACAACTGTATTTATAACACATCTGTTTTCGAGATTATAAATCACCCAAGCAAGAGGACATTGCTCACTACTGAAATAATTGCTTACTTACTGATTGATCAAGAATACGAAGCATTCATCATCTAAAAGCAATCTATTTCTTCAAGCCTACAGTGCATTTCCTTAAGTGAAAAAATACAATGTTCTCAACTGAGAACAACATACTACAGCTAAGTCTTTCATAGCCTACAGCTGCTGTTGTGATTCGTGTGGTTCAAAACCTTTCTGTTGAGATCATTAGCCCTGTGTGGACTAAGTTGAACTATTTTGACCATTGTGGGAAGAAGAGAGTTCAGAGACGAAGCTTCAATCTGTGTGAGAGAAGCAAGTCAAAAAAGCCTACAGCCAATTTGTGTGAACCACTCATGATATAGTCGGTCGTATCAATCTGTGTGAACGATACAACGACCGATTTAGTTAAAATCATATGGTTGTGTACGCCTTGATTTTAATAAACTATTTACTCCTGTGTGGATAACCTGTGGACGGAGAGTGGTTTACCTCGAATCACATAAAAACTTTATCTGTCATTTCCTGTACTTACTATTTTCTATCTGTGATTTATTGTATTGGAACACCCCAACCCGACAAGGGTAGAAGTATCACATTGTGGTGGCATATCAGGACAAACATAAAATAACGCAAGCGGAAGTCTAAGCATAAATACCAAAATGTAAGTCAACATGACTTAAACAATACATAAGTTCCAAAAGAAATCCAAATGAAGGAAACATCATAATCTGAGTCTCAAAACAATGAAATAACATAGTGTCAAAGCTAAGATGTCTAGGGTAAGTCTGCACTCAGCTCCTACTCTCATCCCAAAAGATAGCCTCAGCTCCTAGCTTAATAACCTGCCACGGAGAAAAGAAATGCGGCTGAGCTTAAAAAGCTCAGTGAACAGATATACAAAACAAAGTAATGAAATGAAATGAGAAAACTGAATATGGTGCATTGGGGAACAACAAAAGGTATATCAAAATGTATCAAAGGTGTAAAACTTGTCAGAAATCTACCACGAGCCCAGAAACATATCATATCATCATATCATAATCATAATCTTCATCAGTAACATAAGTAGCATAATGGAGTGATCAGCTCCCAGAATTGTGAAGGGCATGTATTGCACACAGTACCAATCACTAGAAACATAACATATAACATAACAAATCAGATCTAGGATGCATCCATACGCCCCTGCAGAAATCATAGTGGCCAAACATATCTTCTTGAGCTCATAAACATATAACAGAAAAGGGACGTGATGGGTCATCACTCCCCCACCCTAGAGTCATGCCATTGGTGCATCAATGACATGGACATGGAACCCCCATGACTGGTGATAGCTCGGGTATCAAACTAAAGGTCAAATAGAATGCCATAGTAATGACACTGAATCTAAGGTCATCAGAAATATCAAAATCATAGGTTCATATCAGAGGGTGCATAGCAAAGGCTCATATCAAAGGCTTATATCATAGTGTCATAAACAGAAGGCTCATAACAAAAGCATCAAAATCAGAAGCTAAGCAATCAAAAGATGTGAAAGGATCATGAGAAACCTTATGAGAAAGGTCAGAATATTTGTACCTTAACGAATGGTATGAAAGCAAACGGAAAAGTGAACACAAGGAACAACGTCACGCCTCCTTCAGCGAATCTACACGAGTTAGGGTTTCGTTATTGGAATTACATAAAAATATGACCAATTATATCATAATTAATGTTCAAGTGCATTTTAGGGTTCAAACATATTAAATGGTATGAATATCACAAAAACTTAGCCTCTTAACAAATTTCTGATTTTAGTATATCTTACCCTTAATTTTACAAATTTACAAACCATAGCTATACTCTAATATAGAAGCTACAATGATTTACATATATTCTTATATGTCTTGTAAGCTTACATGAATTTTTACATGTACAAAAAGTGAACTGCAGGTATACCCCAAAAGTTTACATTTATTAGATCCACTTGAACACTTCTTAAAAATCCACCGAAATTCCAGGAAATCACATATAACTTAAATATCACTCCTGTAGAAGGAGAGATATTAACTCCTTGTGATATTTGAAAACTAAAAATCAAAAACATCGACTGATTCTCAGACTCGATTTCCCAGTTTAGACACTTGAACTCCCAAAAATCAAAAGACCACATTCCCGACATCCAATGACCATGAAATTATATATTCAGATAGTATACATCAGGAACTTAGTTTTAGGCTCAAGAAATATGGAAAAACATGTCGTTATAATTAAATTACACCTTGTGCAATACGACCGAATTTCTGAACAGCTTGTAATTTCTGGACAGTTTGTTCACATGAAATCACAAAGATGAGCCCTAATCCATCTCATAAATTTTAAACGATTCATAATAATTATAGTAGGGATGTAATATCAGATTAGATTGAATACAATTTGGGGTCGAATCAGATCATATACATAAGTTGAATCAAAGAGAGTAAAAAGGCGAACATTGACTAGGACGAAAGAAACCGAATGGAACAAGGTCTTAGGCTCGAATCAAACACCACCAACACTCCAACGTTTAGCACTTCACCCTCGATGCTGAGACCTGCTCCTCTTCTTATTCTTTGGAGGCATAAAAAAAAGATGGGGGAGGGACAATAGGAGCCGCGTTATATATACTAGAGTTTAGGACTGCGCGGGGGTTTGAAATGGAAGGTATTAAAAGCCCATAATTGGGTTCGGTTGTGGTATGTGATAATTAGCTGAGATTAGTGGGATTTCAATAATCATTCGGATGATGCAAATTATTTATTATAGGTATAAACTTGGGTTAGTAAATTTAATTTTAATTTTAATACATAACATATAGTTAGGGTTCAAAATAAATCATTACAAAGTTTAAGGAAAAATTCGAAATTAGACGTAAATTTAAAATTCGAATTTTAGGGTTTTACATGTATACTTACTCCCAAAACCCTTTAAGCTCCAAGCTACAGGAGACTGTCTAGTAGTTGTACTTACAGCAACTTAGCTTAACACTTCTACTACGAAAACAAAACTTCGAAAAAGAGTACAGATTATTCCCCCCTTCTAAGCTGTAAGATAGTATACGGTGACCAACAGTTTCCGCATTATCAAAAAGCGAGAAATTGTTGGGATAAATTCTCCTGGGGTTTTGATAAATGTAGCAAAAAACAGCATCCTTCCTACAACCGACTTCATACATCTTTGATCATACAACATTTAGTCTATAACATAATGAAGATCGATCTACAGCATAAGATCCTTGGATACAGCACTAATGTTGTATGCATTTTACTAAGGAAAAGTAAAGTGTAAAACCGACGGAAAAACACTTACAATTTAAACCGTTGTGAAACAGTCATACTTTATTCACAAAGTATTCAGAAAAGAACATTCGTGATGATGGAGACATTTATTTAACACGGCCTAAAGACTGCGGATACAGAGCATTCAATGATGGTAAAAAGAATGTCTAAAGTATATAATGCTGACAAGATGGTTCACTTGAATTTAAATATTTACCAAACTGCCAATTTGATGTGTCCATATTTCACTAACCGTCCAATGACTATATTTATAAGGGAAAATGCACAGAAAGACATGAACTTTACCCTGTCTTTCATTTTGCACATGACTTCTGAATTTTTCTCGTAAAATCATCAACTTTCGATTTTGTTCATTTCTCCCTAATACGAAAATTTTCGACTAAATTTCCTATATTGTTCACAACTTTATAGATCAATATGACATAATACAAATATGAAGAATTTTGCTTTATTTGGCCATAAAATTATCAAAGGTTTCATGATTTCACATTAGATAAAAATTTGGTAGAATGTAATTAAGGTATCAAATGACGTTGTACAGAACTTCTAAAAATAATCTCGTTAAATTTGGCGGACATAAGAGGTCGGCATACGTCCGTTGCCACATACTCAAATTATGTATAAGTGTAACGCCCTCAAAACCCATTGGGTTATTACAGTGCCATGGACCCCACACCAAGAGATCCACCAGGCGAACACGACTAAAACACATCAAACTGACCAAAAGGGGAAATCACAGCCCCTACTATGATATCCGAGATAATATTCCGATATGAAATTTCAACGACAAAGATGGGCCTGCATGGCCAGAATAAAAATACAACAACATCCACAAGCCTTGCTCGGATAATACAAAATGACATCAACTGATGAAACTAGAGTACCCCAAACTGTCTGACCGACATGAACACCGAAACAACTCAGACTAGTATTGCTCGAATGCCTCACCGCCATCTTCATGCCCCTGTGTCTCAACTCTCTCCTCGTCAGCACCTCAAACATGAAAACATGTTCCGCTCCAGATAATGAATATCAAATACATGTACAACATGATATGCATCCAAAGGCAGAATAAATGGTACAACAATGGTAATACGAGATGCTCGCAAACCAAGGTAAGAGCCGAGCATTCATGAAACACTATGCCCATGGCAGACGATCAGTACCTGCTCAATAGGTTAGAACACAAGTACCCGGTGATGAATCACCAATATAGAACACACCAATGAATTACTCGATGGTAAACCAAACCAGAGCCGAAATAAATACGAATCACAATGCCTGAAGGCTCCGACGGAAATAACAATGGCCCGAAGAGAAAATAACCCGAAGTTGTATCACATGAGGGCCGAAGCCACGGCACAAAGCCGTATCACAATGAGGGCCGAAGACACGACACGAAGCTGTATCACAATGAGACCATCCAATGATCGTGACCTGCTGAATTGCAGGTGTTGGGAAACCAACCGCAAAGGTTTAAGCCCCAGACTTACCCACAATGAGGTCACCCAGTGACTGTGACCTACTGAAATGTAGGTGTTGGGAAACCAACCGCGAAAGTTCAAACCCCAAACTTACGCATAATGACATCATCAACATGACCATGACCTACTGAACTGTAGGTGTTGGGAAACCAACCGCGAAGGTTCAAGCCCCAAACTTACCCATAATGAGATCATCAACATGATTGTGACCTACTGAACTATAGGTGTTGGAAAACCAACCGCGAAGGTTCAAGCCCCAAACTTACCCATCGAGAACTAGCCGAGACTAGCCTCCAAAACACAATTAATCACAAACGACAACGATCACAAGATTACTGAATTCACAAGAATGATAGTGTGCTGCCTTGAGTCGGCCAACACGACAACAATAACTCACGGATGGGCACCGTCTTCGGCGGTCCCAATTCAATACCTCGATTACCTTTAGAACGGATAATCAATAACAATGACTTAATGGATGGGAAATGTCCTCGACAGTCCCAATTCAATACATCGATTACCTTAGAATGGTTAATCGATAATAACGACTCAACGAATGGGAAATGTCCTCGACATTACCAATTTAATGCATCGATTACCTTAGAATGGTCAATCGATAACAACGACTCAACGGATGGGAAATGTCCTTGACAGTCCCAATTCAATACATCAATTACCTTCGAACGGTTAATCGATAACAATGACCCAATGGATGGGAAATGTCCTCGACAGTCCTAATTCAATATATCGATTACCTTAGAACGGTTAATCAATAAACAACGATACAATTAGGACAGATGTCCCTGTGTCTTTAATCGACCACCAAAAACAAAGATGATAATCGAATACGTCAATGCCTTCACTCAGCCAATACAACATCAATAGAAAAACACCGATATCAATAACAATGATCACAACGATATCTCAATGGAACATCAGTCAACAATAACCATCGATACATCGATACCGCAAACCGGCTATCGACAACAACATTAACAACAAGTATCCCAATGTCTTGAACCGGCCATTAACAAACAACAATAATAACAAGACGATCAATCAACAACGTTGGCATAATTATCGAAGGGTTTTGTATCACACAATTCCCTGACATCAACAGATCATGAAGAGACTACGTCTCAAAATGATACTACACATTCATACACATATATGATAACATTTATCTCATTGACTAGTACAAGTATAAAACTTGCCTTAAACCGAAGGCAAGAAAGTCCTCCTACGAACGACGAACGACGTCCTCCGACAATCACAAGCACTCGACACAATATCGGTAGAAAACAACACCATAGGAAACCTCGATTCATACATGAATCGATCAAACCACACGAGCGAATATCATAGTCCTCGACTATGAATTCTAACGTCCTCCGACAAATCAACAATCAAAATGTTCTCAACACTTGTGAAAATAATTCAACAAGAATCATTAAGAACAACATCATGCTAATCATCCCAAAATGATAACCTCACCAATATTATCACTAGCACCTCAAGAACATCATCAACACAACAAACATAATGTCCAAACGATAATCCTCCACCGATTCATCAAGAATTTGGATTAACCAACAAGATTAAATCAATCATTTCAAGATTATGATAATCATCTACATAATTCATCATAATCCTATTCTAAAATGGTTAGAATCTCCCACGAACACAAATAACAATAATAATCATCTCAATGCTATGTTAATCATATAATAATCTTAACATAACCCTTCTTAGACATGATTATGACCTCCAAGTATTCTAAAACATCAAGAACAACTCCTCCTCAAGACATAATCATCATGTTCTTAATACAAGTTATAAGACTCATCCAGAATCATGCTATCCTCCAACAATCATTAACTACAAGAGGTAAATAACAATGACAACATCATTATGCTCGAAAAATCACATGAAGAACAAGAGATTAAGAGAACTTACCCAATAAGAACAAGATGAATTCTCCAAACACCAAAGGAGTATGAAAAACTTCCAACCTCAAGTCTCAATCCAAGCTAGGATGATCAAAATCACATTGGAAGAGTCCAACTATCAAGAACAAGTCCAGAGGGACGATTCTAGGGAGAGAAAAATGGTTTTGGTTCGTGAAGAAATGAAATACGAAACCAAGATATATAATCTGACAACCTCATTACGGTCGTTATACTCTACGCATAACATACGTAAAAGCCCTTACGTACGCTATCACAAGGGTGTTACGTACGTAATGCTCCTCCATAGGCTACTGCCTCGAAACGGGACACTCGTTACGTACGTTAACAAAAATACGTACGTAACCAACCTCAGCATTACGGACGTTAGCCTCAAGGTATAGCGTACGTAATGTGCGTTGACCTGTCTGTCCCAAACGAACTCCGCGAATCCAGCCTGGTCCGGTCCCACACGTCGAAAGCCAGATCCGGACAGATGCCCTGTGTTACGTACGTAACCAACATGGTTTAACGTATGTAACACTCCGCTCGTAGCGTATGTAATGTTATACATATAGCGTACGCTATGGCCAATATACTTAGTGAAAAATCCAAACTCACCAAGCCACATCAAAACGGCGACTACAATACTGAAGACAAGTACGAATATTTTGATTCCGAAATATCCCAATACAATATACATTGTATCAGTAAAATACAACAATACTTGTACAATTCCAAGTGAATACGCACAACACAACAGTAACACGAAAAAAAATTATCCCCGGATATTACAATATGTTCAAGAAGCCTAGAGGCAATCTGTGTGAACAGATCAAGTTACAACCAAGTGTATCAATATATGTGAAAACTACAGCTTGGAGGTTTAGTTAAAATCATACAGTTGTGTACGCCTTAATTTTAATAAACTTTACCCCTATGTGGAGAACCTATGAATGTAAATGATGTTGCCTCGAACCACATTACATACTTGACTTGCTTGCTAACTTCTGTATTACTGCCTGTGATTTATTTATACTTATCTTGTTAAACCCAGTAAGCACCAAGTATGCAGCGTACTTGCAGTTGTTGTACTTACAACAACTCACTCACAGGCTTCCGCTATGAAAAATCCTCGAAAAAAATAAGCTTATTCATCCCCTTCTAAGTTGTCATATAAGTATACAATGATCAAAAGTACTATCTATTAAGGATCACGGTGTATTTGAAGCATACATATTACAGTGAGGCGATTTAGGATGAATATGAAGGAAAATTTGACAAAAGAAAAAATTGATAATATTTATCAATCTAAAATTTTATTTTCGTGATTTAATTTAATATACTAATCTTCACTTAATTTAAATTATAATAAAGGAGAGATATATTTAAAAACTCTTCGTTTGGAAAATGGTAAAAGTTTATTAAACAAAATTGTTTATATTAACAAGACACTCAATATTTCTGTATTGAGTGTGGCATGATTTCATGCACTATTAATAACACCGGTCTATTAAAAAAAAGTAGAAATTTTTGCCTCCCCCAATTTGTCTTTAGCCATTGTTGATTGTACATCGAGATATCTAGAGCCACAATCAAGAAGGATTAAAAGTTTTAATTTCTAATAAGGTGGTGAGACGCACGATACGATGACTTATGTTGTCTATAAAAGTACTATAAAAATACCAATATATCATGTCTTTTGTTAATTACTCTCTCCCGCTGAACGTCTGCCATTAACAAAATTTTGAGAGAGGGGCTGACCAACCATCATCGTCCCTACTCAAATAAATATTTATAGATTCAGACTTTGTGTATTGAACACTGCAATTGAGGATACCTGCCATCTGTTCGAGATGCGCTCCCTCAATTCCTATCCCAAGCAAAAGCCCTAATTGACTTCACTGTTCTCTGTTCGCTGGAAGTCGCCAGTCGCTGGAGTCACTGATTTTGTATTCGCGTTCTCTCTTTATTCGCGTTCTCTGTTCTCTGATTTTTTATTCGCATTCACCGATAGTTGGGGTTTTCTGATATTTTTCTTCTAGTGGGGTTTTAGGGCGTCGGTAGTCTCAGATTTGTTCCGGGCTGGTGGTCATCTCTGGTCGGCGTATCGCCGGAAGAATAACATTACACCGCTGCATTCATCCCTCCCCATCAATCTAACAGTAGTATTGTATTTTAGCTTTTTGTTTTGCAGGTTTCCCAGCTGGATTTTCAAGTTGCCCGAAATCTGCCAAGGCGTGTCGGAGTCTGGTATCATTGTACTTTTGTGTTTATTTTCATTTTTGTAAGTCATATATATACTACTTACTGATTTGTATGCGGTTTGCTTGCTTTTAAATTGTCTTTCACATTCTCATCATATTTTTTATTTTTGGCTTCACTACCACATTTTATTTTTCGTAGTGCGTTTGTGTTTTGAGTTGGTCGATGTCGCGCTGTTTGCGGGTTGGTAGTTGGAATTTGGGTACCTTGACGGGTAAGCTTTTGGAGCTTGTGGATGTTTTGGGTAAGAGAAGGGTTGATGTGGCTTGTATTTAGGAGACTAGGTGGAAGGGGGCGCAATCCAGGGAGGCGAACGGTTATAAATTGTGGTATTCTGGCCTTGCTAACTCGAGTAATGGTGTGGTATTCTTTTGTCTAAGGAGCTTAAGGATATCATCGTGGAAGTGAAGATGTGTAATGATAGGATTATGTCCATTAGAGTGGTGGTTGGGGAGAAGGTGGTTAACGTGGTTTGTGCGTATGCCCCACATGTTGGTTTGGGTGTACTTGTTAAGGAAGCTTTTCGGGTCTGTTTAGATGAGTTGGCCGGGTGTATTCCAGACGATCAATTTATTGTTTTGGGGGGCAATTTCAATGGGCACATTGGTGAGGGGGTGGATGGTTACCATAGTGCTCATGGGGGTTTCGGCTTCGGAGTTAGGAATGCAGGAGGTTCCGCACTGTTGGAGTTTGCCACTGCGCATGAGTTGGTAATTGCTAACTCTGTTTTTTAGAAGAGAGCTGAGCACCTCATCACCTTCGGTAGTGGGGGGCACAACACGCAAATTGACTACCTTCTATTATGCAGTTGTGATGCTAGGGCATGCGTAGACTGCAAGGTGTTCCGGAGCGAGGCATGTGCTTCTCAACACCGGCTGCTGGCTATGGATTTATCCATGGGAGGTCGTGTTGTTAGCAGGGCTAGAGAAGCTAGATCTAGGATTCTCTCGAAGGATCTGAAAGGTGAGAAGGCGACAGAATTCAGGGAGTCTCTGTCCCGCGAAGGTGGTTTTTTGCAAGGGGGCGATGCTAATCTTATGTGGACCAGCATGGCCAATGCTATTAGGATTGTGGGCGAGAAGGTGGTAGGGGTTTCTTCGGGAAGGTCTAGTGGACCTAGGGAGGCATGGTGGTGGAATGAGGAGGCCCAAAAGAAGGTTAAGGCTAAACAAGCGCTATTTAAGGAGCTTTTGTCGGTTAGTGCTGGGGAGGAGAGAATCTTGAAGATTGTAGCGTACAAGGTGGCGAAAAGAGAGGCTAATAAGGCAGTGGCTAAGGCTAAAGGTGAGGCTTACGAGGAGATGTACAAGCGCCTAGACACCAAAGAAGGAGCGAATGCTATTTTTAAACTAGCGAAAGCTAGGGAAAGAGGGCGGCGCGACCTGGGTCCCATTAAGTTTATTAAGGATGATTTGGGCCAAGTGTTAGTGAACGATGTGGCTATTAAGGAGAGGTGGAATAGGTATTTTTTTGAACTTTTCAATGAGGCGAGGGGTAGCGACTCGGTGGTTCAAGGAGTTAGTCTATCTTCTAATCGTTCGTTTAGTTCATGTGAGAGCATCAGCAAGGAGGAAGTAAAGGGAGCCCTAATGAAGATGGGTAGAGCTAAGGCAGTAGGCCCAGATCAGATCCCTATTGAGGTGTGACTTTGTCTGTGGGAAGTTGGAGTTCAGTAGCTAGCAGAGCTGTTCAACATCCTCCTCAGAGGTTCTAAGATGCCGACGGAGTGGAGGCGTAGTATTGTCGTGCCGTTTTTCAAGAACAAAGGCGATGCTCAGAGTTGTAGTAACTATAGGGGTATTAAACTCCTCAGTCATACTATGAAACTTTGGGAAATAGTGGTGGAATGCAGGATTAGAATAGAAGTTGAGATCTCATAGAACTAATTTGGCTTCATGCTGGGGAGGTCCTTGACGGAGGCCATTCATCTCGTCAGACGCCTTATGGAAAAGTTTAGAGAGCGGCGTAAGGACCTCCATATGGTGTTCATTGATCTAGAGAAGGCTTATTATAGCATTTCGCGCGATGTTATTTGGAGGAGCCTAGAAGAGAGGAGGGTGTCGTTGCCGTTCGTTAGGGCGATCCAAGACATGTACTCCCAAGTTAGGACTTGCGTTAGGACCCCAGTTGGTGATACCCAGTATTTCCCGGTTGAGATAGGGCTACACCAGGGGTCGGCGCTAAGCCCTCTTCTCTTCGCTCTAATCCTTGACGTCATTTCGCAGGAGATACAGGATGGCGTCCCGTGGGGCATGCTCTTTGACGACGACATTGTGTTAGTGGCGGATTCGAGAAGGGAGGTGAACTCGAAGTTGGAGCTATGTGTAACACCCCCGTGATTTACAGGGATATTACAGCGCCGTAGATTCTTTTTATAGAATCTACCAGGCTAAGACCAACACAAAATACATTAAACGATAACAAAACTAGGACATTCATCCATTAAAAGACATCAAATTCAACTCGATAAGTTGTACACCACAATACCAAATAACAAATCGTCCCGTAGGATCATAAAACACAACTATATCAATGGGAGTACAACAACATCATTAACCATCAAATCTGACATGACATACAACACAGACAGTACCCGCGCGAGTACAAAACCAAAACATGACTTTGACCATGACCAAACAACCACCAACTCAAATTAGCACACGATATCACTACTGCCCACCAAGCTCGTGTCCGCCCTGTGCTAGTCCTCCCTCTGGACCTGTACCTGAATACACAAAAGTATATCCACCCCCGAAGGGGTCAGCAAGAAGCCGGTCCAAGTACAATGATTCTAGAATATGTACAACAAGTGAATAATCAACAAAAAAAACAGAAATCACAGTGCCATCACAGATATTCCGGAATACCACATCACAATCATCATCACAAAACAACCTCCCGAGCTATACTGGCCCCGCATCCCGCAAGATACGCACCCCAAGAGACCTCGTCAGGTTCTCTCTGGTTGTATAGCCCAACCGAGTGATCCGTAGGGAAACGCAGCCTACCGGACCCCAGGAGACCCTCACTGGTTTTACTCGGCTCACACACACTCGATCAACAATTGGCACAAATCACATTTTTACATATTCACACGAAGTACATTAAACACAATCAAAGTACTTGCCTCAATTCGAATGACACAGGAAACAACGAACGGATGGACGTACGGTTCGAACTTCCTTCAACAATTCAACCCTAACACATCGAGATACCGAATCAAAACACAACACCATGGAAACGGAAGAATTCACCCTAAGTTCTACCCTTAGAGACATTTAATCGAACACTACGGAGGCGACAAAGGTCGAACCCAAGAACAAATTAAAAACTCGGAATTTAATCCATAAACTTTGAGGGAAAACAAAGGAACATGATTAAAACATCATAATCTAACATAATCTAAAGCCAAAACGAGCTTGAATCAAGAATTCCCAACAAACCCCAAAATTCTTTGAAATAACTTGAAGAACTTCAACCACATACCTTAATTCAACCAAGAGATGGATAATTCTTCAATAACGAACTTGATATCTTGATTCTATAGTGTTTGGAACATGTTTATGGCTTGATTTTGGAGTTTAAGATGAAGGATTCTAGGTGGAGGATGAAGGGAAGGTGCTAGAATGCCCAAAAAATCGACCAAAGGCTATATATAGCTCCCGAAATGGGTTTTTCAGCATTTCTGCACTTCCGGTCATGTCACAGGACACGGTCGAGTCAGGGGTCGTGTCACAGTCCAGAACCTTTTTGCTTAACCGTAACAGTTCGACACATCCGCGTCAAATGACACGGCCGTGTCATTGCACCAGGGTCCGCTATTTCGACCATAACTCCTTTGTCCGGACTCCGATTGACTCACCGTTTGAACCATTAGAAAGCTAACTCAATTCTCTAAAATTCTTTAAAATTTTAGAATTTTTGGATTTTTTGTGGATTTTATGGTGATCGACCGAAGTCAGCCCTTGTGCAAATCACAATTCGGAAATACCTACTCTTATTCTATTAACCCCCTTTTGGTAAT
This sequence comes from Orobanche coerulescens, assembly GCA_033398695.1. Lineage (NCBI taxonomy): Eukaryota > Viridiplantae > Streptophyta > Magnoliopsida > Lamiales > Orobanchaceae > Orobanche > Orobanche coerulescens. The sequence continues at coordinate 85,094,835 of CM065814.1, read as the reverse complement.
ACATTCATATCTTACGGCCATAACTCTCGAGTCAACACTTCGACATTCCGGCCAAAACGAGCACAATCCGAAAATCACAAAACTCAATAATTATCAGCCATGAACATACCAAGGTCAATCATCAATACATACGATCCAAATAGCCACAATACCACAAAATACATCTAAAACAACACTCATAAAATACACGAGTATTACACCCTTACCCCCTAAAAAGAAGTTTAGTCCCGAAACTTAATATACAAAAAGTTCGGGGTATCGGGCATGCATACTATCCTCGGTCTCCCACGTGGCCTCCTCAATTTCATGCTTAGACCATTGGACCTTTACTAACGGATTGTTTTACTCGTCGCTCTCGTATGGTTACCGGTTGTTCTTCATACGTGACATCGTCATTAACCTCAATCTCTTGATAATCAATAACATGGCTTGGATCGGGAACATACTTACGCAATTGTGAAACATGAAACACATTATGAACATGACTAAGTGTTGGAGGCAACGCTAGTCGATAAGCTACATCACCTACCTTGTCCATGATCTCGAAGGGGCCAATATAACGAGGACTAAGCTTCCCCTTCTTGCCAAACCGAAGAACTCCACGAGTCGGCGATACTTTCAACAACACATGGTCTCCCGCCTGGAACTCTAACGGTCGACGATGAACGTCGGCATATGACTTTTGTCGACTTTGAGCGGTCAACAACCTTTGCCGAATAACGACTTTTTCCCGTGTTTGAACCACCAAGTCCGGTTCTACTCCAAGTAACTCGTACAGTTCATCCCAAAAGATTGGCGATCTACACCGTCTTCCATATAATGCTTCAAATGGAGCCATCCCAATCGAACTATGCCAACTGTTATTGTACGCAAATTCAATCAATGGTAAATGAGTCTCCCAATCTTCTTTCCAATCCAACGCACAAGCCCTCAACATGTCTTCCAGCGTTTGGATCGTCCTCTCCGACTGTCCGTCTATCTGGGGATGATAAGCGGTGCTGAAATTCAGTTTGGTACCGAGTGCTCGATGTACTGCTTGCCATAAATGAGATACAAAATGCCCATCGCGATCAGACACTATACTTTTTGGGGTACCATGGAGTCTCACAATATCCGCAATAAATAACCGAGCTAACCTCTCCGGTCCCCAAGTATCTCTAATGCCCAGAAAGTGTGCGGATTTGGTTAGCCGATCAACGATCACCCAAATCATATTCACTCCAGTTCGCGTCTTTGGCATTCCCACAATAAAATCCATCGCTATATCTTCCCACTTCCATTCCGGAATTGGTAGCGGTTGCAATTTACCGGCAGATCTCTGATGCTCCGCTTTAACCTGCTGACAAGTCAAGCATTTCGACACGAACTCCATTACATCTTTCTTCATGTTCGGCCACCAAAAATTTTTCTTCAAGTCCTTATACATTTTACTCATACCCGGATGAATCGAGTACGGAGTAGAATGTGCTTCATTCAAAATCACTTGTTTGAGATCATCCCGATTAGGTACACAAGTTCTACTTCGAAATCGAAGAACTCCGTCTTCATCGATTAAGAATCCAGAAGCTTTTCCTTTAACACTATCTTCCCGAAGCTGCACAATTGAGAGATCATCTAACTGTTTGGACTTAATATCTTCCATCACGGAGGACGTAATCTTAAGGAAACGCAACTGTCCTTGAGTTCTGTGAGGCCAAACTTCAATTTCCAAATCAATCAACTCTCGTCTGAGATTCGGTTGAATGGTAAGTAGTTCCAACTTCTGCAACACGACTGACTTGCGGCTTAACGCATCGGCAATGACATTCGCTTTACCTGGATGGTAAAGAATGTCAAGATCATAATCTTTAAGCAATTCCAACCATCGCCGCTGACGCATATTAAGCTCCTTCTGCGTGAATATATACTTCAAGCTCTTATGATCCGTATACACTCGACAAGAAGAACTATATAAGTAATGCCTCCAAATTTTCAACGCAAACACCATAGCGGCTAACTCAAGATCATGAGTAGGATAATTCATCTCATATGGCTTAAATTGTCGAGACGCATAAGCCACTACTCTTTCATTTTGCATCAATACACATCCCAATCCTTGTTTAGAAGAATCACTATAAATAACGAAACCTTCCGTTCCTTGTGGTAAGGCTAGGATCGGAGACGTAGTCAGCCTCTTCTTTAATTCATCAAAACTCCTCTGACACTCGTCACTCCATTCAAATTTCTGAGTTTTCTGCAAAAATAGGGTGAGGGGTCAAGCAATTTTTGAAAATCCTTCGACAAATCGACGATAATAGCCCGCTTACCCCAGAAAACTCCGAACTTCCTTAACATTCCGTGGAGGCTCCCAAGCTAAGACTGCTTCAACCTTTTGAGGGTCTACTCGAATACCATCGGCTGATATGATGTGTCCCAGAAAAGAAACTTCTCTAAGCCAGAACTCGCACTTAGAAAATTTAGCATAAAGCTTATCAACCCTCAAAATACTCAACAAGATCCTCAAGTGTTCGGCATGCTCCGTCTCACTTTTGGAATAGATTAAAATATCGTCAATAAACACCACCACAAATTTATCGAGATATTCGATAAAGGTTTTGTTCATAAGCTGCATAAATGCCGCCGGAGCATTTGTTAAACCGAATGGCATAACTACGAATTCGTAATGCCCATACCTCGTTCGAAATGCTGACCTGGGGATATCCGAATCTCAAATTCGCAGTTGGTAATATCCTGACCTCAAATCAATCTTGGAGAAAACTGTAGCCCCTTGTAATTGGTCAAATAGATCATCGATTCTTGGCAACGGATACTTGTTCTTGATAGTGAGTTTATTCAACTCACGATAGTCAATACATAGCCGTAAGGACCCATCTTTCTTTCGTACGAACAATACCGGTGCACCCCATGGCGACACACTAGGCCGAATATAACCTTTGTCCAACAATTCACCCAATTGTTTCTTCAATTCTAACATTTCCGATGGGGCCATTCTGTATGGTGCCTTAGATATTGGCACCACATTGGGCTCTAGTTCGATGACGAACTCCACTTCACGATGTGGTGGCAATCTCGGCAAATCATCCGAAAATACGTCTGGAAATTCATTCACAACTGGAACAGTGGACAACTGTACCTCGCCAACTTCCGAATTCACTGCGTAACACCAATAACTGGTACAACCTTGTCGCAATAATTTCATCACCTTCATGGCTCGAATAATCTTCCCAGAAGTACCAGGTTTCTTCCCTTCAAAAACGTGGTCAGTACCATCCGACGCGACTATCGAAATTATTTTCCGACGATAATCTACTATCGCTCCATGCCGATTTAACCAATCATCACCGGGGATTAAATCCTCTCCCATCATATCGATCACAATCAAGTCGGATGACCTTTACTACTAATGGTTACAGGACAATTGGCAATCTCTCGATCTCCAATTATCCTTTCCCCACTTGGCATCCCAACAATAAAAGGTTCACATGCAGAGAGACCGTCTAGACCCAAACGATTCACACAAGACAATGATATAAAAGAATGAGTTGCTTCAAAATCAAACAATACATCTACCGGGTGCATCGAAATATAAATAATACCTGACGTAGTTGCAGTCCCTACGTCATCAGTCCGCCTCATCTCGTACAATCGAGGTGGAGATGATCCAATACTAGGTGCATCCCTACGCTCGGTCTTACCTCTGTCACTGTCACGTCCGACACTCGGAGTTGGCTGACCCGTAACTGTGCCGGCCAGAGTAGGAGACTGTTTAGAGAAGATCCTGCCCACTGACTCACAATATAATGCGCGATGACCCTGCTTCCCACACTTAAAACAATCAATGGGGCGAGAAGTGCAACGAGAACTGATATGTCCCGGATTTCCACAATTAAAACAAACTTTCGGCACTCCTCCACTAGGCTGAGGGTAACCAACAGAAGATTGCACATAAGGTTGAGGCCTACGCGATCCACTGCCTCGGAAACTACCAGAAAATTTCGGTTTCTTCGAACTCGAAACTGCAGGAATCGGAACTGACACCATCTCATAAGCTAGTGCTCTATCCTGATATTCTCTCAAAGTAATACACCCAAGGCCCGCCATATACTTTCGGACCTCCGGTTTCATCCTTGCGTCGAAATGAAGTATATTGTCTATCTCATCCTTAACCCGATCTTAGACATATACTAACTGCTTGTTGTATGTCTTGATTGCCTCAGAAATAGGAACATCTTCAGGTTGAGCTCTGAAGAACTCACTGACTCTTGCTAACTATACCGGCGCTGAACAATACTGAGCTTCCATCAATTCTTTAAATTCTTCCCAAGTGACATCACGGTCCTTGGGCTTAACAGCTCGCCACCAGTCCGAAGCGTCATCAACTGTCAGATATTGAGCAATCGGGACTCTCTTGGCTTCAGGACAACCAAATACCGTCAAAGATCTTCTCCAGCTCAACTAACCAATGATCCCAGTTGTTCGCATCACCAGAACCATCGAATCTGGGAGGGTTCATCTTCATAACTTCTTGAAGCCATCGATCCTCAATCGTCCTGCCAGTATTAATATTCTGCACCACTTGTGCCAGTTGGTGCACTTGTGTTACGACTTGTTGAAGAACGTTAGGCACTTCGGCCTCTGAGCCTCCATCTGAACCTCCCGAAGGGATAGGGTCTGACCTAGTCGCAGAACGAGATGCCGATTCTGAAACGGACCTCTCGGACTCAAACACAACTACTCTGCCACGACCTCGGCCACGACCGCGTTGACGGATAGTTCTACCTCTCGGCATACTGAAGAATAAGAATGGTTCAATAAGGAAACGATTACAATAATAGATTGCACAATATTAAGGTAATTATTTCCGAAGTAAAGAAACAACCAACATCTGAAGGGTCTTCCAGCACAGGCAACACGGGGTGGTAGCATGCCAATGATATCATAGACAACAACTGACTCAATTTAACAGACCCAAAACACCGACAGCCTAGGTATCCATAAACCTAGGCTCTAATACCATATTCTGTAACACCTCCGTGATTTACAGGGATATTACAGTGCCGTAGATTCTTTTTACAGAATCTACCAGGCTAAGACCAACACAAAATACATTAAACAATAACAAAACTAGGACATTCATCCATTAAAAGACACCAAATTCAACTCGATAAGTTGTACACCACAATACCAAATAACAAATCGTCCCGTAGGATCATAAAACACAACCATTTTAATGGGAGTACAACAACATCATTAACCATCAAATCTGACATGACATATAACACAGACAATACCCGCGCGAGTACAAAACCAAAACATCACTTTGACCATGACCAAACAACCACCAACTCAAATTAGCACACGATATCACTGCTGCCCACCAAGCTCGTGTCCGCCCTGTGCTAGTCCTCCCTCTGGACCTGTACCTGAATACACAAAAGTATATCCACCCCAGAAGGGGTCAGCAAGAAGCCGGTGCAAGTACAATGATTCTAGAATATGTACAACAAGTGAATAATCAACTAAAAAAAACACAGAAATCACAGTGCCATCACAGATATTCCGGAATACCACATCACAATCATCATCACAAAACAACCTCCCGAGCTATACTGGCCTCGCATCCCGCAAGATACGCACCCCAAGAGACCTCGTCAGGTTCTCTCTGGTTGTATAGCCCAACCGAGTGATCCGTAGGGAAACGCAGCCTACCGGACCCCAGGGGACCCTCACTAGTTTTACTCGGCTCACACACACTCGATCAACTATTAGCACAAATCACATTTTACATATTCACACGAAGTACATTAAACACAATCAAAGTACTTGCCTCAATTCGAATGACATGGGAAACAACGAACGGATGGACGTACGGTTCGAACTTCCTTCAACAATTCAACCCTAACACATCGAGATACTGAATCAAAACACAACACCATGGAAACGGAAGAATTCACCCTAAGTTCTACCCTTAGAGACATTTAATCGAACACTACAGAGGCGACAAAGGTCGAACCCAAGAACGAATTAAAAACTCGGAATTTAATCCATAAACTTTCAGGGAAAACAAAGGAACATGATTACAACATCATAATCTAACATAATCCAAAGCCAAAACGAGCTTGAATCAAGAATTCCCAACAAACCCCAAAATTCTTTGAAATAACTTGAAGAACTTCAACCACATACCTTAATTCAACCAAGAGATGGATAATTCTTCAATAATGAACTTGATATCTTGGTTCTATAGTGTTTGGAACATGTTTATGGCTTGATTTTGGAGTTTAAGATGAAGGATTCTAGGTGGAGGATGAAGGGAAGGTGCTAGAATGCCCAAAAAACTGACCAAAGGCTATATATAGCTCCCGAAATGGGTTTTTCAGCATTTCTGCACTTCTAGTCGTGTCACAGGACACGGTCGAGTCAGGGGTCATGTCACAGTCCAGAACCTTTTTGCTTAACCGTAACAGTTCGACACGCCCGCGTCAAATGACACGGCCGTGTCACTGCACCAGGGTCCGCTATTTCGACCATAACTCCTTCGTCCGGACTCCGATTGACTCACCGTTTGAACCATTAGAAAGCTAACTCAATTATCTACAATTCTGTAAAATTTTAGAATTTTTGGATTTTTTTTGAATTTTATGGTGATCGACCGAAGTCAGCCCTTGTGCAAATCATAATTCGGAAATACCTACTCTTATTCTATTAACCCCCTTTTGGTAATACATTCATATCTTACGGCCATAACTCTCGAGTCACCACTTCGACATTTCGGCCAAAACGAGCACAATCCGAAAATCACAAAACTCTATAATTATCATCCATGAACATACCAAGGTCAATCATCAATACATACGATCCAAATAGCCACAATACCACAAAATACATCTAAAACAACACTCATAAAATACACGGGTATTACACTATGGAGTTCTAAGTTAGAATCTCAGAGCTTGCATGTGAGCCGGTCTAAGACCGAGTATCTATGGTGTAACTTTAGTGGTGAGGCTAGCAAGGAAGAAGTAGAGGTAATGATTGTGGATCAGATCGTACCCCGTACGGATAAGTTCAAGTATTTGGGTTCGATCATTCAGAAGGAAGGTGAGTGTGAAGATGATGTCACTAATCGTATCAAGGCGAGGTGACTAAGGTGGAGAGCAGCGACAGGGGTCCTGTGCGACAAGAAAGTCCCTCTAAAGTTGAAGGGTAAATTCTATAGAGCGGCAATCCGACCTGCAATGTTATATGGCTCCGAATGTTGGGCGATGAAGAAGTCGCTGGAGAGAAAGCTGGAAACAGCTGAAATGAGAATGTTACGTTGGTCGTGTGGGCGCACAATGTTGAATAGAATCCCGAATGGGGTTTTCAGGAACGCGCTAGAAGTGGCGCCTATTTCTGCTAAAGTTAGGGAAGGGAGATTGAGATGGTTTGGCCACGTCCGCAGGAGGCAGGCATCTGCTCTGGTGAGGAGAGTCGAGAGTTTAGTGGTGGTCGGGGAGAGGAGGAGAGGCATACCGAGGAGGATATGGGAGGAGCAGCTGAGATTAGTTCTGAAGGCCTTAAACCTTTCTGAGACCATGACTGTTGATAGGTGCGCTTGGAGATGTCAGATCAGAGTTGTGGATTATTTTGTAGGGAGCGGTGCTGCAGTTGAGAGCCTCAGGGTTGGGTTGTCTCGGTTAGCTTTGACCTAAAGCATTTCATTTTTTACTTTTATTGTATATTTTATCCTATTGCCTTTTGTGTGTGGTGTATTTTGACAGGGAGCTGTGCGCAGAGTCAACCTCTCTTCTGTTAGAGTAGCGTTATTCGAGAGTGCAGTTGCCAAAGTTCCCTTGGGTAAGTCTCATGTGAATTAGGCCATGGGCTCAGGTATGGTTTTGAGCATTTTCGCATCATATGCTTCTATGTATATATCACTCAATACTTTATTGTGCACTAAGTTGGGGGTTTTCACGGAAACAGCCTCCCTATCGTAAAGAGTAGGGGCATGGTCTGCATACATCTTACCCTCCCCAGACCCTGCTTTGAGTGGGATATACTGGGTATATTTGGTTTGGTTTGGTTTTTCATCTCTTTTGTTAATTTTAATTTTTTTTAATTTAAAATGGTCATCATTTATGTATAGTACGTTAACTAAACTATTATATTTATATTAATGTTTCTTCTAAATGGTTGTTGCAAAGATCCTCAAATAAATCTCTTGATCTACCGATATTTGTATTGTGAATGAACCACACTTCTAGCACTTCTTTTAAGTAGTTGTAGTAATAGTGTTGACTTTTTTTAAGTATTGAATATTAATTTTCTATCTATAATAATTTAATAAAATTATCGACTTATATTTTCGTTGATTCGACGGGTTACAAACTACTAATCTATACTTATATTAAAAAAGAATCGTGAAAAGCACATGTCATTTTTAGTTTTTCTGATTTTTTAAAAAATAGTTCATATATATATATATATATATATATATATAGAGAGAGAGAGAGAGAGAGAGAGATGTCTTCTTAAATTTTCAAAAAAAAAAGAAGAAAAAATATGTGTGTGGGTTGTGGGAGTTTTTTGTGAGAGTTTTATTCCATAACTTACACTCACTACCTATTGAAATAAGTATTTATTCATTCTTTTTTTAGCTTAATATTTTAACTGTATTTTTCCATATCAAGTTCATTCATAATGAAAAATATATCAATTCAATTCTTATTTCATAATCTTCAATCAAAAATCTATAATATAATATCACTGTTTTTCTATTTTCGTAATTTTTTAATTCTTGTATTTTTCTATTTCTGGCGACTCAATTGTAATATTTTCGAGATCTCGGAACCATTTTTTTCTGTACTTTTTATCATTCGAACATGTTTCAAGGTTGTTTGAATGAATCCATAGATTGTTGTGATTTTTTCCACGCTTGGGTTTGATTCTTATATATCTTGTTCGAAAACCGTTATTTTGTTTTTTTACTACTTCATTTAACATACTTAGACGTGTTGTGAGGTTGGGTCTTGTTGTTCGATCTCGAATCATGTTTTTCAGATATTTGGTCCATTTTGTAATTTCTTAAAGTTTTAGGCGTTATTTTATTTCATTTTTTCATAACTTTGGATGGATGGAATCGCATATTTGTTTAGTGCTTAAGTTCGTTGTTGAGAACCCTTCTTAAGCGCTTCGTTGCATTTTTCAAATCATCGCGTCTTGAGGCCATTTGGGACTGACTGGACAGCAGGACGCAAACTACTGTCAAAAAGCAGGTTGCGGCCGTAAAGGCCAAGAAGTTACGCCCGACATGATGTTACCGTCGTAAGATAAGTCTTTTACGGTCGTCATAGCACGCTGTGATAAGGCAGCGTGTCAGACTTTTAATCCAGTTTCGACTCTGTTTTCTTGATACACGATGGGAGTAGTTCTTAGGGCGATTTCAGGTGATTCTAACGCGAGGGTTGTTTGAGGAATCATCTGTTAAGTTTTTTGAGCAGATTAACATCATCTAATCCACGTATCCCCTCCTAATTAGGGTAATTCTCCAAGAATCCTACTTGTCTATTTATTAGAGTTTTCTTATGATTTCATTTCTGATCAATATAAGTTGGATTAATAGTTGTTTTCAGGAGTTTTTAATCATGTTCTACAAATTATTATTCCTTTCTTGATTTTGTCGTGTTCAATCTGCGATTTTGTTATTCTTAGAAAAACCTTGAAACCTAATCATTGATCTACTTCGCAGCGGGTTAGATGTTAGTCTTAGACGTACCTTTGATGTGTTTTAACATTATTCTCGTAGTAGTTTGGGGCTGCCATGTTCTTGCTAGAGTTGGAGATTTCGCGGCTACTCGTTCGAGTCCTTTTATTATTTTGCTCGCATTTTGGACTCCAGGCAGTATCTTGTCCATATGCTTTGTGTTTCGTGGCTATAATGGAAATGAATTGGAATGTGTGTGCATAGTCTACCTGTCCAAATCTGATTTTTGAAAAGAGGCATTAAGTTTTATAAATGAATCCTTTTGATAAATACATGTGCTTTTGATCGTCCGCGTGTATTGCATTTGTTGTTAGTAATTGGAATAATTAATTTGATGTGACGTGTCATGAGTAACGATATCATTTGAGAAACTAAAGGTTCTCTTTTCGATGGCCGAGATTAAGTGTGGTGATACATAGTATATGGTTATTGCGAAATTTGTATCATTAGTGTAGTAGCTGAATGAGTGTTCGCACTCGAGGTGTGGTATGGTACTTGTATTGGAATGTGTATTTATTTGTGATGATTTGGTATTATTTCATTGATGTCGATTTTTGTCTTATCTTATGGTGTGTGGTTGCTTATGAAGCTGCATCAACCAGGTAAGGTTCATAGAAGCGGGATCGTCCTGGTTTTCACGGATCAAGATTTACCATACGGTTATCCAAATCGGTTATGTCTCGTGGAGACTCTGAGATTCATATTTATTAGGGCGATGCCAGGATAACTTACGGGTGTGTGTTTGACATGTGACATATTCATTATATGGTTCTCTAAACCGGGTAAGTCTCGTGGAGACTCCGAGGTTCGTACTTGTTAGTGCGATGCCAGGATAACTTATATGTGTATGTTAGGCGTATGTTTTAGAGTTGTACTCTTTGTATGATCGTGATAGTTGTGTTATGTGGTAACTGGTGTTATGTGAATGTGTGACAATGACCCTTCCCATGTGTTGTTACCCAAAATATTATACGTAATGGTTTGCTGGATATGGCTATGGGTGAGTAACAAACAAAATGCGAGAGCACGTACGAAAGAATGTAAATGACACAAGATTTGCCGGGGTTGTTAATCCCGGGCTTGAATGCTCTCACAAGATATAATTAATACGGATGCTGCTTTAGAGTATGAGTATTAATGTTAGAGTACAACTACAATGAGTGTAATGCCCCTAGTTATCTAGCTCTTGAGTGCCGTTGATTGCCGGAAGAACCAGAGTTAAAGCTCTCTGAGTTCTTGTTACAAAGATGAAGTGTTCTCTGTGTTGTTTTCTGTGTGTAATCATGTTCACGTCTTAACGTCCCTTTTTCCAATGCTGGAGGTCTCCTATTTATAGAAGAGTAGGTTGTTAGAATGTCTGTTCCAAACGGGCGATCGCCGTTCCTGCATTAAATTAAGCGGGCGATCGTCTCGTCATGTGGGACTGTTTCCTTAAAGTCCACAGCTGCAGCTGGCATCCAGCTGCGCGAACCAATGAGAGGGTCACATGTGCCTCATGTCGTAGTCAAGGGAGGTCCCACCTAGTACCTTTCGGCGGGTCTGTCGGTAGGTAATCCTATCCTTGTCACACTGCTGATGGGCTGGAGTCAAGCCTGTTCTTGCGGCGCCTTTTGCGGATCTGCACGTGGGCTTCATCCCAAGGTTCGGTCTTCACAGACTCTGACGGATGTTGGTTTTACACGTGGCATCGGACGGTCATCCTTTCTCGGGTACTAGAGGCGATCGCCAGGTGCCGAGAAACGATCGCCCTGGACGTCGGCCGCTAGGCACTTGACCATGATCTGGCCTTTTCGGTTGGCACGTCTGCCTTGGTCTATTTGATGCCGGCTTTGGTCGCCTGGCCATTATGCCGATCGCCTTCGAGGCATATAAATCACCGCACAACAATTGCCCCCCAGCTCGCTCCGATGTTGAAGACGTAGGGTGAGGTGGCTCTACTGGCGATCGCAGCGAAAGAAGTGAAAATTTGGTGGTCTTCCCTTGTCGGTGATATAGTGACATAATAATCAGGGAAGATCGAAATGGAAAAAAAATGCTTGATATCTCAACCCCCCCGGAAGCTGGAAGGGGGAAAAGTGGTCTTTGTCTTGCCATGGTTTGAATTGGGAAATTCGGTTCTTGGTCCGATACATAGGGCACTCGAGTATGCGACTGCCTAAAGATGATAGACCTGCATGCTTATACCCCACCCCAAAGAGGGTCATTTGCGCTCTATCACTGATCAGACTGAATTAGCACCTTTTTTAACATCGGGGCTAGAAAGTGCTTTTCATGAAGGAAGCGATATCGGCATTTCATTTATTCGTGGGTTAACTGCGCAGGGACTTTCGGGTGAAGGGCCCTTGAATGGGTGCCAGTATTCAATGCTAAGCTCGTATATCCGAACCCAGCCACAGATGTGTTAACCTTGTAGGGATTCCAATCTGGTTTCCAGCGCGGAAGGGATCTGAACCGCTGTGTAAAAAACAAGGATCCATTTAGGCCCGGTCGAGGTATCTAACCTACTCAGATGTACCAACCACTTAAGGGTAGGGTGGAAGCTAGCATAGGCGTCGCTATGTCAACATGGTTTAAAGATAGGACTTGAGCCTGCGCGACTTCTCCTCTTATGAAACAGACGATCGTCTCTCGAACGGTCCGATTTCGAATTTGGACGACCTCCCCGGTCGCTGAAAGGAGCGGGAAGTGGAAGCGGGATTTGAAACATCATTGGGGCATGTGTCGCGCTTCCGTTGGGGGAGTCTGACGGTTCCGTCAGACTTGTCGTTTGGCGTGCCCTCGAAACGATGCACACGCGGATTTCGAGGGCAGCATTAAATGCGATTTATCCGACGGTTGCACTTCAGCCCTCGAGATTCTGTTTATTTGCCCAGAAATCCCCGCTCTCGCCTATAAAAGGGCTAGGGCTTCTGGGGTTATATCTTTATGCGTTTTCACCTGAGAAGAAGACATAGCCGAATTTTCTCGAAGCTTTGTGTGACGATCGTCGTTCGACTCAGACTCTAGGTAAGAACAAAAACTTTTCTCCTTCCTTTCTCTTTGAGTATGTCCGGAGGAGGATCAACCGTGTATGAGGCGGGTAGTACTTCCGCCGCCGCGACTTCGATTGCTCAGGATGAAACCTCTATGGATTTTCACGTGGAGACGGCCGTCGAGGCCATCTGCGCCGGGATTGAACCCGCGGAGGTTGAAGAACTCTTCAACGAGGCTGACGCGGCAAAGTCGGCGGAGGCGGAGCAGAAGCGCTCGCTGGCCGACGAGGAGGATGCAATAAGATTGTATTAGGAGCAGAACAGTATGTTCGGCAAAACCTTTTTAGAATTTGCCGAGGTTATGGAGAGATTAGCCAGCCCACGCCCTAAGTTCGACTTTCGTGCATATTCGGTCGCCCACCCTCATGAATCCGTGAAGCGGACGTTGTTTCGGGCCGGGTGCCGCTCCCCATGGACCCTTGGCCAGATTAAGAGTTCGGCGACCAAGAAGGATTTGACTCGTTGGAGGGCGGAGTTCCATGTCCCCTCCGACGTTTCACTGTATGTGCCTACCAACCTCCCGAGGGTATGGTCGCCGTTAACGAGTTGATCATGGGGGCCGGACTGCGGTTCCCACTGCCGTTCGCCGTGTCGTATCTGTTGGCTGCTTGGAATGTGGCGCCACTCAAATTGACGCCGAACGCCTGGTTGCAGATCGTCAGCACTTTCACTCTATTTGGCGGTCACCGGCTGTTCCGTCTTCCTTCTGCGCTGGAGATGAACTATCTCTTTAAGCTGACGGCGCAGAAGGGCTCCGTTAGCGGCTACCACATCCAGGGTCGCTCGGGCCGGGTGGTTCTTGGGGTGCCGAACAAGGTCCGAGGTGACCTGACGAAGTGGTGTTGGGTCGGCGGTGCGTGGAAATCGGTCGCGAGCGACAAACCCGACGATGAGTTGGATATCCCCACCGGCTTCCGAGAGAGGAATCCGAGTAAGGGTTTTGACTCTCCCCTCATTCGGATACATCTTGAACTGATCTAATTTGGTTTTCTTTTTGCAGGTACCCTTGTTCCGGCAGCAGGCGACCTACCATTTGATTTTTCGATCGTCTGAGAGCGAATCTGTAGTCTTCCAGATAGTTATATCGACGCTCGTGTGATCAACAACGAAACTCATTGGTTGGCCGCTCGGTTGTTCCGCTTTCCCCGCCACTTAAGGGTCCCAGGTACAAATGTTTACGTTCTCCATTTGCTTCACGATCGCCTTTGATTGAAAAAGACGACTAACTTGGTTAATTGTCTTCTTTGGCAGAGATCTACTTCTCCCGCTACTCCGAGCCACCGAGGGAAATCGCCATGTCGAACCCTGGGGTCATGAGTCGTCTCCGCCAAGGGAAGAAAACGATCCGTGCCCCTACGGCGATAACCTGTCCTATCCCAGAGGCGAGACCTCTCGTGGGGCCGATCGTCAACGAGCCGTAACCTCGGGAGGAGGAGCAGCTCCATCGCAACTGCAAGAGGCGGAGGCTGGAGGAGCCCTTGCCCTCTGTTGCTGCTGAGGCGCCCGCAGTGGCGCCGCCGGTCGCCGCGCCTCCACTTTATGCAGTTCCAATGACGGAGGGGTCTACGCCATCATCGGCCTTCCTACAGGCCATGGCGACCGCTGATGCCCAGTCCCCACGCGGCAAGCCTTTCTTCGGCCGCGACCCAGGGAAGGTCGAAAGGTAAGCTTGGTTGCTCTGCTGAGTTATATCACTTGTGTAGGGGACATACTAACTCTTTTGTTCTTGGTGCAGGGTCCATCTCGCCGACCCGAACTGTTCGCCGATGGTGTTGGACTTCCTCGGGAGCAGATCTCCCCGCGAGCCTAGTGACGTCCCTCACTACGTCTCTTGGGCTATCTCCGCCCTGCCGAAGGCTTGGAAGACTGATCTTGATGCGATCGCGCACCGGCGATCCGGAGACGCAATGCAGGCGACCCTTGCCCTGGCCCTTCAAACCGCGACGATGGTCGCTCAGGCCGTGAAGGATTACGAGGGGCGGCCCTCCACCGCTCGCCTCCATACGGACCTCGAGGCTGCTCGGAATCAGAACGCCGAGTTTGCCAATAGGATCGTGGCAATGGAGAAGGAGTCCGTGGAGGCGTCCAATCGGGCAAAGCATGATCTCGATCGGGCCCGGGCGGCGACCGACTGGATGCATGATCAAATGATGGAAGCCCGTCGGTTGCACGCGGCCTCGCAGAAGGAGGCGACTGAGCTGAAGGCGGCCGGTGGTGGACCGGTTGAATGGCGAACTGGAGTCGTCGAAGGGAGAGCTGGCCGCTAAAGTTGCCAAGCTCCATGGTGCGGATTAGACAATCGCAGGGCTGAGGGAGAAGCTGAAGGCGACCGAGGTCGATCCCTTCCTCAACGTGGAGTACGTCAGCAAATTTGCCTATTACATGGCGTATGCTGACGCCATCCGTGCTGCCAATAAGGGAGGGCTCGAGGTCGGCCCTCTAATTGATAACTTCAAAGCGTATGTGCTTGAACATCCTTTGCAGCCGGCTTTCTTTGTGCCGATCCTCGACCTCTCCGGCCTTGGAATCGACCTGAGCTAGTATCCGTCGCCGGAGAACATCGTTCACTCGGACACCGGCGAGGAGGCGCATGTCGATCCAGCGGCCGGTGGCAAAGGCCGGACCGATCCAGCGGCCGGTGGCGAAGGCCAGGTGGGGGCAGCCTGAGTTTTGTCTGTTTTTATTTTTGTTTTTACTTGTAATTTTTCAGTTTTGTTGTATTCTGCCTTCGAGCGCTTTTGCCTTCGGGAACTTGTACAAGTATTCCGAATGAAATGAAATAAATAATTGCTTCTGATTCCTTGCTTGTATGATCGTCTGTCTGGATCTTTTGCATTTGATTTCACATGTGTGTTTGAGGAGCGATCGTTGTATGTACAGCTCTGAATGTATTGGTATACTTAAATTCACACTTGTAAATTTCATAACAAAACCGATCGTCATATGTGTATTTGAACAAAGCCGATCGTATGTATGGCTCCGCCCTGCCCCTTGTTTTTGTTTACTTAGTGAAAGTAAGGGAACGGAAATAAATTGTTTAGCGAGCTCTTTAGTTTGGTTCTTGCGATCTTCAATTTAGTCGATTCATCGAGGAAGGCCGAACGTCCCGGCCTGGAAAGAATTTGCACAGTCGTGGGGTTCAATAGAACCGATCTCCACGACTATGTCTTGTGCGGGAGCGACATTCCGTCTGATGGTTAGCTTCTCACAACTCACTTAATTGTGAGGGTCCTCCGTAGGATACGTTTTGCCTCGCAATGTAGCGATGGGGCGGACGGTCTCTGCCTGGAGGAGTCCTTGCACGGAGCGCCGTCGGATTAATCGACTCTGCTACCGTGGCTTGTTAGCACTTTTCTGCCTGGAGCCAACATGTTAGATGACGGACCTAAGAGGGCATACATTGTGACAGGGGGAGGGACGCGTCGCATTGTCCAGGTCCACCATATTAGATGATGGATCTGAGGGCGGGCGAGCGTGTCCAATGATCTGTTTTGGAGGGTCCTTCGGCTACACCCGCCTCGTATTTAAACGAAAGAGCGGGCGATCTCTGCCCAAAGAAACCTTGCATGGATGGACTGTCGGTTCCATCGACCTCCAGAACCATGGCTGCACTTTTCTACATCGGATTGTCATGTTAGATGACGATCCTCGATGGTATACGTTGTGCTGGGGGGGCGATCGCTTGCCTAGGTCCATCATGTTAGATAACGGACTATCGGAGGGCGAGCGAGTCATCTTCTTTTTGGTTGTTTTGCCGAGGAGAATCACTTTAAGGATCAGAAAATATCATTAAACTCTTTGAACATTAGATAAATGAATACATGGAGTTTTTATTGATAGTATTCTTCAAATGAACGGCGTTCTAGGGATATTGGTCCGGAGTGCCGTCTGGGTGTTGGAGCTCGTAGGCTCCTTTGGTCAGCCATTTGGATATCCTGAAGGGGCCCTCCCAATTCGGGCCAAATACTGCCGTGTGAGCCTGGACCTTTTTGAGGACTAGGTCGCCCACTTGGAATCTCCTTTCCTTGACCTTCGAATTGAAGAATTTCTCGGATTTCCTTTTTTGGATTGTGTTCTTCATTTCCGAGGTCAGTCGTCGTTCCTCCAGCATATCCAAGTCGATCCGCCGAGCTACATCATTGTCCATCGTCATTTTTTGTGCAGTTCGGTGGCTGAGGACGACGATATCTGATGGGATCACTACTTCTGTTCCGAAGGCGAGGGCAAATGGGATTTCGCCGGTTGAATTACGGGTCGTCGTTCGGTAGGACCACAAAACATTTGGGAGCTCGCTCGCCCATCGTCCTTGTTTGGATTCGAGTCTTGCTTTGATCGTGTGCTTCATAATCTTGTTTACAGCCTCTACCTGCCCGTTTGTTTGAGGGTGGTTCGCAGAATTGCATAACTTCCAAACCATCGAACTGCTTTCCGTTGTCGGAGATGATAGCCTGAGGTAGACCGAATCGGCATATGAAGTTCTTCCAAATGAACTTGATCACTTGCTCTTGGCCGATCTTGTTGAGTGACTCGGCCTCTGCCCATTTCGTAAAATAATCGACCCCCACAATGGCGAATTTACATCCCCTGGCGCCGTCGGCAAAGGACCGATGAGGTCGATGCCCCATTGGGCGAACGACCACGGACTGTACATAGAGGTGAGCTGCTCGGGGGAGAGCTTGATGTTTGGGCCCATTATTTGACACCTGTGACAAGATCGGGCATAGGCGATCGCGTCCTTTTGCAGGGTAGGCCAGAAAAAGCCTTGCCTGGTCGTCTTATGGATGAGAGATCGCCCTCCAGCGTGATTTCCACATATCCCGTCATGGATTTCGGCTAAAACAAGTCGGCCTTCCTCTGGCGTAATGCACTTGAGGAGAGGAAGGCTGAAAGCTCTCTTGTAAAGCCGGTCGTCCAATAGGGTGTATCTGGTTGCTCGGAGCTGAAGCTGGCGAGCCTTGATCCGATCTGCGGGGACCGTTCCATCCTTCAAGTACTCAACAAACGGAGTCATCCAGTTCTCTTCGGCGAGGGCAATTGTGGTGACCAGGCTTTTGTCGATCGCCGATTTTGCTGACTTCGTGATTTGGATGTTAGAGAAGTCTGCCGCCCCATCTGACGATGCGAGTTTGGATAGGGCATCGGCTTGGGAGTTGTGCTCTCTCGGGACTTGTTCGATCATCACTTCTTCAAATTTTGTTCACATTTCGGTGACCAATTCTTGATATTTGATCATCTGTTCGCCACGCGCCTCATATTCCCCCTTGACTTGGTTCACGACCAAGAGGGAGTCCATAAAGATGTGAAGGCGACGAACGTCCATGGCGAGTGCTAGATCGAGCCCGCCTTCCAAGGCTTCGTACTCGGCTTCATTGTTGGTCGCTCGGAACCCGAAACGCACAGCATTTGTAAAACTCTGGCCATCGGGGCTGATGAGGACGATCCCTGCCCCTGCTCGTGAGCTGGTCGCCGAGCCATCTACGTATAGTTTCTAGGCGGGACGGCCGATCTGAGTTGGACTAGGGGGAAACGTTAATTCCACCACAAAATCTGCCAGAGCTTGGCCTTTGATTGCCGTTCGAGGAGCATACGTGATACCGTATTGGGCGATCTCCAGTGACCACTTTAGGAGTCGCCCGTTGGTGTCCGGCCGGTGCAGAACTTACCTTAGAGGGAGGGTCGTCAGAACCTCCACTTGGTGTTCGAAGAAATAGGCCCTCAGCTTACGAACACTCATGACTAGTACGTAGGCGATCTTCTCTAGAGGCGTGTAACGCATTTTCGCGTCATGAAGCGCTTGACTGACGAAGTAGATCGGCAAGTGGGCTTCCCTCTATGCTCGCACTAAAATGGCGCTCAGCGCGACCTCCAAGGCTGTCAGGTAAAGGAATAGCTTTTCACCGGGGATTGGTTTCGCCAAGATTTGGGGATTAGATAGATACTCCTTGATTTTGGCGAACGCCATCTGACTTTCCTTGGTCCATGCAAATTTCTTAACTTTATGCTGGCGAAGAATGGCTTTCTTTTTTCTCTGATCCGAGAAATGAAACGGTTAAGGGCTGTTAGGCACCCCGTGAGGCGTTGCACCTGCTTGACATTCCGCGGATCCTGCATGACGAGGATCGCCTTGATCTTGGTGGGGTTCGCTTCTATCCCCTTTTGGCTCACGATGTGCCCCAGAAACTTTCCGGAGCTTACTCCGAAGTTGCATTTCTTGGGGTTCAGTTTCATGTTGAACCTTTCGAGGGTGGCGAACGTCTCGGCAAGGTCTTTGAGGTGATCTTCCTTTTTAAGGCTCTTGACCACGATGTCGTCAATGTAAACCTCCATGGTCTTGCCGATCTAATCGGCGAACATCCCGTTGACTAGTCATTGGTAGGTTGCTCCCGTATTTTTCAGACCGAACGGCATTCGGACCCAAAAGTACACGTCTTTTTTCGTGTGGAATGATGTGTGTTTTATGTATTTCTCTGCCATTGGGATCTGATGGTACCCGGCGAAGGCGTCCATAAACGACATCATTTCGCAACCTGCCGTGCTATCGACCAAATGGTCAATATGAGGCATTGGAAAGTGATCTTTCGGACACGCCGCGTTGAGGTCGGTGAAATTGATGCATAACCTCGAGGAGTTGCTCGCCTTTTTGACGAGCACCGCGTTGGCTACCCACTGTGGCTCGTCGGTGGCTACCCCGATCAGTTTGTTGTCGAGCAGCTTTTTGACTTCTGCGTCGAGCACAGCATACTTCTCTGGACCGAATTTCCTACGTTTCTGGTTAACAGGCTTCCTTGCCGGGTCGATCTTTAGATAGTGGCAAGCGTGTTCAGGACTGATGCCGACCATATCATGATGGGACCAGGCAAAGACTCCGATGTTCTTCCGTAGTAAATTGATCAGATTGTCTTTTAACTCGGGACCGACACTTGAGCCGATCTGCACTTCCCGCTCCCGGCGACCCGGATCGATTGTTATACTTTCCAACTCTTTGATGGGGACGGTTGCTTCTCATTTGGAACGATTGCTGGACTCGATCCTTGGATCAACGTCGAGGCTTGGCTCGAAGCCGATCCTTGGCTAGATGTCATCCGACAACCGTTGTGAAATGTCATCCTCTGAGTCGGGCTGGTATGAGGTGCTTGGCTCGTCGATCTCCATCGGTTGATTGTCGATCGTCTCAATGTTACAGACAGTACCAGAAATGTTTAAAGGAAAAGTAACGACACCGGAGTAATTCAAACATTTCTTTGCCATTAGCTGGTCTCCTTTTACAGTACCGACTATCCCATCGGTAGTGGGGAACTTGATATAGTAAAAGAAAGAAGAGGCGACCGCCTCAAAGGTTTCTAGAAAAGGGCGATCTAGGAACCCATTATATATGCTGGGCCTATCTATGATTACAAAATTAAGGTTCCTAGTGATCTTAACCTTGGGATCGTAACAGCAGACTAGCTCGACGGAGAGCTTGATCCTTCCATAGGCTTTGACCGTGTTGTCGCCGAACCCTTGAAGCACGGTCTCGAATGGCTTGATGAACTTGGTCAGGTTACCGAGCTAGTCCAGATCAGATTTGAATATAATGTTGCAAAAGCTCCCATTGTCAACCAGCACGCGGTCGACCATTTTCCCCAGGATACATGCAGAGATCACCAATGCATCCTCTTTGGGGCACTGCACCCCCTCCCTATCCTTGTTGGAGAAGGAGATGAGCGCCTCTCTGGAAATGGTTGGCTCTGGGGGCACCACGACATGGACTCCGACGAACGCCCTTAGCTCGGCCTTCCGCTTTCTATTTGACACGGTGGAAACTGGGGAAAGACCTCCAAGGTTTCCACCTCCCGATTGAAGCATATTGACCCGACCGACGGGGTTGATTGGAGGGATCGACTCGTCTGAGTACTCCGGCTCGTTTTGCTCGATCCTGGCGACCGGTTTGGGAGGTTGACGGTCGCGGCCCCCGGTCCTTTCAGCCCTGGGCTCCGGCTTGGTCACCAAATTGTCCAGCTTGCCTTCCTCGAACAATCTCCAGATTTGTCAGAGGAGATCGCGGCATTGACTGGTGTTGTGGCCGGGACTTTTGTGGTAGGCACAAAATTTACTACGGTCCATGTGACCGTTGTCCCTCATCGGCTTCGGCTTGATAAGCCATTCGCGCCCCTTGATGGCGTTGAAGATATGGGCCGGAGATAGATTGAGGTTGCGGAGGAGGTGGACTTCCACATCCTCGAAGGCCTTGAACTCACCGGGCGGCTTTGCGACTGCCTTTTTGGGCTTGGCGACCGCCTTCTTTGGGACGGGAGATGGCGCCTCCCTTTCTCCGGTTGCCCCCTCGCCTGGGCGAATGGTGAGCAACCTCTGCCTGGCCAGAAAGTTGGCGGCCTTGACGCAGAAGATCACGTAGGTCAGGGGGATGTCCTTCGTGAGGTGCCTGAACATGGGTGAATGACCATAGAACCCCCCCAGGACCGAGTAGAGTGCGAGCTCATCGCTAATGGGCTCGCCGGTGAGGACTGTTTCATCCACCCGGTCGATGTAATCTTCATTAGGCTCCTCTTTCCCCTGCCTGATTTTCATCATGCGGTGGGGACCTTCTGGCCGAGCGACCTTGGCAGCGAAGTACGACGTGAAGTCATTCGCCATCTTATCAAAACAGTTGATTGAGCGTGGTGGCAATGAGATGTACCACCTTTGGGCAAGATCGCCCAACGTTAATGGGAACATTCGGCATTTCGTCACGTCTGATGCCCCGCATCCGCTCATATAGATCCGGAACCTGCTCAAGTGGGTCTCGGGGTCCGATCTCCCCTCATACAGAGGTGTTTGAGGAGGAGTGATCTTTGGTTGCACGGGGGCCAGCTCGATCTGGATCGCGAGCGGCTCACTTGCTCCGGCGACGTTTCTCCTGGGGCCTGCCCCAGTTTCTATGAGCCCCTTCATTTCGTCGAGCTGGCGCTGCATTACGGCCATCGCCGTAGCCTGGCTGCTCGCGGTCTGTGTAATACCCGGTTGTAATTCATTCTTTACCATTCAGTGATTATCAGTCTGTAATTATCACTCAGTAATTTTCACTCATTAATTATCGCTCATCAGTTATGATTCATTCATTTGCGTTCATTTGGCATGTTGTAACCGTGTATCAGTTACCGATCGTCATTTCATCTCCGTTTGAGTGTCGGAACGGGAGTATTATCATTATCATCGTGATTGGTAGTCTTGTGCTGGAAGTATCATTTTGGCATGTGTTGGACTTGTTCGCGTTCGCAAATGTATGGTATGTCGAATCATTCATCAATCGTAGCAAGTAATCGGAGTTGTTGGAATTTCATCTTGTCCAGCAACGAGTTACGGCCGTAAGGAGTGTCGGATACGGCCGTAATCGACGTTCGTTGTTTCCGGGCCATTTCGGCCGAGCAGGACTTACGGCCGTAAGGATTTCGGCATACGGCCGTAAGTTGGGAGGTACGTCCGTAAGGCTGGCCGGTTACGGCTGTACGTGTCGAGCAGGGTGCCCAGACATTTTTGGCCGAAGGCGAGTTACGGCCATAAGGGTTTCGGCATACGGCCGTAAGGCGAGGGAGATACGGCCGTAAGACTTGGCCGGATACGGCCGTACGCTGCAGGCAAGGTGCCTGGTCATTTTCGACGAAGAGGGCTTACGCCCGTAAGTTTGGCCGGATATGGACGTATCATCCGAGTTACGGCCGTAAGGTGTGCGGGTACGGCCGTAAGGATGTCGGCGGATGTTTTTGACGAAGGCGGGTTACGCCCGTAACTCAGGAGCGGTTACGGCCGTAAGTCTGTCGGCAGGCTTTCGGACGAAGCCGAGTTACGGCCGTACGTGTTGGCCGGTTACGGCCGTAAGGCCGTTGACCTGGGATGTTACGGCCGTATGAGGGCCGAGTTACGGCCGTAACTTCCGGCAGTTTATATAGGGCTGGCCGGGACTTTTTCTTCATTTTCACTTTCTTCTTCCATTTTGTCCGAGAGAGAGCTTGGGGGAAGGGATTTTTCCTTCATCAAACACTTGAGTACTTGAGTTTCTTCATTTCCATTCGATCATATAGCTCGGATACTCGTTTTAACTCGTGTTCATCGGATCGAAGTGGTTGGATCTTCAAGAGGTAATTTCTTCAACACCTTGGATTTCGATTTTGTGTTGAGATATGATGTTTTGGACGTTATAATCATGTTATATGAAGGGATATGTATATGATTATGAGTTTGTATAAGGATTCATTGGATTATTGAGGGATTATTCAAGAACACTTTGAATATCGAGTTGAAATTGGGGGTTTTCGATTAATCGTCGTTATAATCACGTTTTTGGATATTCGTTTTGGATTATTAATCGTATTGAAGATGTTTTGTTGGTTTGAAATACTTCTTGGGGGATTTGATATTGGTATATTGAGGTTTGATTGTAAACAATCGGAGTTTGTCCGCAACGTGTTTCATTTAATGCCTCAATGGACTTGGTTTAGTCGTATCGACGTTTTGAGTTCGTCATATTCGTGTTTAATTCGTATATTGAACGGATTGTTGGTAATTGTATTATTCAAGGTTGTTCGAGCGACCGATATCTCAATTAGGACGTTGTTCGTGGAAGGATAATTGTCACCGGTGTTGTGTAAGTTAATTCTTACTCGGTTAAAAGGATATTCATCCCTTTTGTTGTTGTTCATTCATAATCATAACTCATTCATCATTGTATTAACCGTATCAAACTTGTTATTGTCAATTAATTACTTCAGTCATAAGGAACGACGGTTCCAATCATTTCATAGAGCTGTCATTTATTTCACTATCATTCCATCTCGGTGAGTCATTATTCATTTTCGATGTCACTTTTGTTATATCGTGGCATTCCGGGTCATACTGGCGTGCCGGTTGGTATGTGTTGGATTTTCATTTCGGGCACGTTTAAGTCGTGTGTTGGTTGTTGGCCTCACATTGGACTGTGCACACGAGTCATATGCCTCGTGAGACTGATTAGGTACAAGACCACACGTGTATTCGATCGATACTCGTTGGTGGCTTGTGCACGGACACATTTCCATCCCGGGCGTAGTGTGGAACCACCCTTTGAGCCGCAATGTTAGTTGATTCATATAGTATGTTTGATTGCGTATGTTTCGACAGGATATTTCATAACTTCAGATATAATCATGATTGTGTATTTTCAACCCTTGAGGATTGTTGTTCTTTAATCGACCGGTTGGGGATTTTGTTTTCGTGTCTTGGCAAGGCAAAAGCACGGGAGAACACGTGACGTCGAGGAGTCAGTGATACTAGTAGGGGGCCCCGATCTTTCAGTTATTCATATTATTGTCATTTATCTTCCGCTGCAGATTTTCATTTGGATACTCCGTTTCATTCAGTGTTGTGTATTTTATCTTCATATAAAATACACTAGTATTCGGTATTGTCCTGGTGTGTTGTAATTAAACTCCTCATCGGAGTAATTACTGTTGTAATGTGGTTCGGTACTACATTTATCCTGTGTAATTCATTCTTTTTCATTTGCCTGGTGGGTCCCAGTTGGGGATCCACAGCACTGTAATATCCGCCTAGTTTGGGGTGTTACAGAGTTGGTATCGGAGCGTGGTTTTGAATACTACCTTCCGAGTCATGTCTCATTTGAAATCATTGTCATAAGACTAGTATCATTGGACTTTCGCGTCACGTGTGACCTGTGCAAATGCCGAGCCAATCAGACCGAAAGAACTGTAATATTTCTAACGCCATGGTATAATTTCTGGCAATAGTCATTCATTCATCATTCATCGATTAACAATCCTCAAACATCATCATTCATTGTGATTAGGACGATCACGTTAACTCATTAATCACTTAATTCATTTCATTACTCAGTTGTCGATCTGGACGATCATATTATTAATTTTGTTAAGTCATTCAAGATAATCATTTCAAGAATTTCATCAGATAATCATGTCACTTCAGTAAATCATTCATATAATCACTAAGTTAGAGCATGTATACTCATTTTCATCATCTCATGACGTAATCATAACGTGATAATCATGCGGGAAATATAATCATTATGCGACCTTCCTACTTCAGTATGGAGAGAGATGACAGGGGATGCACGGGAAGAGGCCGCGGTGCGGGCCGAAACCCGAGAAATAATCACTCGCTGCCGGGAAATCGTGCCCAGGACTCGGCTCGATCAGAAGATGTTCGGGTTGATCCACTCACTTTTATGCAGGCCATGATGACCCATGTGCAGTTGCTCAATCATCATTGCGCCACTCTGGCCGGATTAATCGAGAGAACTCTCCCGTATGAGCCAGCTGCTAAGGAAAGTACTGAACAACAACCTTCATCTGTCAGCAAGAAATCAACGAAGCGTAATCAATCCGAAGGCGGTCAGTCAACCTTCAAGAAGCCTCGTGTGAGTGAGCGACCTCCTACGGCGCAAAATCGTGCGGGATCTCAGTCCCGAGCGGCCTGCTCGCCATCACCTGTTTCAATTGTGGAACGCCGGGTCATTACGGACAGAGTGTCAAACCGTCTATCACGTGCTATAATTGTGGGAATTTTGGGCATAAGGCCCGTTTTGCCGAAAGGACTCCAAGTCGGCTCCGGCGGCATCTCGTGCCCCAAGCAATTAGCGTTTAATCGATCGCTTTGTCAACGTCGTTTAAGACAATGGAAGCAAATAGAGTTGGAGCTCGTATTTATCAGGCGGGAGCGTCCGGTTCGGGGGCCGGCAAGTCCCAGATTCATGTGATGAGGAGGATCGATGATCCGGTGGCCCGAATGATTTCAGGTATACTCGTAATTTTATTTCAACTTGTGTGTACCTTTTGATGTTGGTACACCGCATTCATTCATTTTCGAATCATGCTTGAATAGACTTATTTCGGGATAGTCCTATTGCTTGTGGACCTCATACCATCGGTCTACCTCACGATGGAAGAATTTTCGGAATCATACCGAAGTAAGCTTAGTGACCGCGATTGGTTGGTGGACCTACTCGTGGTGAATTTATCTTAGGACGATGTAATTTTCGGTATTAGTTGGTTTACTCGTCTTGATACTATCCTCAGTGTTTGTTAGCGTTTGGTCGCTATCTTTCCGTCGTTGGTTGTCGAATGTGTGCTTCAGGGAAGTGATCCCCGTTGTTCCAGAAGAATTATTATTATGACGAAAGCAGAGAAATTCCGCAATCGAATTATTCAATCATTCATTGTATCATTTTCATCGATTGGCCTTTCTAAGGTAATCGAGTTATTCAATCATTCATTGTATCATTTTCATCGATTGGCCTTTCTAAGGCAATCGAGTTATTCGATCATTCATTGTATCATTTTCATCGATTGGCCTTCCTAAGGCAATCGAGTTATTCAATCATTCATTGCATCATTTTTATCGATTGGCCTTCCTAAGGCAATCGAGTTATTCAATCATTCATTGCATCATTTCCATCGATTGGCCTTTCTAAGGCAATCGAGCTAATCAATCATTCATTGTATCATTTCCATCGATTGGCCTTTCTGAGACAATCGAGTCATTCAATCATTCATTGTATCATTTTCATCGATTGGCCTTTCTAAGGCAATCGAGTTGTTCAATCATTATTGGTATCACTTTTTATCGATTGACCATTCTAGGGCAATCGAAATGTTCAATCATTCGTGGTATCATTGTCATCGATTGACGATGTATTTTCCAGACGAGTTATCTGGTTGCCTTCACATAGAGTAGTGGAATTCAGGAGTGAGTTGGAGCCGGTACGTCCCCGTTATCGAAGGCACCGTATCGGATAGCCCCGACCAGAATGCAGGAGTTGAAGATTCAACTTGAGGAATAGTTCGAGAAAGGTTATCTCCGACCGAGTGCATCCCCGCGAGGAGCACCAGTGTGATCTGTCAAGGAGAAGGTTGGCTCGTCTTGTGTGTATTAATTATCAGGAGTTGAACAGGGTGATGATCAAGATTAGTATCCTCTACCCCGTATTGATGATCTCGTAGATCAACTTCAGGGAGCTTCAATATTTTTTTCCTAGATCGACTTAAGATCTGGATATCACCAGTTGCGGATTCGAGAGTCAGATATCGCAAAGACAGCGTTTCGTACACGCTATGGTCATTATGAGTTCGTAGTTATGCCGTTCGGGCTAACTATTGCACCTGTGGTATTCATGGAGTTAATGAATCGGGTTTTCATCGACCTTTTAGATCAGTTTGTTGTTGTCTTCATCGATGACATTTTGGCTTATTCTCGTGATCGAGAGGAAAACGAGGTACATCTTCATCAGGTTCTCGACGTGTTGAGATGTGAGCAACTTCATGAAAAGTTTTCCAATTGTGAGTTCTGGATGTCCGAAGTGACTTTTCTCGGGCATGTAATTTCATCTGACAGAGTTCGTGTCGACCCTCAGAAGACGGAGGCTATCCGAGATTGGCAACCTCCGAAAGATGTTAAGTAAATCCGAAGTTTCCTCGGATTAGCTGGTTAATTATCCAACCCACGGCCGGAGCTAGCAACCGTGGTTTTCGCGTTGGAATTTTGGCGTCATTACCTTTATGGCGTCACCTGTCAGTTATTCACCAATCACAAGAGTTGAAGGATATATTTACTCACAAGGAGTTAAATATGCATCAGAGGCGGTGGTTGGAACTAATCAAAGATTATGATATCGAGATCCTTTACCACCCGGGCAAGGCGAATGTTGTCGCCGACGCCTTGAGTCGTAAGTCCGTTCAGGGGCAGATGCTTGCTCGTTTAATAGTTCAGAAGGAGCTTCAGCAGGAATTCCTTAGACCCAAGATCGAGGTCCGGCTTCAGCAAGTTCAGGGACAGCTTTGTATGTTAGAGATTTCATCATCACTTGAGGAGGAAATCAGGGAGAATCAGGGTTCAGATTCATTTTGTTGCTCATCCGCGAGGATGTGGCACAGGGGAAAGCCCCTGGATTTGTGGTCCACGGGGATGGACTCTTGAGATTTAAAAATCGGTTGTGCGTACCGGCGAATGATGAGTTGAAAAGCTCGATCTTGAGAGAAGCTCATGCTACCCCTTATCCGGTTCATCCGGGGTCTAGCAGGATGTACAAGGACTTGAAACAAAATTTCTGGTGGAGTAATATGAAGCGAGAAGTCGCGGAATTTGTTTCGAGATGTTTAGCCTATCAGCAAGTCAAGATTGAACATCAGTGACCGGCGAGTATGCTGATACCGCTCCCTATTCCAGAATGGAAGTGGGAAGACATTTCTATGGATTTCTTCACAAGTTTGCCGACGAGTCGTCGTGGCATGAATACGATCTGGGTGATCGTGGACCGCTATCTAAATCAGCTCATTTCCTTGAGATCAAGGATACGTGGGGTCCCGAGAGACTTGCCCAGCTGTTCATCAAAGAGATAGTGAGATTGCACGGTACTCCTAAGAGTATCGTTTCTGATCGTGACGGGTGATTCGTGTCTCATTTTGGAAATCAGTTCATCGTGCTTTGGGAACTCAGCTTAATATCATTACCGTTTTTCATCCTCAGTCCGATGGACAATCAGAGAGGACTTTTCAGACATTGGAGGACATGTTGAGGGCATGCGTCCTCGATTAGTAGACGATTGGGAAGCCCAATTACTGTTGTTTGAGTGCACGTACAGTTTAGTTGGCATGCTGCGATGAAGGTAGCACCTTGCGAGGCCTGGTACGGTCGTCGTTGTCGATCTCCCTTGTATTGGGACGACCCATCAGAGTCAATCGGCACCGAGCCCGATATACTTATAGCCGCCCGGGAGAAGGTAGCTTTGATCAGGAGTCATCTGTTGACTGCTCAGAGTCGACAGATATTATATGCAGATAATCCTCGACCACTAGAGTTCGAGATGGGTGACCACGTTTTGGTCAAGGTATCCCCGAGTCGAGGTATCTTCCGTTTCGAAAAACGGGGGAAATTGAGTCCGAGCTTCATTGGATCGTTTGAGATTCTGGATCGAATAGGCGATTTAGCTTACCGATTGGCTTTACCTCTGGCGTTGAGCCAAATTCATAATGTATTGCACGTCTCGCAATTGCGGAAGTATGTTGCCGATCCGGGTCACATACTTCAGTTCGACGAAATCGAGATCGCAGATGATCATTGTATGAGGAGCGTCCCATGTGAGTGTTCGAGCGGCAAATCAAACAGTTGAGGAATAAGGCGATTCCTTTGGTTAAGTTTCAGTGATCTAGACACGGAGTCGAAGAGGCTACTTGGGAAACCGAGGAGAGTATGCGGGGGAGTTATCCCGAGTTGTTTGACCCTTAGTTTCGGGGACGAAACTCTTTTTAAGGGGGGGAGTATGTAATACCCGGTTGTAATTCATTCTTTACCATTCAGTGATTATCAGTCTGTAATTATCACTCAATAATTTTCACTCATTAATGATCGCTCATCAGTTATGATTCATTCATTTGCGTTCATTTGGCATGTTGTAACCGTGTATCAGTTACCGATCGTCATTTCATCTCCGTTTGAGTGTCGGAACGGGAGTATTATCATTATCATCGTGATTGGTAGTCTTGTGCTGGAAGTATCATTTTGGCATGTGTTGGACTTGTTCGCGTTCGCAAACGTATGGTATGTCGAATCATTCATCAATCGTATCAAGGAATCGGAGTTGTCGGAATTTCATCTTGTCCAGCAACGAGTTACGGCCGTAAGGAGTGTCGGATATGGCCGTAATCGACGTTCGTTGTTTCTAGGCCATTTCGTCCGAGCAGGACTTACGGCCGTAAGGATTTCGGCATACGGCCGTAAGTTGGGAGGTACGGCCGTAAGACTGGCCGGTTACGGCCGTACGTGTCGAGCAGGGTGCCCAGACGTTTTTGGCCGAAGGCGAGTTACGGCCATAAGGGTTTCGGCATACGGCCGTAAGGCGAGGGAGATACGGCCGTAAGACTTGGCCGGATACGGCCGTACGCTGCAGGCAAGGTGCCTGGTCATTTTCGACGAAGAGGGCTTACACCCGTAAGTTTGGCCGGATACGGCCGTATCATCCGAGTTACGGCCGTAAGGTGTGCGGGTACGGCCGTAAGGATGTCGGCGGATGTTTTTGACGAAGGCGGGTTACGCCCGTAACTCAGGAGCGGTTACGGCCGTAAGTCTGTTACAGCTTTGACGAAGCCGAGTTACGGCCGTATGTGTTGGCCGGTTACGGCCGTAAGGCCGTTGACCTGGGATGTTACGGCCGTATGAGGGCCGAGTTACGGCCGTAACTTCCGGCAGTTTATATAGGGCTGGCCGGGACTTTTTCTTCATTTTCACTTTCTTCTTCCATTTTGTCCGAGAGAGAGCTTGGGGGAAGGGATTTTTCCTTCATCAAACACTTGAGTACTTGAATTTCTTCATTTCCATTCGATCATATAGCTCGGATACTCGTTTTAACTCGTGTTCATCGGATCGAAGTGGTTGGATCTTCAAGAGGTAATTTCTTCAACACCTTGGATTTCGATTTTGTGTTGAGATATGATGTTTTGGACGTTATAATCATGTTATATGAAGGGATATGTATATGACTATGAGTTTGTATAAGGATTCATTGGATTATTGAGGGATTATTCAAGAACACTTTGAATATCGAGTTGAAATTGGGGGTTTTCGATTAATCGTCGTTATAATCACGTTTTTGGATATTCGTTTTGGATTATTAATCGTATTGAAGATGTTTTGTTGGTTTGAAACACTTCTTGGGGGATTTGATATTGGTATATTGAGGTTTGATTGTAAACAATCAGAGTTTGGCCGTAACGTGTTTGATTTAATGCCTCAATGGACTTGGTTTAGTCGTATCGACGTTTTGAGTTCGTCATATTCGTGTTTAATTCGTATATTGAACGGATTGCTGGTAATTGTATTATTCAAGGTTGTTCGAGCGACCGATATCTCAATTAGGACGTTGTTCGTGGAAGGATAATTGTCACCGGTGTTGTGTAAGTTAATTCTTACTCGGTTAAAAGGATATTCATTCCTTTTGTTGTTGTTCATTCATAATCATAACTCATTCATCATTGTATTAACCGTATCAAACTTGTTATTGTCAATTAATTACTTCAGTCATAAGGAACGACGGTTCCAATCATTTCATAGAGCTTTATTTCACTATCATTCCATCTCGGTGAGTCATTATTCATTTTCGATGTCACTTTTGTTATATCGTGGCATTCCGGGTCATACTGGCGTGCCGGTTGGTATGTGTTGGATTTTCATGTCGGGCACGTTTAAGTCGTGTGTTGGTTGTTGGCCTCACATTGGACTGTGCACACGAGTCATATGCCTCGTGAGACTGATTAGGTACAAGACCACACGTGTATTCGATCGATACTCGTTGGTGGCTTGTGCACGGACACATTTCCATCCCGGGCGTAGTGTGGCACCACCCTTTGAGCCGTACTGTTAGTTGATTCATATAGCATGTTTGATTGCGTATGTTTCGACAGGATATTTCATAACTTCAGATATAATCATGATTGTGTATTTTCAACCCTTGAGGATTGTTGTTCTTTGTAACTGACCCCGGTTGGGGATTTTGTTTTCAGGTCTTGGCAAGGCAAAAGCACGGGGAGAACACGCTGACGTCGAGGAGTCCCAGTGATACTAGTAGGGGGCCCCGATCTTTCAGTTATTCATATTATTGTCATTTATCTTCCGCTGCAGATTTTCATTTGGATACTCCGTTTCATTCAGTGTTGTGTATTTTATCTTCATATAAAATACACTAGTATTCGGTATTGTCCTGGTGTGTTGTAATTAAACTCCTCATCGGAGTAATTACTGTTGTAATGTGGTTCGGTACTACATTTATCCTGTGTAATTCATTCTTTTTCATTTGCCTGGTGGGTCCCAATCGGGGATCCACGGCACTGTAATATCTGCCTAGTTTGGGGTGTTACAGTCTGGCTCTCGGAGTGGGAGCCGAGGTGATCATGTACTGATCTTGTGGCCCCGTTGTAGGCGACGAGGTCTCTGCCGCCGAGCTCAATTCTTTGGCGAGTGGGAGCCAGATGGCCGACCTGTCTTCTGGGAGTTGGGTACGCCGAACTCCTGGTGATGGATTCGGACTTCGACATCTCACAGTTGAGGCCAGAATGCCCAGGTTGCCATGAGGGATCACTCCCTAGGCGGCTGAAGACGGAATCGTCCCGCCTTGCAAGCGCCTTTTCCTGCGGCTTGGGGCCTTCTGACGATTTCTCGACATATAGCCCCTTGAGCTTTCGCTTGCCCGCACGGCGGATGGCTGATGGAGTAATGGTGGGCGTGTCGCATGCTCTCCGTCGCTCCCTTAGGATGGCCATGGCCTCCTCGATCTGTTCCGCAGTTTGAAATTGATCGAGTGAGAGGCTGGGGTCGTCCCTCGGGGGCGGGAATGAGAGTCTAGCGTCGCCGCGGTCGCCTTCCGCCGCAGGTTGGGACTCGGTCTGGGCCGGAATAAGGCGTCCGGTGGATCGTAAAGCGGCTCTTTTCATGGTCGTGGCAGACGTCATTATCTTGAAGGTTTTTCTTTGAAGAATAGTGAGTGTTTCTTCAAGTATATATTCCGGAGAATAGTGAGTGTTCTTCGAAACGGTCGGAGAGAAAATAAAGGTACCATTCCTCTAGCGCCAATTGTTGTTACCCAAAATATTATACGTAATGGTTTGCTGGATATGGCTACGGGTGAGTAACAAACAAAATGCGAGAGCACGTACAAAAGAATGTAAATGACACAAGATTTTTCGGGGTTGTTAATCCCGGGCTTGAATGCTCTCGCGAGATATTATTAATACGGATGCTGCTTTAGAGTATGAGTATTAATGTTAGAGTACAATTACAATGAGTGTAATGCCCCTAGTTATCTAGATCTTGAGTGCTGTTGATTGTCGGAAGAACCAGAGTTAAAGCTCTGTGAGTTCGTTACAAAGATGAAGTGTTATCTGTATTGTTTTATGTGTGTAATCGTGTTCACATCTTAACGTCCCTTTTTTCAATGCTGGAGGTCTCCTATTTATAGAAGAGAAGGTTGTTGGAATGTCTGTTCCAAACGGGCGATCGCCGTTCCTGCACTAAATTAAGCGGGCGATCGTCTCGTCACGTGGGACTGTTTCCTTAAAGTCCGCAGCTGCTGCTGGCAGCCACCTGCGCGAACCAATGAGAGGGTGACATATGCCTCACGTCGCAATCAAGGGAGGTCCCACCTAGGACCTTTCGGCGGGTCTGTCGGTAGGTAAGCATGTCCTGGTCACCGTCAACTGCTGATGGGATGGAGTCAAGCTTGTTCTTGCGATGCCTTTTACGGATCTGCACGTGGGCCTTCATCCCGAGGTTCGGTCTTCGCAGACTCTGACGGATGTTGGTTTTACACGTGGCATAGGACGGTCGTCCTTTCTCGGGTACTAGAGGCGATTGCCGGGTGCCGAGAAACGATCGCCCTGGACGTCGGCCGCTAGGCACTTGACCATGATCTGGCCTCTTCGGTTGGCACGTCTGCCTTGGTCTATATGATGCCGGCTTTGGTCGCCTGGACCTTATGCCGATCGCCTTCGAGGCGTATAAATCGCCGCACAACACCATGGAATTATTCAATCGGGCATATCTCGTGGAGACTCCGAGGTCCATGCTTGTTAGAATAATCTATGGGCGTATGCTTGATGTGGAGTATTTGGAGTTTCAGACCCCGAGATTTTCCAAGGACTGATATACTTTGAAAAACTAGGTTCTTGGGCTGAAATCCCAAGTGATTTTGAAATGACTTTTGAGGAAGTAGCGGTTTACTAAATCCTAAATGTTTTTCTTGAAAACTCATGAGGTCTATAAAAAAGTTTCGCAACTAATTACTTACATTTTGGAAATCTCCATGATTTTGAATTGTTTTATAAAAGTGAATATGTATATCAGGAAACCTTTAGTAATTCTTCTTTTTTGATAGTTTTTCATGATTATTTTGCCTATGAAATATGGTGTGTATGGCTCGTATATCTAAATCCTTGCAATAACAAAATTTCAGTTTGCTAACCCCCGGTGATTCGCGGGGTGGATGCATTTTATGCATTCAGGTTCATGCAGGTTCAAGGGAGCAATCACAGAGTCGGTGAGAATGATGATATAAAGCAACTATGCTAATCATGCGGGAGTCGGTATTGCTATATCGGTCGAGTTATAGCCTTCCTTTTCACTGATGTATTATACTTGTTGTATGGGTGTGATATCGTGTTTTGACCCCTGCGTCGGCACAAGTTCGAGATAGAGTTGCTGAGTTTGAGTTGTATATGAATGAAAGGCCAAATCGGTCTAACAGGTTTGTCTTTTGACCTTATCGGTTCTTTTTTTTTTTCGTTATATGACCTAACTGGTCAATTTTGTTTATGTTTTGTTTGTTCCAGTCTGGTAGATCCTTAGAGGAGAGGTCTACGGCGCTGTATATTCTCAAGCGGATCGAGGGTGTTACACATACTGAATATAGTAAATTCTCTAAATTTAAATTAATGGCCGATTGCATAAACAATATTACAAAGAATATGAGTATTGGTTTCCAATAAATAAATATAAACTAACTCACTTTTATGAAATTAAATTTAAGATTCATATCGTTTACATAAAAAATAAATTATGATATTTACTTAATTATAAAATCTAAAAATAATAAAACACACAATACACATACATACACATAAATTTGTTTCTACTTTTTCTTTCTGGCATGTCCTCAAATATGTTCCTATGATACTTAGGGAGGAGGGAGTGGTCACCTAGTACCCTAGGTGCCACATCACCTTTATCCAATAAAAACCCTCCAACTCAAAACTACCCAATTTTACCCTAACACTACCCTAAGTGGAGGGAGTGGTCACCTAGTACCCGATTTTTTTTTTCATACATAAAATCACATACAATATTTAAAATAAAAACATACCATTTCATTAAAAAAAACATTACATAATACTTAAAAAAAACTACAACTTAAAAATTGAAACTACAACTTTAAAAAAAAAAAACATTACATAAGTTGAAATTAAAACAAGTTGAAACTACAACTTAAAAATTGCAAGCCCATCCGTGTTTGGCCGCAATTTCACGTTTTTGGTTAACAACGAATTTCAACATAGCGGGATCTGATCACGCGGCTCCAAAAAAAACTTCATCTCCCGTTGTGCATTCTTGAACTTCGCCCCCTCGATTTGTGTAGCCAACAATTATTTTGCCAAAGCATCCTTCTCGCGTTTTTCTTCCAAATATTGTGTCTTCTTTTGTGTGTAGGAGTTGATTTCATCCGCAACACTTGAGATCGACGAGGATGCGTCTTGCTTCTTTTTCATCTTTCTTGATGAAAGTGGAGGGGTGGGGTCTTCATTCATGTCGGGAACGGTTTTGTGTTTTTGAAAGATTAGTGTGTGTTTTTATTTGTGTTTTGTGTGTTTTTATTTTGAAAAAATGAGTTGAAAAGGTTTGGTTTTAAAGGGATTTTTTTTATTTAATGCAAATAGCCGTTGGAAACGACCGTTTTTTTCAAAAAGAAAAAGAAGAAAAACAAAACAAAACACACACACACCGATCGGGCTTGGAAGCCGAAGCTCAACCCGATTTTCACTACCCGAGCCCCACGGGGCGGTGTTGCCGATCGAGTACCTCAACCCGATTCACTACCCGAGCCCCACTCCCTCCCCCTTATGGATACTGATTAATTTTACATTACAGTAATGTGCTACTCTACTCACATTACAGTTTATAATAGCTTAATAAATTTTTATTAAAAATTGTATCAAATATTCTCAAAAACAAATTTTGAAGATTAAAAAAATATTTTAAGTAACCGAATATTCTGTCGGTTGTATTGCACGAACGCACCAGTAGTCTTTATAAAGAGATACCAATCATTTATGCTGCAGCAGTCAACCGTTGCCAGTCTCATCTCCCCTTTTTTTCACTGCTGTCGGCCAGCGCAAAACGACTCGGTGACCTCATCCCCGCTCCTCTTTTTTCACTGCTGTTGGCCAGCGCAAAACGACTTGGTGAGCACCCCTCGTCCCCGCTCTCTATCTATAGTATAGATGTCCATCTTACATATACAATATACTTTTACGTATTACAATTTTCTTTGATCTCAGTTTCACACACAACCCACACAAAAGCAGCACACCAGGATCTGTGATCTGATCACCGTTGTCTCACAGGTCCCAAAACCACAACCACACCAAATCGGATCCGGGTTTGCAGAAGCCGATCCAAGAGATGGCGGGGGCATCAAGGCGGCTGCGTGACCTGCAAGGGCAACCAGGGAACAAGATCTGCGTCGACTGCTCACAGAAAAACCCGCAATGGGCTTCGGTGTCCTATGGCGTCTTTATGTGTCTAGAATGTTCGGGCAAACACCGTGGCTTAGGTGTCCACATCTCCTTCGTCCGATCTGTGACGATGGACTCGTGGTCGGAGATCCAACTCCGGAAAATGGAACTTGGGGGTAATGATAATTTCAATAGATTTATTTCTCAATA
This sequence comes from Orobanche coerulescens, assembly GCA_033398695.1. Taxonomy (NCBI): domain Eukaryota; kingdom Viridiplantae; phylum Streptophyta; class Magnoliopsida; order Lamiales; family Orobanchaceae; genus Orobanche; species Orobanche coerulescens. The sequence goes on along the minus strand of CM065814.1, from coordinate 85,058,590 downwards.
TGGAATTCCTAAACAGACCGATATTGTAGCAAAGTATAATACGAAAGCCGCGGCGATTTATCGCGATAAGATCCAGTCAGTTTCCGAGGGGAAGCCATGGCGGGACCCACCTGTTGATAAGGAAACGTTCAATAGTGCCGTCAATGTGAGGAAGCCTCCGTTGGGTGGTGGTGGCAATCATGGGAGGGATGCAGGGTGGGATAATTGGGATACTTATGATGAATGCGGATTTAGTAATGGGAATAATAGTAATGTTAAAAGAAATCAGTCTGAGGGGAATTTCAGGAGTGGAGGAGGAGGAGGAGGAGGTGGGAGAGGTCAAGTAGCAAGGTCAAAATCAACTGAGGATATATACACACGGTCACAGTTGGAGGCTTCGGCTGCGAATAAGGAGGGGTTCTTCGCAAGGAAGATGGAAGAGAATGAGTCAAGGCCAGAGGGGATTCCACCTTCTCAAGGAGGGAAGTATGTTGGGTTTGGATCTATCCCTACTCTGAGGCCTAGGAATACCTCCGAAGGAGATGTTTTTTCTGTTGTTACTCAGGTAGATGACATCTTAATATATTTGTATAATGTGTTAATTTGTGTATTAAAGTGATTTTATCACTGTGGTCTGCTGAGTGTAGGGAATTGGTAAGCTGTCTATGGTTGCGGCTTCTGCAGCTCAGTCCGCAGCTACTGTGGTTCAAGTGGGAACAAAGGAGCTAACTTCCAAGGTAACTTGGCTCTTTTGTTGATTGCACCTTTGATTTTCACTTTGTTAAAACTTCAGTATGTCGTTTGCATTTCTTCAGTGTCTTAAATAATCATCTTTAGCGGACTATTGACTTTTAATCACTTCACTATCTTAGAACAAATAGAATATATTTCATTTTTATATCGATTCTTGAGACTTATGCCTTTTTACTCTACTAGCACTTAATCCACTAAGATGCCAGAAATTTGTTGATGATTATGAGCTGTATGTATGTGCACCCTAACGTTGTGTTCGTTTTGTAATGTGAAGGAAAAGTGGGCCAACTAAATTCACCAATACTTTCGAAGGTATAATAATATCCTGTGGATGAGCGCCTCTATTTTCCTTGATTTAAAAAGATCAATTTGAAATTCACCAAATGGATGTAAACCAGAAATACATACAGTATACTATTCAAAGCACCTACATCATCTGAACTTTCTTCAGTGCTATAAACATGAGCTTTTATAAGAGCCATTGCCTTAAATCAAATTGGATAAGATCCTATTTAAAAGCTGTTAAGCTTCATATTCTTCCTCTTAATTTTTTGATGGTCACGTAATCTTACTTTCCTTGGTCCTCTTAATAGCTAGTTGTCTTCCTTATGTGGAATGTGGTTTAAGAGAAACTGCATTAAGACGTTGCTTATGTTATCCTATATCTGGAGTTTTAAGTTTTTTTTTTCTTGGGAGTTTGGAGTGTAAGGTGAAATATGTGCATGAAGGGAGGAGTGATGCTACATCAATGGTAAGCATATCCTAAAATTTAGATCTTGGTGTCCCATGATAAGTGACTGAGACATGCTATCAAGGCTTGTATGCTCGAGATCACATCTCTCTTGCTAACTCTGAAGCATTCTTTTTTCAACATAATTCGTTGTCGTGTAGAAAGTCTCAACGAATCCAATTTTGCGATATCCATAAGTTTCTTTTTCATAATTGACTGAGGCGCTTCTGATACCCATTTATATTTGGACCTTCTCTCCTTTTATCCCTCCTTTTCTTTTCCTTTTGGTGGTTACAAGTGTAACCATCGCTACGTGTACAATTTATATAGATAAATCGCGTATTGGGTTGTTTAAATTTTTTTCCCCACAGGTAAAAGAAGGGGGCTATGATCACAAGGTGAATGAAACTGTCAGTGCTGTGACTACGAAAACAACAGAGATTGGACAGAAGACATGGGGATTCATGAAAGGAGTAATGGCTTTGGCTTCACAGAAAGTTGAGGAGCTTGCTAAGGAAGGAATGGGAAGTGAAAATGAGCAAAACGGGTATTATCAAGAGTTTGGGCAGAATACTAAGGCATCATGGAACACTTCTGCTGGCGGAGGGAATCCTTCATCAGGAAAGCAGCAGTTGAATTCAGTGTGCTCAGACTCATGGGATGATTGGGATAGGAAGGATAACAGGAGACAAGATACTACTGCCAGGGGAACTACGTCAACTAATGGGGACAGCTGGGTGGGCTGGGATGACATTAAGGATGATGGATTTGATACTTTCCATCAGATTGCAACTGATAGTAAATCTGTTGGTTATAATGGAAAGTCGGATGCAAAGTGGGGCGAGGGAGGTTTTCTCTAACGTTGGCCCGGTGCTGTTTTCTCAAAGATTCTTTCCAAATCAAAAATCAGTAACATTCACTTGAAGTATGTGTTTAGTTATTCTGTATGTAAAATTGCCTACAGGATGGGCTAATTGATTGCCCAATGAGAAAATATAAATAGACTTTCTTCGTTTTATTTGTTGAGGAGCATTGCTTGTGTCCTTCAAGTTTAGCTCACATTTCAATTTATAACCGACCCTAGTTTATGTACACTTGGATTATGTTTGCTTGGGTATCTTTGTAATAGGATGTTTCACCGGTTGCGCTCGACCTCTCCCAGACTTAAAACTCTTTTTTTTTTTTAAACTGAGTTTTTGGTGTGCTTGCCAATGAATGTTGTACTTGTATTTCGTTCTTTATGAGGCTGTGTTGTATTCATTTATACCGTACGTTGTTCCTTTTCTGCATCGTGGTTTCTAAATCTTCTCCAAGACCATCTCCGGCAGAGTGATAATTTTGTTTTCTGCTATTTTGCTTTATAAAAGTTTCTCAAGCTGACATTTTTCTGATTTGTAACATTTTGCTATCTAAAAGTTTCTCCGGACGTTAATTTCCATGTGACATTTTCTGATTTGTAACATTTTGCTATCGAATGTGAATATGATCTGTTTTCTATGTGACAGGATTTTGAAAACATCTCTTAAATAGCAAGAAAATTCCTAGATTTTGATTTAGGAGAACAATACATCTCCAACCAGTGGATGACCCGTCGATTTTTGGTACGATATAATTTTTTTGTTTAATTAAGAGTCAAACAAATAAATAAATTTACTTCATAATTGTGAATATTTGTAACACAAAATGGATTTACTCACAATGATTTAATGTCCATGTTCTATCCCATTGGTTTTACACTTTACTTTTTTTTTAAGTAAAGTGCATACAACAAAGATGTTGTAGCCAACTGAATTCCTTATATTGTGGACTGAAAGTCTTCAAGAAGTAGTATACTAGAATCCTGTTGGAATGCGCGGTATGAAAATGACTATATGATAATGATGCAGTAGTTTAGTTGCACTTATCAAAATCTAAGAGAGAATTCTCATAGTAAGAAGATTTTAGATAAATAAAATATAAAATTAGAAAATGCCACATATGAGAGGGGTAACTGTTAGGAATACTTTTTTTGAGATTTGATGATGTCTTCTCTGTATTCAAGTTTATTTCAAATGTATATTTAAGTACTTGACATTGTAAAGAAGAAGTAAATGAGTATCTTCTATAGGCCTTTAAAGATTTGGCTAAGTATTGATCCTGTTGATCATATAGAATTTTGGCTAAGTATAGAACAGTCAATCATCAGTCGGGTTTGGTCAAAGGGTAAATTGTTTGACCAGATAAAAATATCAGTCGGGTTTTGGTTAAAGCAAATAACAGCTAAGTTTGACAAGATAAACATCAGTCGGGTTTCGGTCAAAGCAAAATGTCAATCGGGTTTTATCAAGACAAAACATCAGTCGAGTTTGACCAATACATCAACCGGGTGTGACCAAAGCAGAATATCAGCTGAGTTTAGACATCAGCTCAGATAGGATAGCTAAGATAGGTGAACTTGGCCGACCTGCAGTTGGGTCTTCATCACCTTGGTCCATCAACCTTGTGTCATTGATAATGACTTCTTCTAGAGAGGTGGCTTTGAGTTTTTTCTAAGTTTGTTCCACCTCTTTCCTGTACTTAGCAATATATTCATCAAATACAACATGATGTTTTTCTTTTACAACTAATGTTCTTTTATTAAAGTCTCTATATGCCTTGCTTATGTGTGAGTATCCCATAAAGAGACCATCATCAGTTTTTGCATCAAAGGCATTCAGCTGGATTTTGCCATTGTTGTGGATAAAACACTTACAACCAAAAATATAAAATATGAAACAGTTGGTAATTCGCCATTCTAAACCACATAGGAAGTTTTATAGTGTCTCGCTACTATCATATTTCTGTTCTGAGTATGGCATGCTGTGTTGACAGCTTCAGCCTAGAAATTTTTAGGAAGATAAGTCTCAACAATTATTATCATGGCTGCTTCCTTGAGGGTTCTGTTTCTTCTTTCAGCAACACCATTTTGTTGTGGTGTTCTTGCAGTTGACATTTCATGTTGAATCCCATTTTGATCGCAATATTCAGTTCTATCTTTGTTGAGAAATTCTTCTCTTTTGTCGGATCTGATTATTATGATGGATAGGGATTTCTCATTTTGAAGTTTTCTCATAAGCTCAGGAAGCTTGGTTAGAGTTTCACTCTTCTTGTAGAGGAATCCAAGTGTATCTCGAGTAATCATCCGCAATACCAATATATGATTCCTTCCACTTAGTGTTCTTGGATTGATAGGACCAAAAAGATCCATGTAAAGTAGATCCAGTACCGTATTGGTTAGAGTGGTAGGTTCGATAGATTTGAATGAAGTTATGGTCTGCTTTCCTTTCTGGCATGCATCACAGAGAGGCTCCTTCTTGAAAATCCTTCTGGAAGACCTCTCACCAATTTTTGTGAGCTTAACTTGTTGAGATCTTTGAAGTTCAGGTGACTTGGTCTTTTGTGCTAGAGCCATCCATTTTCAGCTACTGCATTTGATATAAAACATGCATTTAGTGTGCCTGTTTTCCAATCGATCATATAAATATTCCTTCTTTTGTAGCCTTGGACTTTCACTTCTTCAGATAGGATATCAATCACCATACATTTCCATTTATTGAAAACTCCTAGATTGTTCTCATCACAGAACTGGCTTATGCTCAAGAGATTGTACTTGAGTCCTTTAACATATTGCACTTTTGAAATAACAATGTTCCCTCTGTGCAGATTTCCATAACCTTTAGTTGGTCCACTTGAGCTATCCCTAAAGGTTACATCTGACCCTTTTTCGTTAATGTAGCTTTACAAAACTTTCTTATTTCCTGTCATATGTCTTGAGCACCCAGAGTCCACAAACCATTCCTCACCTCCTGCTGGTGATCTTGAGGTAACTTGATATTAATCCTTCCATCTCTTATGCAATAATTGAGAAAAAATTTAGGTACCCATATTTGAGTGGGTCATCTAGGGTTAGTGGTTTTCTTGGAGAAGTGATTTCTCCTGTTTGTAAAACTCATTTTGATATGCATTATTTTTCTTTCTATATCCCTGGTTTGGATTGTATATAGGTTATGATTGATAATTTGTTTGGTATGAGCCATTGTTAACTCTTGGCTGAGACCTATGATTAAGATTTTGGGATCTCCATAACTGATAATTTTGAAAATTTGGATTACCCTGAGGGTTCTATTTACCTCTCCCATTTTGAAATCTATATGGTGGGAGTTTTTGTTAATAACTAGACTGATAATGTCTTGATTGCTTATGCTGTTTTGGCCATTGCCTAGTCCTTTGGCTAGGCTGCTTCCTTAACAATCTTGGCTGCTGCCTAAGCTTTTGACTGGGTTACTGCCTATTTTTAAATACAGGTTTGACAATTATTTCTCCCGTTATGAAAGTGGTTTTTGAACTTGAGGGAGTATTGGGATCATATCCAAGGCCTGATTTTATACAAAGTGTCCTTTAATTTCTACAGAATCCATCTAAGTTATAGATGCTTTCAGAGATGTTATTTTTGTGCATTGCTCAACTGTGTTAGTTTTGAAAATTCAGTTTTAGTATGAGTGAGTCCAGCTGATTTCTCATTGTTTAAAATAGTGAACCTGTTAATCTCAGCTGTGGTTGTATCAATTTCAATTGAGTTTTTTAAGTTTAGTTTAGAGAGTCTTCCAAACTCAGCTCTGTTGTTTTCAATAGTGGCTGACTGTTGCCTGAGTTTGTCCAAGTTATTTTTCAGCTGCCTTCTCTCATTTTTCAGCTGCCTTCTCTCATTTTTCAGCCGAGTATTTTCAGCTGACACAGCTAGGTGTGATGTTTTAAGAATTTCAAAGTTCTTTAACAGTTGGTTTAGAGACTTGTGTAAATCAAGATCTTCAGATGTGTCTGAGCTAGAACATTCTGAAGTTTGGGGTTTAGAGCATACCTCTTCATCAGTTATGTTGGCCATTAAGCAGTTGTACTCATCTTCTTCTTCAGAGAAGAATCCACTGCTTGATTCCACAGTCTCTAGCATCTGGTCTTATCCAATCAGGGGTTTCCTTTTGTCTTCTCCTTTTCCCATGTCCTTTTCCTCCTCTTTCTTGAGTTCAGGATACTCATATTAGATATGCCCTGTCTTATGGCAGTTATAGCATTCCACCTTCCACTTCCCAGTTTTTTGGTTCCTTCTGGGATTCTCCTTGTAGTTCTTCTTGTACTTTTAGTAGTTCATTTTGAAATTATTGAATCTTTGCATTACAAATGCTATTTCTTCCTCAAAGTTTAGAGGACTTGGAGGGATTGCTTCAGCTAGGTTCTTTGCAGGTGACTCGGCCGCAAAGACAATTCCTTTTTCTGCTGGTCCATTGGATGATGAGCAAGGAAGTTCAAACTCAAATGCCTTGAGGTCTGAGAAGAGCTCTTGGATATTTATATTGTTAAGATCCTTGGATTCCGTCATGGCTAATGCCTTCATGCTCCATTCTGGATTAAGGGACATCAAAACTTTCAGGGCCATCTCTCGGTTGCCATAGGTCTTTTCGGGAGAATTGATTTCATTGATGATTTTTGTGGACATGGTATCCACATGATCAATGGTCTCTCCAGTCTTCATCTTGAAGTTGTCAAATGTCTGAGTAGCAATTGACAGTTTGTTCTTTTTGATCAGCTCAGTTTCTTAACACATTACTGCTAATGTGTCCCATATCTCCTCGACATTCTTGCAATTCTTGATTTTTACCATAGTGGCTTTATCAAGAGTTCGGTATAAAATATCTCTGGCTCGGTTGTCAAGGTGGCCAGCTTCCTTTTCTCAGTGGTTAGCTCTGATCTTGTCTTGGAAATCTGCTTTGGTTTCCCGACAGCAATTTTTTCATCTGTATTATCCTTTAGGTAAATGAAGGGACCTTCTTCTATTATGAACCACATGCCGTCATGTATAGATGATAAACATGCCTGTATTCTTATCTTCCAGAGGCCATATTCATCAACATAGAAAATAAGAAGTCTAGAGTGCATATGTTGCATGTGTTCTATTTTAATGAGAGATTTGATAAAATATACTTAAGTATATGGATCTGGTTCGGTGTCTTTGAACCATCTTCTCTGATACCACTTGTAGGTCACAAGTTCTTACGGTACAAGTCTATAGGGGGTGAATAGACTTGTAAAATCCTTTCTGAAAATAACATGTTTGAAAATACTCAGCTGAGATTTTAGTGTAGCTAGGTTAACTTGGCTGAGTTTAGTGCAGTTAAGTTCAGTTGAGATATCAGCTGTATAATGTTTTGAGACAACTGACTTTCAATGTGACAGTTAAGATGAATGCAGCAGTTAAGTATGATGTTAAAAGCAATAAATCACATAGTACTTATAGTGGTTTCAGAGGTGGGATAATCTTCTACCAATATACTTCTCTCCAATCCACTTGGAGATAAATTCACTACAACTTTCAACTAGTGAAACTTAGTTACAATGAATCTAGTTACAACAGCTTTCAACCAGTGATAACCCGTGACCGTTGCAACTCCTTTCCTTGGTCGCCTAACACCTCTTGATCTCGTGGATGCTTTACAATCTTTTACTCTCAAGAACCTCGTTCAAGAAAGTACCCCGTACTCAAACTTTTAAGACAAGAGTTTATGTCCTCTCCAACTTCAAAGAACTTCTGATGATTTGTAGCTTTAAGATCTTTGTTCTTTCACGATGCTTAGCACAGAATGTATTGCTTGTTTGCTTTGTTTTGCTTGAAAGTATTAATCGCATCGTACTTCTGCTCAAGTGTTCTTTAGATATTTATAGTATGATTCTTGAGCTCTTCATAGTCGTTGCATCCTTGAACAAATCAGTTCGTTGGAGAGTGGACCTCATTGTTTTGCTCTTTATCTCTTGCACGACTTTGTCTCTTTCTTCAAATCCGACCGTTTGAAGATGTACAGTTGTTTGCGCTGTGTTATGCGGCGATTTATACGCCACGAAGGTGATCGGTATAAGGGCCGAGCGACCGAGTTCGTGACCAAATGAGCTACGAAAAACTTATCAAAACGAAGGTAACAGTCCACCTTCGAGCATCTAGCGATCGAATCTCAAGGCGATCGCCTTTTGGCACCTAGCGATCGACTCTGGTGCCCGATCAAGGACGACCGTCCTGTGCCACGAACAAGGCCATCGTCCGTCAAAGTCTATGAAGACTGGATCACGAAGCAAGGACCCATGTGCAGATCCGCAAAGGCACCGCTGAACATGGATCGTTGACTCCATCCCATCAGCAGCTGTCAGTGACAAGGACGGCCTCACCTACCGACAGACCCGCCGAAAGGTCCTAAATAGGGCCTCCCAAGACAGCGACTCAGACGCGTGTTGGCCTCTCATTGGTTCGCACTTCTGGAAGCCAGCAACTCCTGCGGACTTTAAGGAGACCAACCCATATGCTAAAGACGATCGCCCGCTTATTATAATACAGCGGAGGCGATCGCCCAGCAAATCCCAGTGCTATAAATAGAGAACCTCCAGCAACTGGAGAAAGGTTACTCTCCGAAAATACACACATACATCCACACTTTCAGACTCTCGGCTTCCTCTCTTGAATCTATCTCAGGATTTCTCTCTCAGCATCTCTCAACCAGAAGACGGTCGACAGAGACAAGAACTCCCTACAGTACAGGTTCGAAGAGACTCGCAAGCCCAGGAGCTCAGACTTCCAGCTAATACACACTGTGAGAGACCGTCGATTTCTCACAGTCGTCACAGCACCCCATCGTTGTTACAAGAACTCACAGAGCATCATATCTGGTTCTTTCGGCAATCTTCACGCTCAATAGCTAAGATAACTAGGGTCTTTACACTCATTGTAATTGTACTCTAACATTAATATTTGTACTCCCAAGTATTTGTATTAATAATATCTCGCGAGAGCATTCAAGCCCGGGACTAACAACCCCGGCAAATCTTGTGTTATTTACTTTCCCCACGGACGTGCTCTCGCATTTGTTTGTTACTCGACCATTCCAGCAATATCATCTCCGGATAATATTTTGGGTAACAACAATTGGCGCTAGAGGAAGGGCGGTCTTAACCTTCATTTTTATTCCTACCGTCCCGAAGAACACTCACTGTTTTCGGGGCATATACTTGAAGAAACACTCACTGTTCTTCAAAGAAAAGCCTTCAGAATAATGACGTCTACCACCACATCGAAGAGAGCCGCTCTCCGAAGCGCCGGACATCATATCCCGACTCGATCCGAGCCCCAGCCGACGGCAGAGGGTAGCCGCAGCTACGCGAGACTCTCGATCCCGCACTTGAGGGACGGCCCCAGTCTTTCGCTCGACCAGTTCCAAACTGCGGAACAGATCGAGGAAGCTATGGCCATCCTAAAGGAGCAACGGAGAGCATGCGCGGCGCCCGCTATAACCCCTTCGGCCATCCGCCGCGTGGGCAAATGGAAGTTCAAGGGGCTACTGGGCGAGCGATCGTCAGAAAGCCCTGATTCGTGAGAAAAGGCTCTCGCCAGGCGGGACGGTTCCGTATTCAGTCGCTTGGGAAGCGATCCATCATAGTGACCGGGGCATTCTGGCCCCAACCACGAGACGACGGAATCCGAGTCCGTCACCAGGAGTTCGTCCTACCCAGCTCCCAGCCAAATACAGGACGGCCGTATGGCCCTCTTCTGCCGAAGAGTCGAGCCACGCGGCAAGGACATCATCGACAGCTGAGCCAGGGGGTCAGTGCTTGATCGCCTCGGCTCCCGCTCCGAGCGCCTAGCCGCGAGCAGCCAGGCTGCGGGGATAGCCGCTATGCAACGCCATCTCGACGAGATGAAGGCGCTCTTGGATACTGGGGCAAGCGCCAGTAGAAAGATCATCGGACCGACCGAGCCACTCGCGGTCCACATAGAGCTTGCCCACGTACAAACAAGGATCGCTCCTCCCAAAACACCTCTATATGAAGGGAGATCGGACCCCGAGACCCACCTAAGCAAGTTCCGGATCTACATGACCGGATGTGGGGCATCAGACGCGACCAAGTGCCGAATTTTCCCGTTAACATTGGGCGAGCTGGCCCATAGGTGGTACGTCTCACTACCACCGCGATCGATCATCTCCTTTGAGAAACTGGCGAGTGACTTCACGTCATACTTCGCCACCAAGGTCGCCAGACCAGAAGGCCCCCACCGCATGATGAAAATGAGGCATAGGGAAGACGAATCCGACGCAGATTACATCGACCGGGTGGATGAAATAGTCCTCACCGGCGAGCCCATCAGCGACGAGCTCGCTCTCTACTCGGTCTTAGGGGGATTCTATGGTCATTCGCCTATGTTTAGGCACCTCACAAAGGACATCCCCCCCAACCTACGTGATCTTCCGCGCTAAGGCTGCCGACTTTCTGGCCAGGCAGAGACTGCTCACCCTCCGCCTAGGCGAGGGAACGCCGCCTCCTGTACAAAAGACGGCGATCGCCAAAACCAAAAAGGCGGTCGCCAAGCCACCCGGCGATTTCAAGGCATTCGAGGATGTGGAAGCCCATCTCCTCTACAAGTTCAGCCAAACTCCGGCCCACATTTTTTACGCCATCAAGGGGCACGAACTGCTAAACAAGCCGAAGGCAATAAGGGACCACGGTCATCTGGACCACAATCAATATTGTGCTTACCACAAGAGTCCCAGCCACAGCACCAACCAATGACGCGACCTCCTCAGACAACTCTGGAGATTGTTCGAGGAGGGCAAGTTGGACAGCTTATTGGCTTAGCCGGAGCCCCATCAATCTCCCGATACGGTCGCTAGAGTTGAACGTGAACAGGCCGAAAAACTCATACGAGCCGACCCCTCGATCAATCTCGGCGACCGAACCTATATGCTTCAATCAAGAAGAGGAAACTTTGGAAGTATCTCCCCGATTCCCGCCTCGTCAAACCAAAGGCTACTGCCTGAGCAAACAGCTCGAAAAAGAGGATGACTCGCTCGCCCTCTAAAGTTCGTCATCAACATGATGGACCTAGGCAGCGATCGCCTCCCCTAGCACAATGTATACCGTCGAGGATCGTCATCTGACATGATGGTCCGAGGTAGAAAAGTGCCGCCATGGTCGCGAAAATCGATGAAACCGACGATCCATCCATGCAAGGTTCCTTTGGGCTTCGATCGCTCGCCCTTCGTTTAAATACGAGGCGGGCGTAGCCTAAGGACCCTCCAAAAGCAAATCAGAAGATGACTCGCTCGCCCTCTAAAATTCGTCATCAACATGAAGAACCTAGGCAAGCGATCACCTTCCCTTACACAACGTATACCGTCGAGGATCGTCATCTAACATGATGGTCCGAGGTAGAAGAGTGTCGACATGGCTGTGGAGGACGATGGAACCGTTCTCTGTGCCCGTGAAAGGTCCCTCTGGGCCACGATCGCTCGCCCTTCGTTTAAATATGAGGCGGGCATAGCCTGAGGGCCCTCCAAAACAGATTTGTGGACACGTTCGCCCGCCCTCAAAGGTCCATCACTTAACATGGTGGATCCTTCCCGGACAATGCGACGCGTCCCTCCCCCCGTCACAACGTATACCATCGAGGGTCGCCATCTTAATGGCAGTCCGAGGTAGAAAAGTTCTAACAAGCCGTGGTCGTGGAGTCAATTAATCCAACGACGCCCCACGCAAGGAATCCTCCAGACCAAGACCGCACGCCCTTCGTTTAAATACGTGGCGAGGCGCAGCCTACGGAGGACCCTCACAATTAAGTGAGTCGCGAGAACTTAGCCATCAGACGGAATGTCGCTCGCGCACAAGACACGGTCTTGGAGGTCGGTCCATTGAACTCCGCAATCGTGCACGGTTCCTCTAAACCGAGATGGACGGACTTCCTCGAGGAATCTGCAAAATTGAAGACCGCTCACTCAACGATTTATTTTTGTCCCCTTACTTTCACTAAGTGAACAAAAACAAGGGGGAAGGGCGGATCTATATATACGAAGATCGTCCCTATTCAATTACATACGGAGATCGGCATTTTTCAGATGTATGTGCAGCGATCGAATTTGTTGTAAAAGTTATCTATATGAGTTTATCAATTCACTTGGAGCTATACACGCAACAATCTCTCCTCACACATTTATACAAAGTCATGCAAAGACTCATAAAAGCCATCATTCAAGCAATAAATCGAAGAAACAAACTTTCATTTCATTACTTGGAATATGCAAGAGTACAAACACGATCGCCCGAAGGCCTAAGTACAAGGAAATCTACAAAACTTACAAGGCAAAAAAAAAAACAAGAAGGACGTAGAGCCTCAGGCTGCCCCTGCCTGGCCTTCACCCCCGACCACTGGATCGGCCCGCGATCCCTCACCGGCTTCCGGAGCTGCCTCCCCGTCCTCCGGTGCATTTGGATGAACAAGGTTTTCAGGAGTCGGATACCAGCTCAGGTCTATGCCGATTTCCGAGAGGTCCAAGATCGGCACGGAGAAAGCAGGATTAAGAGGATGCTCCAGCGCGTATGCCTTGAAGTTTTTAGCAAGAGGGCCGACCTCCAGCCCTCCCTTCTTAGCAGCACGGAGCGAGTCAGCGAACGCCATGTAATAGGCAAACTCGCTGACGAACTCCACATTGAGAAAGGGATCGGTCTCGGTCATCTCCAGCCTCCCTTTCAACTCCGCAACCACCTGTTGCGCACCTTGAAGCTCGGTCTCCTTAGCAGTCGTCTCTCCCCTCGACGACGCCAGCTTGCTAGTTAGTCGAGTGACAGTCACCTTCAGCTGATAGACCTCCTTCTGAGCAGCCGCGTACGACCGAAGGGCATCTGTCATCTGATCCCGAATCCGGTCGACCGTCGCCCGGGATCGCTCAGAATCCTGTCTTGCCAGCTCAAGATCCTGACTTGCCCACTTAGCCGCGTCCAAGGAGTCCTTCTCCATAGCCACGATCCTGTCGGCAAACTCAGAGTTCTGTTTCCGAGCGGCCTCGAGGTCCGCTTGAAGACGGGAAGTAGAAGGACGCCCTTCGAACTCCTTCACAGCCTGGGCAGCCATCGTCCCCGCCTGGAGAGAGAGAGAGAGCGAAAGCATCCTGCATCGTGTTCCCGGATCGCTGGCGGGCGATCGCATCCAAGTCGGTCGTCCAGGCTTTCGGCAAAGCAGAAACAGCCCGGTTGACGTATTGAGGGACATCACAGGCCTCGCGAGGAGATCGGCTCGCGAGGAAATCCAATACCAACGGTAGGAAAGCCGGATTAGTGCTGCGGATCCTGCATCAAGAACGGAAGAGTTAACACATCTCCTACGCAAGTGACAAAACTCAGCAAGACAAGCAAAGTCTACCTCTCGGCTTTCTCGGGGTCGCAACCAAAGTACGGTTTCCCGCGAGGGGTCTCGGCCTCGGCGATCGCCATGGCTTGCAAGAAAGCCGATGAAGGCGTAGGCTCATCCACTAGGGGGACCGCGGTGAGCGGAGGCGCGGCGATCGGCGGCTCAACAACGGGGGCAGAGACTGGGGGCTCCCCCGACCTCTGTCGCTTGCGGTTCAGCCGGAGTCCCTCCTCCCGAACCTCTCCCTCCGCTGCGATCGGCTCTACGTTAGGCCTCACCTCCGAAATAAGAGGTAGTGCCACCGGAGGAACTCTACTCGACTTCTTCTGGCGCAGGCGACTCAAAACTCCGGGGTTCGACATAGCAATCTCCGGCGGAGGCTCTAAGAAGCGAGGGAAGCGTACCTCTGCAAAAAGAAACGATCAAACAACGGTTAGACACATTCTTCAAACAAGACGATCTCCAAGCAAAGGAGATCGTAGAAAGTCATACATGGGACCGAAAGATGTCGCGGGAAACGGAATAACCGAGCAGACAGCCAACGGCTCTCTTTGTTAATCCGGCGAGCATCTAAGTCATCGTCCGGAAGACTTCGTATCCGCTGCCAGACGATCAGAAAATCGAAAGGTAGCTCGTCGACTGCCGGAATATGGAAACCTGCAAAAGGAAGACCAAATTAGATCAGTCCAGAACGTATCCGAACAAAGGGAGAGTCAAAACCCTTACTCGGATTCCTCTCCCGAAATCCTGAGGGAACGTCCATCTCGCCCGTGGTATTATCGCTCACTGATTCCTTCCATGCACCGCCGACCCAGAACCACTTCGCCGGATCGCCCCGCACCTTGTTCGGGACCCTAAGGATCACCCGACCGGAACGGCCTTGGATATGATAGCCTCTGACCGACCCCTTCTGAACCGTCATCTTGAATAAGTGGTTCATCTATGAATGGCAATGCTCTCTTGTTTCATGTCTCAAATGGAGCCCAAAACAACAAAACAAGCTTTGGATGACTACACATGGGTGATTGTAATGCAAGAAGAGTTAAACCAAATGGAAAGGAACAATGTGTGGTAGCTGGTAGACAGACCAAATCACAAGAAGGTTATTGACACCAAATGGGTTTATAAGAACAAATGTGATGAAGATGGAGCTGCTGTTAGGAATAAAGCCAAATTAGTTGCTAAAGGTTATGATCAATGTGAAGGAATAGATTCTCATGAAATCTACGGAGCTAGAGAAAGATTAGAAGCAATCAGGTTATTTCTTGCTTATGTTCAAGTATATGTGGTCTTCATCTTTGGCTCAGCAAATCCTAAACTATATGAAAAATTCTCAACCTCATGCAAGGAGAATTTGAAATGGGCATGATGGGTAAACTTAACTTGTTTCTTGGATGACAAGCCAAACAAGTTGAAACTGGTCTTTTCATCAACCAAGCAAAATATATAAGGGAGCTTATCAAAAGATTTGGCATGGAGTCAGCCAAGCCCTTGAGAGTACCAATGAGCCATGTCTCCACATTGACTCAGATGAAGGCATACCAGTAGATCCAACCCACTATAGAGGATTAATTGGATCATTATTATACCTCACTACAAGCAGACCTGACATATCATATATAGTAGGAGTGTGTGCAACATTACAGTCCAAACCGAAGCAGTCCCATCAGGAATAAACAAAGAGAATAATCAGATACATAAAACCCACAATCAATGTTGGATGATGGTATCCTAAAGATGATAACTTTGAACTATCAGGATATTCTGATGATGATTTTGCAGGCTGTAAAATCAACAGAAAAAGCACTGGTGGAACATGCCGATTCCTTAGAACCAAACTGATATCTTGGTTCAGTAAGAAGCAGGTCTCCAACTCAATATCCACAACCGAGTCAGAATACCTAACTGCAGGTAGCTGTTGTCCTCAAATATTATGGATCAGACAACAACAAAGGGATTGCAATATTATTACAAATGAAGTTCCAATATGGTGTGACAATAATAGCGCAATTGCTATCACAAACAATCCGGTCCTACACTCAAGAATAAAGCATATAGATGTCAAGCATCATTTCATTAGAGACCACGTGATTGATAAAAGAGACAAGGTAAAAAGAGTCGGCACTGAATACCAAATAGCTAATATTTTTACAATGTCGTTGTAACGCCCCAACCCGGCAAGGGTAGAAGCGTCACTTTATGGTGACATATCAGATACAACAGATTCAAATCAAACAGCGGAAGTCTTAAATAAAAATTATCAAAAGAGTATCAAAAGGGGACTAAAACAACACCAAGTGTCCCCGAAACCGAACAAAAGAAAGTACGATACAAATGTCCGAAATCCGGAAATACCGATAAGGAAATAAAGTTCATTATTTAAATAAAGCTATAGGGTCCACTCTGTCTCATCCCCAAGCTAATAACCCCGCTCCTAGCTTAAGTACATGTCGCATGGAAAAGAAAAGCGGCTGAGCATAAAAAGCTCAGTGAACAGATATAAAGCAAATAACAAAACAGATCCAACGAGATTAGATAATCAAAGGAATGCGAAGATAGAATACATATAGTGTCAATGGATAATCAAAAGGATATCAAAGTTTAAGTATAAAGTGTATGAATGTGGATTCAGTATTTTACCCCAGGCCTAAACAAATATCCGAACAAATAGTAGCCCAATGGAGTGATCAACTCCCAAATGTGAAGGGATTGCATGCACGCATGCCAAATCACCAAACAAATATAATATATATCCATATTATCATAGTAGCCCAAACAAATAACAAATAAATCTAGGATGCATCCATACGCCCCTGCAAACAAATCATAATCATAATAATGGCCATAACAAATAGCAGATAAGAGACGGTGTGGTATATCTCTCCAACCACACTAGAGTCATAACATTAGTGCATCAATGCTACGGTCATGGACCCCCCATAACTGGGAACAGATAATACCTGGGTAAATACTGAAGGGTCAAAAAGTACAAGTCCAAATCAAAGTGTAGGTCATAATCATATAGTCAAAGTTCAATATCAAAGGTTCGAATAATCAAAGGGCTAATATCAAAGGTTCAATTCACCTGTATCAAATCAAAGATGCAATGTCAAAGGTTGAAACGAAGAGTTCGAATATCAACAGTCCAAAATAAGATAGGCAAATAATATAGAAGAGAGAGAAAGGTCATGAGAGAGAAAGTAGTTGTACTCTTGCTGAAAGAGTACGGAATATTTGTACCTTTGCCGAACAACCAAGCTAAGATCAAACAAAGGAGAATGGATCACTCCCGCTTCACCGGACCTAGAAGAAAGTGGATCCGAAGAGTTCAAAATACATAAGTTACCTCTTTTAGTTATCTTTCCATTTTTAGTAACTATCCATAATTTAGCAGCTTTCTATTTTAGGTAACTTTCCATATTTAGTAAGTTTCCACTTTAAGTAGTTTAAGTATTTTAGAGAACTTTCTATTTTTAGTAAGTTTCCTTATTTAGAAGGTTTCCAATTATAGACATATTCAATATAATTAACTTTACCATTTTAACAAGTTTTCATAGGGATTTCAATTTATATGCATTTTCCAAGATTAGGGTTTTGAATTGGAAATATATATAATTAAGGGTTAAATGTGTCAAATAAGCAAGTTAAGGGTTACAAATGAAAATATACATATTATAACACATATACACAAGTCACATAAGCCAAGAATGTTAAATTTACGCATTATACCCTTTAGTTTCCAACGTTACATATTGAGCCTTTAATTTACCAATTTACCATAATTAATACCATTAACTAATATAATTAACACATAAGTCATATAACTTTGCACAAATGACATAAACAGCCCCTACACTTCATTCCAGCCGAAGCATGCATAACTTTGTCATATTTACATTTTTAGTCCCTCTAGTTATCATATTTACAATTTAAACCTTTTAATTATCTAATTAACATATAAACCACACAGCTAGTCAAATAATCATATAAGTCTACATATTATCACAATATGACAATTTAGTCCCTTTATTTATTTATGTCGAGATATACAAAATTACAAAAACAACCCTTAAGTTTTCTAATTTTAATAATCCATTAGATTTAATTATAATTCCACAAATCATAACCCTAATTCTCAATAATTTCACAATCATAATACAAAACCTAAACATCATTAATTTCATCAAAACATTTCTCAACAACCTTAATCCTAATTTGTTCATGCCTCGTTTTTATTTTTTTTCTTTCTTTTTAATTATGCCGAAACAAAAATACTTCATAAACTAAGGTTCTAGGCTTCGACTATTCATGGATCCAATTTCCTCAGGTTATATACATCATGATACATATTGTAGGAATATATTTGAGGTTTCAACAATTTATATAGAGCCGTATACAATTTGCACGTTTTTAGGGTTTATAACTAATTTAATTTCATACAAATTACAAAACATGCATAGATCATTGTAAACATTTTATATGGAAAATATATGATGTAAAGGATGATACAAAATTACCAGATGAATTTTAGAATGAGAGGATTTGGTGTTGCGAATTTGTGTCTCTTGGTTAGAATAAATCGAGCCAAAAAATTCCCACAGCTCACACGATCGAACCCCAAACCTCAAGGCTATTTTTCGCACTTCCCTTGCACTGGTAGAGACCCAAGAAAAATATGAGAGAAGCCAAAAAATTGTATGCTGTCTAGAGGATTTTTGAGAGCGTGAAGGTATTTTTAAAAGTGGTAAATAAGAAAATAGAATGGGTAAACCGTGTTATAGGGATTGCCATGAGGTAATTTCGGCCCTAATTGATTTGGGGGAGTAATTTTATGATTTTGTAATTGTTTCCTTAATTAGCCAATATTTATCTCTCTTTAATTTACAATTTAAAATTTAAATATTAATTATATAATTATAAAAGTATATATATTTGGCCATAATTATTTATTTATGTGAAATAATTATTTTTCTAACTTTTACTTTTATTATAATGATCACACAAAATATTACATAGTCTAGATTATTAATTTACAATTGTTTGTGATTTATTTGGGGTTTTACATAAGTTTTTATTCAAATAATTTAAATTGTAGGGGCATTTTGGTAATTTAAACATGTTATGAAAATGTGGGTTCTACAATTATTCCCCCCTCAAAAAGAACTTTCATCCCCGAAAATGAAAAAAAGGAAAGGTAACGAAACAAAACGAAAGCATACCAGACTACGAAAAGAAATGAGGGTAGCTGGCTCGCATAGACTCTTCGGTTTCCCAGGTCGCCTCGCGTGCTGGGTGGTTCTTCCAAAGAATCTTAACAAAGCGAATGACCTTATTTCTCATGACTCTCTCATGCCTATCAAGAATGGCTTCCGGTTCTTCCGGAAGTGGCATGCCTGGTTGAATCTGGTCAAAAGGGTATGACACCACATGTAGAGGATGATAGTTGTATCCCCGCAAAAGAGATACGTGGAAAATGTTATGCGCATGTGCTAGCTGAGGTGGAAGATCAAAATGATAAGACACCTCGCCCACACGTTCCAAAATCTCAAAAGGACCAATAAAACGAGGACTCAACTTGCCCTTAATGCCAAAACGTTTGACGCCGCAAAAAGGAGAAACTTTCAGAAATACTCGGTCGCCAACCTGAAACTCTAACTCACGCCGGTGCTTGTCGGCGTAACTCTTCTGTCTGGACCTGGCTTCCTTAAGCCTCTCTCTAGCAACAGTCACGTTTTCGTTGGTGATCTCAATCATTTCAGGACCCTCAATAATCCGTTCACCTACTTCGTCCCACACAGTAGGTGATCTACACTTACGCCCATATAACATCTCGTATGGTGCCATCCGAATACTAGCGTGCCAACTGTTGTTATACGCAAACTCGACTAAACACAAGTACTCGTCCCAACTACCCGTCCAATCAAGTGCACAAGCTCGTAACATGTCCTCTAACGTTTGGATAGTTCTCTCAGATTGACCATCCGTCTGTGGGTGAAAAGCAGTACTGAACTTGAGACGAGAGCCCCAAGCCTTATCTAACGCCTTCCAAAAACGTGAAGTAAACCTCGGATCTCTATCAGAAACAATCTCAACTGGAGTTCCGTGCAATCTAACAATCTCCTGCTGGAAGATTTCTGCCAAATTCGCTACACCATAACCTTTCTTGATCGGTAAGAAATGAGATGACTTGGTTAGCCGATCAACGACTACCTAGATCGCATCATGTCCTTTTCGTGTGACCGGCAAACCCGTAACAAAATCCATCGTTATCCCTTCCCACTTCCACTGGGGAATCTCTAACGGCTGCAAAAGACCACTAGCTCTTTGGTGCTCAATCTTTACCTGCTGGCAAGTCAAACACCTAGCAACATACGAAGCTAAATCCTGCTTCATCTCGTTCCACTAGAAATGCTGTTTCAAATCCCGATACATTTTAGTAGATCCCAGATGTATGGTGAAAGGAGAACTGTGAGCTTCTCACATAACTGTCTCACGAAGTTCAGGATCGCTCGGAACACAAAGGCGATCTCCTAACCAAACAATGCCGTCATCATCAACTCAAAATTCAGACTGTTTTCCCTCGTCCACATTCTGAACAATGGCCCATAACTCACCATCGTCACGCTGAGCTTCCTTAATCTTCAAGATCAAGTTAGACTCAACCTTCAAGCTAGCCCAATAACCATCGCGCCCAGGCAGACAGAACTCCACCTCTATGAGCTCAAGATCATGCAAAATCTTAGGCTCAAACTTCAGACTAGCAATCATACCCGACTTACGACTAAGAGCATCGGCAACTACATTAGCCTTACCCGGGTGATACTGAATGTTAGTGTCGTAGTCCTTGAGTAACTCCAACCATCTATGCTATCTCATGTTCAACTCCTTCTGGGTAAATATGTATTTGAAACTCTTATGATCCATGAAGATATCAACAGAATCCCCATACAGATAATGCCTTCAGATCTTAAGAGCAAAAACAACTGCAGCCAACTCTAGATCATGCGTAGGGTAGTTCTCCTCATAGGGTTTCAACTGGCGTGAGGCATACGCAATAACCTTCCCGTGCTGCATTAAAACACAACCTAACCCTTTCTTGGAAGCATCACTATAAATCTAATATCCGCCTGTACCAGATGGAAGTGTCAAAATGGGAGCTAACACAAGTTTCTGCTTCAGAGTCTCAAAACTCTCTTCTTATTCATCGGTCCAATCAAACTTCAATCCCTTCCTCATCAGCTTAGTCAATGGTGAGGCGAGTTGTGAGAATCCCTCGACAAATCTCCGATAGTAACCTGCCAAACCAAGAAAACTCTGGACCTCGGTCACCGTAGTAGGTCTCGGCCATTTAGTGATAGCCTCAACCTTCACCGGATCCATATTGATACCACTAGCAGATACAACATGACCAAGGAAAGCAACTTAACTAAGCCAGAACTCACACTTAAAGAACTTCGCATACAACTTCTCCTACCTCAAAATCTACAAAACCGTACTAAGATGCTGCTCGTGCTCCTCCTCGGACTTCGAATAAGCCGAAATTTCATCGATGAAAACGATAACAAACTTGTCGAGAAAAGAACGGAATACGCAGTTCATAAGATCCATAAAAACTGCTGGAGCATTAGTCAGTCCAAAAGGCATAACCAAAAACTCATAGTGTCTATAGCGAGTTCGAAAAGCAGTCTTAGGGATATCCTGCTCCTTAACCCGAAACTGATTATAACCGGACCTAAGATCGACCTTGGAGAAACATTTAGCTCCTTGGAGCTGATCAAACAAATCATCAATATGAGGCAAAGGATAACAGTTACGGATGGTAATACGATTCAACTCCCGGTAGTCTATATACAATCTCATACTACCGTCCTTCTTCTTCACAAATAGTACAGGTGCTCCCCAAGGAGATACACTCGGACGAATGAATCCATTCACAAGGAGTTCCTGCAGTTGATCTTTCAACTCTTTCAGTTCCGCAGGAGCCATACGGTAGGGAGCCTTAGAAATGGGTTCCGCACCCGGAATCAAATCAATGCCAAATTCTACGTCGCGATTAGGAGGAAGGCCCAGAAGCTCTTCCGAAAATACATCGGTAAAATTACGGACAACTCGGATACTGTCGATAGTAGGACTCTCCTTCGAAATGTCCTGAATATAAGCGATAAAACCCGCACAACCGTGGGATATCAAAGTACGCGCCTTCAAAGCAGATATGATCTTAACAGATCAAAGTGGTTGGGAACCAGAGTACACAAATTCAGGTTTAAACAAATCTCCAAATATAACCTTCCGCGCATGACAATCAATAGTGGCTCGGTGAAAAGCCAACCAGTCCATACCAAGAATCAAATCAAAATCAAACATGTCAAGCGGAAGAAGATTAGCCGGACGTATGCGATCATCAAAACATAGCGGACAATCAACAAACTCATGATCAACGATAATGTTGTTTTTCATAGGCGTAGATATAGATAAGGGATCAATTAATGGTGATGGGATTAATTTCAGTTTCTTAGAGAATGTGACAGATATAATAGAATGAGTTGCGCCTGTATCAAATACAACAAATGCGGTATGATCACCAATATGCAGAAAACCCGTAATGGTACCTGTAGATTTACCCGCCTGCTCGCGAGTAAGAGAGTAAACACGGCCGGAGGAAGTAGAAGGTTGAAAAGAGCCTGCAGGAACAATGCTAGTCCTATTCGGGCAATACTTCACACGATGATCAGTGGCACCGCACTCGAAACAAGCTCCCGAAGCTCTATGGCATGGCCCGGGATGTGCCTTACCACATGTAGGGCAAAGTGGTGGGGGTGGAAAAATCTCAGCATGCCTCTGCTGACCCGACGAGTTCCCAGAACGGTACTGCTGATGCGAAGACCCAAAACTCGAGTACCTGTTCTGTTGGTTGCCCCTCGAAAACTGCCTCTGGTTGGTGTTACCCGACCTATCACCATGCCTACCCGAAGATCTATAATCAGAACCCCTCTGGACCTGTCGACCCTGATCATGTCCCCGGTTGAACTGTCCCCTGTGCTCAAACTGACGGTCCGAACGACCGTGGTGATCAAAACCCTGCTCAGAACAACCCCGATGGTCAAAATCCCGGTTTTGCTACCCAGAAGACCCAGACTGTATCCTGTCCCCATCACGATTCCTCTTGTTCGAAACTCCACCCTCATGTAACAGCTTAATATTACGTGCCACATCACAAACCATCGACACATCAGCATACTCCGTGTTAACAATACGGTCAAGCACCCAATGCTTCAATCCCCACTTGTAGTGACGAGCCTGTCTGTGTGCATCCCCAGTCACAGTAGGTCCCACGAAGATAGCCAACCTAAGAAAACGCTCCATGTACTCCGCCGAGTTCTCCCGTTCTAACTGGTGGATCATACCGTACTCCCTTTCATATCTCTGCTGTTCTGAGAAAGGGATGTACCTCTTATAAAAGGTTTCACGAAACACTGCCCAAGTACACGTCTCAGCATAATTATCGCCCTTCGCCTGAACATACGCCTTCCACCAATTGAGGGCATCACCCTCAAGCTTGAAAGCGGTTAAACGTGCTTTCACCTCATCAGGACAACCCACTAGCTGAAACAGCTTCTCACAATGAGTAATCCAGTCCTCCTCCTCGGTAGGAGTAGCGGCGGACTTGAAAGAGATGGGCTTCAACTTGTTGAAACGCTCAATCCACACATGAATACCCTCATTGTTGCTCCTAGCCCCGTCAGTATTTCGTAGAGTCTCAAGAATCTGAGGGATAGCAGCAGCTACTTCTCTAGCAACCATACCATCATAATGAGGAGGGTTATCACCACCAGCGCCGTTGCGTGTGTTCAACATCTAAAACGATACCAAACGATTAGCGAAAGACAAACAAATGTAAGTACGAAAAAGAAAAGACAAAACGAAAGCCTAGCGTCTACCCAATCTCACAGGTCATGGCCTAAGCCCTGAAGATTCAAACCCGGTCGCTCCGATACCATAAATTGTAACGCCCAAGCGGGAGTGATCCATTCTCCTTTGTTTGATCTTAGCTTGGTTGTTCGGAAAAGGTACAGATATTCCATACTCTTTCAGCAAGAGTACAACTACTTTCTCTCTCATGACCTTTCTCTCTCTTCTATATTATTTGCCTAACTTATTTTGGACTGTAGATATTCGAACTCTTCGTTTGAACCTTTGACATTGCATCTTTGATTTGATACATGTGAATTGAACCTTTGATATTAGCCCTTTGATTATTCGAACCTTTGATATTGAACTTTGACTATATGATTATGACCTACACTTTGATTTGGACTTGTACTTTTTGACCCTTCAGTATTTACCCAGGTATTATCTGTTCCCAGTTATGGGGGGTCCATGACCGTAGCATTGATGCACCAATATTATGACTCTAGTGCGGTTGGATAGATGTACCATACCGTCCCTTATCTGCTATCTGCTATGGCCATTATTATGATTATGATTTTTTTGCAGGGGCGTATGGATGCATCCTAGATTTGTTTGTTATTTGTTTGGGCTACTATGATGATATGGATATATATTATATTTGTTTGGTGATTGGGCATACGTGCATGCAGTCCCTTCACATTTGGGAGTTGATCACTCCATTGGGCTACTATTTGTTCGGATATTTGTTTGGGCCTCGGGTAAAATACTGAATCCACATTCATACACTTTATACTTAAACTTTGATATCCTTTTAATTATCCATTGACACCATATGAATTCTATCTTCGCATTCCTTTGATTATCTTATCTCGTTTGATCTGTTTTGTTATTTGCTTTATATCTATTCACTGCGCTTTTTATGCTCAACCACTTTTCTTTTCCATGCGGTAGGTACTTAAGCTAGGAGCGGGGTTATTAGCTTGGGGATGAGATTGAGTGGATTACCCAATAGCTTTATTTAAATAATGAACTTTATTTCCTTAGCGTTATTTCCGGATTTCGGACATTTGTATCGTACTTTCTTTTGTTCGGTTTCGGGGACACTTGGTGTTGTTTTAGTCCCCTTTTGATACTCTTTTGATAATTTTTATTTAAGGCTTCCGCTATTTGATTTGAATCTGTTGTATCTGATATGTCACCATAAAGTGACACTTCTACCCTTGCCGGGTTGGGGCATTACAATTTATGGTATCGGAGCGACCGGGTTTGAATCTTCAGGGCTTAGGCCATGACCTGTGAGATTGGGTAGACGCTAGGCTTTCGTTTTATCTTTTCTTTTTCGTACTTACATTTGTTTGTCTTTCGCCAATCGTTTGGTATCGTTTTAGATGTTGAACACACGCAACGGCGCTGGTGGTGATAACCCTCCTGATTATGATGGTATGGTTGCTAGAGAAGTAGCTGCTGCTATCCCTCAGATTCTTGAGACTCTAAGAAATACTGACGGGGCTAGGAGCAACAATGAGAGTATTCATGTGTGGATTGAGCGTTTCAACAAGTTGAAGCCCATCTCTTTCAAGTCCGCCGCTACTCCTACCGAGTCGGAGGACTGGATTACTCATTGTGAGAAGCTGTTTCAGCTCAATGAACAGATATAAAGCAAATAACAAAACAGATCCAACGAGATAATATAATCAAAGGAATGCGAAGATAAAATACATATGGTGTCAATGGATAATCAAAAGGATATCAAAGTTTAAGTATAAAGTGTATGAATGTGGATTTAGTATTTTACCCCAGGCCCAAATAAATATCCGAACAAATAGTAGCCCAATGGAGTGATCAACTCCCAAATGTGAAGGGACTACATGCATGCATGCCAAATCACCAAACAAATATAATATATATCCATATCATCATAGTAGCCCAAATAAATAATAAACAAATCTAGGATTCATCCATACGCACCTGCAAACAAATCATAATCATAATAATGGCCATAGCAGATAGCAGATAAGGAACGGTGTGGTACATCTCTCCAACCACACTAGAGTCATAACATTGGTGCATCAATGCTATGGTCATGGACCCCCATAACTGGGAACAGATAATAACTGGGTAAATACTGAAGGGTCAAATAGTACAATTCCAAATCAAAGTATAGGTCATAATCATATAGTCAAAGTTCAATATCAAAGGTTCGAATAATCAAAGGGCTAATATCAAAGGTTCAATTCACCTGTATCAAATCAAAGATGCAATGTCAAAGGTTCAAACGAAGAGTTCGAATATCAACAATCCAAAATAAGATAGACAAATAATATAGAAGAGAGAAAAAGGTCATGAGAGAGAAAGTAGTTGTACTCTTGCTGAAAGAGTACGGAATATTTGTACCTTTGCCGAACAACCAAGCTAAGATCAAACAAAGGAGAATGGATCACTCCCGCTTCACCGGACCTAGAAGAAAGTGGATTCGAAGAGTTCAAAATACATAAGTTACCTATTTTAGTTATCTTTCCATTTTTAGTAACTATCTATAATTTAGGAGGTTTCTATTTTAGGTAACTTTCCATATTTAGTAAGTTTCCAATTTAAGTAGTTTAAATATTTTAGAGAACTTTCTATTTTTAATAAGTTTCCTTATTTAGAAGGTTTCCAATTATAGACATATTGAATATAATTAGTTTTACCATTTTAACAAGTTTTTATAGTCATATATGTTAAGGATTTCAATTTATATGCATTTTCCAAGATTAGGGTTTTGAATTGGAAATATATATAATTAAGGGTTAAATGTGTCAAATAAGCAAGTTAAGAGTTACAAATGAAAATATACATATTATAACACATATACACAAGTCACATAAGCCAAGAATGTCAAATTTACGCATTATACCCTTTAGTTTCCAACGTTACATATTGAGCCTTTAATTTACCAATTTACCATAATTAATACCATTAACTAATCTAATTAACACATAAGTCATATAACTTTGCACAAATGACATAAACAGCCCCTACACTTCATTCCAGCCGAAGCATGCATAACTTTGTCATATTTACATTTTTAGTCCCTCTAGTTATCATATTTACAATTTAAAGCTTTTAATTATCTAATTAACATATAAACCACACAGCTAGTCAAATAATTATATAAGTCCACATATTATCACAATATGACAATTTTAGTCCCTTTATTTTATTTATGTCCAGATATACAAAATTACAAAAACAACCCTTAAGTTTTCTAATTTTAATAATCCATTAGAATTAATTATAATTCCACAAATTATAACTCTAATTCCCAATAATTTCACAATCATAATAAAAACCTTAAAAATCATTAATTTCATCAAAACATTTATCAAAAACCCTAACACTAATTTGTTCATGCCTCGTTTTTATTTTTTTTCTTTCTTTTTAATTATGCCCAAACAAAAATACTTCATAAACTATGGTTCTAGGCTTCGACTATTCATGGATCCAATTTTCTCAGGTTATATGCATCAAGATACATATTGTAAGAATATATTTGAGGTTCCAACAATTTATATAGAGCCGTATACAATTTGCACATTTTTATGGTTTATAATTAATTTAATTTCATACGAATTACAAAACATGCATGGATCATTGTAAACATTTTATATGGAAAATATATGATGTAAAGGATGATAGAAAATTACCAGATGAATTTTAGAACGAGAGGATTTGGTGTTGTGAATTTGTGTCTCTTGGTTAGAATAAATCGAGCCAAAAAATTCCCACAGCTCACACGATCGAACCCCAAGCCTCAAGGCTATTTTTAACACTTCCCTTGCACTGGTAGAGACCCAAGAAAAATATGGGAGAAGCCAAAAAATCGTATGCTGTCTAGAGGATTTTTAGGAGCATGTAGGTGTTTTTAAAAGTGGTAAATAAGAAAATAGAATGGGTAAACCGTGTTATAGGGATTGCCATGAGGTAATTTCGGCCCTAATTGATTTGGGGGAGTAATTTTCTGATTTTGTAATTGTTTCCTTAATTAGCCAATATTTATCTCTATTTAATTTACAATTTATAATTTAAATATTAATTATATAATTATAAAAGTATATATATTCGGCCATAATTATTTATTTAGGTGAAATAATTATTTTTCTAACTTTTACTTTTATTATAATGATCACACAAAATATTACATAGCCTAGATTATTAATTTACAATTGTTTGTGATTTATTTGGGGTTTTACATAAGTTTTTATTCAAATAATTTAAATTGTAGGGACATTTTGGTAATTTAAACATGTTATGAAAATGTGGGTTCTACAGCCCTTGCCTGTAGAAAGGTTTCTCGAACTAAGTAGGGAACTTGGACTCCTAGATTGGGAATCACGTACCCAACTGGTGAAGGGACCTAGCTGATCCAAATCTCAGCCAGGATGGAAGGAACCTATCTGATCCAAATCTCATCCAGGATGGAAGGAACTTAGCTGATCCAAATCTCAACCAGGATGGAAGGAATAGTAACACCCCAATTCTCTTACGGGTAATTATACGCCGTAGGACCCACCAGTGCCTACCAGACTGACATCACAAACACACACAATAACTCAATAATACGAAAATGTAACTAAAAATAAAGTGGGGCTGTGGCCTCGGCCAAAATGTGCAAGTTCAGTACAATTTAAAATATAATCCAAGGACATCACCCGACGAACAACAACGTACTCCAGTGCATTATTAAAAGTGAAACGAATACAGACACATTCCAAAATACCGACTCGAGCTATTTAATATCTCGGCTGCCCGTCAACTCCGTATGGACCACGTGTAGGCTCCTGATTCTCGATACCACCTGAAATGCATAAACATTCCACCCCAATGAGGGGTTAGCAACAACAGCTAGTGCAAGCACAATATTACGATATTATAATACACACGCATTTCCAAGATTCATTTATAAAACATTTCATAGTCATGATATTTCGGAATATCCATCATCATTCATCAATCAAAAACATCACTCAAGTTAATTCTCGCGCAAGACCACTCGGTCAAGTTCCTGTGGGCCGTCGAGCCAATCCCCGAGTGAGAATACCTCCCCTCGAAGGTAACCCTCGTGCAAGACAACACGGCTATATCCATGTGTGCACCGTCGAGCAACCCCAGGTGAGAGTACCCCGAGAACATCCTTACAATACTCCAACATCACAATTTCATTACCGAAATGCATGCCATAATATAAAGCAATAAAGTACTTGCCTTGGTTCCTAAAATACGAAGTGGACGACGAACGAAAAAGGCTTCGGTCTGGATTATATCCAAATTCCGATCCTAAAAACAATAGAGACTCAACCAACTACAATCCCACTGAAAAACAACGAATCATACGGATTTCTACCCTTAGGAACAATATATCGAACACTATGAAGGCTTAAGGGTTAGACTTGATTAATGAAGGGAAAAACTCGGAATTAATCCACAAAACTTCTAGGAAAACCTAAAACCATGATTACACAACTATAATCCACCATCAATAGAAGCAAAAATGAAAAGGAAAATGAATTATAGCCAAGAACCCTAACATTAGATATAATGTCAAAATACCTCAACTCGAAGATGAAATGGTGTAAGGAAGATGGTTGATTCGTGCTATAATATCAAATTCCGACTTTCTAAGATGATAGAATGTAATAACTGAGTGAGATCGCCCGAAATCGCCAAGGAGGAGTGAAAGGCCGAGAGGAAAAGTGAGAAAATGGGGTCAAAACACCCGTCTGTCCTATATATGATGGACGGAACACAGCGCAACAAACGGTCCAAACATCGCCCTGTTTAGCGCCGTGTTGCGGGTCAGTGAGCACGCCTGTACGACACGGTGCATGGACACGGCGAAAAGTGTTGTGGGTCTAGCGCGGTGTTGCGACAAACGGCGCATCACCCGCGGCAGGCACCCACGTGGGTGTCTCGGCCGTTCGCTAAACGCGTGAACACCCGGTGCAAGACTCGGCAGCGCCGTTTCACAAACGGTGCAGAACACGGCACAAATCCTTGGCCGTTTTCATCGCCGTTTTACACAGGTATGGCCAGAAAGCTCTTGGACACTCGGCGACGCAACCACAACTGAGTAAATACGATAAAACCATAACATGACATGCCGACCCAACGGTCCGATAAATAATCAATGCAACGAAAAATAGTATTCAATAAACCGGAACGGTCTAAGGTAAACAACCACAAATCGAACAATAGCAAATAAACCGGGAAATAAAAGGTACGCATATTACATTCCTCCCCTCTAACAAAAAGTTTCATTCCGAAACTTAAAATGTGAACAACTCCGGATACTTCCACTTCATACTGTCCTTGGTTTCCCATGTAGCTTCATCCGTCCCATGTCTTGGCCATTGCACCTTCACCAACGGAATAGCTTTGCATCTAAGTTGTTTCACCCAGCGTTCCAAGATCCGAATCGGTTTCTCTTCAAAGGTGACGTCGGATCCCAATTCAATCTCCCCGAAATCAATAATGTGGATAGGATCCGACACGTATTTCCTCAACTATGAGACATGAAACACATTATGCACGTGACTTAACGGCGGCGGAAGACCCAAACGATAGGAGAGATCCTCAACTCGCTCCAAAATCTCAAAGGGTCCAATATACCTCGGGCTAAGTTTAGCCTTCCGACCGAAGCGGTAAACTCCTCGAGTTGGTGACACCTTCAGTAAAACGTGATTTCCAACCTCAAACTCCAACGGTCGGCGACGCGTGTCGGCATAGGACTTCTGTCGACTTTGATCCATCAATAGCCTATCATGGATCAGAATCTTCCCTCTCGCCTCAACTACCAAATCCGGTTCAGTACCTATCAAATCAGATGCGTCATCCCAACATAAAGGTGATCTACACCTTCTTCCGTACAAGGCATCAAATGGTGCCATTTTAATCGAGGCATGCCAACTATTGTTGTACGTGAACTCGACTAATGGTAGGTGCGACTCCCAATCATTTTTCCAGTCTAAAGCACAGGCTCTCAACATATCCTCTACCATCTGAATCGTCTGCTCCGACTGTCTGTCCATCTAAGGGTGGTAAGATGTACTGAGCCTCAACTCAGTCCCCAGAGCTCGATGAATAGCCTGCCAGAAATGTGATACAAACCGGCCATCTCGATCTGAAACAATACTCTTAGGAGTCCCATGCAATCTCACGATCTCCGCAATAAATACCCGTGCCAATCTCTTCGGTCCCCAAGTATCCTTAATACCCAGAAAATGAACAGATTTGGTTAGTCGATCGACAATGACCCAAATCATGTTCATTCCGGTACTAGTCTTAGGCATACTGGTAATGAAATCCATAAAAACATCCTCTTATTTCCACTCCGGGATAGGAAGTCGTCATAATAGCCCCGCGGGTCGCTGATGCTCGATCTTAACCTGCGGACAGGTTAAACACCTCGATACAAACTCGCTAACGTCTATTTTCAAATTACTTCACCAGCAGTTACTCATTACATCCTTGTACATTTTGCTCGTACCTGGATGTATAGAATAAGACGTATTATGTGATTCTCTCAGGATTTTTTGTCTCAACTCAATATCATATGGTACACACAAACTACCACGAAACCTTAAAATCCCGTCATCATGAATCACAAATCCAGGGGATTTCCCCCTCTGTATGTCCTCCCTCAACTGGACTAGGAATGGGTCATCATACTGTTTCGCCTTGATATCTTCAATCAAAGACGAAGTGATCTCTAATGCACACACCTGACCCTGAACTCTCTGAACCCAAACTTCGATATTCTGACGAATCAAATCCTGCTGGATCCCGTTCTGAGGCGTAAGTACCTCCAACATCTGCAAAGCCATCGGCCTACGACTCAAGGCATCAGCCACAACATTCTCCTTGCCCGGATGATAAAGAATCTCAAGGTCACACTCTTTAATTAATTCCAGCCACCTACGCTGCCTCATGTTCAATTCCTTTTGACTGAAGATGTACTTCAGACTCTTGTGAGGATGCAACAAGTGATTGATCCAACCGTGAGATCCTAAGACAAGACCTGCGGTGACATATGGCATGCGATCATATGGTCAAGAGACAACAAGTGGCATGTGTTCACGGTGTTATGTATTTGTGCTTTGCTCACCTCGGGAGGGTCCGTCGAGGCCTCGAGGGAATATATGACTTCATTTTGGATTCACGAGCTTAAGTATATGATTCATGAATGTGCTTTACTCACCTCGGGAGGGTCCGTCGAGGCCTCAAAGGAATCTACGACTTCAGTCTGGATTCACGAGTTGGTGTTGTACTTGTGTGACCAAGATTTACGTATCTTGGGTGATTATGTTGTGTTGATTTTTATGTCCGTCGAGGACACGTGACGTGAGTTTTAACCCCGTGAATTGTTGTTGGTTTTATTTGTGAAAACAAAACCTTTGGGCTGTGACTCCTGTTGATTTTGGAAAGAGAAGAATTCGATAATCCTAAATCATTTTCTACTAAAACTCCCGATGGCTTATTAAACCATTTTGTAAATTGTTTCTCTTGAATTGTGATCTTTCGGTTTTGGAATGTTTTACCCAAACTCTTACTTCGGGAAGTATTTTCGTTGTGTTTGAATATTTGAGGATTCCTGATTATTGTTATTCTTGGAACACGGATTGTATGGCTCGTATTTGCACTTTGTACTTGCACTAGCAAAATAGTGGAATTTTGCTAACCCCCGAGTGATCGGGGAGTGGATGTCTGTATTGCATTCAGGTTTGGGGAGTATATCACAGGGTCGGCATGAAGGATGATGAAAGATGATCGATACTAATCACATGAGGACCCGTTCATTGTTGTATTGGTTCAGTTGTACATTATTTCTGCTGCAATATTTTCCCCGTTGTACGGGAGTATTTTGTATTTGACCCCTGCGTGGGCATGTATTGAGATTGAGTTATATGTTTTTATTGAAAGACCAAATCGGTCTACTGAGTTATTTTAGCCTTAAAAGCATTGTTGAGATGTTCGATGTTGTTACCAGCATGGTAGATCCTTGAGGAAGGGTCTACAGCGTGTAATATCACTGAGCGGATTGGGGGTGTTACATAAATGGTATCAGAGCTTAGGTTGAGGAAACATAGGCTACCGGGTTTAGTGGTGTCTGTTGAGTTTTTGTCTCGTCGGATTTTGTATGACTGAGTCGTGACGCGACGCATCGTCTGAGTTTGTTGGTCGTGATTAGTATCATGGGGCGATCATCATCTTCGTGCGACCTGTGGATGTAAGCCGCCCTTCTTTGTGTTGTGCCTCGTGTGACACGAGTTACTGGTATGATTATGTGTTAAGTGTCGGAGTCTCTATGCATATTCTTGGCTTCGTGGTGCGTTTATGTGACTCTCATGTTTTGTTTATATGAGGAGTGTTGTCGTTTTTTATGTCCTTTTGACTGTGATATTTGACTGTTTGTTTTCCGGTAAAAGACATGTGTTGTCTTGGTTTTGAACGAGTTGATGTGTGTATTATGATGTGTGTAACCGAATGTTGATACGTGTGAGTTTTTGGGCATTCTAGCCTAATGGATTTTTTTTTGAAAACCTTGAGAATCTTAGAAATAAATTTCGACGTACTTTTAAATGGATTGTATTTTCGAGGCGCCTAGTAGCACAACTATCTGTTTCAAAATTATTCTACTTTGAGGACCAAAATATTTTTAGACATTTCAGTAATTTTGGTTGCGCAATTGCTTAGAGCCAAGGGTCGAATATTTCTGAAAGTTTCCAAAGTCTTGTTTTTATCAAACGCAAGATGGTTTTCATAGTCTCGACAACAATGTTTGTTCAACTTTTTGTAAAGTGATACTCAAGATCAACTGGTGTTTCCAAATTTTTTCAAAAGGTGGTTTTCATTTTTAAAACCTATCTTTCCTGTGTGAGGCCCGGGAATGTATGTACGATGTTAGCATTACCGTTCGTGGTGGTGTGAGCGTTGAGTCGTTCGCCACACAGTTGTTGTGTTAGCCCTCTGTGAGAGGTGTAATGTTTGTATTGAATTCTGTCGCTTCGTGGTGATTTGCGTGTTATCACGTCTGTGCGAACTGTTAGAGCTTGGGTTTGTATGATTGTACACATCTGTGGTTGTTTCATAATGTTTTGTAATTGTGCACTGGTTATCGTTCGAGACGTCGATGTCGCCGAACGATGCCGTCGTTGCTGTGATATTCATGTGTGCGTTGCCTTACAATGGTAACCATTGTATGTGAACATACCCTCAAATAGCTTCCAGAAATCGTGTTTGAAAGACTGGATCGGTTCAAGTAGTTATAGGACGGTTCATGGTTGGTTTAAACCGGTTCATAATAGATATTGATCATATTTAGGGTATGAATGTCTGGTCTAGTGGTTTTGTAGAAGTTTACGGTGTGTTATTATTATTTAAACCGATTACTATGCAGAAAGCATTAAAAATGCTAATAAGGGAGTCCATGGTCAAACTTTCTGAACCTTCATGCCTATAACACTAAGAATGTTAGAGATTATTTATCAATATAATATGATGATGATAATGATGATAAAATAAAATATAAGTTCAATTAGTTCCGACCGCAACTAAGACGAATAGAGAAGTGACATGTCAAATTACTTAACAAGTGGTGCCTTATGCAACTACAAATTGAATCATTTATAATGTAGATAAGAATAAAATATTTGGAACGTTTTATTGGTTTAAAAAATATTATCTACTTGATTCATATATCTAAATTTACTCAACACACACACCACTAAGCTCTGGGATTAAACTAGTTAACCTACGATATACCTCTCAGTGACCCTATTAGTACTTATATGTTTGCTACCTATGCTTAGAGCTAATTTAATATGTTTAATACTCTTTAACATAGTGAGTTAACTATGAGGTGGAGTGAATCATCATATGTGAAAGTAATATAAAAATGCAATTAACAAATAAAACCACTTTGTAGTCATTTAGCACATCGATCTCCGTTAACCGAGAAACTGAGCTTCTCACTGCAATGAGACATTTATAAAGACAAATATTATCATGTTAGGAGGAATAAATAACATGTTGAATCATTTTAGAAGACCAGATTGAAGAAAGAGTAGAATCAAGTGGTGGATTCTTCTCTGATGATGATGATGATGATGATGATGATGAATACAGCTGTCTGATGGCCAATCTAGCTGATGAAGAGGTAACCTCCAAACATCAAACTACAAAGGGTTTTAGCTCTGACATGTCTGAAGATATGAATCTTCACGAATCTGTATATCAGTTACAAAAAGACTTTGAAACTTTAAAATCAGCTCACTTGACTATGACAGTTGAGAAAATACGGCTGCAAGATGAGAATAGGTAGCTGAAAAATAATTTTGAAAACTCAGCCTAGAGTTAACAAAAATCAAATATGAATTTGAAAATCAGGCTGAAAACAAATTGAAAAACCCAGCTGATGATACTACAGCTGATATTAAAAGGCTAACTGTTTTAAATAGTGGGAAATCAGCTGCACTTGCTCATGTCAAATCTGAGTTTGCCAAACTGACACAGCTAAGTAAGACACAAGCTAAGGAAATAACATCCTTAAAGGCATCTATAACCCTGGATGAACTGTGTATGAACAAGATGCTACTTTATTTAAGATCAGGCCTTGGATATGACCCCAACACTCCCTCTAGTTCAAAAGCCATCTTTGTCAAGGGAGAAACTTATGTTCCGACTATTGAGCCTATAAACAAACCCGTATTTCAAAATAGGCAGTAGCCCAGTCAAAAGTTTAGGCAACACCCAAGGTTGACAAGGCAGCCACCTACACAGGAGACTAGGTAATGGCCAAGGCAGAAGCAGCAGTCAAAACATTATGCAAATTAGTACCAAAGACTTCCCAAAACAGATTTCAAAATGAGAGAGGTAAGTGGAAACCTCAAGGTTATCCAAACATTCAAAATGAACATGTGTGGAGACATCACATATTTAATAAATGGTCTCAGTCAAGATTTCGAAATGGCCCACACCAGAGATTTTGTGAGGCATATCCAGTATACAATCCTAACCAATGATATACACATAGGCAGCACACACCTTATAGAGGTAATCAACATAATTTTTATAACCCAAGGAGAAACCAATTCTCCAGGAAGCCTACGAACCCCAAAGGACCCACACAAATTTGGGTACCTAAATCTCTGCTTGTTTGATTCCAGAAAAGGTGGAAGGACTACTACCATGTCACCTCAAGTTCAACAGGAGGAGGTGAAGAATGGTTTGTAGATTCTGGATTCTCAAGGCACATGACAGGGAATAGGAAGGTGCTCTTAAACTACATCAAAGAGAGAAGTCCAGATGTGACCTTTGGAGATATCTCTAGAGGTCAGACAAAAGGATTTGGAGAGCTGCACAGAGGAAACATAACCATATCCAAAGTACAACATGTCAAAGGGCTCAAATACAATATTTTGAGCATAAGTCAATTCTGTGATGAAAAGAACCTAGTAATCTTCACTATTTGGAAATGCATGGTGATTGATATCCTGTCTAGAGAAGTGAATCTACAAGGATTCAAAAGAAGAGACGTATACATGATAAATTGGAATACAGGCACTCCAAACACTTGTTTCATATAAAAAACAATTGCTGAGAATGGATGGCTATAGCACAAGAGATTGTCACCTGAATTTCAAGTCCATCAACAAGATAAGCTCTCAAAAGTTGGTCAGAGGACTTCTAGAAGAAGTATTCAAGAAAGAAGCCCTCTGTGATGCATGTCAGAAAGGAAAGCAGACCAGAGCATCATTCAAACCAGTTCAGCCTACCACTCTTACCACCAGAGTCTTATATCTACTTCATATAGATCTCTTTGGCCCCATGAAGCCGAGGACATTGAGTGGAAGGAAGCATGCCTTAATAGTAGTGGATTACTACTCGAGATATACATGGGTTGTTTTCCTTTATAAAAGAGTGGAACACTAACAAAGCTTCCTGAGCTGATGAGAAAAATTCAGAATGAGAAATCCCTCTCCATCATCAAGATCAGGTCAGACAGAGGTGGAGAATTTCTCAACAAGGCAATCACTGAATACATTGATCAGAATGGAATCCAGCATGAAGTCTCTGCCGCAAGAACACCACAGAAAAATGGTGTTGCCGAAAGAAGAAACAGAACCTTGAAGGAAGCTACCAGGTAAATAATTGCAGAAGCTGACCTGCCAAAGAGGTTCTGGGCTGAAGTTGTCAACACAGCATGACATACTCAGAACAGGAGTATGATTGTAGGGAGACATTAAAAAACTCCCTATGAGGTTTGGAATGGCAGAACACCAACTGTTGCATACTTTCATATATTTGATTGTAAGTGTTTCATCCACAACAATGGTAAAACCCAACTGAATGCCTTTGATGCTAAAACTGATGATGGTCTCTTTATGGGATACTCACAAATAAGCAAGGCATACAGAGTATTTAATAAAAGAACATTAGTTGTGGAAGAAACACCTCATATTGTGTTTGATGAATCTACCATTGAGTATAGGAAACAGGTGGAATCAATTGAGAAAAAGCTCAAATCTGCCACCCTAGAAGAAGTTATCATCCATGACACATGACTGATGGACTCACCTGAAGACCCAACTGCAGATCAGCCTGAAGACCCAACTGTAGATCAGACATGATCTCCAACAGTACCTGTTCCAACTGTAGCTGATAAAGACACACCTGCAGAGCAGACAGGATCCCCATCTGCAGATGAAAAGACCGCAGCTGAACCAGATGCAGTTAAAGAAGGACAGAACCAAGCTGATGCAGAGAGAGATGAAGTTCATCAAATCAACTCCGTAGGTGGAACAAACCCTAAAGAAGATATTCCTAAATGGCTCAGAGATCATCCCATTCAACAAATCATTAGAAACCTAACTGATGGAGTCAGAACCAGACAATCTATATAACCAGCAGGAATATCTATGTTCTCATGTTTCATATCTCAGATGAAAACCAAGACAATAAATCAAGCACTGGAGGATTATTCATGGATAATCGCAATGCAAGAATAGCTCAACCAAATGGAGTGGAACAATGTTTGGGAACTAACAGACATACCAGATCACAAAAAAGTCATAGGCACCAAATGGGTGTACAAAAATAAATGTGATGAAGATGGAGTTGTTGTTAGTAATAAAGCCAAACTCATTGCAAAAGGATATGCTCAATGTGAAGGAATAGATTTTGATGAAGCATATGCACTTGTAGCAATAATAGAAGCTATCAGACTATTCCTTGCATATGCAGCATTCAAGGATTATGAAGTTTATCAAATGGACGTAAAAAGTGCTTTTATCAATGGAGTACTAGAAGAAGAAGTCCATATGAAGCAACCCCCAAATTTTTCAACAGAGACAAAGTATACAATCTTTTGAAAGCTCTATATGGACTCAAGCAAGCACCAAGAGCATGGTATGAGACACTATCTGTGTTTCTGAAAAAGAATGGATTCAGCAAAGGAAAGGTGGACAAGACCCTCTTCAGAGTGGAACATGAAGACCATATATTACTTGTTCAAATATATGTGGATGATATCTTATTTTACTCAACCAATCCTGAGCTATGTGAAAAAATCTCAAGTTTCATGCGAGTAGAATTTGAGATGAGTATGATAGGAAAGCTAAATTTCTTTCTTGGCTTGCATGTCAAATAAGTTGACAATGGAATCTTCATCAACCAAGCAAAATAAACAAGAGACTTGATCAAAAGATTCGACATGGACTCAGCCAAATCACTAAGAGTTCCCATGAGCACATCCTTACACCTTGATGCAGATGAAGGAGGTATTCCAGTAGATCCAACACATTACAGAGGACTAATTGGATCACTTTTATACCTCACTGCAAGTAGACCATATATTTCATATGCAGTCGGAGTGTGTGCCAGATTCCAATCCAAGCCGAAGCAGTCTCACCAGGAAGCAGCTAAGAGGATAATCAGATATCTTAAATCCACAATCAATGTCGGATTATGGTATCCCAAGGATGAAAACTTTGAACTCTCATGATATTCAGATGCAGATTTTGTAGGATGTAAGATTAACAGGAAAAGCACCAGTACAACATATCAGTTCCTAGGAACCAGACTTATTTCATGGTTCAGCAAGAAGCAAGTATTTAACTCAATATCCACAACTGAGTCATAATACTTAGCTGCAGGTAGCTGTTGTGCTCAAATTCTCTGGATCAGACAACAGCTAAGGGACTACAACATCGTAGTAAATGAAGTTCCAATATGGTGTGACAACAACAGTGCAATTGCAATAACAAACAATCCAGTTTTGCACTCAAGAACAAAACACATAGATGTCAAACATCACTTTATCAGAGACCATGTGCTTAACAAGAGAGTAAAAGTGGAAAGAGTCAGCACAGAGTATCAAATTGCTGACATATTCACTAAGCCCTTACCTGAAGAAATATTTCTAGAACTTAGCAGGAATCTTGGATTACTAGATTTGGAATCTAGTGCTTAAACTGAAAAGCAAGCAAAGTTATCAGACCTGAAGAAAAGTCATCTGACTGGAAGCATACAAGAGACAAGGAAGTCACCTGATCAGACCAGATGAGGAACGTACCTGATTAGACCAGACGAGAAGCCGCCTGATGCAGAAGACGAAGAAAGTTAGCTGATCAGAGCACAGACAAGATAAGTCCCCTGATCAGAGCAGAGAAGAACTTAAGATCACAGCTGCATCAGAAGTCAAATGGTCAACCATCTAAGTTTTCCATTCCTTGACCGACTTATAATTTATTTACACGTGGACAAAACACATGATCACACTACATCCACGACGTCCAATCAATTTCAACAGTCACACTTTATTTATGAAAAATCAGACCGCTGCTTGATTATTTAATTATTAAAATTCAAAAGGTCTTTTCAACTGGGTATATAAGACGGCGGAAATCATTTCACAAAACTTTACACTCTTCAAGCTCTTAGAACCCTAACTTTTCAAAAGCAAAAAAACTCTTTGAAAAATCACTACACTCAATCGAAGATCTTAACTTTTTTTGCAGAAATGGACTCTTACTACGAAGGTGTGAACCTAAAGCTGGTGAAGGAGTAAGTCATCTTCAATATTGTTGTCGACTTCTAAGGATTAGTGGCAACCAAAAACACGGATGAGATGGCGTATGTAATCCGAACGATGAAGAAGAATGTCATCTATCACTTTCTGGACATTTTCCCAAAGCAGCTCTTCATGGAAGTTGTCATCTGCTTCTTCAAGGAAGCACAAGTCACAGAGCACTGTATCACGAGCTCGATTTTCAGAGAAGAAATAAACATCACACCTCAAACCATCGCTGACGCTTTCAAAATGGAGAACCGGGGCATCTCCGTCGAAGGTCTGAAGCATAATCCAACCGAGACGTGGTACGAGATCAAGTTACCACAGGAGCCAACTAAGGTCAAACTTACGGCGAGGAAAAATGACCTTAAGAAAGAATACAAGTATATCCTGGACATCAATTACAAGATCGTCATGGGCATGGCAGGCAGATATGATCAACTATCATCTGCCAAGTATGTTGTAATGGAAGTGCTGATACAGCAGAAGAGGATTAACTGGCCTGACTACATTTACAGGCAGTTAGTCAGGGAAATTAATGAAGTTAGCTCGGATGAGGATGAGAAGAAATTCAGGCAGAAGCTCGCATAGGAACCCAAATAAGATGGATCTTGAAGTTCCTTGGAAAGGCCAAGGTAAGGGCAGACCTCTTTCACCTCAGCAAGAGACTTGGTCACTTGGACCATGAAACCCTAAAGAATATAGAGGATAAGAAACAAAAGGCAGCTAAGAAAATCAAGGAAATGACCTCTGGAATGTCTGAGTACAGAGGACACTCAGACTCTGAAGCAGAGCAGTCAGATGCAGCTGCCCAACACCGATCTGAAGCCATTGCAGAGGAGATGACATCAGCTCCCCCTGCAGCTGAGATTCTGTCAAAGTCACCTGCACCTGAGATCCCTCCGACAGATTACTCTGATGCAGACAACACTCATCTGTCCAAGATGTTCAAGAGGAAATCACCTGAAGTCGACCACATCCACTCCTCACCTGATCATCCCTCCAAGAGACAGAAATGTCTGGTAGACTACTCTTCAGAAGAAGCAGAACCATAGACTGCCACATCACCTGCACCAATTACAGCTCAACCTGATCAGATGCATATGATCATATCACCTAAACCAGCTGCACCTGAGGATCAACCTGCTCACTCCTCAGAGCTAGTGGCAGAGATAGTTCCCCTCTTAACACTCCCAAGTGTTTCTGAGGAAGAAGAGGCTGAGGAAACCATTGATATCCCAGAAGCTGGATATCATCTCAATCTCAGGGAGAACAATCCCCTGAACCTTACCTCAGATCAATTGAGAATGGTAAAACAATAATCTCTTAAGTTTTTATTTGTCAATATTTTTGAAGAGTGGAAGGAATTAAAAACCCTCACCTTCACTCAATTAAAAGAGTTTGTCGAGAGGAGTACCTGGGAACACCCCCAGGCTACTAAGCAACTTATCATGTTTTTCTGTCAAGAGACATATGTAAAGCTGTTGCTCGAGGAGAACTGGTTCTTGTCTCACTTCAAACAAAATATGGACCACTTTGTCCTTTATGTTATGAGGGGTGTATCACAAGATGAAACCCTCAGAGAGGAAGACAGAGTAGAAAAGGAAGAA
This sequence comes from Orobanche coerulescens, assembly GCA_033398695.1. Classification (NCBI taxonomy): domain Eukaryota; kingdom Viridiplantae; phylum Streptophyta; class Magnoliopsida; order Lamiales; family Orobanchaceae; genus Orobanche; species Orobanche coerulescens. Next base: position 85,017,272 of record CM065814.1, on the reverse strand, counting down.
GGAGGAGAAAAAGAACAGGAAATCACAATTGTTGAAGTTGAAAAGGTTGAAAGTATTAAAAAATAATAGAAAAAGAAAAGGAAGATGGAGTTGAAGAAAAGGAAGAACAGAAATAAGAAGAAAAAAATGAAAAAGAAGAAGTTGAAAAGATTGAAGAGAAAGAGACGAAAGAAGAAGATGAGGAGGAGAAAAAAATGAAGAAAACAAGGAAGAAGAGAGAAAAGATGATGATGAGGATCATGATCGACAGTCACCTGATCATGCTCTTGAAACTGATGAAGCAGACAATCAGGGGTCCCAACTTCTAAATGTGATGTTTGGTCGTATAATTCATCAATGGAACTTAATATCTTGATAGCATGATCGTCATATCCTTAAGAACATGAAACCAAGGTTGGAGATAGTATAACATACCTTAATATGAAGGAAACACCGAGACAATAGGTAGAATCCAACTCCGATTGCTTGTGTGTCAATCCAAAATGATTGTCCACTTCAATTAGTAATCTCCAATCTTCAATGATCAAGAAAAGGTGTTCTAAAGGTGTCTAAGGAGGCTGGGATCTCTCTGGGCACGAAGTATGTCGAAGGTTAAGTGAAATAAACGAGCTGAAATGAAATGGGGTGATGTCTCTTTTATAATGTTTCTGTACGTTAACTGTTTAGCGCACGCTACCTTACTGTCCTTAGCGTTTGCTAATGAGCGTTAACTCCAAAACTATCCAGGTTCATCCGCGGGAATCTTATCCGGACCCATGTCCGGTTGGCGCATGTGACAGCCGCCCAGATCAATTATTGGCTCGTCAATGCACGCTATGCTACATTCATAGTGTACGCTAACTCAGACTGATAATGTACGTTAGGCTTCCTAGTTAACGAACATTATCACGTATTTGCATGGTAAAATTTACATGTTGCCATACTCGTGTACAAGGATACAAATACGAGAAATATCATACTTCGATTATCGATATCACAATTCCGAAAGATACAGGGTTCAAATACAGATGAAATACTCAATAATAAATACAGATATTACATACTCTCCTACTAAAAAGGAGTTTCGTCCCGAAACTCAGGACGAAAATAACTCTGGATATCTGGACCTCATGCTATCTTCCGTCTCCCAAGTGGTTTCTTCCACTCTGTGGCGCGACCACTGAACCTTAACCAAAGCAATCGGTTTGTTCCTCAATTGTTTAACTCGACTCTCGAGTATTCTGATCGGTCTCTCTTCAAACGTGCCATCCTGAGTGACTTCGATCTCGTTGAAATCAATGACATGACTAGGATCCGGTATATATCCCCGCAACTGGGATACGTGGAACACGTTATGAACATGGCTCAATGACGGCGGTAAAGCTAATCTGTAAGCTGTCAAACAGCTCAGCATCTGCTCCTGCACTGTCTTACGTCTCAAAGCATCGGCAACCACATTCGCTTTGCCCGGATGATAAAGGATCTCGATATCATAGTCCTTGATTAACTCTAGCCACCTTCTCTGCCTCATGTTCAACTCCTTCTAAGTAAAAATGTACTTTAGGCTCTTGTGGTCAGTAAAGATCAGGCAAGTAACTCCATACAGATAGTGACGCCAGATTTTCAAAGCAAACACCACGGCTGCTAGCTCCAAGTCGTGGGTCGGATAGTTAACTTCATAGGGTCGCAATTGTCTCGATGCATAGGCAATCACTTTCCCTTCCTGCATTAGTACACATCCAAGGCCCTGTCTCGATGCGTCACTATATACCACAAATCCCTCTGTTCCTTTTGGTAAGACCAAAACAGGTGCCGAAATCAATCGACTCTTGAGCTCATCAAAACTTTGCTGACATGCTTCTGACCACACATACTTCTTATCCTTCCACAGTAAGTTAGTCATCGGTTGCGCAATTTTAGAAAATCCTTCTACGAACCGTCGGTAGTAACCTGCTAGGCCGAGGAAACTACGAACTTCCTTCACGTTCTTTGGTGGTAGCCAATCTCGAATGGCTTCCGTCTTTTATGGGTCCACTCTCACCCCTTCGGCTGATATCACATGCCCGAGAAAGATAACCTCAGGCATCCAGAATTCACACTTAGAAAATTTCTCATAAAGCTGTTCCCGCCTCAATGTATCGAGAACTTGGTGGAGGTGACGCTCGTGCTCTTCGTGGTCACGAGAGTAAATCAGAATGTCGTCAATAAAAATGACTAAAAAGCGATCCAGATAGTTAATAAAAACTCGATTCATCAACTCCATGAATACCGCCGGTGCATTAGTCAGTCCAAATGGCATCACCACGAACTCATAATGCCCATACCGAGTACGGAAGGCTGTCTTTGAAATGTCGGACTCTCGAATCCTCAACTGATGATAACCAGATCTCAAGTCGATCTTAGAAAACACGGCAGCTCCCTGAAGTTGATCCAATAAATCATCAATACGAGGCAAAGGATACTTGTTCTTGATGGTTACCCTGTTCAGCTCACGGTAATCAATACATAAGCGCAGAGATCCATCTTTCTTCCGTACAAATAACACGGGTGCTCCCCAAGGGGACGCACTAGGTCGAATATAGCCCTTTTCAGTCAACTCCTCAAGCTGGTTCTTCAATTCCTCCATCTCAGTCGGAGCCATATGATACGGTGCTTTTGAAAGCGGGGATGTACCTGGCTCTAACTCAATAATAAACTCTACGTCACGATGAGGTGGTAAGCCTGGCAACTCCTCTGGAAATACGTCTGGGTAGTCTCGGACTACCGGAATGTCGGCCAATTGAACTGGTCGATCAACTGTTTGGTCATGTAGCACCAATAACCAATACACCCTTGATTAAGTAGTTTCACTGCTTTCATAGTGCTGATGACTCTCCTGGAATGGCTGGGATTATCACCTCGAAAAATACACTCTAATCCATCATCAGAAGTGACAATTACCATTCGCTTGCGGACACTAAGTATGGCATCATGAAGATCCATCCAATCGATACCCAAGATTATATCATCCTTAGGTAAGTCGACTATAATCAGATTTGACAACCATTCACGGTCGTTCATGCGAATCGGACAGTTCTGGACTTCACGATTCCCAATAATTCTTCTACCATCGGGTAGACCAATCATGTAAGGTTCACAATTAATAACATGGTCTAGAGGCAAACAACTTAAACAAGAAGAAGATATAAAGGAGTGTGAAGCACCGGTATCAAAAAGAACACACAAAGGCTCGGAGTGGATCTCAAGTATACCTGAAATCATGCTGGCCTCGGGATCGTCAGCTTTCTTCATCTCGTAAATCCTTGGTTTCGCAGTTCCGGCACCAGGTGTACCACTTTGATTCCCACGGCCCATCCCCCTATTCTCCCCGGTGGTCTGATAGGAAGCGGACGGCGGCGACCAGTTCTAGACAGAGGACTGAACTGGAGCATGAGACGCTACTAGTTCAGGTCCGGGCCCACTTCTGCAAAAACGAGCATGGTGACCATTCTTACCACAAGTATGGCATGTGATGGCAGGATTTGGGCATTTGAAGTTGATATGCCCCTGGCCTCCATAGTTATGACACACCACGGACGAGGGAACCACTTGAGAGTGCGATCCGGCTGGCTTCGACGCCATGGGTGGTCGATCAGAAGGGTTTGGCAATGACTGGGGCTTCCTGAATGTCCCCCGATTACTCTCAGTCTGGTTCTGGTTCCTGGATCTTTTGTTGTTGGACTGTGGTTGTTTCTTGGAAATCTCCTTCTCGGTGAGTTCGTACTCCAGAGCTTTCTCGATGAACTCTGGTAGGGTAGTACAGTGGTGATTTAACAGCTGCATTCTCATTCGGGGTTTAAGCCTCTTGAGGAAGTATTTGATCTTATCAGCCTCTGTTCGGATAATTGTCGTGGCGAAAGGAAGGAGTGCCTGGAATTTCTCGGCAACAGATAACACATCAACGTCTTTAGATAGGTCCGGGTTCAACAGTTCCGACTGTTTGGCCTCACGGAGTGGCCCTGGATAATAACGGTCTAGCATGAGGTTTTTAAATTCCTCCCAAGTATAAACACCATCAGCTGGCCTCACTGAAAGCCACCAGGTATGAGCGCCTTTGCTAAGATAGTACGCGGCTACCGACACGCGGTTCTCTCCCGGGCAGTCTACCATCTCGAAAAGTTTCTCAAAATGCTCAATCCAATGCACAATGTCAGCAGGCTCAGAGGAGCCTTCAAAGTTCGGAGGTCGCTGGCGAGAGATGTCGCTGATAATCCGACTCACGGGTCCACCAAGCACAGGAGGAGGATGAGGCCCCTGTTGCTGGCCAGTAGTGGCCCACTGCATAGCTTCCATTAATTGACCCATCTGGGTCAACTGAGTCATCATGCCCTGCATCACAACGTAAGGATCGACACGCGCATCCCCGCGCCCACTGTGGTGTGATTGATCCCTAGAAGGTGAACCACTGTCTGCGGAACTATGATCCACATTCGTGCGTCTGTTGGCTCGAGGTATCGGGATTCGGCCCCTTCCGCGGCCTCGTCCCCCTCTGCCACGACCTCTGAGATTTCTTTCCATACTGAAAGAATCAATCATAATGATAAGCATAAGTACAGTTCAAGATACTATTCAAAATTCACGCTAAGTTAATAGCAATAAGGAATCACATATTCAAGGAAACGGTTCATAATTAATTATCGATACCACGAATGTCGCACCGAATATTACATCGATGTCAAGTCGAACAATTTCAATCATATAATTAATCCAGTATTTATCTCGAATTATTAATCAGATAAATCCTGCCACAAATCCTCGAAATAATAAAATCAACAAAGAGATCCATTCCGATATCAATATCATGCCAGTAATTAAATCATGGCTCGAAAAGTACATACCGTATTTGGCTCGTAGGGTCAGGCGCTTGCACAGGTCACACGTGACACGAAGGTCTCTTGATACTAGTTCATTTCACAATGACTCATAAAAAAAGAAACAATTCTCTGATACCATCTTCTCTAACACCCCAATCCCGGCGGTTATTACAGTGCCGTGAACCCACAACTGGGACCCACCAGGTGATATCCAAAAACAGATTAAATAAGTATTACTTGTAATACCAAACCACAGTAAATAGTCATTACTCCGATTAGGAGTTTATTAAAATATGGCCAACGGCCTTATGATACACAGGATCCGGAAATATAAGTATAAACCATATGGAGATGGAATATACTTCAAAATACCAATACAACCAGATAGTAATTTAAATGAAACAGAAAATAAGGTAACATTACACGGTTTAACATAACCGGACAACAAAGTGATTTGGGGGCCCCGAACTAGTATCCTTCGAACCCTTCGCCGTCAACATGCTCTTCCCGTGCCTTGCCTTTGCCTCGACCTAAAACACAATACAAGTATTTCGCCCAAAATACAGGGTCAGATATACATGATAATTAATTCTTCCGACATTATACAATTCACATATATAGATCTCAAGGAAATCATTCCGACTATTAATCATACCTCTCGGGCGTATGAAACAATCAGTCACAAACCATCTAACACATCCAATCACACATGGACTACGAACGATTAACAAAAATGGCTCAAGATGGACATCACAGTACGCCCGATCCGGAAATGTGTCCGGGTACATGTCCGCCCCGTATACGGAATCCAGAATATACGTGGGACAATGTACCTAATTAGCCTCACGAAACTACGTCTCGTGTGCACAGTCCAATGCGGAATAATATCCACACATGACTATATATGTGCCTGGCTAAAAATCCTACACAATGACCAATCGGAACGCAGATATGATTCTGGATATGTCACGATACAACATGACAACGAATTCAATAAATCACATATCCGATTAAGGATCACGAAAACTCACCAAAGTGAAAATAAAGACCAACGAGATCAATGATTCAAAGCGACGTATTTGGGAATGCAACCCCATGACGAAAACGGAATAACGTCGAGGACAATGTCAATTCATGACAACCATTACATACACAGTTCATACACATGAAACGTATAACCATCACAAGGATCTAATCATCATTATAACCAAGCAAGATAACTTGCCTCAATACGAAGGCGGGAATAATCCTCTTCTTGTCATAACGAACGAATGAACGAACGGCCCTCGACTATTATCGTTTACTTGAACAATCAACCTTAAACGAAATACATTTTACTCAATAACATATTCGTACAATTATCAATATAGGATTAGTAAGATGGCACCCTATAATCCTTAGAATAGTTTGCTATCTCAAAATATCGAAGCCTTATGCCAAGAGTTCTTTTTACATCATTACAACCATAAAAATCGGTTTACAATATTTTTACCGAATGTTCACATGATTCATCATAAATAAGAATTCTATCAAGGGCATGTTGAATAACCAATTATGAAGTTAAGATCATCTTATGATGATTAAACTTTCCAAAACATTAAAATGTTGAAAGGTAAAATCTGCACTATTGTGATCATTCTCCTCTCATCTAAGTTGAATATTAAGCTTACAACAAGGTTATTAGTTATGAGATTACACCATATTCATGAAGGTTATCAAAATCTTTCTTTACAAGGCTGGAAGATCCATTAATATCATGATGAATTCACCATCTATCTAGTATGATGATCAAAACATTCTAAGTTCTCAACACATTATATTAATGAAAAGTTGTTGTTGCTTTCACAAATATCCTTAACCATTCAAAATCTTGCTGAGCTAAAACATAAGGAGAATATGATTCTTAAGAAATCTGAGCAAGAAGACATCCTTCTACTTCTAACATGGCCAAGTTCTTCCCAAGGTAAGTGAAAACTTAAAATGGTGTTTAATCACTTTATGATAACAACTTTATTAGTTAAATCCAACTATGGTGAAGTTAACTGATTCAAAGGTGTTCTACTGAGCTAAATTCGTCCAGTAAGATGAGCATGATAGTTACAACATGGTTAAAATCACTATATCATCAAAAACACATCCATCTCAAATCCTTATTTATCATATTCATCAAAAGTGTTAAAAAGGTTGGATTAAAACTATGTTTTACTTGATTAATCTAACTCTAGGTGAAGTATAATTTGTTACTAACATCAGCATATGAAAACAATACAACGAAGAAAGTACACCTACCTCCAGAAACGAAGAACAACCTCAATGTTATGAGAAAATATACTCCAAGCTCAAGAACACCTCCTAATCTCCAAGGAAATGAGCTCTACTCCAAGATTTAAGGCTTAGAAACAAGTTGGAGGAGGTTGATATCGGTTTGGGAGTGCAGAGGGACGATATATAGAGAGAGAATCGGTTTGGAGTTGTGAAGAAATGAAAAACAGGCTGGTCCTATAAATAGACTGTGCAGACTTAGCGCACGCTATCGGGACAATTTAGCGTACGCTAACACACTTACGTATGCTAACCGGTCGATATTACGTATGTAAGCAGCTTACAGTGGCTACTGTCTTGGATCCGCAGGCCATTAGCGTACGCTAATAAAAAGGGGTTACACACTCTAATAAAAGTTGACTTTGTCGACACGACAGCTCAGACACCACCCACATGCATGCCAATGGATAACAAGTTCATGTGCTGAAGTCAACTGATGCCAGATTCCCTCTTAGCGTACGCAACAGAGGAAACATTACGCACGCTAAGGCACAAGATTAACGTACGTTAATCATGCTACGTAGCATACGCTACGTCAACAGAAAAGTTCAAAAAAATGCAACTCTCTAATTAACATTGAATCATCGAGTATGAAATAACAACGATATGAAGTTCAAATTTATAATACCTCAACATAATATTAAATGCAATGATAATCAATTTATTCAAATATATAATGACAGATAAAAATGAAAATTACAGTCGAATATTACATAACGTACGTTAATTTTAGATGTTAGCGTACGTTAATAATGTACAGTGTATATATATGAGTAGTTGGCTGTCATTCCTCATTTCGTCCATTCTCTTCTTGCAACCGATAGAGAGAACCTTGGAAAGACATTTGGAGTCCCTAAACACTGAGAGATGATCCTCTTTAACAAGATTAGAGATGGAAATCATGGATTAAAGCTTTGTTCTTGAAATTATTGGTGATTCCTGGAATGGAGTTCTTAGAGAGATGTTTGAAGTTCCAAATACTGGATTATGGTGGAGTTAATCATCCATAACAACACTGGAAGCTTGGAAGTGATTGAGAATGGATTCAACCTTGGAAATCAATCCATTCCTTCAAAGAGGTAATTACTCTTCACCTTTGGATTTCGTTTTTGGATTGAATGTTGATGTTCTTGAGTTGATGATAATTACATAAACAAGTTGACAAGCATGATTATGAGATGGATTACTGGAGTATGATGATATTAATATGATTCGTGTGATTTAAATCGTGTCATTCATTTTCTTGAGATAAGTTGGTTAATCCTTCTTCTCCTTTGCGGATGTTGGTGTCATTGTTGATGATTAATCTGTGTAATGATTTAATGTTTCATGATGTTGATATTGAGGAAGATGATATATGGATATAGGACTTGAATTATAAGTTGAATGATTGTTTGTATGTTAAAGGATATCGGATTTCGTTGTTTTGATAGCTTTGAACATGGTTCAGAATCACTTAGTGTTCTTGATAATCACCATATGTTGATCGGTATCCGAAATACATGCAACTGGATGTCATTAGCGCACGCTAAGCCTACTGGCTAGCGCATGCTAACGGGAGCAACTTAGCGCACGCTACGTTAAGTAATTAATGTGCGCTAAATCAACAGGCAGGGTAGTATATTCTGTTTCGGTTATGAATTCGTGATCGTTTAAGTTAGTTTGATCAGACTTGTGGTTAACCAAGATATTGTTGAGCTGTTGGGTTTGTGAATTGGTTTTATCGATTGTTTATTGTTGTCGAACTTGTTGTTTATCGATTATTGTAATAGGTTGAGTTTATTGATCGGTGATTAGAACTATGCGTTGCGGTCATGTTCGAGAATGTTCGTGAATTGCATTGATTGGGGCCGAGGGACTTGTAGATGACGGCAATGGAATTGGTAATGGCTTCATCAGTATCGAAGCAAGTTATTACTTGCTCAGTTTATAATATTTAATGACTGGTTTCAGTTTCATTCGTTTATAATTCGTATAACAATGTTTATAATCTTAATCACAGGAGATTTTGGATTATAGGTTGTATTCGAATTTTGGGAATTATATCATAAGGTATATGATTTACATTTATTGTTGGTATACTTGGTATCGAGGATATATTGTGTATAGACGAAGACGTGAATTATTTACCGTCCGTGGTATTTTGTACCGTCGAGTATTGAGGATAATTGTTCGTGATGGTTTGGACATCTAGATTGCTCTTGAATGACTCGGGACAAGTACTCTAATCATTTTTGTCATTTTGTGTCGATCATGTTGTGATACATTCGTGTATCGTTGTTATCATGCATTTGTGCACTATTGTTGTCGTGTATTGTGTACTGTTGTTTTGTGCAGTTGCGCATTGTTGTCATATGTCCACCATGCGTTGGCCCGACGGGATCAACATGGGATATCTATAGCTGTGTGCGCTGGATCGCTGGACAGGTAATGCCACCATTCGTTGGTCCGACGGGATCATCATGGGGATCTATAGCTATGTGCGCTAGATCATTGGATTACCATATGTGATGTTGTTATTGTGCATATGTATATTATGGGTTTGCCATAAGTATACAGTGTTGTTATTTATGTGAGCATATTGACGTTGTCATATGAGTATGCATTTGTAGGTCTTGTGTTAGGACCATGTCCGTATGTTGTCACTACAAAAAAAACAGTTTTTACCGACGCCATTTACCGACGCCCGTACTGCCGTTGTTAAACTTATAATTTACCGATGCTATTACCGACGCCCGTTATTTAATTAATTTACCGACGCCATTGCCGACGACCAGTTCACAGGACTTATTTTTTTTCTTTTTTTTCACAATTAACGACTCCCTTTACCGACGCCATTTTGGCGTTGGTAATTTATTTTTTAATTTAACGATGCCGTTTACGCCATTACCGATGCCATTTCGGCGTCGGTAAATTTTTTACACTATGCCACATCGAAAAAACAGTAGTGTTTTAGGTGGTTTATAAACCAAAATCCTTCTCAACCATTTGAAATTGAATGGAGCCCGAACCTGACCCGCCCGGACCCGGACCCGACCCGCACCTGACCTGGACTCGACCCGCCTGAGCCCGTACCTAACCCACCTGAGCCCCGCCTGAGCCCAGACGTGACCCGCCTGAGTCCTGACCTGACTATTTTAGATTTTTTTTAATTTAACGACGCCAAAAATGGCGTCGGTAAATGGCGGCATCGGTAAAAAATTACCATCGAGCGTTTTTCCAACGGCGGGTTGCCCTCGGTAATTTTTTTACCAATGCCATTTTCTGTTTTACCAACGGCGTTTGGCGTCGGTAAAAACTGTTTTTTTGTAGTGTGTGTTGATCTGATCTTGGATTAGACTGACGTGATTTCGTCGTACCTTGGGTATTGTTGAGATACAATATAGATATTTCGGTATGAGCGTATTGTGTTGTTGAAAGGATACAAGATGTGAACTTTGGTAAATATTATCATGAATTGGTAAAGTTATGGCGGTAAGATTACATTGGTTGTATTCTTACTTAATATTTTCATTGATATGTAATTATTGACGAGATGTGATGGTTATCATTGTTGGATATTATGGCTAACCCCGTCGTGGGCTTTCTTTTTAGGTTCTTGGATTATCAAGCTTGTAGCGGTCGTGGAGAGATGAGCTTCCCGGAGGATACTGGCTAGGACATGTATTTATGTTTTGAGTTCCTGATCAGTTCTTGTATTCCGCTGCTAGAGTATTTTAATTATTTGTCTTTTTCCACTGCGTGAGTATTTTAAATGGCCTTTTGGTATCTGGTAACTTAGGTTACTTTGGAAATCGTTTTCTAAACTATTTTGTTGATATGTGTAAGCGATAGCTTAATGTATATTTTTAAACTACTGTGATTTGGCATTTCGGGCCTTGTGATTTCAAATGAAATTTCACGATGGTTTTGTTAAACGGATTCTATTAAGTCTTCGAATGTTTTTAAAGATAGTATCGTCGTTCGCCTCTTAGGCATTTGTAAATGTTTGTGAAAATTTCCTTCAGCCGTGTGGGTTCCATCTCGGGGCCCACGACACTGTAATATTCCTGGATGGCTCTGGGGGTGTTACAGAATATGGTATTGGAGCTTACGTTATGAAAACCTAGGCAGCCGGGTCGAGTTGGGTCGTGCTTTTGTCTCGTCATTCGAGTTATCGGTTGACAAGTGTTTGAGATCTGAGTTTTTGTTGTTCACTCGGGCTTGTGCGTTATGTGATTTACCAGTGTAGTACTGGGGTTGTTGCAAACTTTTCCAAATGGTATTAACGTGTTTCTTCAGATAGAATTGTGTTCTGTTCTCGAGTTGAACTGAGTTTGCAAAATGTGTGATTTGAAAATGTCTGTGTCGAGTATTTTCAAGAGTTGAGATATGTGTCAGTATCACGGGGAATCGTCAGCTTCACGATCTGTAAGTATTTAGATTTTTGAATTTCATTAAGGTTATTGCCATTCTAAGTCGATATGTTTTGAGATTCAGAAAGATATTATGCATTACAGTATAAGGTGACAGAGTTGGGACAGGATTGATGATCTTCAGAAGTTATGGTTTAGGAAATCAATATGTCGGTTAGATTTCGGAACAGAGTTGTGCATTTGGGATAAATGCTGTAGATTGTTGAGAAGAACATGTAGTCATGTTAATTCATTTTGTGATATATGAACTATTTTTGAGCATTTGAAACTGATACTTTTCATAATGAATGTTTCACGAATGTTTTACGGAAAATGATTTTTGGGCCGAGACCCAATTGATTTTGAAATAGTTTTATAACTTAGGACTCGAGGTCCAGAAAAAGGTTTCCTACTTTTAAACTTCTTGTAATGCGGAACGAAATACGGGCTGAGACCCTAATGTTTCAAAAAGCTTTTTCATGTTTTCTAAAACTCCCGAGAATTGTAAAACACTTTATCAATCGTTTATCTATTTCATTCCTGCCTTTCGAAGTTTTGGCTTACTTGTTCAAATGAAACTTCTCGGGAAGTCTTTCGCTGTGTTGATTTGTTTTAATGTTTTGTCATAGCATATTTGAGGTGATCCAGGATGGGTTAATGGTTGACGTTGCAAGTCATATGTGAAATAGAAGTTTTTGGTCGGGATTTATATACTGAGATTTTGGAACTCTATCGTGTGGTTTTCCGATGGAATATCAGTCTTTTTGAGTTCTAATCTCCTCTTCAATTTTTTTTCTTTTGTTTCTTTTTTAACTTCCGGATGCATATTTTCTAGAGAACATGTTATACCCCAATTAAAATTCAAATTACTAATCAAATATCAACAACACAAAATTAAAAAAAACTATTTATCAATGGACTAAGATTAAAATTTAAGAAACTACCAAAAAGAGAATAAGTTAAAGATTAAAGAGTTCGATTTCAAGTTCACCCCGACGAGATCGAAACACGACTACGACGAGCCAACGACAAATGGGCAGAGGCTAAGGAGGGCAGACCCCAATCCGCAATCCCACAACAGCGGAGACCGGAGATGGGTGCAGGTGAAGAAAGTCCTAACTTATAATTCACAAAGATGAGAGAGATCCAAAGAGGCGACAACAAATTGAGAGGTGGCGAAGAATTGAAGATTGATGAAGAAGAAGACAGAGTCACAGAACAGAAGCAAAAATTTTCTTTTTTAGTTTGACATGGCATGAAAGAGATGAGAGAGAGATCCGTTTGAGATACGTGGCTGGAGGCGTAGGCGTTGAGCTGTTCACAACTCTGAGTCATATCCTTATAAAATATCTATAATATAATTTTTTGTAATGGGTATAACTTTTTTTATTTTAGGCCCCCCAAAAGTTAAGGGCCCATGGCAAAAGCTCAGGCAGTTCTTGGCCAGGGCTGGGCCTGCTAGATGATTGGGTCAGCCTGCATCCAGTGTATGTAGTTATTCATCATAGCCAAATTGTGAAACTGACTGATGACGTCTTTTTCTTCAAAATCATGAGTAGTCTCTGTAGTTATAGATATGTCGTCTAGTCAGTTTCTCCTCCGGAATTTTTTTCTGAATAGCCGCCAAGACAGGACACGGCTTTGCTTGAGCCGCACTCATTTCACGAACAACTTGTTTGGCAGAGTCCGCTTATTTATCGGTGTCCCTCCAGATAGAAAATAAACGAGTGATTGTGCATACCCCTACTCCCAGACAACGGTATGATAAGCCAACAACTAGTCATATAATTGTTCGACCTTTATCTGAAATGTACACCTGCATGCTTTCGTCTTCATATCCTTTCATGCAACGGCATCCAAATCTCTCAATAATTTCGTCTTTTCTTTATTTTTGTGCGAGGAAACAATCAACTCGAAACCAATTTGAAGCGCATTTTTTTTTGCCCAAGAAATCGCATTTAAATCACTTTCGAATATTTCAGAATCAACGCAGTCACCATCAAATTTTTCTACTGTAACCTGCAATTTTTAATTGACAGGAGGTTAATAATAGTACCAATAATAACGACAGTAAAATTCAAAATGATGCAAACAAAAAAAAATAGGCATCCGAAAATTCAGCCTAAACCATGGTGCAAGCGCTCAAAATTTCTGCATGTGACATGGTACAGGCATCCGCGATAAATGCATGAACCATGGCTTAGGCGCTCAGAGTTTTCATGTTTGCCACAGAGTATACAGTAAATAACTTATAAAGGTAGGATAGAATAAGCTGTGTGTTTTCCGAAGTTATTTGCGTAGCAAAAGACTAATATTGAGTTGTTGTAAATACAACAACTAGGCGCTCTCCTGTTTGCTTTATGCGTACAAGATTTTCACAATATGTATACTTTAAATCACAGGTAGATATGAAAACAGTAAGGACAGAATGTAAAATACACACATATATAAGTGGTTCGAGGTAAACCCCTCTATGTCCACTGGTCCTCCACATAGGAGTAAAATATTTATTAAAATCACTACGTACACAACTACGTGACTTTAACTAAACATGTCTTTGTATCGTTCACACAGTGACCACAGCTTGGGCCGTTCACATATATTAGCTTTGACTTTTCGACTTGCTTCTTCTCACACAGATCAAAGCTTCGCCTTCAATGCTATTCTTCCTACACAGGTCGGAACTAGCAAGGACTTAGTCCACACAGGGCTAAGGTTGATCTCAATGGTAAAGATAGGGTAGAACAAGTTCAAACAACAGCTATATGCTTTGACGAGTGATTGTTGTTCGCTGTGCTGTTTGCGTTGAGGACTGTATATTTCTTTGCTTTAATGATATTGTATGCTCAGGAAATATAATGCTCTTTCTTAGCTTGATATTCTAATTGTCATAGCTGATTGTCAGATGTATTGCGCGAAGTAAATATATATTTAATATCCTCTTGCTTGGGGCTATTTACAACCATGGAAATAGATCCATTATAAATGTAGCCACTGGCCGGTTGGTGAGATTTAGACAGCTCTGATTTGGCGGCTGCAGAATGTTTGAATTAAAGGTGATTCGCATTTATTGCTTTAGACATTCTCTTTGACTTTGCATTAAATGTTATTCAGCGGGTTCAGACTGTTATCTCTTTCGACCGCATTAAATGTTGTCCTATCAACATTAGATGCTGCTTTAACCGTAAATACTTTATGAATAAACAAAGTCGATTCACAATGGTTCAAAGCTATTCTTCAGTCCTATTAGATGTGTTTTAATTTTCCTAAGTAAAACTCCTACAATAAGATTGTTGTATCTAACTTTCTTCAACTCTGCTGTATAATGATGTAGGCACTATAGGATCGGACTATGCAGGAAGATCTCTTGCTGTATGGATATGCTATATGGAGTTTCCTAACAGCTTCCATACTTAACGAAATGCTAACTTTGAAGACTTCATATTGTATGGTGGCGATTATCAAAACAGTCTGTATTTATCCCAACAATTTCCCCCTTTTTGATAAGAGTAAATTGTTTTTACACCAGCTCCTTTTGCCCAAATTTGAAGTTACACCACAACTTTTTTTTCACTCGACACCGAAACGTTAGTCAACAGTTTACGTTTACATAAAGGTTGGGATGGAGTTAGTTTGTCCGTTACTTTTTCAGAATTTTCAGAATTTTTTTAATTTTTACTTTTTATTTCCGAATTTTAAATAAAAAGTTCTGATTTTTAATACTACTATTCCTGATTTTTTTTCTTAAAAAATAAAAGTTCCAAATTTTTTCAGAATTTTTAGATTTTCCAGAATTTTCAGAATTATTTTATTTTTTACTTTTTATTTTCGAATTTAAAATAAAAAGTTCTAATTTTTAATATTACTATTCTAGATATTTTTATTTCTTAAAAAAATTAAAAGTTCCTATTTTTTTTAGATTTTTTAAATTTTCAAGAATTTTTAGATCTATATATTTTTAGATTTTTTGAGATTTAAATTCTGCATTTCCGACGGAAGTTTTTAACGCCATCCAACATGTGTGTGATTTCAAAATTTTTTGAAAGGTTTTGGAGCCGAATGAAAAAAAAAAGGTCAAAATGTAAACTCAAATTAGCCTAAAAGCTTTTAGTGTAAAAAAAATTCTCTTTTGATAATGCCAAAACTTTCTTGATTCGGAGAGACTGCCTTCAAGTCTTCTACCGAAAGATCTGATCTTCATGACTTAGTCTAAAAATTTGAACTGCTCGCAGGCAAGTTTTAAAATGAAAATCCTACAGGACTAAGTGTGTTATAACTTAACTTATGATTGGCGCGCAGACACAATCTTACAGGATGTAATCTTGATTGAATACAACTTAATCAATGAACTGTTCGCAGACAAGTTCTTACAATTTGTGGATTAATAAGCTTGTACTTGTTGAATATATCAATACTTCATCATAATCAAAACAGTAAAACATTAAAAGTAAATTACGAGCTGTAATCTTTAAAGAAAACAAAATTACATTATGATCGAAATTACAGGGCTTGAAAGATGAAAG
Organism: Orobanche coerulescens; assembly: GCA_033398695.1. Classification (NCBI taxonomy): domain Eukaryota; kingdom Viridiplantae; phylum Streptophyta; class Magnoliopsida; order Lamiales; family Orobanchaceae; genus Orobanche; species Orobanche coerulescens. The sequence goes on along the minus strand of CM065814.1, from coordinate 85,001,201 downwards.
TACTGCATCGAAGAGCATGCAGTAGGATAAAATATAACATACAACTAATAGAAACTAGTCCCAATAATGTTGATGTTTCCAAGTCTTTCGAGAGGGATCAAGATCAGTTCCTTTCCACCAGTTGATTGGAGTCTCTGTCCCGGTCCCTGAAGATGCTTCGTCCTTCGTAGGAGACATTGTAGGCAAGAATCCAATCTTCAGGATGGGTTACCCAATCACCTTTCTGGTGCTTAGGCTTTCTTTTTAGTTGCAAGGGAAGCTTTACTTCTGCCAGTAGCTTCAGAACTCGTTTGCGGCATCCTCCAGTGTTTTAAATTTATTGAACATGGTGGAGTCCCTGATGAGCATACAGAAGTATCTCAGCGGTTTGTTGTTTTTCCGGTCCTTTAATTCATCTGCCATAGGCTGTTGATTCGTTGGGAGCAATATCTCGGTAGGCTTTCATAATGTACTTTTCCATGAGAAATTGGGATCCTGGAACTTAGCTCGAGAACTAGTTACCCTGTATCCTTTCGCTCCTTGACCTGGCCCGGGTCCAGCTAGTCGTCTGAGGCAGTAGCAATGCTTTCCTCCAGTGCAGCCCTCATTTCTTTCTCTTTCTCCAGCCTCCACATCCTAGTAGCCTCTCTCGACTCTTCCCCATTTTTGGCATTGTCAAGATCTGAGACCTTGCCGTGAATATCCCGAAGGAGTTTCATAGATTCAGCTTGTTGGGTCTTCAGATCAGTGAGACTACCAACTAACCTTGCAACCACTGCTGGCTTGTAATCATGGTTATTAAGTTTTGAGCCGGTGTATTCTAGGGCGGCAACAGTCTTGGATTCAGCGGCACGAAGCTTCTCTTGATCTTACTTCAGGATTCACTCCTGATGCTATTTCAGTTGATTCAGGGCTTGCCATAGAGCATTTGGCATGAGGCAAAAAGCCTCTTCAACATCATTCATGGTCCTTTTAAGCTTAGGGAGATCGTCCTGAGCTGTTTTGCGCATCCAGTCCAATTCCTTTCCGACATCATACAGGGCCCTGAAGGCATCCTGTAGGGATACGGTTTGGCGACCGGTGGCTTGGAGTTGCTTTATTTGTGCCTCTGTGCATGGAGAGCCAGGGTGCATAATCTTGGAGTTATATGGTTCGCCGAGCTGTTTGAGAACCACGTTGTGATGGGGCTTGCTTGGTTTGTCGTCAGTAATGGAACCGTCATCAGATTCAGAGTGGGATTCTATAGAGATAGGATATTCAACCTGCTCGGAAGCAGGAGCTTCTATAGGTTGTGTTGCAGAGTCTGTCTGGGAGACAGAAGGGACTGATTCCTTCTACCGTCTCTCAGCGGTCGCCTATTCTGTAAGAGGGACTGATTCCTTTTGGCAGATGACACAGGTGGCGTCTTCTTCTTTCTGTCAGCTTAACAGATTCTTCTGGTACAGGAGGTGCTTCCTGTAGAGGAGAACTAGCTGGTTCTTCATTGGTGATAGGAGGGACTGGTTTCTCCTGGGTGGGTGCTGATGTGGGTTGCTCAGCAGAAATACCTTGGCCATTTTCAGCCTTAGACTGAGCAGATTACTTTTCAAGAGCCTCCTTATAGCTCAGCCTCAGACCTGTCTGAAGGTCATCATCGTTTTTGTTGGAGTCAGAGTGGTGGCTCGGGCTCTTGAGTTTGTCGGTGGATGGAGACTTCCCTTTAAGTCTCATCTTCTCCATTGCCACAAAGTGTGAATAAATAAGCTCATTGTAAAGGTGATCATCCCATTTGATTAGGACTTCGACATTATGAGAGTCTGTCACCTCCAAAGCAAATATCTCTTCTCCCTTCCAGTCCTTCCAGTTGTACAGGGTGTTGTAGGGGGCGACCCAGTAGGATTTTCAAACATTGAAGCGCTTGAAGACTTCCTCTATCTGGACTTAAAGGAGAGTATTATTGATAATATCTATCAGGGAAGGACTCGAAACAGTAATGGGTTCTACTATCCAGTTGGGATTCTCGATAGGTAAGGAAGCGTGTGGAGAAGCGGGATCCCTAACAGGGTCGGATGCCCTGTTGGGAGAGGGACATCGTACAGGGTGGGTGACCAATTTGAAGTGGTGGTTTTTTGGCTCTAAATGGGCAGCCGATTCACCAGAACCTTCTTTTTTCATGAACATCTGGTCATCCGTCATAGCCTCAACGGGCTGAGGATCTACTGTGGTAGCAACAAGAGTTCCATCCAAAGTGGTTGCGCCTTGTGGGATTTTTGTTTCGGCAGATACAACTTACAGACTTCCTAAATAGCCATTGTAGCCATTGGGGTTGTTGTAGGCACAGCTTCCGGCATCGTAGATTCCTTGATTTTCTGCTTCTTCTTCTCGACAGTTGTAGGCGAGCTTCTGTAGGGAACACTTCCTTTCTTGTTGACAGCTTTCTTCTTGCTGTCAACTGATTTGGATTTTGAGGGAAAGTCAGTGACATCCCTAGGATCTTTGGATGTTGGAAGGGAGAAGGGATCAGGCCTGTTGGCGAGAAGCGAGTCCTAGTTAAACACTATTTGCTTCGAGCCACAAAGAACTTCCCGACCAGAATCTTTTTGGAACTGGCCGATTGCTGTATGCCACAGCTTGTTAGGATATAAATGAGTATCAAGTCGAACTATATTCTGGCAGAGTCACGATTTGATGCTTCATCTGAAGCCTCTTCAAGATGATCTGGCACCAATTCACCTTTTCTCCAGATATAATAGCCACCATCATCCAAAAGCGAAGATTTGTGCACATCTCAAATGCACCTGTTCTGTTTTCAACCACCATACAGCAAAAGTCATGCAAATAAGATATGGCGAGGTGAAGTTCTTGTGACAAGACATATAGACTAAGGAAGGATGGGAGTTCCCAGTGAATAGTCCCTAGTAAGCTTTCAGAAGATTATCATATCCATAAGACTCCAGTTCCTCCAATGATAACCCATCAGAGGGAAGTGTATATAGGTGTTCAAGGAGTTCATGGTTGATGGTTATATCCTGGTCTTGAACGATGCTGATGATGGCAGTGACATCAGAACCCTTTTTGTTCGACGCAGAGTGGAACTCAGCGTCAACAAAGAATTCTTCAACAAGAGCTTCATCATAGCTCTCCTCATGAAAGCTACCTAGATGGTAGAGCCCGGTTTGCTTCACATGGGATACCACAAGCTTCATCCCTCCATCATATTCTCCTTTAAGGGAGATACGCTCCAGCAGAAATGAGCGAGCGAAAATTCTTTCGTTGATGATAAGCTCCTTCTTCTTGGTTGATAAATATGAAGTTTGAGAAGACATTTTGCAGAAATAGATTGAGAAAATAGTGAATAGTAAGCAATAAAGTATGTAGGCTATATGTTGTAGGCTCGATAATATGTAGAAAGCGTAATGAGACTTCAGGTCAGCATACTTGCCCTTTTATAAGGTGCGGGGAAGACTATGTTATACATTGAACGGTCGGATGTAAGGGATTGGAATCGTCTTTTAAATGAACTTACATGATGGACTCAGATGTAACATTTACGTCTAATCCATCGGTTTTGTAGTAATAAGTGGTCCCACTTATGACACATTTCATTTTCCACGATTGCACGAAACGGCGGTTTCAATTTTGAAATCACGTTATTTGAGGCAGTAAAGTCCAGGTGTCTTTTAAACTATTAAAGGATAAAACATTTTAAATTCATACAGAGCATTTGGACTTAAAACAGTTTGCTATTTCTAAATGTATGAATTAGGTACATTATAATATTAACTGATATCCTACAGTGTATGTGCCATATCCGCAAAAATACAGCGTTCCCCCTTAAAAGGTGCATACAAGATTCAATTCTTACAGTAATATTGGATTAATACTTTCTCTGTCCCATATTAATTTGCACACTTTCCTTATTTGGACGTCCCACATTACTTTCCACACTCCTAAAAAGAAAATCCCTACATAAATTACACCCTTTCAATATTTACATATTTACACAAAATGCCATTACTTTTAGGACTCCCAATACACTCAATACGACCAATTTCTTTACTTTATATAATAGTTTACAAAAGTACCCCTCAACACTCCACTTATTACACCATTTTTCTTAATTTGTATGCACAACCTAGTGTGCAAATTGTTCCGGGATGGAGGGAGTACTATATTTATGGGTCGTAATGTACTCTCCCTTAATTAATGCACACGTCATCTGTAGGAAGGTTATATGTCTTCTTCTTCCTACAGTAAGATCTGACTTGTTCCGAGTGTACAGTTAATTAAAGTGGATACTGTATTCTTGGGTCTTACAGCATTCCCCCTCAATCGATGAGTAAAATATAAAAACTTACAGGGAGTCTGGATGTAACATTCCCAATTCCTGGCGAAGGATGCATAATCTGGTTGTGCTGAGAGGTATTGTAAAGATGTCGGCTAACTATATGTCTGTATGAATCTTCTCGATCCAAACATCTTTATTCTAAACATAATTCCTGATGAAATGATGCTTCATATCAATATGCTTAGTTCGCGAGTGCAAAACAGGGTTGTGCGTGATTGCAATTGCACTCATGTTATTGCACATGATTCGAGTTTCTCAGGCGTTGATTCCATAATCTTTTAACTGCTGTTGCATCCAAAGAATCTGCATGCATCAACTTCCAGCAGCATAATATTCTGACTCAGCTGTAGAAAGCGAGTTGTCCAATTGCTTCTTCCTAAACCATGACACAAGTCTAGGTCCAATGAAGGACAAGTACTGCCTATACTCTTCCTATCCAACTTATAGCCTCCGAGATCTGAGTCGCTATAGCTTACCAAACCGAATCCTCCTTCCTTAGGATACCACAACCCTACATGAATTATCCATTTCACATACTTAAGGATTCATTTGGCTGTGGTGAAGTGTGACTCCTTAGGTGCTACCTGATACCGAGCACACTCCTACAGCAAACTGGATATTGTGATTGCTAGCTATCAAGTATAGGAGTGAGCCTATTAGCTTCCTGTAGAGTGATTGATTAACTGGCTTTCCAGATTCATCAGCACTAATTTGTCTGGAAGTGCTCATAGGAGTGGACGAGGATTTTGAGTTGTTCATCCCGAATTTATTGAGCAACTCCTTGCTATACTTTTCCTGGTTGATGAATATGTGTGTAGGCAATTCCTTAACCCGCAAGCCTAGAAAATAGTTAAGTTCTCCCATCATACTCATTTCAAGTTTACTTTGCATGAGATGAGAGAGCCTTGGTCATAAAGTGAGGTTAGTTGAAACCAATACAATATCATCGACATATATTTGTACCATTAAAAGAAAATCACCTTCCTGTATCTTAAAGAGAGTCTTGTCCACTGCACCTTTCTCAAATCCATTGTTGATTAGGTATAGGGAAAAGGTTTCATACCAGGCTCTAGGCGCTTGCTTAAGTACATACATAGCTTTCCGTAGCGTGTATATTAGGTCTCCAAATTCAGTGTTGACAAAACCTCGTGGTTGTTCAACATAGACTTCTTGCGCAAGATCTTCCTGTCTATAGCCTTGAGCGACTAGACGGGATTTGTTTCTTATGACGAGTTCATTTTCATCCTTTTTGTTTCTAAATACCCATTTAGTTCCAATTACAGGTTGATGATTTGATTTGGGAACGAGATACCATACATTATTTCTTTTAAAACCATTTAGCTCTGACTCAACGGATTGATGATGTCCACTTGAGGAGCTCGATAATGATTATTATATTAAACCATGCAGGTAGATTTAATTCGTATATAATAATAAGGTTCGCGTGGTATACTCTTGAATAATATATTAATTAATTAAAGTTGTCAGTAACTTAAAATTAATTAATGGACATTCGATATCTTAAACACGGGAAATAATATATTTAAATAAAGAGCCCGATTTCATAAATTGGAATTTGGGTTGGAAGTGTAATATTAATTCTTTAGTGGACTGACTTGATATTAGTGAACTCAACCATATTAGGAAAGGGATTAATATGGAAAGTTGAGTTGCACTAGGAGTCTTAACCCTAATCCTCCTTAAGATCCCTAGAGTAGTCCAAAAGCATATAAATAGGACTTATGGGGGGTTCGGCCGTGATGTGAATTATTGCGACTTGTGAGATCGATTTTTCTTCTTGTGTTTAGTTGTACATCTTGACCTGTATTTTGTATTCTAAAATTTAGATAACACATTAATTTTCTAAGAGTGTTTACATAACATAAGAAAATAAATAAAAATCGAGTGACTCCAAGTAAGAAGAAGTCTGGTCGATTCCCCATAGAAGTCCAATCAAGATTTGGTAGCTCGTTGCCCACACAATGTCTGGATTAAGGCGGATCATACTCTAGAAGATCTAAAGGTAGAAATACAAGGATATCAAGAAGAAAAGCAACCACTACGCTTCAAATGTAATATCCTATGGTCTTTGATCTAGATTAGGACATTCGATTTACCAACACATTTATTTAAAAAATAATAAATAATATTTAATTGCTTATTAATCTTAGTTGTTAATTAATTAGCATGCCTAAATAGATTTTGTGCTCGTGGATGCATAAAACGAGTTTATCAAATTTTTCACCCACTTCGCTTCCGATGCATTTTATTTCTAACAATTGGTATCAGAGCCAGATTTTTAGGTTTTTGCTATTTTAGTTAATTTTGTGATTAATTGATAGCAATTTAAATATTCATGTATGCAATTGTTGCTTTGGCCCGATTTTGAGGCATGTAATGGTTTTTCCCGTGAGAAAATCCGCGGGTAGATCTAGGATTTTATTTTTTTCGTGTAATCTTGCTATAAATTCGATGTATTTTATTTTGTGTAAAATTGTAATCGAATTCGGAAAAGACAGAATCACGAAAGAGTAGAGCAGGACCGAGACACGGATCGGGCTGACGGCCGCGCCGACAGCAGACGCGGACACGCGAGCAAAGACACACCGCCTTAGAGTAGTCTTTGGCTTCTTGCCGAGGGCCGCGGCACTGATACAGGCGGGCCACGGTTCGGGTAGAGTCGTCCAGTTTTTGGTCCGGTCTGTTTCACAGCCGTTCGTTGCGTCCGTTGGAGAGTCGGGATTTAAAGTAAATTTTTTTATGTAATTAATCTCACATAAAAGTGAAACTTTAATTTTGGAAATCCACGGCCCAGTCGGGGAGGAGTGACGAGATTCTTGATCCAGTGGGAGATATCAAGTCGAAGATTTTCCCGGGTTCAATTCAAGAAAGAAGACCATGATAATTGGATAATTTCATTATCCATGCTTTTATTTTGTTTTTTACTGTATTGGATTTTGCAACACCCCCGATATATTCAGGAATATCACAGCGCCGTAAATCCTTTATATAGGGATTTACAAGGCTGGAGAAATGAAAAGACAATAACAGATACCAATGTATGAAAGTAACTGAAATAAAATACAACAGTTCTGACCAATACTGAAAATACGAATGTCCAAAGGAAAAGTATTAATACATCACCAAATTCAAATCATCACAAACGACGACGCACTTGAGTACTTATTAAAACGATACAAACAACAGACAAATAAACCCGTCCGAAACGTCACTCTGCACCCTCGTCGTCATGAAACTCCAGTGGTTATTTCCCCGCTCTCCTGGATCCTGAACATAAACAAATATTCACCCCCGAAGGGGTTAGCACAACGATGCTAGTACAAGTACCAAAACATATTATTCAACATCTCACGAAGAATAATAATAACATAAATGACAAAAGAACCAACGAGTCTTCTCCTGCGAGAAACTCAATAATAACATACACACATGATAATCAAATCATGATATCACAACATACACATGGTAATTCCGATGATCCAGCGTTCACTGCCTAGACCCCCCGATGATTCCGTCAAACCAACTCGAGGTGGAAATACCCATCCGATAATCCGGCGCACGCTAGCATAGATCCCCCGATGATCCCGTCGGACCAACACGAGGTGGACATACAACAACGACACACTTGTATAACAATATGTATAACATCAATACATAAAACAATTAAGGTACTTGCGTCGATTCGAAGACAAGAATAATACTACCACGAATAAAAAAACATTCGAAGGTCGCTCCCTTCGATCAATCACGTTGCTAAGCTCAAACCTTAACAAAATAAATAATATGGAATTCATCTCACATCGTACGAATGTCTAACAATCCAAATTACGGTCCAAAGTTCATAAAACGTAATCTGCCTGACTTACTTAACGTACGTTACGTACCTTTGGTAGCGTACGTTAAGCCTACTAGTTAGCGCATGTAAGCTACGAAGTCTAGCGTACGCTAACTATGCATTGTCAGTCCTTCACTGATCAGTCGACTGACTCGTCTGATGGTATAACGTACGTTACATACCAAACATAGCATACATTAACTATGCCCGATAGCGTACATTAACTACATAGCATAACATACGTTAAGCATGTATCACAGTTTCTCACTAGGCAGACGACTGTTCTAACTGTGATGAAGCATACGAAATCCTCAGTGATTAACATACGTTATCTCCATGCATATCATGTTCATACGATTATGAATGATCGTACGGATTCACACATCTTTGAATTTAAGGAAATGAATATCATCACGACACTTATATTCAATCTCGATTACAATTCTCATGTGAAGTTCGGTGATCTCAGGCTGATGCACTAGATTCCATTATCATCATTCCATTCAGACTACGTCTAAAGAACAAATAAATCCAACTTGTAAGAAAGGATACAACCTTCGATGATTCTTTCTTAAGTCCGTTTAACAAAAGTGATATCAACTCCAAGTCTACGATTAATATGGCAACGTTATTCAATATGGATAATCAATCTCTGAATATTACTCTCATCATTGACGTAATAGGATTCCAACTATGATGTTTCAACAACGATATCTTAAGCATAATCATTCCAACTTCTTAACATGATGTTGTTTGAATAATTTATCAATGGAACTCAATATCTTGATAGCATACTCATCCTATCCTTAAGAACACGAATTCAACGTCGGAGATAGTATTAACATACCTTAAGATGAAGACACTGAGACAATAGTTAGACTTCAAATCCGATTGCTTGTGTGACAATCCAAGATGAGTCTCTACTTCAAGGATCAACTATGAGTAATCTCCAATCTTCAATGATCAAGTTGAGATTGTTTAAATGTGTTTAAGAAGGAGGGGGAGGCTCTCTGGACTTCCAAGAAACGAAAGACAAGTGAAGAAAACATAAACAAAATAAAATGGGGTGTTGTCCCTTTTATAATGTTTCTGTACGTTATCTGTTTAGCGCACGCTACCAGAATGTCCTTAGCGCACGCTAACGAGCGTTGACTCCAAAACTATCCAGGTTCATCCGCGGGAATCTTATCCGGACCCATGTCCGGCTGGCGCATGTGACAGCCGCCTAGCTCAATTATTGGCTAGTTAACGCACGCTACGCTACATTCGTAGCGTACGCTAACTCCGACAGATAACGTACGTTAAGCTATCCTTGTTAACGTATGTTATCACGTATTTACATGGGAAAATTTACATGTTGTCATACTCATGTACAAGGATACAAATACGAAAAATATCATACTTCAATTATTGATATCACAATTCCGAATAATACAGGGTTCAAATACAGATGAAATACTCAATAATAACCGGATATTACATACTCTCCTACTAAAAAGGAGTTTCGTCCCGAAACTCAAGACGAAAATAACTCTGGATATCTGGACTTCATGCTATCTTCCGTTTCCTAAGTGGCTTCTTCCGCTCCGTGACGTGACCACTGAACCTTGACCAAAACGATTGGTTTGTTCCTCAACTGCTTAACTCGACTCTCGAGTATCCTGATCGGTCTCTCTTCAAACATGCCATCCTGTGCTACTTCGATCTCGCCGAAATCAATGTCATGACTAGGATCTGGTATATACCTCCGTAACTGGGATACGTGGAACACGTTATGAACATGGCTCAAAGACGGCGGTAATGCCAATCTATATGCCAACTCTCCAACTCTCTCAAGAATCTCGAACGGTCCGATATATCTCGGACTCAGCTTCCCCTTTCTTCCGAAACGAAAGATTCCCCGAGTAGGAGAAACTTTTAAAAGCACGTGATCTCTAGTACTGAACTCCAATGAGATACGGCATACGTCTGCATAAGATTTCTGTCGAATCTGGGCGGTCAACAGCCTTTCGCGAATCAAGGCTATCTTCTCTCATGTCTGCACGGTCAATTCTGGTTCCGACCTGATCAAGTCTGATGAATCGTCCCAACATAGGGGCGATCTGCATCTCCTCCCGTATAATGCCTCAAACGGTTCCATCTTAATAGAAGCATGCCAACTATTGTTGTAGGTAAATTCAATTAACGGTAGATGAACTTCCCAGTCAGTTGACCAATCTAAGGCATAAGCCCTTAGCATATCTTCCACTGTTTGAATAGTCCTCTCGGATTGTCCATCTGTATACGGGCGATAAGCTGTTTTGAAGTTCAATTCGATCCCCAAGGCTTTATGAACTGCTTTCCAAAAATGCAATACAAAGCGACCGTCTCGGTCAGAAATAATAGTCTTCGGCGTGCCATGCAATCGGACTATCTCTGTAATAAACACTCGTGCCAACTTCTCGGGTCCCCACGTATCCTTAATGCCTAAAAAATGAGCCGATTTGGTTAGACGATCAACTATCACCCAAATCATGTTCATTCCTGTCTTGGTTCTCGGCATATTAGTGATAAAGTCCATCGATATGTCCTCCCCCTTCCATTCAGGAATTGGGAGCGGCTTCAGCATTCCGGCAGGTCGTTGATGCTCGATCTTAACCTGCTGACAAGTCAAACATTTAGAAACATAATCCGCTACATCTTTCTTCATGTTGCCCCACCAAAAGTTCTACTTCAAGTCCTTACACATCTTACTGGGGCCCGGGTGGATATAATAGGGCGTGCTGTGAGCTTCCTCCATAATTGTCTGTTTCAGAACATTGACATCGGGAATGCGAAGTCGGTTCTGAAATCTCAAAACTCCATCATCATGAATTATAAATCCTGGGGCTTTTCCTTTGTTTACTTTATCGTGCAACCAAATCATCAGAAAATCATCCAATTGCTTAGATTTGATTTCTTCGGTTAACGATGAAGTTATTTCCATCACGCACAGGTGTCCCTGGACTCTTTGCAACCATACTTCAATTCCCTCTCGAATCAATTCCCTTTGAATGCTGAGCTGGGAGGTCAGAGTCTCCAGCATCTGAATAGAAACAGGTTTGCGGCTAAGTGCATCAGCCACTACATTTGCTTTGCCTGGATGATAAAGAATCTCCAAGTCATAGTCCTTAATAAGTTCCAGCCATCTTCTTTGCCGCATGTTCAACTCTTTCTGACTGAAGATGTATTTGAGACTCTTGTGATCCGTAAAGATCTGACAGTGAGTCCCGTACAGGTAATGTCTCCAGATTTTCAAAGCAAAAACTACTGCTGCCAGCTCCAAATCATGCGTTGGGTAATTCACTTCATAAGGTTTCAGCTATCGTGACACATAAGCGATAACTTTATCATTCTGCATCAATACGCATCCGAGTCCTTGGTTCGAAGCATCACTGTAAACTATAAATCCTCCAGTTCCCTGTGGGAGTACTAAAATTGGTGCCGTCGTCAATCTCTTTTTCAATTCATCAAAGCTATTCTGGCACAACTCATTCCACTCAAACTTTTGAGTTTTCTGCAGCAGTCGAGTAAGTGGGCGGGTAATTTTGGAAAACCCTTCCACGAACCGACGATAATATCCAACAAGTCCTAAGAAACTCCGGACTTCTTTCACGTTCTTTGGAGGCTTCCAATCCATAACTGCTTCGATCTTCTGAGGATCTACTCGGACTCCTTTAGCTGATACCACATGGACGAGGAACATTACTTCCTTTAGCCAAAATTCACACTTATAAAGTTTGGCGTACAATTGTTCATTTCTCAACAGGTCTAACACAATCCGTAAATGTTGTGCATGCTCTTCCAGGTTCTTAGAATATACCAGAATGTCATCAATAAACACAACCACAAATTTATCTAAATAATCGATGAACACTCGGTTAATGAATTGCATGAATACTGCAGGTGCGTTAGTGAGAGCAAACGGCATCACTACAAACTCATAGTGTCCGTAGCGAGTTCTGAACGCTTATTTCGGAACATCAGATTCCTTAATCCTCAGCTGATGATATCCTGATCTCAGATCGATTTTAGAAAACAATGTTGCTCCTTGTAACTGGTCAAAAAAATCATCAATCCGTGGCAACGGATACTTGTTCTTAATCGTCATCTTGTTTAGCTATCGATAGTCAATACACAGTCGAAGCGATCCATCCTTCTTCTGGACAAAAAGAACTGGTGCTCCCCAGGGCGAAATGCTTGGCTGGATATAGCCTTTGTCCAGTAACTCCTCTAATTGCTTTTTCATTCGTACATCTCAGTAGGTGCCATACGATACGGCGCCTTAGAAATTGGTGTAGCTCCGGGTTCCAGCTCGATGGTGAATTCTACATCCCGCCGTGGAGGTAGTCCAGGGAACTCGTTAGGAAATACATCCGGAAATTCGTTCACAACAAGAATAGATGAAAGTTCCACAATTTTGTCTTCTTTCTTCATTGCATAGCACCAGTATCCAGTATAGCCCTGTTTCAACAATTTGACAGCTTTCATCGCCTTGATCATCTTTCCTGAGCTTCCTGGTTTCTATCCTTCAAATAGTCTTTCGGAACCATCATCAGCGATCAACGAGATATTCCTCTTTCGGTAGTTTATAATAGCTCCATAACGATTAAGCTAATCATCTCCGAGTATCAAGTCGTGTCCTTGCATTTCTATCACAATCAGATTTGAGAGCCACTCTCTGCCTCCAAATGATACAGGGAAATCTCTAGTTTCTAAGTTTCCAACAATCCTCTCCCCACTCGGTAAACCCACAACATAAGGCTCACAATTATGAAAACCAGAAATATTCAAACGATTTACACAAGACAAGGATATAAATGAATGCGTAGCTCCTGTATCGAATAAAACACTAACTGGTTGTGAAAGAATCATGACAGTACTTGATGCAATAGCAGCATCCTGGTCGTCTGCTCTCCTCATCTCGTACAAACGTGGGGGAACGGATCCAGCACTTGATGTCCCCTTTCGATCCCATTGTCCTCTGCCTCATCTGCGGCCAAAATTCTGAGGCATCTGAACACTTTGTTGCGTCTGTTGGATACTGGATTCCTTATGAACTGGTTATGGTGTACGGGCTCTAAAAGACTTTGCAGCCTCTTCACAGAACACCGCACGATGTCCTTCTCGACCACAATCAAAACAAGTCACGGCAGGTAGGGGGTAATTCCGTCGATAGTGCCCTGTCTGGGCACAGTTAAAGCATTTTTTGGTGACATCCGTCGTGGTTGATGCTGCTCCGAAGTTCTTTCCGCTCTTAGATGGGTGCGGAGGTTTCTTGAAAGAATGAAATGATGACTGGGCCTTGCGGGGCCCACTACTCTTGTGCTCCGTGAAACTACCGGAGACTTTTTGCTTCTTGGACTCTACCAACTTCTCCATTGCTGCTTCCTTGATTTCATACGCCAATGCTTTATCCTGGTATTGACGGAGAGTGGTACATTCAAAACCGGACATGTACCTCTGGATTTCTAGTTTCATTCTCATATCAAAATGGATCATCATTTCTGCATCTGGTTTGACAAGATGTCGAACAAATGCCAGCTGCTGGTTAAATGTCTTAATTGTCTGAGATTCTGGTACATCTGAAGGCTGAGCGGAGAAAAACTCCCGAACCTTGGCTTCCCTCACAGGACGAGGGCAATACTGAGCTTCCATCATCAATTTAAATTCTGTCCAATCAGCATCATGGTCTACAGTCCGGATGGCTTCCCACCATTCAGACGCTTCTCCTATCAGAAAGTACTGAGCAATAGAGGCTCTCCGGTCGTCAGGGCAATTAATCCCGGCAAAAATTTTCTCTAGATCCTTCAACCAATGATCCCAGGTGGGAGTCTCGGAAATACCGTCGAACTTAGGTGGTTGCATCTTCGCCACCTCTTGCAGCCATCGGTCGACTCGATTTCCCATGTCTGGGATACCGGATTTCAGGCACAGCAGGTTCCGGTTCATTATTAATAGATCTTTGTGGCTCGCCCGAGCTGTAGCTGGCCTGATTAGAGGGCTAAGCTTCTCTTTCAGCATTCCTTCTTCCGCGTCCGCGACCGCGACAACGTCCACGTCCACCTCTCAACATACTGTAAGCATAAATACGCAATATACAGGAAACAATATCGTTCAAATGTTCAAGTATAAAAAGATACAACATGTAAAGGACGAGATAGAGTTTAGGAACTTACAACCACTGCTCGCATGAAGACGTAGGCAGTACAGTGATGTTATTCGCGGCCGGTTACTTCAAAAGACATATATGACCCCTATTTTAACCCAATGGCCAAGATATCCATAATTTTAGCTCTGATACCATATTCTGTAACACCCCCGATATATTCAGGATTATTACAGCGCCGTAAATCCTTTACATAGGAATTTACAAGGCTGAAGAAATGAAAAGACAATAACAGATACCAACGTATGAAAGTAACTGAAATAAATTACAATAGTTTCGACCAATACTGAAAATACGAATGTCCAAAGGAAAAGTATTAATACATCACCAAATCCAAATCATCACAAACGACGACGTACTTGAGTACTTATTAAAACGATACAACCAACAGACAAATAAACCCGTCCGAAACGTCACTCTGCACCCTCGTCGTCATGCAACTCCAGTGGTTATTTCCCCGCTCTCCTGGATCCTGAACATAAACAAATATTCACCCCCGAAGGGGTTAGCACAACGATGCTAGTACAAGTACCAAAACATATTATTCAAAATCTCACGAAGAATAATAATAACATAAATGACAAAAGAACCAACGAGTCTTCTCCTGCGAGAAACTCAATAATAACATACACACATGATAATCACAACATGATATCACAACATACACATGGTAATTCCGATGATCCAGCGTTCACAGCCTAGACCCCCGATGATTCCGTCAAACCAACCCGAGGTGGAAAAACCCGTCCGATAATCCAGCGCACGCTAGCATAGATCCCCCGATGATCCCGTTGGACCAACATGAGGTGGACATACAACAACGACATACATGTACAACAATATGTATAACATCAATACATAAAACAATTAAGGTACTTACCTCGATTCGAAGACAAGAATAATACTCCCACAAATAACAAAACGTTCGAAAGTCGCTCCCTTCGATCAATCACGTTGCTAAGCTCAAACCTTAACAAAAGAAATAATATAGAATTCATCTCACGTCGTACGAATGTCTAACAATCCAAATTACGGTCGAAATTTCATAAAACGTAATCTGCCTGACTTACTAAACGTATGTTACACACCTTTGGTTGCATACGTCAAGCCTACTAGTTAGCGCACGCAAGCTACGAAGTCTAGCGTACGCTAACTATGCATTGTCAGTCCTTCACTGATCAGTCGACTGACAAATCTGATGGTATAACGTACGTTACGTACCAAATGTAGCATATGTTAACTATGCCCGATAGCGTACATTAACTACATAGCTTAGCGTACGCTAAGCATGCATGGCAGTTTCTCACTGAGCAGACGACTGTTCTAACTGTGATGAAGCTTACGAAATCCTCAGTGATTAACGTACATTATCTCCATACATATCATGTTCATACGATTATGAATGATCTTACGGATACACACATCTTTGAATTTAAGGAAATGAATATCATCACGACACTTATATTCAATCTCGATTATCATTCTCATGTGAAGTTCGGTGATCTCAGGCTGATGCACTAGATTCCATTATCATCATTACATTCAGACTACATCTAAAGAACTAATAAATCCAACTTATAAGAAATGATACAACCTTCGATGATTCTTTCTTAAGTCCGTTTAACAAAAGTGATATCAACTCCAAGTCTACGATTAATATGGCAACGTTATCCAATATGGATAATCAATCTCAGAATATTACTCTCATCATTGACGTAATAGGATTCCAACTATGATGTTTCAACAACGATATCTTAAGCATAATCATTCCAACTTCTAAACATGATGTTTGAATAATTCATCAATGGAACTCAATATCTTGATAACATACTCATCATATCCTTATGATCACGAATTCAACGTCGGAGATAGTATTAACATACCTTAAGATGAAGAAAAAACTGAGACAATAGGTAGACTTCAACTCCGGTTACTTGTGTGACAATCCAAGATGAGTCTCTACATCAAGGATCAAGTATGAGTAATCTCCAATCTTCAATGATCAAGTTGAGATGGTTTAAATGTGTTTAAGGAGGGGGAGTCTCTCTGGACTTCCAAGAAACGAAGGACAAGTGAAGAACACATAAACAAAATAAAATGGGGTGATGTCCCTTTTATAATGTTTCTGTACGTTAGCTGTTTAGCGCACGCTACCAAAATGTCCTTAGCGCACGCTAACGAGCATTGACTTCAAAACTGTCCAGGTTCATCCGCGAGAATCTTATCCGGACCCATGTCCGACTGGCGCATGTGACAACCGCCTAGCTCAATTATTGGTTGGTTAACGCACGCTACGCTACATTCGTAGCGTACGCTAACTCCGACAGATAACGTACATTAAGCTATCCTTGATAACGTACGTTATCACGTATTTGCATGGGAAAATTTACATGTTGTCATACTCATGTACAAGGATACAAATACGAGAAATATCATACTTCAATTATTGATATCACAATTCCGAATAATACAGAGTTCAAATACAGATGAAATACTCAATAATAAATCCGGATATTACAGATGTATGGCATATATGAAGGTCTTCCTCCATATCAGATGCGCTAATTATAGGTTCAGTATTTTAAAATTTCAAATGATAATAAAAGTTAAATATTATTTTTTATGATAAGATCTCTCTATTTGTAAGACTATTATTTAAAAGATAATATTTTAAAGTTGTTAAATTATGGTGTTCACTTAGGTGTATTAATTAATAAGCTCCTCATTGAAATCTATGTTAACTAATACATGGCCAAGAGGAACTAACTATTAATTTTACTTGTCATAATGTGAATTTACTAGATAGTAAAATTAAAGACGTAAAACTCTACTTGAAAAATGTGTTTATAAATGTCCACACTATCGTGGCTTTCATATGCAGGTTTTTCGAGGTGTTGGTTGCTAGCATATATATTGTGTTATGGGGTTTTTCAATATATTTTGCTATGCATTATGTGATGATTTTAATTTTTATCTCAGATGTCTTTCAATCCACTTATTATAATTCTCAAAGAAAACAAACTAGATGGCACTAACTTTACTGATTGGAAGCGTAATCTTAATATTGTCCTGACTGCTGAAGAATACAAGTTTGTTCTAACTGAGGAATGCGCATTAGAGCCAGATGCGGATTCGATACCCGATGAGGTGAATGAGTTCCGCAGATGGAAGAAATCTGAAGAGATGGCTAGCTGTTACATCTTGGATTCTTTAGCAAATGTATTTCAGCATCAACATCCGAGTATGGGCATGGCCGCGGAAATGATGAAACATCTCGGCGAGATTTTTGGTCATCAGAACTGGGCGGCTAGACAAAATGTTATGAGGGTCTTGATGATGACCCAAATGCCTGAAGGAAGTCGGTAAGGGATCAAGTTCTAAAGATGATTTCTCATCTAAACAAACTTGATATCTTAGGGGCTACTATCGATGCGGAAATGCAGGCTGATATCATCCTAGGCAGCTTACCTAGGAGCTTTGAGCAGTTCCACCTAAACTATAATATGAATCGTAGGGAGTATACCTTGGTGGAATTGCTGACAGATCTTCAAGCTGCATAAGGTCTCTTCAGGCAAAGATATCAAGTTCTTGTGGCTACTAGTATTTCACCTTCTAAACCCAAGTGGGGGAAGAAGAAGAAACAAGTGGGCCATAAGCAAGTGGAAACTCTCAAAGTAAAGAGCGAGGCTCCTCACCCTGAAGCGAACAAAAAGCCAAAGGGAAAGTGCTAAAAGTGCTGTCAGAAAGGAAATTTTAAAGCGGACTGCCCTACTCTTAAGAAAGGTATGTCTCTTGCACTAGTAGTCAAAACATGTTTGGCAACTTGTTCTTACAGTTCGTGGATAGTTGATTCAGGCTCCACTGATCATGTTTGCTTTGATTCGCATGATTTTCAAGTAACCAAGCAGCTTAGTGCGGGTGAGTCAGCCATCAACTGGGGTAATTATTCCAGGTTATTGCAGTGGGAGTCGTGCAGTTGAAGATTAATGACAAAATATTAGTCCTAAATAATGTATTATTTGTACCAAATTTTTTAGAATGAATTTAATTTTCGTTTCCAAATTAAAATGTGATGGTTATTAAGTTTCTTTTGATGATGATGCTATTATTAGAAGAAGAAACGGCAAATATATTTGCAAAGGTGTTTTTAATGATGGACTGTATGTCGTTAATATTGCACAAACTCCCATGAATAAATCACTTAACTCTTTGTCTAAACCTAAAAAGAGAATAGAACCTTCGAGCATAAACCAAACATATCTGTGGCATTTATGGTTAGGTCATGTAAATCTTAGGTCAAAGATTGGTAGATGATGCCCCATTGGATGACCTCCAAGTTGAGTCATTTACAATTTGTGAATCCAGTCTGGAAGATAAAATGACCAAAAGGGTTTTTAAGACCAAGGAAAACCGTGCTTAGAATGTGTTGGAATTGGTTCATACAGATGTATGTGGTCCAATGAATATCCAGTCTAGGGGTGGTTTCGAATATTTCATCACGTTTATAGATCATTATTCGAGATATGGATACATCTATTTGATGCGACGTAAGTCCAAAGCCTTTGGAAAGTTCAGAGACTTTAAGACAGAAACAGATAAGCAACATGGAAAGAGTATCAAGTCACTACGATCTGATCGTGGTGGCAAATACCTTAGTGGAGAATTTTTAGATTTCTTGGCAAATGAGGAGATTTCGTCCCAGCTCACTGTGCCGAGAACTCCACAACATAGTGGTGTTGCTGAGACAAGGAACAGGAACTCTTTTAGAAATGGTTAGGTCAATGATGAGTTATTCGGATTTACCTATTTCAGTCTGGGGGTATGCCTTAGAAACAACGGCGTACATTATAAGACCGGTGCCTTCAAATCAAAATACCCACAAAACCGTGGAGTGGGTGAAAACCCAGTCTAGGACATGTTCGAATTTGGGGTACTCCAGCACATGTGCTGAATAAGGAAGCGGATAAGTTGGCATCTCGTACAGAAGTATAGTGTTTGTAAGATATCCTAAGGGAACGAAGGGTGGCTTGTTCTATAGTCCCCAGGATCATAAGGTCATTGTCAGCACCAATGCCCGATTCATGGAAGAGGATTATGTGATTAGTCACAGGCCCATGAGCGAAAAAATTCTGGATGGGTTGAGGGGAGAGACTCCATCTATACCAATCATACAAATGCCAACTAACACTACACCACGTATTGATTTTGAGACTTTTACACCAACTCAGGATTTACCTCGTCGTAGTGGAAGGGTTGTTCATCAACCGAAATGATTCATAGGCATGGGACAGTCCTAGGACTCAATCCTAGGCGAAGATGAATCAGATCCCCGGACTTACAAGGAGGCAATCCAAGATAAAGATGCTGACTCTTGGCAAGTAGTAATTGAATCATAAATGGGATCTATGGATTCTAATCAAGTGTGGGAGCTAGTAGAACTACCTGGTGGTGTAAAAGCCATTGGGAGTAATTAGGTATACAAGCGAAAGAAAGGAGGTGACGGGGAGGTTAAAACCTTCAAAGCGAGGCTTATTGCGAAAGGTTACACTCAGAAAGAGGGTATCGATTATGATGAAACCTTTTCGCCGGTAGCCATTCTTAAGTCAATCGGATTCTTTTAGCTATAGCTGCGCATTTAGATCTGGAGATTTGGCAAATGGATGTCAAGACTAAATTCTTGAATGGGAGTCTAGACAATGCAATCTACATGTGCCAACCGGAGGATTCATTGCTGAAGGAGAAGAGCATTTAGTATGCAAACTTAAGAGATCCATTTATGGACTTAAGGAAGCATCTAGATCTTGGAACACTAGATTTGACGAGGTTGGACAATCATATAGATTCGTCCAATGTCCGAGTGAGAGTTGTGTGTATACGAAATGCGATGGAAATGTGTTGGTGTTTATTGTACTGTATGTAGATGATATCCTTCTTATTAGAAACAACTTGAAGGAATTACCGGGCATACGGGTATGGCTATCTGAGCAGTTCGATATGAATGATTTGGGTGAAGCAGGACACATACTTGGAATCAGGATCTTTCGTGATCGGAACAAAATAATGTTGTGCTTATCCCAGGCATCCTATATCGATACAGTGCTAAAGCGGTTTATCATGGAGAATTCCAATAAAGGTTTTCTACCTAACAGACATGAAATTCAACTATCTAAGGATATGTGTCCCAAGACATAAAAGGAGATAGATGACATAAAGATGATCCCTTATGCGTCAGTTGTGGGAAGCCTCATGTATGTTATGGTTTGCACTAGACCAGATATCTGTCATGCCGTAGGCATGGATTCTAGATATCAGTCGAACACAGGATCAGGACATTGGGTTGCTGTCGAGCACATACTCTATTATCTGAGAAGAACTAGGGAGTATATGCTAGTATATCAATCAGATGACCTGTGTTCGATGGGTTATACTGACTCAGATTCTTCATCAGACAAAGAAAAGTCCAAGTCTACTTTGGTTATTTGTTTAACTGGGAGGTGGATCCATTAGTTGGAGGAGTGTGAAGTAGAAATGCATCTCGGACTCTACCATAGAAGCCGAGTACGTGGCAGCCTCTAAGGCAACCAATGAGGCGGTATGGCTTAAGTACTTCCTGCAGGACTTAGATGTAATTCTCGATTTGCCAAAGGGTATTACACTTTATTGTTATAATGCCGGTGCAGTCGCAAGTTCGAGGGAACCACTAGCCCACAAGGTAAGTAAACATATCAACTGTAAGTACCACATCATACGACACTTCGTAAAGGAAGGATACATATTTGTAGCCAGGGTTGCATCGGAAAATAATCTCGCTGATCCTTTCACGAAAGGCCTACCCTCAAATTTTTTTGAAAGGCATGTGGAAGGAATGGGATTACGATGTATGGCAACATTGCTTTGAGTAGAATAAGTGGGAGATTGTTAGGGTTGTATATTGTAAATCATACTTTATGCTTGTATTATCTTATTTCCCTATAACTACCTATGAGAATTTTGATTACATTTAATCACATATTTTGCATATTTATTCACGTTATGGTTATGTAAATGAAATATCTAAATATTTTATATTGTAGATAATGTGGTGTGTTGATTATGAAATATCTAAATATTTTATATTGTAGATAATGTGGTGTGTTGGTTTCATACGGAAGATCACATTATTGGTGCCTTATAAAATAATATAATAGTTCACAACCTTTATAATTATTAGACAAATTATATGAAAGGTTGTAGTGTATGCTTGAGATTAGTTGCTCTTGATTATTAACATGCATTAGCGAACTTGTATACGTTGAACAGGATCGAAGTGAGATATTGTATTTTGTACTGATTGTAAGAAGAACGTAAATCTCCGATAATTATTATTTCTTAATTCTAAATATATGATATTTAATTGTGTATTTATAATATTTATTGCTTTGATTTACCATGGGTGAGAGTCAAAATGATCGACTCAATAAGCTTCATATCTTGGGCAATAATATTATTTATATGGCAATTATTATTATTATTATTATTATTAAAAATTGTGTCCCCGCTAGTGTGGGTTGATGATGTCCCCTTGAGGAGCTCGATAATGATTACTATATTAAACCCTGCAGGTGAATTTAATTCCGATATAATAATAAGGTTCGAGTGGTACTACTCTAGGATAAGATATTAATTAATTAAAGATGTTAGTAGCTCAAATTAATTAATGGACATTCGATTTCTGAAACACGGGAAATAATATACTTAAATAAGGAGCCCGATTTCGTAAATTAGGATTTGGGTTGGAAGTGCAATATTAATTCTTTAGTGGATTAAATTTATATTAGTGAACTCAACCATATTGGGAACGGGATTAATATGGAAAGTTGGGTTGCACTAACCCTAATCCTCCTTAAGATCCTAGAGTAGTCCAAAAGCCTATAAATAGGACTTATGGGGGGGGGGGTTCGACCGTGATGTGAATTATTCCTACTTGTGAGATCGATTTTTTTTCTAGTATTTAATTGTAGATCTTGACTTGTATCTTTGATTCTACAATTTAGATAACACATCAATTTTCTAAGAGTGTTTACATAATACTAGAAAATAAAGAAAAATCGAGTTACCTCAAGTAAGAAGAAGTTCGACCGATTTCCAATAGAAGTCCAAGCAAGATTCGATAACTTGTTGCCCACACAACGTCCGGATTAAGGCCGATCATACTCTAGAAGATCTAAAGGTAAAAATACAAGGAGATCAAGAAGAAAAGCAACTACTACGCTTCAAAGGTAATATCCTATGATCTTTGATATATATTAGGATATTTGATTTACCAACACATTTATTTAACAAATAATAAATAATATTTAAATTGCTTAATAATCTTAGTAGTTAATTAATTAGCATGCCTGAATAGATTTTGTGCTCGTGGATGTGTAAAACGCGTTTATCAAATTTTTCCTCAACTTCGCTTCCACTGCGTTTCATTTCCAAGAGTTCTCCGGCTAGACGTAAGCTAAAGTGGTAATTTTGGCAGTGTCATCGGAGGTAGACAAATTCTAGATGGAGTGGTTATTCTGAATGAAATTCTCGAAGAGGCTAAGAGGAAGAAATATAGGAGCGTCATCTTCAAAGTCGATTTTGAGAAGGCTTATGATTCGGTGGTGTGGACGTGCTTGGATAGCAAGATGAAGAATTTGATTTTTTTTCTCTAAAATGGCGTACTTGGGTCAAGTCTTGCATTTCCACAGCTTCCTCTTCATCTTTGGTAAATGGTTGCCCTACGGCTGAATTCAAACATGAAAATGGTCTTCGTCAAAAGAACCCATTATCCCCATTTTTATTCCTTATTGTGGCGAATGGTCTTAGCCTTCTGATATCTAAGGCGGTGGATTTGGGCATGCTCGAACCAATAGGAGTCGGCAAGTAAAAGGTCAGAATTTCTCATTTACAATATGAAGGTGATACTATTCTTGTATGTCCAGCTAAGACTGAAAATGTGAAAGTGATCAAGCATATTCCTCGTCTCTTCGAATTGCTTTGGGTTCTCAAAGTAAATTTTCAGAAATGCAGTTTTTGGGGTGTGAATGCGAGACGTGATGTTCTTGAACATATGGGGACGATTTTTGGTTTTGTTGCTGTCGGTCACCTTTCTCTTATTTGGGGATTAATGTGGGAATCAATCATCGAAAAACCGAAGTGTGGGCGAATCTTACTGGACATATTCGGAATATATTGGGGAAGTGGAGCGGGAAACACATATCGTTTGGAGGTCGAATTACTTTGGTCCAATCGGCTCTTGCATCGATCCCGGTCTATTGCTTATATTTTATTGCTTGCTAAAGAAAACCTTGAATGAAATTTCGAGAATTCAAAGAGAATTCTTTTGGGGGTTTGTGATCTCAAATCTAAAATCTCTTGGGCTAGGTGGGGTGAAGTGTGAAGGGATAGACGTGATGGTGGGTTAAGAATTCAGGATATAGGGCGTTTCAATGTAGCTCTTGTAAGGAAATGGATTTGGATATTTCTTAATGAACCAAATAGATTATGGGTAAAAATATGTAAATATTGGGGCTGGTGCCTTTGATGGGTAGTGAGAGAGGAGGGGGATTCGGGGCTAGCGGGGTTCGAGTGAGTAATGGTGAGAGAGGGATAGTGATGTTGTGGTCGTGGAGGGATATATGTAAATTATACTGAGGAAATGAGGGCCTGGGAATGAGGGAGGAAATCAGGAGGATTGTGGAAAATGGGGTTGTTGTTACCCAAAATATTATCCGGAGATAGTATTGCTGGAATGATCGAGTAACAAACAAATGCGAGAATACTTCCGCGGGAAAATAAATAACACAAGATTTGCCGGGGTTGTTAATCCCGGGCTTGAATGCTCTCGCGAGATGTTATTAATAAATATACTGTGGAGTACAAATATTAATGTTAGAATCTATTACAATGAGTGTAAATACTTCTAATTATCTAAGCTGTAGAGCGTGTAGATTGCTGGAAGAACCAGATATGAAGATCTGTGAGTTCTTGCTTTGGGTGTACTGAAAGTATGTATGAATATCACTATGAATGTGTAAATAATTGCCAGATGAGTCTTTGATTCTCTTTCTGTATGTTTTTGCACTTGTACTCACGATGATTCCTGCTTTTCTCTGCCGTGTTATGAGCCTCCTATTTATAGGAGACAAGGTTGCTGGGACCTCTCCGACGATCGCGGGCGACCGCCGTTTTCTATATTATAATAAGATGGCCGATCGTCCCGTCACGTGGCCGTTTCTTAAAGTCTGGGCTTCTTTGGTGGCCAGCTGTGCGAGCCAATGAGAATCCTGCACGAGTCCTGAGTCGCTGTCCGGGGAGGACCCACTTTGTACCTTTCGGCGGCCCTGTCGGTAGGTGAGGTAGGTGACAGGCTGGGGTCAAAGGTCTTATCTGTCGGCGCCTTTTGTGGATCTGCACGTGGGTCACCGTCCGAGATTCGGTCTTCGACGACTTTGACGGATGTTGGATTCATACGCGTCATGAGACGATCGTATCTGGTTGGACATCATAGACGATCGCCAGATACTAAAAGACGGTCGCCGGATACCCAAAGACGATCGCCGTGGGTGCCGACTGCTGGGTGTTTGCCTAGAGTATGTCTTCTATGGTTGGCTCTCTGATCATTATGCCGATCGCCATCGAGGCATATTAATTGCCGTACAACAATTGCCCCCCAGCTCGCTTCGATGTTGAAAATACGGGGTGAGTTGGCACTGTTGGCGATCGCCAATGCTTAGACGATCAGACGATCTGATTTCAAATCTGGACAATCTCCTTTTGCGCTGGGAGCAGCGGGAAATGAAGCCGGGCTCTCGAAACGTTGCAAGGACATGTGTCGCGCTACCATTAGGGGAGTCCGACGGTTTTTCAGACTTGTCGCCTGGCGTGCCCTCGAAAAGACGCGTACGCGGGATTCGAGGGCTGCATTTAATGTGTACCCCCTCCCGACGGTTGCACTCCAGCCCTCGGGGTTTCGCCTATTTGCACAGAGACCCCCATTTCCGTCTATAAAAGGGGCTAGGGCTACTTCATTTCTACTCTTCACGCACCCTTGCCTTCTTGCTGAGACTCTGCAGAAATTTCCAAAGCTCCTTGTGCTGATCGTCCTCCTTTTTTAGGTAAGAAAACCAATCTTCTTTCTCCCTTTACTTTTTATAATATGTCTGGAGGATCTAAGACCTTCGAGACCGGAAGCACCTCCGCCGCCGCGGCTTCGCCTGACCGGGAGGAGATTTCCGTGGGACTTCATATGGAAACGGCCATTGAGGCTATTCGTGCGGGGATTGCACCCGCAGAACTTGAAGAGCTCTTCAACGAGGCCGAAGTGGCGAGAACGGCGGCGGCGGTGGAGCAGGGGGGCTCGCCGGTGAATGAAGATGAACTGGTGCGGCTGTCTTGGGAACAGGATAGCGTGTTCGGACCCGCCTATATGGCTTTCGCCAAGCTTATGGAGGGGATCGCCGGACCCTGTCCAGAATTTGATTTCGAAGCTTACTCCGCCGCTCATCCCTATGAACATGTGAAGCGGACGGCGTTTCGGGCCACCGACCCATCTCAGTGGACTCTCGGTCAAATCCGGAGTTCGGCGACCCAGAAAGACTTGAGCCGCTGGAGGGCCAAATACCATATTCCCTCAGATGTTTCATTGCACGTCCCCTCGGAGAACGAACGTGCCGATCAACCTCCCGAGGGTCTGGTCGCCGTTAGTGAGATGATTATGGAGGCCGGCCTGTGGTTCCCCTTGCCGTTTGCCGTATCCTATTTGTTGATCGCCTGGAATTTGGCACCGCTCCAACTGACGCCGAACGCCTGGCTACAGATCATCTGTACTCTGACACTTTTCGGCGGTCACTGGTTATTCTGTCTCCTTTCTGCGATGGAAATGAACTATCTCTTCAAACTGGCTGCTCAGAAAGGGTCGATCGGCGGTAATCACATTCAAGGTCGAACGGGAAGAGTGGTCCTCGGGGTGCCGAACAAGACTCGGGGCGATCTGGCAAAATGGTGATGGGTTGGCGGAGCGTAGAGGTCGGCGTCGACTGATAGGCCGGAGGAAGAGTTGGAGGTTCCCAGCAATTTTCGGGAGAGGAATCCGAGTAAGGGTTTTTACTCTCCCTTTATTTGGATACTCCTTAAATTGATCTAATTTTATTTCCTTTTTGCAGGATCCCTTGTTCCAGCGATCGGCGATCTCCCCTTCGATTTCTTGATCGTTTGGGAGCGAATTCGCGCCTTTCCGGATTCCTACATAGACGTTTGCTCACTCGGTTACGAACTTCATCGGTTGGGGGCTCGCTGTTTCGCTTCCCTCGTCATCTGAAAGTTCCAGGTATAAATTTTACTTCTTCCTTGCTTGACGATCGTATGATTGAAATAGATGCCTAACTTGTTTTAGTTTCTTCTTTGGCAGAGATACATTTTCCCCGCTTCGTCGAGCCAACGCCAGAGATCGCCATGTCTAACCCTGGTCTCATCGGTCGTCTTCACCTGGGAAAGAAGACGGGTCGCGTTCCTGCGACAACGTCTCGCCCCGTCCCTGTGGTGAGGCCCGCTGTGGTGCCGGTCGCCGAGCCGGAAATTCAAGAGGAGGAACAACTCCAGCGCAACCGCAAGAGGCGGAGGCCGGAGGGGTCCCTGCCGACGGCTGAGGCGGACTTGACTATCCTGGAGCCGCCGGTTGCTGCTCCCCCCATCTCTGCTGTTCTGATGGTGGAGGGGTCTGGCCCTAGGCCCTCGGCGTCTGGCTCCAGGTCTTCGGCCGACTTCTTGAAAAATGCGGCGATCGCCGAAGCTGAAACTTCTCGGGGCAAGCCCTATTTTGGCCGCGACCCCGAGTTGGTCAACAGGTAAGACCGGATTGATCTTTCCGAGTTAGGCAATTTGAGTAAGGTATATACTAACTCCTTTGTTTTATTTTTGTTTGTGTTACAGGGTCCGTCTTGCTGATCCGAACGTCTCGCTGATGGTGCTGGATTTCCTGGCGAGCAAGTCTACGCAAAAGTCCCTTGACGTCCCTACTTACATCTAGAAGGCCATCATCTCTCTGCCTAAGGCTTGGACGATCGATCTCGATGCGATCGCTCGTCGGCGGTCTGGACATGCCATGCAGGTGACCATTGCCCTGGCTCTCCAGACGGCGACGATGGCCGTCCAAGCTGCCAAGGATTACGAGGGGCGACCCTCCAATGCTCGCCTCCATCAAGACCTTGAGGCCGCTCGGAATAAAAACGTCGATTTTGCTAACCGGATCCAGGCTATGGAGAAGGAGTACTTGGAGACGGCCAAGCGAGCTATGCAGGATATCGACCGGATGAAGCAGGAGCTGAGCCGCTCCAAGGAAGTGGCCGATCAGTTCCACGACCAGGAGAAGGAAGCTCGCCGGATGCAGGTGGCCTCGCAGGAGGAGGCGACTGAGCTGAAGGCGACGGTGGGTCGGCTCAACAGCGAGCTGGAGAAGGCAAAAGGAGAGCTTGAGAAAGCTAAGGGAGAAAAGGCCGCCAAGGTGGTCGAGCTGGCGGAAGCTGAGAAGACGACCACGGAGTTGAGAGGACAGCTAAAGGCGATCGAGACCGATCCCTACCTCAATGTGGCACTCATCGGCGAGTTCGCCTATTATGTGGCCTACGCCGACGCTGTCCGAGCCGCCAAAAAGGTAGGGATCGAGATCGGTCCTATGATGGAGAGCTTCAAGGCCTATGCACTCGAGCACCCTTTGCATCCGGAGTTTTCCCTGCCGATCCTTGACCTCGTCGATTTGTGGATCGACTTGAGTTGGTATCCTTTTCCGGATAAACTCATCTATCTTGAGGCCGATGGGGGAGCGCATGCCGATCCGCCACCTGGGGGCGAAGACCAGCCGGAGGGACCCTGAGAGATTTCTTTGTCTTCTATTACTTGTAACTTTTTGCTTTCTCTTTGTATTGCCTTTGGGCTTTGTATTTGTACGAACTCCTTGATAATGAATAAAATACTCCTTTTTTCGCACTGTTGTTGCCCAAAATATCTATCCGAAGATTAAATACTGCTGGAGACGGACAACAAACAACAATTGCGGGAGCACTTCCGAGAGAAGATAAATAAAACAAGATTTGCCGGGTTTGTTAGGCCCGGGCTTGAATGCTCTCGCGAGATATTATTAATACAAATATTCGTGGATACAAGTATTAATGAGAGAAATCTAAATACAATGAGTGTAAAAAGACTCTGTTAATCCGGCTCTTGAGCGAAGCTTGGTGTTCTTCGTCCCCGCCGATAATCTCTTTGGATGAGATAAGTAGGGAGAAGTAAAACCGAACGATAGCTGTTGCCAAGAGTTGGATGTTAGCCAAGTGTTATGTATTTTGCTCCTGTATGGTATGAAATGCGAGAATGCAGAGAGAGAATCCAAGTGCAGGCTGCCTTCTTTATATAGGGGTTGAGGTGCCTTGTCCCCTAGTGGGCGATCGCCTTTCGGCCATTAATGTAATGGGGCGATCGTCCTAAAGGGCACATGGGCCTTGCCAAAAGTCTAAGGCTACGGTGGTAGCCGGTGTGCGCCCAATGAGGAGCCGACGCGTCAGGAAATCTTGTCACGGAGGTCCCACTTTATTACTTTCGGCGGACTTTGTCAAGGCAAGGTAGGTGACAGTCATGGTCACCGATCTTGTCCGCTTGACTCCTTTGCAGGTCTGCGGCCCAGTTGGTAGGTGAGGTAGGTGACAGGTTTGTCAGCGCCTTTTGCGGATCTGCACGTGGGTGCTGTCTTGTGGCTCGGCCTTGGCCGACTGGATGGCCATCGGCCCAGATCGTCATGATGCGGTCGTCTCTAGCTGGACACCGAGGATCGTTCTCGGCCAGTCACTGAAGGTCGGCATTGGTCGGTCACCAAGGGTAGGTCGGCAAGATGCCGAGAGAGGATCGCCCGCTTGTCGGTCGCCAGGAGTCGGTCGCTGAATGCCGAGAGGGGATCGCCCGCTTGTCAGATCGTAGGGGTCGGTCGCCGAGTATCGAGAGGCGATCGTATCTGAGGTTGATCGCTCGATACCGGGACTTGTCCTGGGGCCTTCGGTCGGTCGGTGTAGCTCGTCCGCTGGGTTAAGGCTCGGTCGCCAGGTCGCTGGTCGGCAGATCTGACTTGGCCGCTCGGCAGTAAGTCGGTCGCCCGTCCTCCTAGACGATCGCCGGTCGGAAGGTGTTAATTCTTGACACAACAATTGCCCCCCAGCTTGCTCCTATGTTGAAGACATGGGGCGAGGTGGTTCTTGCTGGTGATCGCGTTCGGATGAGGACGGGCGATCTGAGCTGACTTAGGATTCGGACTTGGGCTATCATAGTCGATTGGCTAGCTATCTTTCGGTCTTGTACCTGCAAAAACAACATTGGCCGATCCCCCATGGAAACATTGGTGGTTTCGCTTTGTTTGAGGAATCGTGCACAGTCGCGGAGATCGATGGACCGACTCCATGACCGTGTCTTGGTGCGTGAAGACAATGAGTGTCTCGTGACTCACTTTATTATGAGGGTCCTCTGTTAGGCTGCGCCTCGCCTCGTATTTAAACGAAAGGCGTGCGGTCTTGGTCTAGAGGAGTCCTTGCGCGGGGCAGCGTCGGATGAATCAACTCCACGCCCGCGGCTTGTTAGCTCTGCTTCCACCTCGGCCAGCCATGGAGATGGCCGACCTCGACGGTGTACGTTGAGACGGGGTTGTGGCATGTGTCCACTGATTAATGTTGGAGAGCCCTCAGACTACGCCGGCCTCGTATTTAAACGAAGAGCGGGCGATCTCGGCCGAAAGGGACCTTGCATGGCAGGCGGCAATGGTTCCATCGATTGCCAAGACCATGGCTTTATGAAGTGCGGTGGAGGCGATCTTATGCCTTAGTCCGTCATGTTATATCTTTGGATGTAGATGGCGATCGTGTCCACCGGTTGCCGATGATGTAGCGTGATGATCGGCGATCGGGCCGAAGATCCGCGATCGTCGCCGATCGCCGATCGCTTTATTCGTAGGTCGACGTCGGCGATCGGGCGGGAGATCGTCGTCCCGGCGCCGATCGCGCCGCTCACGAGCTAAGAAGGAACCTTTGCACGGCCGGAAAATCTGCGGCTCTAGCCGGAAGGCTGCGTAGGTTGTAGGTTGGGTCTTCGTGAGATGCCCGAACATAGGCGAAAAACCTTGAAATCCTCCTAGACCGCGTAGAGGGCGGTCTCATCGCTTATGGGCTCGCCATTGAGGATGATTACGTCTACCCGGTCGATGTAGTCCGAGTCGGACTCTTCTTCTCCCCGCTTGATTTGCATCATGCGGAGGGGACCTTCGGGCCGACGACCACAGTGGCGAAGTACTCCGTGAAGACGTGCGCCACTCGTTAAAGGAGCCAATGGACCGAGGTGGCAATGAAGTGTACCACCGGTGGGCGAGGTCGCCCAAAGGTCGAGGGAACATTCGGCACTGGTCGCGCGATGCCCCACACCCGGTCATGTAGATGTTGAACTTCCTCAGGTGCACCTGGGGGTCCGATCGCCCCTCGTACACGGGTGTTTGCGGGGGAGCGATCTTGTGCTGCACGGGGGCGAGCTCGATGTCGATCGTGAGCGGCTCGCTTG
Organism: Orobanche coerulescens; assembly: GCA_033398695.1. NCBI lineage: Eukaryota > Viridiplantae > Streptophyta > Magnoliopsida > Lamiales > Orobanchaceae > Orobanche > Orobanche coerulescens. The sequence goes on along the minus strand of CM065814.1, from coordinate 84,970,256 downwards.
GCCCAGCGATCGTCTTCTTGGTGCCTGCCCTGGATTCCAGGAGCGCCTTCATGTCGTTGAGTTGATGTTGCATCGCAGCCATTGCCGTGTCTTGGTCGCTTGCAGATCGGCTTTGGGAGCAGGAGCCGAGGCGATCGTGTACCGATCTCCGGGCTCCGCTGCCGCCGGCCTCGGCAATTCGGCGAGGGGGAGCCAGACGGCTAGGCTGCCTTCTGGGAGTCGGGTAGGCCGAGCTCCTGGTGAAGGACTCAAACTCCGTCGTCTCGTAGATGGGGCCGGATCGCCTTGCAGCTGTCGGGTCACCGCCTGTGCGATCGAAGACAGAGGTGCCCAGCCGCGAGCGCCTCTTCTTGCGACGGAGCCTCTTGCGTCGCTCGCCAGTGATGCCTTGAGCTTCCGCTGACTTCCGGACGACCGAGGGGGCGATAGCGGGAGTCGCGTCGAGAGCACTCCGTCGCTCCCGTAGACGGCCAGGGCCCCTTCGATCTTCCTTGGTTCGGAACCGATCGAGCGAGAGGTTGGCCGCCGCCCGTGGGACGGATCGAGCGTCTCGATGCGCGCCGCTTCCACCATCGGGCCGCGGCTGACGGGACGGAACAGGGGTCCGGGTCCGGGTCGGCTTTCTTCGACGCGGAGGCGGAAGACATGATTTCTGAAGGATTTCTTTGAAGTGCAGTAAGTGTCACTTCAAGTATCTGCCCCGAGAACAGTGAGTGTTCTTCGGGACGGTAGGTGTAAAAAATCGAGGGTTGGATGTCCTTCTTCTAGCGCCAATTGTTGTTGCCCAAAATATCTATCCGAAGATTAAATACTGCTGGAGACGGACAACAAACAACAATTGCGGGAGCACTTCCGAGAGAAGATAAATAAAACAAGATTTGCCGGGTTTGTTAGGCCCGGGCTTGAATGCTCTCGCGAGATGTTATTAATACAAATATTCGTGGATACAAGTATTAATGAGAGAAATCTAAATACAATGAGTGTAAAAAGACTCTGTTAATCCGGCTCTTGAGCGAAGCTTGGTGTTCTTCGTCCCCGCCGATAATCTGCTGGATGAGATAGGCCGGGAGAAGTAAAACCGAAAGATAGCTGTTGCCAAGAGTTGGATGTTAGCCAAGTGTTATGTATTTTGCTCCTGTATGGTATGAAATGCGAGAATGCAGAGAGAGAATCCAAGTGCAGGCTGCCTTCTTTATATAGGGGTTGAGGTGCCTTGTCCCCTAGTGGGCGATCGCCTTTCGGCCATTAATGTAATGGGGCGATCGTCCTAAAGGGCACATGGGCTGCCTGCCAAAAGTCTAAGGCTACAGCTGGTAGCCAGCTGTGCGGCCCAATGAGGAGCCAGCACGCGTCCGGAAGTACTGTCACAGGAGGTCCCACTTTATTACTTTCGGCGGACTTTGTCAGTAGGCAAGGTAGGTGACAGGCTGTGGTCACCAGTCTTGTCCGCCAGCTCCTTTTGCAGGTCTGCGGCCCAGTTGGTAGGTGAGGTAGGTGACAGGTTTGTCAGCGCCTTTTGCGGATCTGCACGTGGGTGCTGTCTTGTGGCTCGGCCTTGGCCGACTGGATGGCCATCGGCCCAGATCGTCATGATGCGGTCGTCTCTAGCTGGACACCGAGGATCGTTCTCGGCCAGTCACTGAAGGTCGGCATTGGTCGGTCACCAAGGGTAGGTCGGCAAGATGCCGAGAGAGGATCGCCCGCTTGTCGGTCGCCAGGAGTCGGTCGCTGAATGCCGAGAGGGGATCGCCCGCTTGTCAGATCGCAGGGGTCGGTCGCCGAGTCTCGAGAGGCGATCGTATCTGAGGTTGATCGCTCGATACCGGGACTTGTCCTGGGGCCTTCGGTCGGTCGGTGTAGCTCGTCCGCTGGGTTAAGGCTCGGTCGCCAGGTCGCTGGTCGGCAGATCTGACTTGGCCGCTCGGCAGTAAGTCGGTCGCCCGTCATCCTAGACGATCGCCGGTCGGAAGGTGTTAATTCTTGACACAACACGCACCTATTTCTTTTTCTGTATGATCGCCTTTGAGTGTTTGCATGCGAATTTTTACAAGTATGTGTATGATTGCTTCCGATGTCTTGTTCATCCGACCGATTGTTTGAATGTATTGACATGTTTGGAAATTCTTACTTGTAAATATTGTTGAACAAAACCGATCGTCCTGCGTGTGTTTGAACGAAGCCGATCGAGTACGGTCCCTTCTGTCCGATCGCATTTAGGATTAGCTCCCCTTCTCTGCCCCCTTGTTTTTGGTGAGATATCTTCAGTTTTGCCGACTCTGAGGAATCGCACACGGTCACGGAGTTCGATGGACCGATCTCCACAACCGTGTCTTTGTGTGCGAGGGATATTCCCGCTACTCACTTTATTGTGAGGGTCCTCCGTTAGGCTGCGCCCGCCTTGTATTTAAACGAAAGGTGGGCGGTCTTGGTATGGAGGAGTCCTTGCATGGGGCATCGTCAGTTTATTCGACTCCACGTCCACGTCTTTGTAAGCACTTTTCTACCTCGGGTCGGCATGTTAGATGGCGACCCTCGACGGTATACGTTGTGATGGGGTAGGGACACGCCACCTTGTCTGAGTACAACATGTTAGATGAAGTACTTTGAGGGCGCGCGAGCATGTCCACAGATTATTTTGGAGGTTCCTTCGGCTACGCCGGCCTCGTATTTAAACGAAGGGCGGGCGATCTCAGCCCAAAGGAACCTTGCATGTGTGAGGCTGTCGGTTCCATCGACCTCCAGGACCATGGCTGCATTATTTCTACCTCGGATCGCCATGTTTGAACGACGATCCTCGACGGTATACGATATGCCTGGTGGGGCGATCGCTAGAATAGATGGGATAGGAAGAAATCTCATTATATTCTTTGTACATTGGGTAGTTGAAACTGAATACAAAGTTTTCACTGGTAGTACTTCTTCAGATGTACGGCATTCCATGGATATTGGTCCGGAGTACCGTCAGGGTGTTCAAGTTCGTAGGCTCCCTTAGTTAGCCACTTAGATATCTTGAAGGGGCCCTCCCAGTTCGGACCAAAGACACCTGTTTGGGTCTGGATCTTTTTGAGGACGAGATCACCCACCTGAAACCTTCTTTCCTTGACCTTCGAATTGAAGAACTTCTCGGATCTCCTTTTGTGGATTGTGTTCTTCATTTCTGAGGTCAGTCGTCATTCTTCGAGCATGTCGAGTTCGATCCGTCGGGCCACATCATTTTCGATCGTCATCTCTTGTTCAGTTCGATGGCTGCGGACGGCGATCTCCGAGGGGATCACTGCTTCTGTTCCGAAGGCGAGGGCGAATGGGGTTTCGTCGGTTGAATTATGGGTCGTCGTTCGATAAGACCACAAAACGTCTGGGAGCTCGCTCGCCCATCGCCCTTGCCTAGACTCGAGTCGTGCTTTAATCGTGTGTTTGAGTATCTTGTTTACAGCCTCTACTTGTCCGTTCGTCTGAGGGTGGTAGGGGGCTGAGAACAACCTCTTGATTCCCCACTTCTCGCAGAATTACATGACTTCTAAACCGTCGAACTGCTTTTCGTTGTTGGAGATGATGGCCTAGGGCAGACCGAACCGGCATATGATGTTTTTCCAGATGAACTTGATTACTTGCTCTTGGCCGATCTTGTTGAGCGGTTTGGCCTCAGCCCATTTGGTGAAATAGTCGACCCCTACGATGGAAAACTTACAGCCCCCTGGCGCCGTCGGCAAGGGACCTATAAGGTCGATGCCCCATTGGGCGAAAGGCCATGGGCTGTACATTGAAGTGAGCTGCTCGGGGGAGAGTTTGAAGTTTGGTCCCATTACTTGACACCTATGACATGATCTGGCATAAGCGATCGTATCCTTCTGTAGTGACGGCCAGAAAAAACCTTGCCTGGTTGTTTTATGGATGAGAGCTGGCCCGCCAGCATGGTTTCCGCAGATCCCGTCATAGATCTCGGCTAAAACGAGCCGACCTTCTTTCGGTGTAATACACTTGAGAAGGGGAAGGCTGAAAGCTCGCTTGTAAAGCCGGTCGTCCAATAGGGTGTATCTGGTCGCACGGAGCTGGAGTTGGCGAGCTTTGATACGGTCGTCGGGGACCATTCCGTCCTTTAAGTATTTGATGAACGGAGTCATCCAGTTCTCCTCGGCAACAGCAACCGTGGTAACCAGGCTTCTGTCGATCGCCGGCCTTGCTGATTTTGTAATTTGGATATTAGAGAAATCGGCTGCCCCATCTGACGACGCTAGCTTGGATAGGGCATCGGCCTGGGAGTTGTGCTCTCTCGAGACTTGTTTGATTAGCACTTCCTCAAATTTCGTGCACATTTCGGCGACCAGCTCTTGATATTTGACCATCTGTTCTCCGCGCGCCTCATATTCTCCCCTGACTTGGTTTACGACCAAGAGGGAGTCCATGAATATATGGAGGCGACGAACATCTAAGGCGAGGGCTAGATCGAGCCCGCCTACCAAGGCTTCGTATTCGGCTTCATTGTTGGTCGCACGAAACCCGAAACACACGGCATTTGTGAAACTTCGTCCGTTGGAGCTAATGAGGACGATCCCTGCCCCTGCTCGCGAGTTGGTCGCCGAGCCATCCACATATAGCTTCCAGGCCGGTCGGCCGATCTGGGTCGGATTGTGAGGGAATGTTAATTCCACCACAAAGTCTGCCAGAGCTTGGCCTTTGATCGCTGTGCGAGGAGCATACGTGATACCGTACTGGGCAATCTCCAATGACCACTTGAGGAGTCGCCCGTTGGTGTCCGGTCGGTGTAGAACTTGCCTTAGAGGGAGAGTTGTCAGAACCTCCACTTGATGTTCGAAGAAGTAGGCCCTTAGTTTGCGAACACTCATGACAAGAGCGTAGGCGATCTTCTCCAGAGGTGTATAACGTGTTTCCGCGTCATGGAGCGCTTGACTAACATAGTAGATCGGCAAGTGGACTTGTCCCTCCGCTCTCACCAAAATGGCACTCAGTGCGACCTCTGAGGCCGCTAGGTAAAGGAATAATTTCTCACCGGGGATCGGCTTTGCCAGGATCTGGGGGTTAGATAGATATTCCTTGATTTTGGCGAACGCTACTTGACTCTCCTTCGTCCATGCGAACTTCTTGTTCTTTATGGTCGCGAAGAAAGGCTTGCTTTTATCTCCGAGCCGAGATATGAAACGGTTGAGGGCGGTTAGACAACCTGTGAGGCATTGCACCTGCTTGACGTTCCGTGGCTCCTGCATGTCGAGGATCGCCTGAATCTTGGTGGGGTTCGCCTCGATCCCCCTTTGGCTCACGATGTGCCCCAGGAATTTTCTGGAGCTCACCCCGAAGTTGCATTTCTTGGGGTTCAGTTTCATGTTGAACTTCTCGAGGATGGCGAACGTCTCGGCGAGGTCATTGAGGTGGTCTTCCTTCTTGAGGATTTTGACCACGATGTCGTCAATGTAGACCTCCATGGTCTTGCCGATCTGATTGGCGAACATTCCGTTGACTAGATGCTGGTAGGTTGCCCCCGCATTCTTCAGGCCGAACGGCATTCGGACCCAAAAGCATACATCCTTTTCCGTGTGGAAAGATGTGTGCTTTATGTCTTTCTCCGCCATTGGGATTTGATGGTATCCGGCGAAGGCATCCATGAACGACATCATTTCGCAACCTGTTGTACTATCGACCAAGTGATCAATATGAGACATCAGAAAGTGATCTTTTGGACATTCCGCGTTGAGGTCGGTGAAGTCGATGCATAACCTCCAGGAGCCGTTTGGCTTTTTGACGAGCACCGCATTGGCAACCCATTGTGGTTCGTCTGTAGCTACTCCGATTAGTTTGTTGTTGAGTAGCTTTTTGACTTCTATTTCGAGCGCTGCGTACTTCTCAGGACCGAATTCCCTACGTTTCTGGTGAACAGGCTTCCTAGCCGGGTCGATATTTAGATAGTGGCAAGCATGTTCAGGACTTATGCCGAACATATCTTGATACGACCAGGCAAAGACTCTGATGTTCTTACGTAGTAAATTGATCAGGTCCTCTTTTAATTCGCGATCTATGCTTGCGCCGATCTGTACTTCCCGCTTCGGGCGAACCGGATCTATCGTTATACTTTCCAACTCTTCAACGGGGACGGTCGCTTCTTGTTTAGAACGATTTCCGGACTCGATCCTTGGATCAATGTCGAGACTTGGCTCGAAACTGATCCTTGGCTCGATGTCGTCCGTTAATCGATCCGAGATGGCGTCCCCTGAGTCGGGTTGGTACGATGTGCTTGGCCCGTCGATCTCCATGGGTTGATCGTCGATCGTTTCAATGTTACACACAGCATGGGAAGTATTGAAAGCAGTTACGACATAGGAGTAATTCAAACATCTCTTTGCCATTAGCTGATCTCCTTTTACAGTAGTGACCGTCCCATCGGTAGTGGGGAATTTGATACAGTAAAAGAAAGAAGAGGCGACCGCCTCAAAGGTTTCTAGAAATGGGCGACCTAGGAACCCATTATAGATGCTGGGCCTATCTATGATTACAAAATTTAGGTTCCTAGTAATCCTAACCTTGGGATCGTAAAAGCATATTAGCTCGACAGAGAGCTTGATCCTTCCGTAGGCTTGGACTGTGCTTTCGCCGAACCCTTGAAGCACGGTGTCGAATGGCTTGATGAACTTGGTCAGGTTGCCGAGCTGGTCAAGGTCGGACTTGAATATTATATTGCAGAAGCTCCCGTTGTCAACCAGCACGCGATCGACCATCTTCCCAAGGATACAAGCAGAGATCACCAATGCATCCTCTTTGGGGCATTGTGCTCACCAGAAATCGTCTGATGTTAGCTCGCTTGATGTCTCGCATGGATATTGTTGGGAATAGTGCCCTAGGACATTCGATGTGCCTAGATTTGTAATTGTCATATTTAAATAAAGTTATTTGATATCATTTATTTCTCATTGATTATTATAATGTGTGCATATTTTAATATTATAATAATCGAATAATAGTTATTCACGAATAATAAGATTATTCAAATGTCCCTGGTAAAATCGCGTTGAGTAGAGACTCAAGTGATTAATATACTAGTATAAGTTTGATTGATAATCATCGGATGATTATGCGTATGGTACGGATCAATCTTATGGGTATTGGTTGGAGAACCAATACTGGACCGACCCGCATTGAGATCACTGCATGGAAATGTCATAAGTGAATCTCAATACAGTATGTCAATAAATCCTTGAACCTGAGATTATCATAGAGTCCAACATGATAACTGCTATGCCTTGACGTAATCCAATGTCATCTGAAACATGGTGATCATAAAGGTTAGCGATCGGGATTAGTGGGAGTCATGTAGAGGGCAATGAATAATCAAGATGGAGATTTGTCCCTCTCTTAAGTGAGAAAGATATCTGCTGGGCCCCTTGATAAGTAGGACTGAAGGAAATGCATGGCCATGCTCAAATGAAGAGTCATTTGATTCAATCAGTGTACTTAAGATCGAGAAAGCATTTGAACATAAATAAGTATGACAGACTCCATGACTTAGTTCAAATATGATATCGCGTGACAAAGGGATTTGACACGTTAAAAGGTTTAATGGACTATTAACTTATATTATTTGGGTAATCATAATGTCTTGCTAGAGGTCGCTTATGATTTATTATTTAATAAGGTATTAAATAATTGCCAACATAATATAAGCCTTTTGGGTCGCACGTACGACAATTATAGACAAGTAGGAATAAATATCAACTGGGAATAATAAATATAATATTGGATATTATATTTATAAGGAGATTAAATAATAAGTAATATATATAATATTGGATATTATATATATTGTATTATTTAATAAATTGAGGGGCAACTAACCAAATACTAGATTATTGAATCTAGGGATTACTTAGTATAAATAAGAGATCCATGACAAGGAGTTGTAATAAGAACTCAATAAAAAAACGCCTCCCTCTCCAAGAAGAAGAAAAGTCGACCTCTTCCTCATACTGTAGAAGAACAAAGTCGGTCGTCTAACCCTCTTCCCTTAGTTGATCTTGATCAATAGTACAATCCTTCCAGTAAGGAACTTGTGTTGTACTATTTATCAATATTATTCGTAAGGATCTAGCAATCCGTCTTGTGGAATTGTTCGTGTGTGGATCACCAAAAGAGGAAGGAGATATTCATCTGCTTCTAGTCCGGATCTAGAATTGTTCAATCGGATTAAGGTAATTCGATTAACTCTTTAATTAAACAATTAATTACTGCATGAGATCCTAAATTGGGTTTTCACGTTTATTGTTCCGCAGCATTTTTACTCCGATTATTTTGTATTCGATGCAAAGAAAACCCAACAGTGGTATCAGAGCCAACTTGCATGTAATTTAATTGTTTGTGTAGAACATATTTATGTGTAAATTATGTTCCTGATTATGTTTATAAAATATAGATTTTATAAAATACTTTTTCTGGTTTAATTTGATTAAATCGGATCGTCAAAAATAAATTTTCTGGACTGTTTTCGCGAATTTCTGCTCCAGAACTGTTCTGGAACAGATCTATTCCGAGACGGGTCGGGTCAGGTCTGGGTCGGGTCGGGATGGACCCGCGGGCTAATTTTATTAGCAAAAATGTTTTTGCAATTGAAGGGTTTCGAACCCTGGTCATCAGACCACCTTTCCGCCGACTTACCATGTGCGCTGCGATTTTGTTTTGGAAATAATACACGGAAGGTTTTATTAAAGGCAACTAAATCTGTTTTAAATATTGCAAAAATAATTCCGCAAAAACTGGGATTCGATCCCGCGCCATTCGGCTTTACTTCAGCACCACTTACCATCTCGGCTGGATCCTGTTTTTGGTAACTTTTCAGTAGTTCTTTTTATAAGCCCTTTTAATATAAAAGTAAACTTGGCAATAATTGTTGCAAAATTGCAACTGCAACCGCCGGGTTTCAAACCCGGGCGGACCTGTTCCCAGGGCAGAATGACAACCATCTCGGCCAAGTCCAGATTTGTTCACTTTTGACACAGTTTTAATTTATTGTCTGATTGTCAGACAAATTGATTATTTAGTATATTACATGCTTTATTAATTATTTGATAACTATTTATGGTATGTGTGTCGTGTATGGCATGACCATAAATTGACCAATGTGATTGGATAATTTAATTTCTTATGGGTTGGTTTTACGGCCTGCGTGTCGTTTAATTATAATTGGTTTTACGGCCTGCGAGTCGTCTATTTAAATTATTTATTATTTTACGGCCTGCGTGTCGTTTGCACTTCTTGTAATTTAATTTATTAGTGTAGTATTAAATTTCATTAATGTAATGAAGACAAGAAGGACGAGAAAGACGGACTCGAGGAGCAAATTGATCGCGTATGACGTTCCAAGGAGTTGGGAAGATCAATGAAGACCATATTTAACCCTTTAGATGACCTATGTGATTTTCATGTTGGCTCATGAAAATCACGTTAGGATTATGGTCATGCTATACACGGTCCTATGCTTTATTGTCATGTGATGCGATGTATGTTTAAATTTATGCATGTATGTGATGCTATGTATGTTTAGATGTATGTTAGCAAACATAGACATTAACATAGGATAAAAATCCCTCGTTAAAATTTTAATGCCGTTCATTTGAAAAACACCTATCAAGACTTCGATCATCATGAGTGGGTCATGCCAAAGCTGGGCACTCGGATTATCTTAGTAAGGTAGGATAGGTAATGGTGATACCTATACGTTTAATGAATTTGGAAATCAAAATAGTTTTGAACCTTAAGGCATAAGATGGGATTATAACATGCTTGGGCATACGATGCCAAATCCCATGATATAATCTAAGAGTTACATATGATGTAATCGATAAAGAGTTATCCACCTAAAGTAGTTCAATTCTAGGCGTCATGCCAAAGCTGAGTTTCGAATTGTGCGAAATGGGATCTTAGTCCACTAAAATTACAAATGTTGTAAATTGAGGGTACTTTGTTTTAGTGGGAGTATTTTTCGAGAAATAAAATAATGTGACTAAATATTTTGCATATTGAATTTTGTAGAATGGCATCAAACAACACATCCACCATTTCATTGCGATCCGTCCTTGAGAAGGACAAGCTGAAAGAAAATGGCAGCAACTATCTGGATTGGATCCGGAGCCTGAGAATAGTTCTCAAGCAAGAAAGAAAGCTGTATGTTCTTGAGGAAGAAATTCCCGATGAGCCAGCTGACAATGCAAACAAAGCAACAAAAGACAAATGGAAGAAACATTGTGATGATTCCATTGATGTCGGTTGTCTTATGTTGGCCACCATTTGTCCAGAACTTCAGAAGAATCTAGAGGAAATGGAGGCTTATGAGCTAAATGCCCACCTCAAGGAAACTTTCTCGAAGTATGCTAGGCAAGAGAGGTATGAGACCTTTCAAGCCTTGTATGCTTGCAAGATGGTTGAGGGGACATTTGTCAGCGCTCACGTGCTCAAGATGAAAGGATATATTGATCATCTTGAAAGGCTTGGTTTTCCACTTTCTAAGGAGCACTCCACGGATGTGATCCTAAACTCATTACCCGAAAGTTTTGGTCAGTTCATTATGAACTATAATATGAATGAGATGGAGAAGTCCATTGCTGAGCTGCATGGGATGCTTAAAACGGCTGAGCAGAATATTAAGAAGAAACCAAGCCATGTGTTGATGGTCAGCAAAGGGAAATCCTTTAAGAACAAAGGCAAGGGCAAGGGTAAGGCAAAAGTTGCCAAATCTAAAGACCCTACTAGGCTGGGTTTCAAGGCCAAAGCTCTCAAAGATAGAAATTGCCATCATTGCAATAAACCAGGACACTGGAAAAGAAATTGCAAGATTTACTTGGAAGAGTTAAAGCGTACCAAGGGCAGTGAGACTGCCACAGGTATATTTGTTATAGAAGTTAACTTATCTACCTCTAACTCCTGGGTATTAGATACTGGATGTGGATCTCACATTTGTACAAATGTGTAGGGGTTGAGAAGCAGTAGAGAACTGAAGAAAGGGGAAGTAGATCTAAGAGTCGGCAATGGAGCAAGAGTTGCTGCACTAGCCATAGGAACTTATGATCTAGTTTTGCCCAATGGGCTTTTGTTAGTTTTGAACAATTGCTATTATGTTACTGCTATGAATAGGAATATTATTTCAGTTTTTACATTAGATTGTGAAGGTTACAGTTTTCTTATTAAGAATAAGATCATTCGTATTTTCTTTGATGACTTGTTTTATGGTACTGCAAAGTTATATACTGGCCTTTACAATATTGATCTAGATGAGTCCGACACTTTGGAAGTCTATAACATTGCATCCAAGAAACATAAGCTCAATGATTCTAATCCGACTTACTTATGGCATTGTCGACTTGGTCACATAAACGAGAAACGCATTTCTAAACTCCATAATGATGGACTTTTAGACTCTTTTGACTATGAATCATATGGGACATGCGAATCTTGTTTATTGGGCAAGATGACGAAGAATCCTTTCACCGGTCATGGAGAAAGGGCTAGTGATCTATTAGGCCTAATACATACTGATGTATGCGGACCTCTTAGCACTCATGCCAGAGGCGGATACCAATACTTCATTACATTCACCGATGATTTTAGCCGATATGGATATGTTTATCTTATGAAGTATAAACATGAATCTTTTGAAATGTTCAAAATATTCCAGAATGAAGTACAGAATCAACTTGGCAAGAAAATTAAAGCCCTTCGATCAGATCGAGGTGGGGAATACTTGAGCCAAGAATTCGATGATCATCTTAGGAGTTGTGGAATTGTTTCGCAACTTACTCCTCCCGGCACACCTCAGCATAACGGAGTGTCCGAGAGGAGGAATCGAACTTTATTAGATATGGTTCGATCTATGATGAGTCGAACAGAGCTTCCATTATCATTTTGGGGCCACGCCTTAGAAACAGCAGCATTCACCCTTAACCGTGTTCCATCTAAAGCAGTTGAAAAGACACCATTTGAGAAATGGACTGGTAAAGGACCAAACTTGTCTTTTATAAAGATCTGGGGTTGCGAACGTTCGTAAGGCGCCAAGTGTTTGACAAACTGGCAGCCAGATCTGAAAGATGTTTATTTGTGGGATATCCTAAGGAAACTAAAGGATATTACTTTTACAAGCCCGCAGAGAACAAAGTGTTTGTTGCTCGAAATGCTGTATTCTTAGAAAGGGAATTTATTTCCAAAAGAGACCGTGGGAGAAGAGTAATTCTCGAGGAAACTCGAGAACCACAAGAAGACATCGCTTCACCGATGGAAACCGAATAAGCTCAACAAACAGTTGAAGAGCCCATTCAAAGTACACAAGTCCCACGCAGATCTGATAGGGTGCGACATGAACCTGAGAGATATGGTTATCTCATAACAGAGGATGATGATGCATCGCTCATAGATGATGAGCCTAGTACCTATCTGAGCCGCTTGTGACCGAGTCCGAGGAATGGCTAGAAGCCATGAAGTCTGAAATGCAATCCATGTATGACAATCAAGTTTGGAACTTGATAGATCCACATGAGGGAGTTAAAACCATTGGGTGCAAATGGGTCTATAAAAAGAAGAAAGACATAGATGATAATCTGCAAGCCTATAAAGCTAGACTAGTGGCAAAAGGTTATAGACAGATTCATGGTGTTGACTATGATGAGACCTTTTCGCCAGTAGTCATGCTTAAATTAATTAGAATTTTATTTGCCATTGCCGCATACTATGATTATGAAATATGGCAAATGGATGTCAAAACAGCATTCCTTAATGGAAACTTACTCGAGGATGTGTACATGACACAACCTGAAGGTTTTGTTCATCCAGAAAATTCTAAAAGGTTTGCAAGCTTCAAAGATCCATTTATGGGTTGAAGCAAAGCTTCTGAGTGGAATCTTCATTTTGATGAAATCACAAAGAGTTTGGGTTCATTCAAAATGAAGATGAACCTTGTGTGTACAAGAAGGTTAGTGGGAGAATAGTTGTTTTCTTAGTCTTGTATGTAGATGACATATTACTCATTGGAAATGACATTCCCACCTTGCAGACAGTCAAGACTTGGTTGGGAAGTTGTTTCTCAATGAAAGACTTAGGAGAAGATGCTTACATTCTTGGGATAAAGATCTATAGAGATATATCAAAGAGATTGATTGGTCTGAGTCAAAGTACATACATTAATAAAATATTGAAGAGGTTCAATATGCAAGACTCCAAGAGAGGACTCTTGCCAATGTCACATGGCATTCATGTGAGTGAGACTCAGAGTCCTAAGACTCCTGATGAGCGAGCCCGTATGAGCAAGATACCATATGCTTCGGCTATTGGATCGATCAAGTATGCCATGATTTGTACTCGACCAGATGTATCGTTTTCTCTTAGTATGACAAGTCGATACCAATCGAATCCAGGTGAAAGTCACTGGACAACAGTGAAAACCATCCTAAAGTACTTGAGAAGAACTAACGATGATTTACTAGTTTGTGGAGGGGTGGGAAACGAGCTGGCTGTAAGAGGTTATGCCGATGCAAGTTTCGAAACCGACAGAGATGATTTCAAATCGCAAACTGGTTATGTGTTTGTATAGAATGGAGGTGCTGTGAGTTGGAAGAGTTCCAAGCAAAGCACGGTTGATGATTCTCACAGTAAGCCGAGTACTGGCAAAGACGGATGCAGCTAAGGAAGCCGTATGGATCAAGAAGTTCGTTACCGAACTAGGAGTGGTGCCAACCATCCAGGGTCCCATAAGCCTTTATTGTGACAATAATGGTGCTATTGCACAAGCTAAAGAGCCTAGGTCCCATCATAATTCCAAACATATACTCAGAAAATATTACCTAGTCAGAGAGATCGTCAGACGAGGAGATATTACAATATGCAAAGTAGCAATGGAAGAGAATGTTGCAGATCCACTTACCAAGCCTCTCTCACAAGGAAAGCATGTTGAGCATGCTAGAGCGATAGAACTAAAAGTCATGAATGAATGGTCCTAGTGCAAGTGGGAGATTGTTGGGAATAGTGCCCTAGGACATTCAATGTGCCTAGATTTGTAATTATCACATTTAAATAAAGTTATTTGATATCATTTATTTCTCGTTGATTATTATAATGTGTGCATGTTTTAATATTATAATAATTGAATAATAGTTATTCACGAATAATAAGATTATTCAAATGTCCCTGGTAAAATCGCGTTGAGTAGAGACTCAAGTGATTAATATACTAGTATAAGTTTGATTGATAATCATCGGATGATTATGCGTATGGTACGGATCAATCTTATGGGTATTGGTTGGAGAACTAATCTTGGACCGACCCGCATTGAGATCACCGCATGGAAATGTCATAAGTGAATCTCAATACGATGTCAATAAATCCTTGAACACGAGATTATCATAGAGTCCAACATGATAACTGCTATGCCTTGACGTAATCCAACGTCATCTGAAACATGGTGATCATAAAGGTTAGCGATCGGAATTAGTGGGAGTCATGTAGAGGGCAATGAATAATCAAGATGGGGATTTGTCCCTCTCTTAAGTGAGAGAGATATCTCATTGGCCCTCGATAAGTAGGATCGGAGGAAATGCATGGCCATGCTCAAATGAAGAGTCATTTGATTCAATCACTACTTAAGATCGAGAAAGCATTTGAACATAAATAAGTATGACAGACTCCATGACTTAGTTCAAATATGATATCGCGTGACAAAGGGATTTGACACGTTAAAAGGTTTAATGGACTATTAACTTATATTATTTGGGTAATCATAATGTCTTGCTAGAGGCCGCTTATGATTTATTATTTAATAAGGTATTAAATAATTGCCAACATAATATAAGCCTTTGGGTCGCACGCACGACAATTATAGACAAGTAGGAATAAATATCAACTGGGAATAATAAATATAATATTGGATATTATATTTATAAGGAGATTAAATAATAAGTAATATATATAATATTGGATATTATATATATTGTATTATTTAATAAGTTGAGGGGCAACTAAGCAAATACTAGATTATTGAATCTAGGGATTACTTAGTATAAATAAGAGATCCATAACAAGGAGTTGTAATAAGAACTCAATCAAAAAAAAACGCCTCCCTCTCCAAGAAGAAGAAAAGTCGACCTCTTCCTCATACTGTAGGAGAACGAAGTCGGTCGTCTAACCCTCTTCCCTTAGTTGATCTTGATCAATTGTACAATCCTTCTAGTAAGGAACTTGTGTTGTACTATTTATCAATATTATTCGTAAGGATCTAGCAATCCGGCTTGTGGAATTGTTCGTGTGTGGATCACCAAAAGAGGAAGGAGATATTCATCTGCTTCTAGTCCGGATCTAGAATTGTTCAATCGGATTATGGTAATTCGATTAACTCTTTAATTAAACAATTAAATTACTGCATGAGATCCTAAATTGGGTTTTCACATTTATTGTTCCGCTGCATTTTTACTCCGATTATTTTGTATTCGATGCAAAGAAAACCCAACAAATATAACTTGTCTGAACCGAGTCTGCTACAATATTTTGGTCAAACCTCTCTGATATTTCTGTTGACCAAAACTCCCCTGATAATGAACTCCCTGTAAACTTATCTGATAATTTGCCAGTTCCATACTTAACCAATTCTCTAGCTAATCAACACTTAGCCTATTCAATGGCTTATAGAAGATACTCATTTGGTTCTTCTTTACAATGCCAACTACTTAGTTCATACATTTGAATTGATCATAATACAGGGATGATATCATCAAAATCTAACAAGTATTCCTAATAAAGACTTCTGCTATGCAAAATAAACTTTAAAAAAGAGTACAACTTATTCAGCTCCCCTTCTAAGTCGTAAGATAATATACTGTGACCAACAAGTGGTATCGGAGCGGTTGATTCTATGAAGAATCAGTCTAATTTAACCTAAATTAGATCCAAATCACTGGCTTTTGAAAACCCCATTTGTGTACTTCTGTCATTTATCCTACCATTGTCATGGATACATCAATGATCAATAAGTTTTCATATTTTATACTAATGAGTTCGATGACTGGAGAATCAGGATGGAAGCCCATCTTGCTGCCATGCACGAAGAGATGATATTTTTGATATCGGAAGTAGCTATCAAAAATATGAAGGTCAACCTTGCTGCCAGGATGGAAGGCCAAACTCATGCTGAAATGCTTGAAAAATAAGGAACATTGGACAATCGATGATCGCAAGCATGCGAATCTGGGCAATATTTCCAAGAATGTGTTATTTTTCACTCTCAACAAAAGCTCATTCTCAAAGGTAAAGAGTTGTAAGACAGCTAAAGAAATCGGGGAAAAACTCAAGTTAAATTGTGAGGGAACTGGGCTCTCAAAAGAAAATAAAATTTTAAAATTCACTTAGTACTTTGAATCTTTTGAAATAAAAGCAACTGAAACACTTGAGAAACTTGATCTCAGACTTACCGGTATTGTTAATTAACTTGAAGCTTTGGGCAAAGTGTATACCCAAAAA
Source organism: Orobanche coerulescens (assembly GCA_033398695.1). Taxonomy (NCBI): domain Eukaryota; kingdom Viridiplantae; phylum Streptophyta; class Magnoliopsida; order Lamiales; family Orobanchaceae; genus Orobanche; species Orobanche coerulescens. The sequence continues at coordinate 84,953,768 of CM065814.1, read as the reverse complement.
GAGAAGAATCTCAAAATCATTAGATCACTCCCTGTCAGATGGGACATTAAGACCACAACTATGCGTGTGTCTTGCAACTTAAATGATATATCTACTTTTGACCTCTTCTTTGACCTCAAATCGTTTGTGTATGACATTGACAGGAGAGGAATGGCTGAAGAGTTCCCTGTGAAGACTACAACACTGGCTGTTGTATCTGACAGGAGACATAGCTCTACACCCAGCACATCTAATGACGCTGACAGCGATGATGAAATTTTATCAGAAGATTAAATGACATTGCTCATGCACAAATTTCATAAATTCATTAAGTAATCCGAAAAGGCTTCTTCCAGGCCTAAACCCTTCAACAAGTAAGCTCTGATTCACCATATTTTGGAGACTCTAATCTATGTTATAACTGCAGGAAACCAAAACACTATGCAAATAGATGTCCTCATCCTAAAGTACAAAAGCTGCCAGAAGTTGAGCAATAGGAGAAGGATGAGAACATACGTGTAAGCTTAAGGCAGTAATAACAGAATCAGAAGCCACACTCACACCTATCAAAATATAGAAATGCCAACAGGCTGTCACCGACAGTGACACATCTGCTGAAGAAATCGAAGATAAAGCCTACATGTGCTTTATGGCAACTGAAGAGGATGATGATGATAGTTGATGGTGAGTAGCTCAATCTAAGTTAACCCTATAAATGCTTCACATACTTTTGAAAATATGATGAATGAATTTTGTACCATTCGAAAAGCCCATAAGATGCCTAAATAAGAAAACCTACAACTCTCTCTTTCAAATCTAGAGCTGAAGGATGAAAATGACCTGCTGGAAAATTATTATGAAAATATATATTTAGAGTGCAAAAACAGCAAGGTCACTCATGATAAACTAATGTAAAGCAATCATCAACATGCAATTGAATTAAATGAGGTAAAAACTCATAATCAATGCAAGACAAATAATTGCGCCACTAGAAGCTAAGATACAACTTTTTGAGAAAAGAGAAGGAGAGCTTGAGACCATCGTCTAGTCATTTGAGAAATCATCTAGGAGAATGTAAGACATCCTGAGCACTGGACAGATATCCATGATAAATGTGTCTCAGGATACAACTTATTCTGCAGCGATGGCAAAACTAGTACGGTATTTATCAAAGGGGTGGAACCTGACCCTAAGACTGAGGAAGTTCTAAAGGCTGCACTTATAGTCAAAGGAAAATCTATAGCTGTTACTTCTCAGAAATCAAAGGTTGTCATTCCGCCACCAAGTTCTTATCGAAAATAGTGGACCACACAACCTTCAAAGCCTGTAAGACACAATGCTAAATATCAATAGTGTGCTCCTCAAGCATACCAACAGCATCATCAGCAGAAAAAAAAAAAAGGTTGTACCCAAGTTCCACCAACAGCCTGCACCTCAGTACTATCAACATTACGTTGATCCTAAGTATTAGGTACATTAACCCAGGTATCTTTCTCATAAGCAAGTTGTCGCGCAGTTCTACCAATAGCAAGTCTGGGAATCCAACTAGAAACCCAGAAGTCAATTTAGAAGGCAGATAAATATGGTTACTCCTCCCAGACAACAACCATACTGGGACCAAAATTCTCAATTTTACATGCATAATCATAATGCTTACACCGATTATGTACCCGCCACACGTAAATATCACAAAGGAGGACCTAACACAACCTATAACAAATACTTTCAGGCAAATCCGGGTATCTAAAGGCACTAACAGAAGGAACAAAGATCAAAGAAGACCTAAATATACTTGATTTTTTATTATAGGACATCAAGAATAAGGACATCTGGTGCTTCGACAGTGGATGTTCTCGCCACATGACAGGAGATATCACCAAGCTAACAAATTATGTAGAAGGTTGTGGTCCAAAGTCGCGATTCAGTGACAAATCAAAAGGAAGAACAAGAGGGAAAGGAACCTTGCTTGTAGGAAAGTTAAAGGTCACCGACATAGCCTATGAAGAAAGACTAAAGTGCAATCTACTTAGTATTAGCCAATTCTGTGACAAATAGTTCTCGGTTAAATTCTATGTAGATCATTTTAGGGTGAAGGACATAAAGACCAAACAGAGTCCTCACAGAAAGCCGGTCAGGTAACATGTACATTGCTGATTGAAAACCAACTAGTGCTCTAATTCCTTGTTTTATTGCCAAATGCACTGGAGATCAAAGCTGGCTATGGAACAAAATGATGTCTCATATCATCTTCAAGACCATCAACAAATTGGCTCGACAGAGAATGGTCAGAGGCTTACCCGATTTTTAATTTCATAAGAACAGCGTTTGTGGACCCTATCAAAAAGGCAAGCAATTCAAGTCGTCTCTGAAGAGCAAATCATATCTCTCAACCCATAAGGTCCTGGACTTACTCCATATGGATCTTTATGGACCTGTAGACCTTGTCAGCCTAAAAGGTAAGAAATAGTGTCTTGTTATCATTGATGATTTCTCCAGGTATTCATGGACTATATTCCTGAAAAAGAAGAAAGAGACAAACAAAAAGATTCTGGAACACCTTAAAAAGCTTCCAAATGAGAAATGGTTAAGCACAGTATCCATTCAGTCCGACAGAGGCACATAATTCACAAACCTCTTCATAGAGCAGTACTATATGGACAATGGCATACAACATGAATATTCAGCAGCCTGTACTCCTTATCAAAATGGTGTTTTCAAGAGAAATAATAAGACGCCAAAGGAGGCAACAAGAATAGTGATAGCTGCAATCAATTTGCCACAGCATTTCTGGGAGAAGAAACAAATACATCTTGGTATACACAAAATCGCTGTATCGTCAACAAGCGCCAGAACAAAACCATATATTGAGGTATGGAATAATAAAACGCCTATGGTTATGTATTTTCACATTTTTGGATGCAGATGTTACGTTCTTAATAATGGAAAGTATCAACTCAATTACTTTGATGACAAATCTGATTAGGGTAAATTTGTTCGATACTCTTCTGCCAGCAAGACATTTAGGATTTTCAACAAAAGGAAACTGACAATAGAGGAGTCAGTCCATGTGGTCTTAGATGAACCCCATTGAGATCATACAGGAATAGAAAACCTAACCCAAGCCGTCCACACGTTATCCCTTGAGGAAATCCTATAGATTTAGGAAGAACATGTTGGAAATCTAGAAATCAATCATGTTGCTGTAAGAACAGAAGAAGTAGTCGAAGCTAATGTTGTGGAAGATGAAGCTGGACATACAGCCCAACAGGACAAAGCAAGGGATGCTGAATTTGAACCCAATATGAGGTGGTTAAGAGATCATCCTCAGGAATTAATAATTGGTTATATTGATGCTGGTCTCTATACCGGAAGAAGAATACAAAATATACAAGGAACCGTACTCTGTGCACAAAAGGATACAAAATCTGAACTTGAACAGTTACCATTTGTTGTATGGAAATACAAAGCTGAACTTAAAAGACTAGCCATTTTAACACCCCCGTCCCGGGTCGGAGTTGTTACAGTGCTGTGGATCTATTTCGTGAATCCACAAGGCAAGACCTATTTAACAAAAACACACACATATACACACAATGAACAATCAGGTCAAATTTAAAACCAAAACAATAGACGCCAGCCGATAAGGTTGAGAACAAATCACATCCACGACTTCATGAACCGAAAGGTCGAACATGACCACAGTCGCAACTAACTCAACATACAGATAATGAACTCCAAGACAGTTCTCAAGCCCACACATGGGCATAACATCAATAATAACGATACTCGTGAGTACATATACAAACCAAGACCAAAACATACGAAAATAAAAAGGCAGCGATTACCTGAGGCAATATCACAGCTGCTCATCATCTTTATGCCCCTCATGCGTCTGCTCGTCATAAAGATCTGTACCTGAATACACAAAAAGTTATTCACCCCCGAAGGGGTCAGCAAACAGCTGGTGCAAGTACTTGATAACAGGAATATGTATAAGGTGCAATAAAAGAAATATTGTGATGACTGATTATATTAGTATATCAAAAAGAAGGATATGCTCACCAAGTACCATCGCCTCAATAGTATTGTGATAACGACATCGTTGTGAAAACATGCATCAACACATCAAAATCCAAAAGTATAAGCAGTACCATGTCACGCCATTATCCCGGAATAATACGTATATCACATTTTAAAAACCACATGGCTATACCGATACGAGGTTTTCACCCTCGTATCCCAGAGCCCTCGTCAGGGCAGTCCCCGGTTGTATACCCCGTCAAGTGGTATGTGGTTCGCACCCCAACGTACCCCAGAGCCCTCGTCGGGCAGTCCCCGACTTTACTCAACCCGACGAGTGATGCAAGGTTCGCACCCCATCGTATCCTAGAGCCCTCGTCAGGGCAGTCCCTGGCTTTACTCAACCACAAAACACAATTTCACAACATTGATACAGCTTCAAAAATATCATATTCCAATCATATCATTCCACATTTCAAAGCATTGTTACGTATTTCTGTGAACGCAATTGCACGTTGTCGTAATCAAGTAATAAAGTGATGAGAAAAGTATCGTTCCCTCGAGGACTGATGTACTAAGTACCAATTTATTAGTATTTCTAATTTTATTTGAACGACCGAAATTTTGGGGTTGAATAATTATTAATAACGAAATCTTGCGATAAACTAAAAACAAATAATAGAATCGACAGTCTGATAAAAGGAGATCAAATAGGAGAAGAATCTATGATCGAGAATTCGCCTCGATTAATCCAAATTAATCTTGATTAATATAATTTATATAATTTCCCAATTTATTGAAAGCAAAGATTCTAAGTTAATCTAATGCCTCTCCCGAGGTCAGTAGAATTTTCCAAAGCGAATAATTCACTCTATTCTTAGGTGAGTTCGACATTAGCCAAAGAGTTCTAAAATCTTCAAAACGAGATTCGTAATTCTTATGAGTATATTCCTATCTCACAAGATAAAATGATTTTCTCCCAATTTTCACTACTTACTCTCCTCTCCCGATTCAAGTTACATAGTTATAACAATTCAATCATAGGCCACACAATTGAAAGCATTAAGAACAATTGGGGAAAACTCAATAGAAAAGGGAAAGGTATGAATAACGTAAAATAAAAAATTAATCCATCATAATCTCGGTTTCATATCAATCCTAGAATAAAGTGGTCTAGACGGACATGCTAGAAAACAATACACAAATATTTGAATTAAACATAAGGAAGAAATTCAAACACAATTGATGAACTTGTCTTCTTCCGTTCTCTTGCCTTGCTCTCTGCTGCTAGGTTTTCTTCTCCTCTCCTTGGATGATTTCTTTTCTGATCTTCTCTAAGATTTTATAACCATCTTCCATCTCTGAAACGCATCCGAGGATTAGGTCTAGTCCACCTCCAGAACAGCCAAAATCACGCGCTGAAATCAGGGTTCCCACGCCGTGGGCCGCGGCCCGAAATAAGTGTGCCGCGACCTTAGTCCTTGTGCTGCCCAGGCCTGGGCGGAATTTCATTACGGGTCGCGGCCCAGAATAAGTGTGTCGCGGCCCCTGGTACAGTTTGTACCCATTTGCTCTACGTTATGCCGGTGACGTGGCCCAGCTTTGTTGCGATGCGGCCCTCGACCAAAAAATGTCATTTTTTGCCTGTTTTGCCACGTTCGAGCTTCGAGACTCTAATTTCCTTCAAAATATGCAAATGTCATGCATTAGGAGCTCATTTTAACATAATTAAACCAAAATAAGGATAAAATAATGACAATAAAGTGCACAAAAATACATGTAACAAATACCCCAAAACTTAAGCCTTTGCTTGTCCTCAGGCAAAAAATCAATTTCAAACAAAATACAAGTATTGTGTATAATTGTGCAACCCATAGTGCTCAACTAATTAGTACTACCTTGAAATATCAAATAATAATACGAATATCGTATTAGTGAGTCACATTACGGACAATGATTCCTCAAGGTAACCATTTTTAGTACTGATCTTAGCTCATGAAGAAAGCCAAGGCTCAAAGATCAAAAAACGTGAAATGAGTCGACCGACAATATGAATGATGTGGTTATAACAAGCTAACTCGCCCAGTCCCACAGCCTCGTGCAACAAACATAAGAATTTCAGCATAAATGACATTCCCCAGACAACCCTCCCTTTTATTCAGTAACTGTTATGATTCGAGTTAACCACTAGGTTTCGACTCCCGGAATGTTTCATCGGAAGAATCCTATGGTGAATTACCATTCTCATATATCGGGGGACTGCTTGACATAAAAGGCACTCATGGGGTTCATGAATGCTCCTAGTTACTAAGTCTCCCTCTACAGCGGAGAAAAAACTCGAGTATCTTCACACGCACATCCGATTCAAGGTTGCTGTTTTACGCGAATGTAAGCGATGGGTCACGTGAATACATCCGGTTACTTGGCTTCCTATCATCGGAGATGCGATTTTTCTGAACAGTAATTCAACCTCTTACACATGTCTATTCAAGGTCATCGTTTTACGCGAATGTAAACTATGGGTTACGTGAATACACCCGGTTACTAGACTTCCAATCCTAAAACATGTCAGGCTGTATATATTTTTGGGAATTAAAAACTATCCAAACCAATGTCTAAACGTAGGTACTTAATTTCATGCTTAAAAGGCCAATGTTACCCAGCGACTAGCTAGATGAATAGTGCAATCAAACATATATACGGGGGCTTGAGTAATGCGAACACTATAACATGTCTGTCTCATTTCCTGAATGCCAAGGTTACTACAATGACGCAAAAAATCAGACCGAAATGAATACTCGAGGAAAAGAAATATAGCATAATGTGAACTCGACTAAACTCATCCGTTTCTTCAAATAGAAATCAGTATCATATATTCGGTTTTACACAAGGTTGCACGACATACTCACGAGTGTAAACAATATCCAGAATACCATAGAAGAGAAGCAAGGCAAACTAAATAAATAACAACTAAAAATTAATCCCCCCCCCAAACTTGAGAAGTACATTAACCCCAATGGATGACAAATAAGTATAAGTAAGGAATAGGTCAAGTACTCCCCTGAATGAAAGTAAGCTCAGGCACTGGCATCAGCCTCGTCAGGTGAAGTCGGTGGTGTAGGTGACCTGGTCGGGGGGATGAATGGTCCGCCTGGGTGGAGTTCAACTTTCTCTTTCGGGCCATTGCGAATTCCTTCACACGAGAGACATGATGTGAAAATTTAACTCAAAGTAGGTATTTGGGCTGGGGGAATATACTCTTCAGATAATCGTCTTCGCTTCATAAGATTGATGATTTTTAGTTCAAGCAAGTTTCACTGGGGCATTTCATCAAACACCTGGTATGCATAAACTCAAATCAAGAGAAAAAGAATTATTTGTGAGTTCAATCACCAACAACAATTAATTTCAAGGTAATTCATGACAACACACGAAACATAATCAGCATCAATCAATATTCTCAATACATTCCGATAAAAATCTTGATAGAACTTAGAAAAGAAAGACAAATTCATCAATGAATGAAATAAACATTACCCCACTTCTCAATCCTTGCTGCAAATAAACTTAAGGAATATGGATTACCTGGTGTTGGATCGAAAAATATAAGAAGAAGAATTGATTTGAAGATGGTGACCTGCGCCGTGGAAGAGGAAGGGTTTAGAGAGTGATACCTTTGTCTCGGCCGAATGATTTCTTAACCTTCCTGTGTGTTTAAAAACTTTCAGCAGGGGCCGCGGCACGTAGCAAGTGGGCCGCGGGCCGCAGTACAGGTTGTTTTATGTTAGGGGTGTTTCGCAGCGCGCCGCGGCTCGAAGTACCGATGCCGCGGCTTCCAGGTTAAGTGTGCCGCGGCTTAGAACTAGCATGCCGTGGACCATAGTACAGATAACTGGGCGCGTTTGTGGGGCTTTGGCATTCCGCGGCCTGTTCACAGCGAACCGCGGCTCATGAGCTCGTGTGTCGCGGCCCAGAATATGCGAGCCGCGGCCCCCATTACAGTGGTTAAGCCAAAATTGGAGAATTTTGTGTGCCGCATCCCGCTCTTAGTGCGCCACGGCCCTAACTTAAAATCTGCCCTAGAGATGTTCCTGCGAAGGTTTTTCAACTGAAATCACATAAAACACGTGAGAGAAGCATAGCAAAGCAAAAATACCAAAAAAAATAGACTCCTAAAATGGAAAAACAACGAAAACTAAAATCTACTACTAATACTCGGGTTGCCTCCCGAGAAGCGCTAAGTTTATAGTCTTTAGTCGGACCTTCTGAAAATCAATTTTCTTTTCGCAAACACAATTTGGACTCCGCCTAGTCTATCGAACCGTTAATATGTGTTTTATATTTTTGACCATTAGTTTTTAACCGTTCGACTTTTGGTTTGGACATCTAACGTTCTTTGCGAAAAGACTTGAATAATAGTAACTTCCCAAAACACCCATATTGCAACTAACTTGGCACCCGTTTCACTTCCGGCTTAGTTTTCTTTTCCACGGACGAACTTATGACGGCATGAGAATTTTTCAATGGTGGGTGAACGGATGATGAAGACGACATGTCCAAATGCCTAAGATACGCGACTCATTCAACATTTTTCTTAGATGTCGGAGCAACTAAAACATATTCTGAACATTTTGACTGACAACTCTCCCGGTGTGTGTCTTTCACAAAAATATCTAAGCTTTCAATTAGAGAACACTTCTCGACATTGCTTGGATACGGGAGAGATCGAAACACTTTGAATGTGACTTGTTCATCTTGAACCCGAAGCATCAATTCACCCTCCTGAACATCGATAAGCGTCCTACCAGTAGCCAAAAACGGTATACCCAAAATGATCGGAATATCATGATCTTCTTCCATATCAAGCACAATAAAATCAGCAGGGAAAATGAATTTATCAACTTTGACCAGGACATCTTCTATCACCCCTCTAGGGTACTTAGTGGATCGATCTGCTCATTACAAAGAGACCGTATTAGGTTTGGCCTCCCCAATACCTAGTTTCTTGAAAATAGAGAGAGGCATAAGATTAACACTGGCTCCAAGGTCACACAAAGCTCTATCAAACGACGAGTTTCCAATAGTACACGGTATAGTGAAGCTTCCTGGATCCTTCAATTTAGGTGGGAGCTTTTTCTGCAGAATAGCGCTGCATTCTTCAGTCAGTTCCATCGTTTCATATTCTTCGAGCTTCCTTTTATTAGATAAAATATCCTTCATAAATTTCACATAGCTCGGCATTTGTTCCAAAGTGTCGGCAAAAGGGATATTAATATGCAATTTCTTAAAGACATCAAGAAACTTAGAAAACTGCTTGTCTAACTTTTGCTTTTGCCTACGCTGTGGAAACGGGACTGGTGGTACATAAGTAGGATGTGTGGCCGAGACTGCTTTTGACTTGGGCTCTTTGTCATTCACTTTCTCAACAGGGCTTCTCTTTTCTTTGCTACTCTTAGGCTGCTCGTGTAGCTCCTTTCCACTTCGTAACTCAATAGCTTGCACATATTCCTTGGGATTCATTTCGGTAGCACTTGGTAAGACACCTTGGGATATAGATGACAATAGATTTGCAATCTGCCCCATTTGAACCTCCAAATTCTGAATAGAAGCGGAATGATTCTGTAGAGTAGTTTCAGTGCGTGTCATGAATTAACTCGTGTTAGCCGCCAATTGAGCAATCGTATCTTCTAAAGAAACCTTCGGTGGTTGAGGGGGCTGCTGTGGTGGATGAGTGACTTGAGCTTATGGAGGGTTGTTCAACGCTTGCCGACATGAAAGATTTGGATGATTTCGCCACCCTTGGTTGTAAGTGTTAGAATACGGGTTATTTTGACAATTTCCATTCCCCACAAATTGAGCTTGTTCCATATGAGATGGCTCAAATGGATTTCCGACTTGACATTCAGCACTAGGATGAGACCCGTTGCACCAATTACATGTTTCTGTGGTGAGGGTAGAAGGAGCGTGTGATAAAACTTGAAGTTGTTGAGTCAAGGCCGCAACTTGGGCCGATAGCGTAGATATTGGATCATTATGGGAAATTCCCATAACTCGTTTTGGATTCACATGCTCAGTCCACTGATAAGCATTTGCAGCCATAGCTTCTAATAATGAATAAGCTTCGGCCATAGTTTTTCCCATTAACGCACCCCCAGTTGCTGCATCCACTAGAGTGCATGTAGAAGCACTCAACCCGTTATAAAATGTTTGAATCTGCAGCCAATCCGGCAGGCCATGATAAGGGCATCTCCTTAGACAATATTTATATCATTCCCATGCCTCATGTAGCGACTCCATATCATATTGTCCGAAAGTGGTTATCTCATTCCTGAGTCGTGCTGTCTTCGCCGGTGGAAAGAACTTAGCCAGAAAAGCTTGTGCTAACTCCGCCCAAGTTGTGATAGAGCCTGGCGAGAGTGAGTTCAACCAGAACTTGGCCTTGTCCCTTAAAGAGAATGTGAAAATCCGTAGATGATTGGCATCATCGGTAACACCATTATTCTTGAATGTGTCACAGATCTCGAGAAATGAAGCAATGTGCGCATTGGGGTCATCGTTCGCCAGTCCATAAAGTTGGCTCGCTTGCACCATTTGAATGATAGCTGGCTTGATTTCAAAATTATTTGCTTGAATGGTCGGGCGTCGAATCCCCGAAAAATTAGCATTGGTTTGTGGAAGTGGATAATCACGGAGAGCCAATGCTAATTGAACCTGCTGAATAGGGTTGTCAATCCCTTGATTTCCAGTGTTGTCTCCCATGATATCCGAAATCAATAGCTCGCATCTTTCCTTCCTGTTTTTCCACAGAGTGCGTTCAGGTTCGGTATCCAAAGGAAATAAACCTTCGTTACTAAATTTTCTCATGCACTAAATGACTTCACGAAAGGAAACAAATGAAACAAAATTTACACAAAAATAAAATAATGTTCAAATTAAGACTAAAAATACCGAAATTGATATTAGTAAAAACAATTAGTCCCCGGCAAAGGCGCCAAAAATTGTTACGTATTTCTGTGAACGAAAATGCACGTTGTCGTAATCAAGTGATGAGAAAAGTATTGTTCCCTCGAGGACTGATATACTAAGTACCTATTTATTATTATTTCTAATTTTATTTGAACGACCGAAATTTTGGGGTTGAATAATTATAAATAACTAAATATTGTGATAAACTAAAAACAAACAATAGAATCGACAGTCCGATAAAAGGAGATCAAATAGGAGAAGAATCTAGGATCGAGAATTCGCCTGGATTAATCCAAATTAATCTTGATTAATATAATTTATGTAATTTCTCAATTTATTGAAAGCGAAGATTCTATGTTAATCTAATACCTCTCCCGAGGTCAGTAGAATTTTCCAAAGCGAATAATTCACCCTATTCCTAGGTGAGTTAATTCGACATTAGCCAAAAAGTTCTAAAATCTTCAAAACGAGCTTCGTAATTCTTATGAGTATATTCCTATCTCACAAGACAAAACGATTTTCTCCCAATTTTCACTACTTACTCTCCTCTCCCGATTCAAGTTATGTAGTTATAACAATTCAATCATAGACCACACAATTGAAAGCATTAAGAACAATTGGGGAAAAACTCAATAGAAAAGGGAAAGGTAACAATAATGTAAAATCAAGAATTAATCCATCATAATCTCGGTTTCATCTCAATCCAAGAATATATGGGTCTAGCCCAACATGATAGAAAACAATACACAAATATTTGAATTAAACATAAGGAAGAAATTCAAATACAATTGATGAACTTGTCTTCTTCCGTTCTCTGGCCTTGCTCTCTGCTGCTAGGTATTCTTCTCCTCTCCTTGGATGATTTCTTTTTTGATCTTCTCTAGGATTTTATAACCATATTCCGTCTCCAAAATGCGTCCGAGGATTAGGTCTAGTCCGCCTCCAGAACAGCCAAAATCGCGCGCTGAAATCATGGTTCCCGCGCCGCCGGCCGCGGCCCGGAATAAGTGCGCCGCGACCCTAGTCCTTGTGCTGCCTAGGCCTGGGCGGAATTTCATTACGAGTCGCGGCCCATAATAAGTGTGCCGCGGCCCCCGGTACAGTTTGTACTGGTTTGCTCTGTGTTATGCCTGTGACGCGGCCCAGCTTTGGTGCGACGTGGCCCTCGACCGAAAATATCATTTTTGGCGGCTTTTTCTACGTTCGAGCTTCAGGACTCTAATTTCCTTCAAAATATGCAAATGTCATGCATTAGGAGCTCATTTTAACAAAATTAAACCAAAATAAGGATAAAATAATGACAATAAAGTGCACAAAAATACATGTAACAAGCATGTTGTCAAATAACTTTAACGACGCAAGCCTCAGATCATTATTCAAAACTTCCAGGAACTTTGCTTTTCAATCCCATTTGAAATAACTTTTCAAGGAATCCTCGATCGAATAGTAATCAAGATCAATCATCCAGTATTTGAAGAAAATCTTTCTCAAATCATTTCAAAAACACTTTCGAAATCCTTTTCAAAAACATTTCCGAAATCCTTTCGAAACATAGTTTATTTTAAGAAACCATTGTCAAAAACGTTTTAAAATATCAACGTGAGTTGCTGAACTCAGAGCATGAATAAAACTATTTGTAAGTCACATATATACATATTCCATTGTAATTTATACATAAAGCACGATCAAATACTTGCTTGGCGACTTTAGGGACAATGATGTTTCAAATATTTTTGAAATCCTGGAAATTTAGACCTACAATGAATAATATGAGGTAATCAACATTAGGGATACTTATTCTAATGGAAATAACATCGAAAACCTTAATTTAATCCCTTAGGGAACTTTTATCGTACACTTCGCGGACGGTATCCGGTTACGATGATTTGAACAAAAGACTTAATTTTCGTTCCACTAAAATCGATAAAAACAGCCCAACGATACTCAATATATAATCATTTACAAATTCTAAACAACGAATCATCAAGTATCTAGAAAAATAGTTTAGGTTTCAGGGCCAGCTTACCTCCAATCCAGCGTAAACCGCTGAAATCGGTTGAAGAGGACTTGCTAATTTGATTCTCGGGCGTTGATTGCGCATTTAAACTGCTCGAAACCGGGTTGGAATGGGATTATAGGGTGAGGTCCAAAGCCTTTTGTTCTTCCCTATGCTTCCAAACAAAAATATGGCTGAAGCTCGCCATATATCCCTAAAACCCTTAAGGTCGGTATAGGGGTGTTTTTGTAACTTCGTCGCGACCGACTGATATCCTTATCTTGTTTTGACCATAACTTGCTCGTTCGGGCTTGGAATGACTCACCATTTATTCCATTAGAAATCTAACTAAATAATATATAATGAAATAAAGTATTAGGATTTTTGGGTTTTTTCTGAATTTATGGTGGCTGATCAAAGTAAGTCCTGGTGCACAGCGCCTTTAGTGTAACACCCCAAACTAGGCGGATATTACAGTGTCGTGAATCCCCAACTGGGACCCACCAGGCGAATGAACATGATGAATTAAATAATATAATTGTAGTACCGAACCACATTATATTACCAAATACTCCGATGAGGAGTTTAAGTACAACACACCAGGACAATACCGAATACTAGTATATTTTATATGAAGATAAAATACACGATACTGAATGAAACGGAGTATCCAAATGAAAGTCTGCAGCGGAAAATAAAGGACAATAACATGAATAACTGAAAGACCGGGGCCCCCTACTAGTATCACTGGGACTCCTTGCCGTCAACATGCTATTCCCGTGCTTTTTCCTTGCCAAGACCTGAAAAACAAAATCCCCAGCCGGGGTCAGTTACACAGAACAACAATCCTCAAGGGTTGAAAATACACAATCATGATTATATCTGAAGTTATGAAATATCCTGTCGAAACATACGCAATCAAACATGCTATATGAATCAACTAACAGTACGGCTCAAAGGGTGGTGCCACACTACGCCCGGGATGGAAATGTGTCCGTGCACAAGCCACCAACGAGTATCGATCGAATACACGTGTGGGTTTGTACCTAATCAGTATCACGAGGCATATGACTCGTGTGCACAGTCCAATGTGAGGCCAACAACCAACACACGACTTAAACGTGCCCGACATGAAAATCCGACACATACCAACCGGCACGCCAGTATGACCCGGAATGCCACGATATAACAAAAGTGACATCGAAAATGAATAATGACTCACCGAGATGGAATGATAGTGAAATAAATGACAGCTCAATGAAATGATTGGAACCGTCGTTCCTTATGACTGAAGTGATTAATTGACAATAACAAGTTTGATACGGTTAATACAATGATGAATGAATTATGATTATGAATGAACAACAACAAAAGGGATGAATATCCTTTTAAACGAGTAAGAATTAACTTACTCAATACCGGTGACAATTATCCTTCCACGAACAACGTCCTAATTGAGATATCGGTCGCTCGAACAACCTTGAATTATACAATATCCAACAACTCGTTCAATATACGAATCAAACACGAATATAACGAACTCAAAACGTCGATACGATTAAACTAAGTTCATTGGGGCATTATATCGAATACGTTGTGGCCAAACTCCGATTGTTTACAATCAAATCTCAATAAGCCACTATCAAATCCCCCAAGAAGTGTTTCAAACCAACAAACATCTTCCAAATGATAAATAATCCAAAATGAATATCCGAAAACGTGATTATAACGATAATTAATCGAAAACCCCCAATTTCAACTCGATAATCAAAGTGTTCTTGAATAATCCTTCAATAATCCAATGAATCCTTATACAAACTCATAATCATATACATATCCCTTCATATAACATGATTATAACGTCCAAAACATCATATCTCAACATAGAATCGAAATCCAAGGTGTTGAAGAAATTACCTCTTGAAGATCCAATCACTTCGATCCGATGAACACGGGTTAAAACGAGTATCCAAGCTTCCCAAATGAATGAAGATGATGAAAATTACACACTCAAGTGATTGATGATTGCAAAATCTCTCCCTCAAGCCTCTCTCTCTCGTATGAAGGTGGAAGAAATGGAAGGAATGAGCTGAAATGCTCAAAAAAACGAAATTATAGGGGTTGACTGGTCTGTCGGACACGGCCCGTGCCAATCGGCACGGCCGCGGCGCGCAAGTGGCCGGCAGGGACTCGACCGTGTCCGCTTGACATGGTCGCGGCGCTTCGGCATTGACTCGACCGTGTCCTGGAACACGGTCGCCCGCGCCGGGCTCGCTTATCCGGAAGAGTTCGACTCGGCCGTGCTGCACGACACGGCCGAGTCCTGTGGGCAGACTTCGCATTTCCGACGAGTACAAAGACGGCCGTGTCGGACGACACGGCCGAGTTCGGTCGGCAGTGATCGGCCAATAACTGAAAAATGAGCGGGTGAGCTAAAACGACCATGACTCTCTCGTCCAGACTCCGATTGACTCACCGTTTGAACCATTGGAAATCTAACTCGATGATCTATAATATTGCAAAGATTCAGAATTTTTGGAGTTACCAAAAATTAATGGTGATCTAACAAAGTCGAACTCATATGTGGAAAGTTGAAACAATGGACAATAACGATACACAACTCGAAGTTTTTCCGAACGGTGAACACGGGTGAATGAACATGATTGATGAATGATTATAAATGAGTGAAAATCCACTGAGTGACAATCACCGAATGAACTTACTGAATGATAATGACTGAATTACAATCGGGTATTACATACACCCCCCCTTAAAAGAGTTTCGTCCCCGAAACTAAGGGTCAAACAACTCGGGATAACTCTCCCGCATACTATCCTCGGTTTCCCAAGTAGCCTCTTCGACTCCGTGTCTGGACCACTGAATCTTGACCAAAGGGATCGTCTTGTTCCTCTACTGTTTGATTCGCCGCTCCAACACTCGTACAGGACGCTCCTCGTCGAATGATCATCCGCGATCTCGATTTCGTCGAACTAAAGTATGTGACTCGGGTCGGCAACATACTTCCGCAACTGAGAGACGTGAAACACATTATGAATTCGGCTCAATGCCGGAGGCAAAGCCAATCGATAAGATAACTCGCCTACTCGATCCAAAATTTCAAACGGTCCAATGAATCTCGGACTCAACTTCCCCCGTTTTCCGAAACGGAAAATACCTCGACTCAGGGATACCTTGACCAAAACGTGGTCACCCGTTTCGAACTCTAGTGTCGACAATGATTATCTGCATATGATTTCTGTCGACTCCGAGCTGTCAACATACGACTCTTGATCAAAGCTACCTTCTCACGGGCGGCTATAAGCATATCGGGCTCGGTGCCGATTGATTCTGATGGGTCGTCCCAACACAAGGGAGATCGACAACAACGACCGTACCAGGCCTCGTAAGGTGCTACCTGAAACGAAGAGTGCCAACTATTATTGTACGTGAATTCGATCAACGGTAGTTGGGCATCCCAATTGTCTTCTAAATCGAGGACGCATGCCCCCAACATGTCCTCCAATGTCTGAATAGTCCTCTCTGATTGTCCGTCGGACTGAGGATGAAAAACGGTAATGAGATTAAGCTGAGTTCCCATAGCACGATGAACTGATTTCCAAAATGAGACACGAATCGTCCGTCACGATCAGAAACGATACTCTTAGGGGTACCGTGCAATCTCACTATCTCTTTGATGAATAGTTGGGAAAGTCTCTCGGGACCCCACGTATCCTTAATCTCAAGGAAAAGAGCTGATTTAGTTAAGCAGTCCGCGATCACTCAGATCGTATTCATGCCACGATGACTCGTCGGAAACTCGTGATGAAATCCATAGAAATGTCTTCCGACTTCCATTCTGGAGTAGGGAGCGGTATCAGCATACTCGCCGGTCGCTGATGTTCCATCTTGACTTGCTGATAGGCTAAACATCTCGAAACAAATTCTGCGACTTCTCGCTTCATATTACTCCACCAGAAATTTAGTTTCAAGTCCTTGTACATCTTGCTAGACCCCGGATGAACCGGATAAGGGGTAGCATGAGCTTCTCTCAAGATCGAGTTTTTTTTAACTCATCATTCGCCGGTACGCACAACCGATTCTTAAATCTCAAGAGTCCATCCTTGTGGACCACAAATCCAGGGGCTTTCCCCTGTGCCTCATCCTCGCGGATGAGCAACAAAATGAATCTGAACCCTGATTCTCCTTGATTTCCTTCTCAAGTGATGATGAAATCTCTAACATACAAAGCTGTCCCTGAACTCGCTGAAACCGGACCTCGATCTCGGGTCTAAGGAATTCCTGCTGAAGCTCCTTCTGAACCGTTAAACGAGCAAGATCTGCTCTTGAACGGACTTACGACTCAAGGCGTCGGCGACAACGTTCGCCTTGCCCGGGTGGTAAAGGATCTCGATATCAAAATCTTTGATTAATTCCAACCACCGTCTCTGTCGCATATTTAACTCCTTCTGAGTAAATATATACTTTAAACTCTTATGATCGGTGAATATCTGACAGGTAACGCCATAAAGATAATGACGCCAAATTTTCAAAGCGAACACCACGGCTGCTAGCTCCAGATCGTGAGTCGGATAATTAACCTCGTAAGGTCTCAATTGCCGTGAAGCATAGGCAATAACCTTTCCATTCTGCATGAGCACACATCCGAGACCCTGTCCGGACGCATCACTATAAACCACAAATCCCTCCGTCCCCTGCGGCAAGGAAAGTACAGGTGCTGACATTAACCGGCTCTTGAGTTCCTCAAAACTCCGTTGACACGCGTCGGACCACGTGTATTTCTTATCCTTTCGCAAAAGGTTCGTCAAGGGTTGAGCGATTTTAGAAAATCCTTCCACAAATCGCCGATAATAGCCCGCTAATCCGAGAAAACTTCGGATTTCCTTAACATTCTTCGGAGGTAACCAATCTCGGATAGCCTCCATCTTCTGAGGGTCGACACGAACTCCGTCTGATGAAATTACATGTCCGAGAAAAGTCACTTCGGACATCCAGAACTCACATTTGGAAAACTTTCCATAAAGTTGCTCTCGTCTCAACACGTCGAGAACCTGATGAAGATGAACCTCGTGTTCCTCTGCCACGAATAAATCAAAATGTCATCGATGAAGACAACAACAAACTGATCTAAAAAGTCGATGAAAACCCGATTCATTAACTCCATAAATACCGCAGGTGCATTAGTTAGCCCGAACGGCATAACTACGAACTCATAATGACCATAGCGTGTTCGAAACGCCGTCCTCGCGATATCCGACTCTCGAATCCGCAACTGGTGATATCCAGATCTTAAGTCGATCTTGGAAAATACTGAAGCTCCCTGAAGTTGATCTAAAAGATCATCAATACGGGGTAAGGGATACTAATCTTGATCATCACCCTGTTCAACTCCTGGTAATTAATACACACACGAGACGAGCCATCCTTCTCCTTGACAGATCACACTGGTGCTCCTCACGGGGACGCAATCGGTCGGAGATAACCTTTCTCGAACTATTCCTCAAGTTGAATCTTCAACTCCTGCATTCTGGTCGGGGCCATCCGATACGGTGCCTTCGATAAAGGGGACGTACCGGCTCCAACTCACTCCTGAATTCCCCTACTCTATGTGAAGGCAACCAGATAACTCGTTTGGAATTACATCGTCAATCGATGACAATGATACCACGAATGATTGAATATTTCGATTGCCCTAGAATGGTCAATCGATAAAAAGTGATACCAATAATGATTGAACAACTCGATTGCCTTAGAAGGGCCAATCGATGAAAATGATACAATGAATGATTGAATAGCTCGATTGCCTTAGAAGGGCCAATCGATGGAAATGATGCAATGAATGATTGAATAACTTGATTGCCTTAGAAAGGCCAATCGATGGAAATGATACAATGAATGATTGAATAACTCGATTGCCTTAGAAAGGCCAATCGATGGAAATGATACAATGAATGATTGAATAACTCGATTTCCTTAGAAAGGCCAATCGATGGAAATGATACAATGAATGATTGAATAACTCGATTGCCTTAGAAAGGCCAATCGATGGAAATGATACAATGAATGATTGAATAGCTCGATTGCCTTAGAAAGGCCAATCGATGAAAATGATACAATGAATGATTGAATAGATCGATTGCGGAATTTCTCTGCTTTCGTCATAATAATACTTCTTCTGGAACAACGGGGATTACTTCTCTGAAGTACACATTCGACAACCAACGACGGAAAGATAGCGATCAAACGCTTACAAACACTGAGGATAGTATCAAGACGATCAAACCAACTAATACCGAAAATTACATCGTCCTAAGATAAATTCACCACGATTAGATCCATCAACCAATCGCGGTCATTAAGCTTAATTTGGTATGATTTACGAAAAAATCTTCCATCGACAGGTAGACCGATGGTGTGAGGTCCACAAGCAATAGGACTATCCCAAAATAAGTCTATTCAAACATGATTCGAAAATGAATGAATGCGGTGCACCAGTATCCAAAAAGGTACACACAGGTTGAAATAAAATTACGAGTATACCTGAGGTCATTCGGGCCACCGGATCGTCGATCCTCCTCATCACATGAATCTGGGACTTGCCGGCCCCCAAACCGGACGCTCCCGTCTGATAAATATGAGCCCCAACTCTATTTGCTTCCATTGTCTTAAACGACGTTGACAAAGCAGTCTGATTCTGAAACGCTGATTGCTTCGGGGCCTGAGATGCCGCCGGAGCCGACTTGGAGTCCTTTCGGAAAAAACGGGCCTTATGCCCAAAATTCCCACAATTATAGCACGTGATAGACGGTTTCAGACACTCAGTGCTGAAATGACCCGGCGTTCCACAATTGAAACAGGTGATGGCCGAATCGCCGCCGGACCGAGATCCCGCACGATTATGCGCCGTAGGAGGTCGCCGTAAACGATAGGACTCACACGAGGCTTCTTGAAGGTTGATCGACCGCCTTCGGGTTGATTACGCTTGGTTGATTTCTTGCTGACAGATGAAGGTTGTTGTTCAGCACTTTCCTTAGCAGCCGGCTCATACGGGAGAGTTCTCTCGATTAATCTGGCCAGAGTGGCGCAATGATGATTGAGCAACTACACATGGGTCATCATGGCCTGCATAAAAGTGAATGGATCAACCCGAACATCTTCTGATCGATCCGAGTCCTGGGCACGATTTCCCGACAGCGAGTGATTATTTCCCGGGTTTCGGCCCGCACCGCGGCCTCTCCCCGTGCATCCCCTGACAGCTCTCCCCATACTGAAGTAGGAAGGTCGCATAATGATTATATTTCCCGCATGATTATCACGTTATGATTATATCATGAGATGATGAAAATGAGTATACATGCTCTACTTACTGATTATATGAATGATTTACTGAAGTGACATGATTATCTGATGAAATTCTTGAAATGATTGTCTTGAATAACTTAACAAGATTAATAATATGATCATCCAGATCGACAACTGAGTAATGAAATGAATTGAGTAATTAATGAATTAACATGATCGTCCTAATCACAATGAATGATGATGATTGAGGATTGCTAATTGATGAATGATAAATGAATGACTATTGCCAAAAATTATACCATGGCGTTAGAAATCTTACAGTTCTTTCGGTCTGATTGGCTCGGCATTTGCACAGGTCACATGTGACGCGAAAGTCCAATGATACTGGTCTGATGACGATGATTTCAAATGAGACATGACTCAGAAGGTAGTATTCAAAACCACTCTCCGATACCAACTCTGTAACACCCCAAACTAGGCGGATATTACAGTGCCATGAATCCCCAACTGGGACCCACCAGGCAAATGAACATGATGAATTAAATAATATAATTGTAGTACCGAACCACATTATATTACCAAATACTCCGATGAGGAGTTTAAGTACAACACACCAGGACAATACCGAATACTAGTATATTTTATATGAAGATAAAATACACGACACTGAATGAAACGGAGTATCCAAATGAAAGTCTGCAGCGGAAAATAAAGGACAATAACATGAATAACTGAAAGATCGGGGGCCCCTACTAGTATCACTGGGACTCCTTGCCGTCAACATGCTATTCCCGTGCTTTTGCCTTGCCAAGACCTGAAAAACAAAATCCCCAGCCGGGGTCAGTTACACAGAACAACAATCCTCAAGGGTTGAAAATACACAATCATGATTATATCTGAAGTTATGAAATATCCTGTCGAAACATAAGCAATCAAACATGCTATATGAATCAACTAACAGTACGGCTCAAAGGGTGGTGCCACACTACGCCCGGGATGGAAATGTGTCCGTGCACAAGCCACCAACGAGTATCGATCGAATACACGAGTGGTCTTATACCTAATCAGTCTCACGAGGCATATGACTCGTGTGCACAGTCCAATGTGAGGCCAACAACCAACACACGACTTAAACGTGCCCGACATGAAAATCCAACACATACCAACCGGCACGCCAGTATGACCCGAAATGCCACGATATAACAAAAGTGACATCGAAAATGAATAATGACTCACCGAGATGGAATGATAGTGAAATAAATGACAGCTCAATGAAATGATTGGAACCGTCGTTACTTATGACTGAAGTGATTAATTGACAATAACAAGTTTGATACGGTTAATACAATGATGAATGAATTATGATTATGAATGAACAACAACAAAAGGGATGAATATCCTTTTAACCGAGTAAGAATTAACTTACTCAATACCGGTGACAATTATCCTTCCACGAACAACGTCCTAATTGAGATATCGGTCGCTCGAACAACCTTGAATTATACAATATCCAACAACTCGTTCAATATACGAATCAAACACGAATATAACGAACTCAAAACGTCGATACGATTAAACTAAGTTCATTGGGGCATTATATCGAATACGTTGTGGCCAAACTCCGATTGTTTACAATCAAATCTCAATAAGCCACTATCAAATCCCCCAAGAAGTGTTTCAAACCAACAAACATCTTCCAAATGATCAATAATCCAAAATGAATATCCGAAAACGTGATTATAACGACAATTAATCGAAAACCCCCAATTTCAACTCGATAATCAAAGTGTTCTTGAATAATCCTTCAATAATCCAATGAATCCTTATACAAACTCATAATCATATACATATCCCTTCATATAACATGATTATAACGTCTAAAACATCATATCTCAACATAGAATCGAAATCCAAGGTGTTGAAGAAATTACCTCTTGAAGATCCAATCACTTCGATCCGATGAACACGAGTTAAAACGAGTATCCAAGCTTCCCAAATGAATGAAGATGATGAAAATTACACACTCAAGTGATTGATGATTGCAAAATCTCTCCCTCAAGCCTCTCTCTCTCGTATGAAGGTGGAAGAAATGGAAGGAATGAGCTGAAATGCTCAAAAAAACGAAATTATAGGGGTTGGTGGTCTGCCGGACACGGCCCGTGCCGATCGACACGGCCGCGGCAATCGCCGGCAGGACTCGACCGTGTCCGCTGACACGGTCGCGCGCTCGGCATTGACTCGACCGTGTCCTGGAACACGGCCGGGCGTCTGGCGATCGGTTCGCTTATCCGGAAGAGTTCGACTCGGCCGTGCTGCACGACACGGCCGAGTCCTCGTGGCAGAGACTTCGCATTTCCGGACGAGTACAAAGACGGCCGTGTCGGACGACACGGCCGAGTTCGGTCGGCAGTGATCGGCCAATAACTGAAAAATGAGCGGGTGAGCTAAAACGACCATGACTCTCTCGTCCGGACTCCGATTGACTCACCGTTTGAACCATTGGAAAGCTAACTCGATGTTCTATAATACTGCAAAGATTCAGAATTTTTGGATTTACCAAAAATTAATGGTAATCTAACAAAGTCGAACTCATATGTGGAAAGTTGAAACAATGGACAATAACGATACACAACTCGAAGTTTTTCCGAACGGTGAACACGGGTGAATGAACATGATTGAGGAATGATTATAAATTAGTGAAAATCCACTGAGTGACAATCACCGAATGAACTTACTAAATGATAATGACTGAATTACAACCGGGTATTACATTTAGAAAGGTCAACGTTTGTTTTTATTGACTCCCTTGCGGTACCCCGTTTACATTATGAATTGTCTAACAATATAATACTCAAAACAAGAATTTTGAATCTCGAGGCCGATCAAACAATCCAGTCACAGTTCGATCGATGAGTCTAGAAAGTTCCTCGAAACGTCGAGACACAACAAAAAGGTCATTGAGACGTTGAAGTGAATTCTTCTGATCTAATAATAAACTTTAAAGTATTATAACGAATATGATTGATCCTGACATTATTAAGATTCCCGTAATGATATTGCAGGTCGGTTTTCTCCTCACCAGTCATAATTATAGAGCAAAATACATGGTTAAGAAAAGTAATACATATGGGATCATGAGTTTTGCAATGAGAATAGTGCCAATCAATCACTAATCTCAAGATAACACGGAGGACGTCCTATAGTCGATATGTGTCGATATTCATAATCTTAAAAGTTGAATGATAAGTCAAGAATGAATAATGACAACAATTACAAGTTAAACAAAATGACAAAAGAATTCATAAAATGGGTCGAAAATTAGAAGTTATTTAGGGGTAAAGATCTGGGGTCTCAGAGCCATGTGCACACTAGCTATATTTTTAGAATAGTCTGAACACGTCTCCACTGATGAATCTCTACATAATTCTTACTGGATCTCATTGATGGAAGAAGAGATTAATGGTTTCGAAAGAAATAATATTTGGTACCTAGTTCCGAGACCAAACCATCAAGCTATAATTGGAACCAAATAGGTATTTCGAAACAATAAAGATGAGAATTGCCTTGTTTAAGGAACAAGTCTAGACTAGTTGCCCAAGGCTACAGATAGGAAAAAGGCATAGACTATGATGCAAAATTTGTCCCCGTAGCCAGGCTAGAACCCAATAGGATATTCTTAACTTTTATGGATATATCAAATGAATGTTAAGAGTGCATTTCTTAATGGAGATCAAGATAAAGAAGTATGTTGTGTTGGGAAATTGGCACCCCACTTAGAATGGTGGATAATATCGCGGAGTAGAGTTTTCGAACTCTTTTGCGTTGCGGAAGCATATTTAAATTATGGACGGTAAATGACACAAGATTTATAGAGGTTCGGCCAAACGTGCCTACGTCCTCTCTCCGTATCTTTTTGCATAGGCTCAGGATCAACCTTTTCCGCCTTTTCTTCAATCGGTCTGAGGTAAACCATTACAATCTCGTCTTCTATCAGTCCGAGATAAATCGTTATACTCTTGTCTTTATGTCGGTCCAAGATAAACTATTTTTCTTTTCTATCGGACAAACAAACAACCTATGTAGCTTTCTATTGGTACTAGACAAACCTCTCTTAGATTTAGATATGATTCTAGTAATGCCGGATCAATGATCCTAATAACACTGAATCAATCTACAATCTGTATCTTTCCTCTCGTGTATGTTTTCCTGTATGAACACTCAAAACACTTATCAATTAAACACAAATACAACAACGATAGTGTATATAATGATATCAAACGTATATATGATTTTCCCAGAATCGTTGTTATGAATAATACCATATGTCTTGGTATTTATATGCATAAAGCTTCAACTAGCCATTAGCCCATGTTGCCTGTATTACGTACGTTATATGTCCACCATTACGTACGTTAACCACAGTACGTACGTTAAGACTCCTTCGTTACGTACGTTATGTATAGTGCAAATTAGTCCAGTAGCAACTGTCTTCTTCTTTACGTACTTTATATATCACTCTTTACGTAGGTTATCTTCAGTCAAAATATCCGTTGCATGCTAACCTACTCCGTGACGTCATCTTCAATGGTTCCTTGTTTGAATTCGTATTCAAACCATTACGTACGTTAAGCATGTAAGCTTACGTACATTAAGCTCGCGTCCTTACGTACGTTATACATGTTATGTTGCGTACATTAAACATGTATACTGCACTCGTCTGCCTTCAGGTGACTTCTCATTACGTACGTTATAGATGTTGCATAGCGTACGTTATCTTCGATAAATCTCACTACCTTGCTTTCCTGTCCGTCTCATTCGTCTTCGACTCTTTCGTTCTTTTGGTTCGTTCTATTGTTGTTTTCTTTGATCGATAACATCATCAACTTATAAGTAGCTCATCATCAACTCATCATCAAAACTAATTTATGATTATATGGAATAGAATATTCCAACAATCTCCCCCTTTTTGATGATGACAAAACAACAACATTTTAATGGGATTTTATACCTGCAAAATTAAAACAATTACAGATCAAAATTTTCGGCTTTGTCCATTTTGTTAGTTTTCATCTCCCCATCTTTTATTTTCTTCTTTTCAACTTCTTCATAATATTTTCTCTTTCAACTTTATCACCCTCTCGGCCAAGGCCCCACAATTGTGCCGGGCCGCGGGTTAGGCCCCGCCAATTTTTTTCCGGGCTTGGCCCGGGTAATTTTTTCCACAAATTAAATTGGATTTAATCTGACCAAAATATAAATATGGTATTTTTATTTTTAAGAGGATTAATTTACTAGAATATTTATTTTCATCCGAAACAAGTTAAAATTATTGGTTTTGTGATTTAGTTGGATTAGTTCTAATAATTGAACTACTTTATATTGATTGGATCAATATTTAGATTAATTATTTATGCCATGCTTTAATGTATTTATTGCATTATTATTGGAATGGTAATGTAGTTCATGGATTTAGTTTTTGAATCTTTATTACATGGAGTTGTAAAGGCCGTTTTGATCCAATTTATTTTTATTAGTATGTTTGATATGAGAGGATCAGAGATTTTTCGTTATCTTGGGTCTATTCTTCAAAGGATGGAGAATTAGAGGGTGACGTGGACCATAGGATTAAGGCAGGATGGTTGAAATGGAAGACCGCAACGGGGTTACTATATGATCAAAGTGTACCTTACATATTAAAGGGCAAACTTTACCGAACAACAATTAGGCCTGCACTTTTATATGGCACTGACTGTTGGGCTGTAAAGCATAGTCATGTGCATAAGATGAATGTGGTGGAAATGCATATATTAAGATGGATGTGTGGCCATACAAGAAAGGATCGAATTAGAAATGATGTTATTAGGAAAAAAGTACGAGTGTCCCCTATAGAGATAAGCTGTTGGAGAATTTGTTAAGATGGTTCGGGCATGTGAGACGGAGGCCGATTGATGCACCGTTGCGGAGGCTTGAAGAATGGGGAGCAAATAGGCTAGTTAGGGTAGAGGAAGACCAAAACAGACATGGATAAAAGTGACTGGGATTGATAAGAGATTTCTTGGGATTGGATAACTTATGACATTGGATAGGACGATGTGGAGGGAGAGAAGTTGGGTGGTTGATTATATTTGAGGAATATTTTTTTATTATTATTTATTTGTTTATTTATTTATTTATGCATGATTATTATTACTACTTTTTTTTACGTACTAAACTTTTCACCATTCACTTTTGCCTTTTCATATGACTGTTTTATTGGAGACGACTTGATGTTTTCAGAGAATGATTCATGTTAGCCGACCCCAAAGCATTTTGAGACTAAGGCTCTGATGTGGTTGTTGTTGTAGTAAATTTTTATAGGATGCAATTTTTTATTGATGTAATAAATTAGCTATGACGAAGAGCCGAGGACGAACCACCATGAAGACGAAGATTCAAGACATGTAACTTGATTACTTGTATTTTTATCGAGTCGATAATGACTCGGTACTTGAGAACGGTCCATGAACTGCATGTTGGTAGATTTAGATTATTGATTTTTTATATTATATTACAAACAAATAAACCGACAAACCACAGTTATAAACAGATGTGCAAAGTGTAATATATAATCGCATAATATAATCACTTACAAACACTAAGTTATAAAGATAACAAGGTTTCCTACCCTCCGTCAAACACATGAAAAATTGAAATCTAAACCGAAATATTATTGTTCTGATTATGTCGGGGTAGTATTTTGGGGAAGGTTGATAAATTTCTTGAGTGCATTAGATGCCGTCGGATGTGACAAATCAAACCCCCAGAAATCGTATGGGCTGCCGGGTGGGATTCAATTGTTAGACTTATAGGAGTTGATGGTTTAAACTTAGACATCTCAGAAAGCAATATATACCATATGGGTTAAGGGCAAGTGAACTAGGGGTAAAAGAAGATCGAACCATCCATTAGATGGGTTGGTATTAGACATCACTTTATGAAGAATGATAAAATAGAAATTAAATGGGTTGCCCTCTATTAAACTTTGTAAAGAACTCGATCACCACTACAAAGTCAACCATAACTTTCGGATCCTACATGGGAGTGTGTAATGCCGATAAAATAGTGGAAGCCGAGTTATGAATATAGAAAGTCTTTAAATTCTTTACTCGGATCATAATTAAACAATCACTAACGAATCTTATATTATTCTCTACGGTCAAACAAACAACAAACTCTTAAACTGATAGTAAACCCACTCGCTATTTTACTTGAGAAGAACACTCTTACTGGACCCAGCTTTGTGGATTGACTCTGCAATCTGAGTATAGTCCTTAATATGGAGACGTTGGGCTACATCTTGGAGGCGGACATCCCACCACCTCCTGCAAGGACCAGGGCTTGTTAGGAAGATGTTGATGCCCATGAGAAATGGGTTAAAGATGATGTCAGGATCCCAGGTTTCATGATGGCCTTAAGGAACGATGAGCTTTAGACCATGAGAACATGACCTCTTCAATGGCAATTCTGGCACATCTTACTGAGATGTATGGGGAGCACAGTCGAACTGATATGAGATATCAAAACAGTTGTTTGGTGCTCGGATGAAGGAAGGTGAGAAAGTTGGGGTTCACGTCCTCAAAATGATATCTATGATCGAGAGATTGGAGGTTCTTGATTTTATGATGCACGCCTCTCTCCAAATCGATCTGGTCCTACAGTTACTTCCTAACTCCTTCTCTCAGTTTGTAATGAACTTCAACTGCCATGAGATTGCTTGTAAATTGGCTGAAATGATGAACAAACTGAATACTGCATAGTCTCATATGAATATTAGGCCGAAGGAGGATGCACTTGTAATTTCTTCTATGCCTTGGATGTCTAAGAACAATAAGAAGAATGGCAAGAAGCAGTTTAAGTCCAAAGGAGGGGTACAAAAAGATAAGGGCAACGCCCCAATATTTCTATAGAGTAAGGTGGCCAAGAAGACATATGCTTGCCTCAACTGTTGTGATCTAGGCTACTGAAGGAGGCACTGTCTAAAACATGACCGAAATATGCCTTAAGGTATGGAACTACTAGTTTTGGAAATGAATTATTCTGTAATTGTTTATTTTGCTTCTTGGATACTTGATTCTGGTGCAAGTTCTCATATATGTATAATAAATCAGGATCTGGAAATGAAGTAAGCTTGGAACTGCAGAAGTGTTGTTGACAGTTTGCAGTGGGCATAGTGTCGAGGCTACTAACATCGAATCACTTATGTTGGATTTAGAATCTGGTTTTATTATTACTTTGGATGATGTACTTGTTTTGCCCAAGTGTAACAAAAATATTATATCAATTCCAGTCATGGACCATAAAGGATATCATTTCTTTATTGGAGATGGATCCTGTGATATTTATTTTAGAAATAAATTGGTTAGTACAAATACATTACTAAATGGTTTATACCATTTGAATCTAAAGAATAAAACTATTGTAAATAAGATAACTAGGAGGCGTGGTAGGGATGAAAATCAAGCACTTAAGTGGCATATTAGACTTGGTCATGTTGATCAGACCAAGGTTCATAAAATGGAAAAAGATGGGTTTATGGTTCCATTGGGATCAGATCCCTATCCAATGTGTGAATCTTGCCTTCAAGGCAAAATAACTAAGTTACCCTTCACAGGGACATTTGAAAGAGCTGCTGCGAAACTTGGATTGATCCATAACAACATATGTGGCCCTTTTGAAGTGGCGAGATGGTTTTCAGTATTTCATTACATTCACTCATGAATAATAGGTATGGATTCGCGTATTTAATGCAATATAAATCTGAAGCCTTTGATAAATTCAAGGAATTCATGGTCGTAGTCGAAAACAAAATAGGTTATCATATTAAAGCACTTCAGTCGGACTGAGGTGGCGAGTATATGGGCACCGAGTTTGATGCGTTCTTAAAAGAACTAATAACAGTGTCACAATTTACTCCTCCAGCTACTCCACAACTGAATGGTGTGTCAGAAAGAAGGAACCGGACCTTATTGGACATGGTTCGCTCCATGCTTAACTATACTGATCTGCCGATTTACCAGTGGGGTTATGCACTACTTACTTCTGCACATATCTTGAACCAGATATTCCACATGATATGTGGAGAGTTAGGAAGCCAAGTCTTAATCATATTAGGATCTGGGGATGTCCTGCCTATGTCAAGAAGACTAAATAGAGAAATTCGAAGCTAGGTCAGTGAAGGGTCGTTTCATAGGATATCCAGGGGATTCCATGGGATATCTATTCTACATGCACGAAGATCATAAGATCATCTGTAAAACCCAAAAATTTTAAACTTTTTTAATACCCAAAATACCCTCTAAATTCGAACTTATGAAAAGACGATTAAAAATCTAAGACATTACATTATATTATAACCTAAGTATTTGAAACCTTAAGTGAACGATGTAAAATTAAACGATTAAGAAAACTTATGATAAAGTTAAATTAACATTAATTAGTATATAAACTACATCACACGTTTAAAATGTCATATGGGTCGATCCAATTTTTGTTTTAATTGAGATTGAATTGATCTCCTAATCACCTCCCTAAAAATCGGCAATCCCTATCCCTAGTTATCCTCAAATCGCGACTTTGTTAAGTGTCAAATATGTCAATTAGTAATCCGAATTTCAACCTTGGTTTATGATTTTGTTTTGAAATCAGTAAGGAATCATTAACTCAAATTGGACAGGGCTTAAATATAGGATGTGTTTAGCCTCTGTGATTTTTGGTGGAATTTTTAGAGTAGCACAACATGGTCTCTTATTTGCTTACTTTTTGAGTCTCAAATCTGTCACCAAATCTGGACTAGTTTTGATAAGGAATTTTTTTCATAGTTACACTACCTGGAAAATTCTACAAATATTACACAAAGTAGTGAACATATGTACCTACATGGGGTAATTTTTCTAAGACTCCAGGAGGTGCACAAGTATACTAAAATGAGTAACCTAACTTAAATTGAACTTAATGTAATACTTGGTATTTAATTCGTATAGGTTCCGTGAAGCGGGAGTGATCCTTTTGGCTTGACTTGTCTATTTCTGATTGCTTGCTTTGAATAAGGTACAGATATTCTGGCCTTTCTTATAAGGTTT
The DNA here is from genome assembly GCA_033398695.1 of Orobanche coerulescens. NCBI lineage: Eukaryota > Viridiplantae > Streptophyta > Magnoliopsida > Lamiales > Orobanchaceae > Orobanche > Orobanche coerulescens. The sequence continues at coordinate 84,923,369 of CM065814.1, read as the reverse complement.
CTCATGATCTTTTTCATATTCTGATATGTTTATCTTCTGATTTGATGCCATTGCTATGATCCCCTTTTGTTTTGAACCTTTGCTATGATCCCTTTGTTATGAACCTCTGATATGAACCTTTGCTATGAACTTTGCCTATAAACCTTTGCTATGCACTTCTGAACCATTTGATATGAACCATTTGATATGAACCATCTGATATGAACTGTTTTGATATGATATCTGACTCTCAGTTTGATACCCGATCCATTTCCCTAGCCATGAAGGTAACATGGTGACACGTCTTTTGTGTAACTATCGCAACTGCACGATATCGTATCAAGTAGTAAGTGGACTTCTTGAGTCCAATTTATCGATCCGACGAGGAAGTTAGGTTATATATTGAATTATACACTATTTAACTATTTGTTATAGAGATTTATATGATTGAAACACACAATTTAAGAGTTTGGTTTGACAATTACAAAGAAAATACAATAATAGTTCTAAAATTCAAAGAAATGAAAGATTGCACTAATAATAGATTAATAAAAGATAAAATGAAATAGTTGAGATTACAAACTTAGTTCATCATTAGTTATAGAAGATGTATAGGAGATCATAAGATGAATTTACTTATTATGTTGTGTAGATTCAATTTTCCTTAAAAAGACGGTTCCTCTTTCGAATGTCAAAACGCCCCTTATATATTGAATCAATCCACTATATTTCTATGTTGATTGGCTTCAATACATAGCATTAGGTTTTATGAAAATAACTCAAAGAATCACCTAAGGTCTAGAGGTATATTTCTATCCGCTAGAACAACTTAGAGTGAAGATCATTTGATCTAATCAAACATATTTTCTTTCGAAACATATGAAGACCATAAATAACGTCATTTATTGGCCAAATAAATAAAGATTGGTAAAACAATGAAAATCACACACAATAATAAGTAATTCATAAGAGATCTTTATACAAACTTAAATAACATGAGTAACCTTGTTTATAATCCCAACTTAGGTAACTTAGCCCATTAAGGGTTTATTCAACATATTACAAGCTTTAGTGGTCATTAATAGTTGAAAAAGGGAAAGCATTGATCCTAACTCCCTTAGTAGATAAAGTAGAAAGAAGCAATAAACTCCCTCAACAATATAAGCTAAACCACACTTACATAAACCACTCAAGAACACAAGTGTGTTCTTCACACCAAAAGAAAAAGTATTACAAAGTGAGAAATTATAAGATGAATGATGAATAATGATGGATCTAAGGGGTGTATTTATACACCTAAAATCATCTAATAGTTCCAAAACTCCAGCATTATTACAATAGATCAGATCAATGCCAGTCATCCCCTCAATAATAGACCAAAAGTATAAAAAATTAGACAATGATCACAATCTGACAAGAGTTACGGCCGTAACATTGAGGAGTTACGGCAGTAACTATGATGACTTACGGCCGTAACATTGAGGAGTTACGGCCGTAAAATGGCTTCGTAAATTTGAATTTTTGTGAGTTACGCCCATACACGCCCGTATGGAGTTTCAGACTTCATTTTCAGCCCAGAATTTCTTAGACTTTGCGTTTTTGCCCCAAATCTTCTTCGGATGATAAATTTTGATATAACTCTGATTTTGAATCCGGAAAGCCTGCCGAACTCGTCTCGGAAAGCCCTACAATATGAATACATAAAAATTCAACAAAGAGAATATTTTATACACATGTTATTTGTTGAGTAAATCAGTAATTCAATACGATTAAGACTAAATTTACATCTTCATCTGATAAATAATAAAATTATTAAAAGCTAATTAATTCTAAGCAAAAACGAGTAGACTAGCTTAATTATGGGTGAAATATATCGATACAAACTATGGATAAGTGTTTTAAACTGATACTTATCACACCCCCAAACTTGAATTCTTGGTAGTCCCGAGCAAGACTCTTTATTATTCACGCTCAAAATAAAATGAAATAAGACACAAAATAAGAAAAATAATACACACACAAATTAAGAAAAATAATTATATATATAAAGAGGATAATAGATCAAAATGCCATTAATACACAATAACCAGCTTTATACAGTAGATAGAAATGAATCAAGATTCAAAATAAATCTACTAATGATTTTGAAGTTAAAACACGATTTTATTTTTGTAATTCCAAAATGCAAGGTTTCCCCCCAAAAGGTTAATTATTTCTTTCCCACTCGTGATACACACGACTCCCTTTAATGGTTGCTCTCGATCACTCGTTTATTTTTCGACTCAATATGAAGAAGAATTTCATCGGCGTCATCAAATATTGTGATTGTTCACAAAATCGAGTGTATTGAAATTTAGCCGCTAATTAATTCAAATCTGCTCATAAACTACATCCCTTTTAGTGATAGCTTTCACACCGTTATTTGCTAACGTGTAGCTCTTTTCACCAACACAATTTCTATTTTTTTTAGGTGATAGCTTTCACACCGTTATTTGCTAATGTGTAGCTCTTTTCACCAACACAATTTCCATTTTTTTAGGTGATAGCTTTCACACCGTTATTTGCTAACGTGTAGCTCTTTCACCAACACAATTTCCATTTTTTTAGGTGATAGCTTTCACACTGTTATTTGCTAACGTGTAGCTCTTTTCACCAATGACCTCTTTTTTTTTAGGGAATAGAATTTTTGCCGAATATCATTTATTAGTTAAGCATGAAAAATCAAAAACTCCACAAATTAAGTAAATTTCAGTTCTATTTTTCAGCAACCGACTGATTCTTCTTTTCTCAAGGAAACGAATGACTCGATTTTATATGATAACTACAAGGCTTGGAAAGAGAGATTAAGGATCAAAATTTTTGGAATATACAATTTTTTAACCGGTTTAAAACAATTTTAGAAGCTTGTATATAGCTAACTTATTGGTGTTATGGCCAGATCTAGAAATCTGATATATATATATATATAAATATACAAAAAAAATCAATGCTAAATTGTAATACCCGAGATTTCTGTTATGTAATTGGAACTTGCGATATTGTAATGATTGTACTTTTGTCTGAATACTATTCTCCGTATTTCATATTCCGATATCGCCGAGCATATAATTTCGTGTATGTGATTTAAAGGTTGAAATTCTGTGCATGTAGCGCACGCTACAGGCTAAGGGTAGCGTACGCTAACATGGTTTTATAGCGCACGCTACCGAGTGTAATTAGCGCACGCTATGCGTGGTCAGACTGATTGAGACGTGCGGTAGGTGAGATCTGGCCGGGGGACCCCTGTCGGATCGTGTCGGATGTACCTGGACGGCTTTCGGGAAAAGCCGGGTCAACGCCTTAGCGCACGCCATGGTATATGCGTAGCGTACGCTAAGTGCCGAGTACGCTTTAGATCGTGAGCCGTTAGCGCACGCTACGAACAGGTGTAGCGCGCTAATAGCCATTTATTATAAATAGACAAAGATCCTATTCGTGATTTCAGTCCTTTCCTCCCTCATAACCCGAACTCTTGCACTTGAAACATAACTCCATTCGTCCTAAACACTTCGTATCAACCACTTAGTTCGAGATTGAAGATCTTATATCATTGGAGATTGGTGATCAAGCCTTTGGTGTTGGATTGCTTCATTTTCATCCGTGTTCTTCATTACTTTGAGGTAGGTGATTTTTCACCAATGATTAGTAAGGTTCCTAAGGAAGTTTGAATCATGTTTGGATAGCAAGTATTTCGTTTTTATCGGTCATCGCATGTTAGAAGGATACTTTTGACGTATAGATGCTAGATATCGAATGAACCTTTGAACCACCTTATTATAAGGACTCCTAAGCATGTTTAAATCGATTTATGATCGGATAGTACCCAGTTGCTGAGTCGTATACGTTGAAATCAGGTGTTTTGAAACATAAGACGATCGGAACTTAGATTACTTCTTGAAAATCGTAATGGATTATGATACTAAGATGACTATCCGTATATTGGTATTCCATAATCAAATCTTCCTCAAACCTTATTAGCATGATTTGCCCGAGGATAACTTGTATTATCACGGTAGGATTCTTGAGTTCTTCACCATTCAACCCCGTTTCGGCTTGCAGTATTTCTGCCATGCAATATTAGCGCACGCTAACACATGTGAGTTAACGTGCGCTATCGGGGTCAGTTAACGCCCGAAACGTACGTAGCGCGCGTTATGAGACCAGCCGAGTCAGACTGCCAGACCGTGGCTAGCGCACGCTAGTCTTATAAGATAGCGTACACTAACAGTCCGTCTTAGCGCACGTTACGTAGGGTACGTAGCGCACGCTGAGCAGTCCGGGCAGATTGTTTATTTTGAGCTTTTCGGCCGTAGACCGAATTGTTAGGCCATCGTTCGACTTGAGATGATTTGTATATCGTTCCTTTTGTTAAGGTTCGAGCTTGTTACGTTGATTGGAGTAGGCGGCCTTCGAGTGCGTCGAGAGCATTGAAGTATATCGTTCTTGCCATCTTCGAGGCAAGTATCGTGATATGTTAAAATCGGTATTTTTGGAGTATGCGTATGATTATGCATGTTGTTGAACATGATATTTACTTCGTTGATTTGTCATGATATTCGTTATATAGTGTTTATATGTTCATGTTGATGAACATAATGATTTGGCATATGGGTATGCATGAGTTGTGTTTGTATACGTTGAACGATCTATGCTGAGGGCGCTGGATCGGATGTCCACCTCGTGTTGGTCCGACGGGATCATCTTGGGATCTAGGCTGAGGGCGCTGGATCATTGGACGGGTTATTTCCACCTCGTGTTGGTCCGACGGGATCATCTTGGGATCTAGGCTGAGGGCGCTGGATCATTGGAATACCCATGCTGTATAATGGAATCTTGTGGATTCGCATTGTCGGATTCCGGTAGTGGAAGTCCGTGTGGTGTATCTTGTTATGTATTATTGATGCATATTCGAATTGTTTAACATGATACTTGTACTAGCATCGTTTTGCTAACCCCTTCGGGGGTGGACATTTGTTTTGATGTTCAGGTAGCCGAGGAGCAGGGAAACAGCCACAGGACCGACGTGACGACGAAGGGGTTCAGTGATGTTTATTGTTATTGGAGATTTGTTGTCTTGGTTTGGTTTCTGTACTCGGGTACGCGTGTCCTTTTGATATTAATTCAATATGGTTGTATTAATTACCCGTTGAACCAGTTGTACGTTTTCATAAACTTGAATTTTCGCAATGTTGATGTCTTATATTTATTTTCCTTTTTAATCAGCCTTGTAAATCCTTACTTAAAGGGTTTACGGCGCTGTAATTATTCCGAATATCTCGGGGTGTTACAGAATATGGTATCGGAGCTAAGATTTATGGATATCTTGGCAGTCGGGTTTTGTTTGGGTCTGTTTACGTTATTTGATTTACGGGTCGTTTGTAACATCACCGTCACCAAGTCGTCATGTGGACCGTGGTTGTAAGTCTCTTAATCTCTTGTACTACCGCTTTTACTTAATTACCGCTTTTGTGAGTATTGACGATCGTATTCCAAAAATTTTGTTCTGTATATTGAGAAATTGCGTTTACAGTATGTTGAGAGGAGGACGTGGACGCGGACGCGGTCGTGGACGCGGACGTGGTAACGTGAGACATGAGGATTCCGCAACTACCACAGAAATATCGGCTAGTCGAACCGATTCCCATTCTGGAGGGCAGCAAGGATCAGCGAATGGTGATGCAAATCCTAACATGCCAGGAGTGCTTCAACAGGTGGTGGCGCAGATAAACCGGCCGCCAGTCGTTGATCGCATGCGAGGCATGATGGGACAAAGGCACCACGAGGATAACCGGGGAGACAGATGGCTTGCTGAGGTGGTTAAATTGCACCCGCCAAAATTTGACGGATCTGCTGAGACACTTACTTGGGACCACTGGCTCAAGGAGTTGGAAAAGATATTCGCGGGTCTTAACTGTCCCGAGGACCGGAAGGTTCCCATCGCCCGATTTTCCGACCGGGAGGCCTTTGATTGGTGGGAAGCCGTCACCCGAGGATCATAATGCGGATTGGACGGAATTCAAACAAATGATGGAAGCACGATTGTCCCCGTCCAAAGAAGAGAGGCGAAGATCCGAGAGTTTTTCTCACCACAGAGTTCGGAGGCATCTCGTGATGATGTAATTAAAACTTTTAATCATCACCGACTTGTGTGCGACACTTGGTCGAACGGAGGCGTAAAAGATTTTTCATTTTGATATGCGGATGAAGCCGAGATTCAGAAGACATGTCCGGATTCGAGTGTACTACGTTGCGACAGTATCAAGACAAAGCGCTGGCCTACGACATGAAAGAGGCGGCGGTAGAGAAATCGGTAGAGGCAAAGAAGCAGAAGGTGACCGGCAGCTTTGCAGAAAACAAGAGTGGTGGGGCCCGCAAGGGCCAGTCTTCCTTTTATTCGGTTAGGAAACCTCCACATCCTTCCAGAGGCGGAAAGAAGTTCCGGACAAAGACGCAGCTCGGACGCATCAAAGAAATGTTACAATTGTGGTCGAGGTGGCATGTTCGACGTGATTGCCCCGCATCTTCCGTGACTTGTTACGATGTGGCAAGAAGGGCACCGTGCGGCCTTCTGTGGAGCCGGTACTAGATCTTTTGGTACCCGCACTCCGACTGATTCCTAAGGAGATAAGTGTGAACCAGACACAGCAGAGTGGATTTCAGCAGCAGAACGTTGGGAAGAGAGAGACATCCAGTGCTGGGTCCGTTCCTCCGCGCCTGTACGAAATGAGGAGATCTGACGATCAGAACACTGCTGTTGCATCAGGTACGATTCAGATCCTTTTGCAACCAGTTAGTGTTTTATTCGATTCCGGAGCCACACATTCTTTTATATCTTTGAACTGTGTTAATCGTTTGAACATCCCGTGCTTGTATAATTGTGAACCTTATGTTGTGGGATTACCGAGCGGAGAGAAAATTGTGGGAACACTTGAAGCTAGGGATTTCCCAGTATCTATAGAAGGAAGAGATTGGCCATCGAATCTTATTGTAGTTGACATCTGCGGTGACGATTTAATTCTCGGAGATGATTGGCTCAACCGTTATGGAGCTGTGCTGAATTACCGAGAGAGAGTCATTTCCATCATTGCTGATGACGGATCTGAACACTTATTCCGAGGATGGAGACCGGGAAGCTCGGGGAAATTGATCAAGGCAATGAAAGCGGTGAAATTACTGAAGCAGGGATGTCATGGACTTTGGTGTTATGCCATGAGGAAAGAGGAAGGAATAGAGCTCTCGTCTATCTCGATTGTGAATGAGTTCTCGGATGTATTTCTGACGAGCTACTGTGGTTACCTCCGCAAAGAGAAGTGGAATTCACCATCGAATTAGAGCCGGAGCAACCCCTATTTCCAGTGGCACCATACCGTATGACGCCAACCGAGATGTATGAACTCAAGAAGCAACCGGAGGAATTGCTACGAAGGGATATATTCAACCTAGCGTTTCTCCTTGGGGCGCCTGTTCTCTTTGTCCTAAGAAAGACGGATCCTCCGATCGTGTATTGATTACAGGAGCTTAACAAAATGACGATCAAGAATAAGTATCCTATACCTCGGATCGACGACTTGTTTGATCAAGCGCAAGGGGCAAGGGTATTCTCGAAGATTGACTTGCGATCGATACCACCAATTGAGAATTAAGGAATCGGACATACCGAAATCGCTGGATCCCTAGACGCATTATGAATTTGTAGTGATGCCATTCGTACTTACCAATGCTCCTGCGGTATTCATGAAATTGATGTATCGGGTATTCTTGTAATACTTGGATAAATTTGTGGTCGTTTTCATTGACGACATTTTGATATATTCGAGGACGCAGAGGAGCATGCGATCATTTACGTGTGGTTTTGAGCATCTTGAGAAAGGAACAACCTATATGCAAAATTTTCTAAATGCGAAGTTCGCTTAAGGAAGTAACCTTCCTTGGGCATGTGATATCACCGATGGAGTTCGGTGGACCCGAAGAAATTCAAGCAATCTTGGGATGGGAAGCTCCTAAGAACGTGAAAGAAGTCCGAAGCTTCTTAGGACTTGCTGGATATTATCGCCGCTTTGTAGAAGGATTTTCCAAAATTGCTCGTCCGCTCACCCAGCTGTTACAGAAAACTCAAAAGTTCGCGTGGAATGAGAAGTGCCAGGCTAGTTTTGACGAACTTAAAAAGAGACTGACGACAGCACCTATATTAGCGCTGCTGTAAGGAACCGACGGATTTTTGCATACTGACGCTTCGAATCAAGGTTTGGGTTGTGTGTTGATGCAAAAGGGTAAAGTAATTGCTTATGCTTCTCGGCAATTGAAACCGTACGAAGTTAATTATCCGACTCATGATCTGGAGCTAGCAGCTGTGGTCTTTGCCTTGAAAATTTGGAGACATTATTTGTACGGCACTCATTGTCAGATCTTTACAGATCATAAGAGCCTCAAATACATTTTCAGTAAAAAAGAATTAAACATGAGGCAGAGAAGGTGGCTGGAATTGATCAAGGATTACGACTTGGAGATTCTCTATCATCCGGGGAAAGCAAATGTAGTAGCCGATGCCTTGAGCCGAAAACCCGTTTCTCTTCGAGTGTTGGAAGCACTTACATCCCAAACCAGTATTCAACGGGAACTGATCCGCGAGGGGATTGAAGTATGGGCACCAGGAATCCAAGGACAACTTTATGTGATGGAACTGACTTCATCACTAGTCGAGGGGATCAAGTCTAAACAGTTGAACGATTCTCTGATCCTTCGATTATGTGATGAAATAAAGAAAGGAAAATCCCCAGGATTCGTAATACAAGATGATGGAGTTCTGAGATTTCAGAGTTGACTTTGCGTTCCCGATGATGATGATTTGAGACGGACTATTCTGAAGGAAGCTCACAGCACGCCCTATTCTATTCACCCGGGCAGCAGTAAAATGTATAAGGATCTAAAACAAAACTTCTGGTGGGGGAATATGAAGAAGGACGTAGAAGATTAAGTTTGAAGTGTTTGACTTGTCAGCAGGTCAAGATTGAGCATCAGCGACCTGCCGGGATGTTAAAGCCGCTTCCGATCCCTGAGTGGAAGTGGGAGGATATCTCGATGGATTTCATCACCAGTATGCCAAGGACTAGAGCGGTAATGAACATGATTTGGGTTATAGTTGATCGACTAACCAAGTCAGCTCATTTCCTAGGGATCAAAGATACTTGGGGACCCGAAAGATTGGCGCGAGTATTTATTGCGGAGATAGTCAGATTGCATGGGACGCCGAAGACCATTATTTCGGATCGAGATGGTCGCTTTCGTCGCACTTCTCGAAAGCGATTCACAAAGCTTTGGGATCGAGCTCAACTTTAGCATGACTTATCATCCCCAAACGGACGGTCAGTCCGAAAGGACTATTCAAACTATAGAAGACATGCTTAGAGCTTGTGCGTTGGATTGGTCAACTGATTGGGAAGTTCACTTGCCCTTGATCGAATTCACTTACAATAATAGTTGGCATGCTTCTATTAAAATGGCACCATTTGAAGCTTTGTACGGAGGAGGTGCCGATCACCCCGTGTTGGGATGATTCTTGGATTTGATCGGACGGAACCGGATTTGATTATTCAGACTCAAGAGAAGATAGCGGTGATTCGAGAGAGACTGCTGATCGCCCGCAGTCGGCGAAGTCTTATGCAGATGTACGTCGTCGCCCTCTAGAGTTCGACGTTGGGGACCACGTACTATTGAAGGTGTCTCCTACACGAGGGATTTTCCATTTTGGGAGAAGAGGCAAGCTTAGTCCAAGATATATCGGACCATTTGAGATCCTAGAGAGAGTTGGGGATTTAGCATACAGGTTGGCCTTACCGCCATCGCTGAGTCATGTTCACAGTGTATTTCACGTATCCCAATCATGAAGTATATACCGGACCCCAGTCACGTTATTGATTTCGACGAGATCGAGATAGCTAATGATGGCACCTTCGAAGAGAGACCAATCAAGATACTTGAGAGCCGGATCAAACAATTAAGGAATAAACCAATACATTTGGTTAAAGTACAATGGTCACGACATGGAGTCGAAGAGGCCACTTGGGAAACGGAGGACGGTATGAAGGCTAAATATCCGGAGTTGTTTTCATCCTAAGTTTCGGGACGAAACTTCTTTTTAGGAAGGAAGGATGTAATACCCGAGATTTCTGTTATGTAATTGGAACTTGCGATATTGTAATGATTGTACTTTTGTCTGAATACTATTCTCCGTATTTCATATTCCGATATCGCCGAGCATATAATTTCGTGTATGTGATTTAAAGGTTGAAATTCTGTGCATGTAGCGCACGCTACAGGCTAAGGGTAGCGTACGCTAACATGGTTTTATAGCGCACGCTACCGAGTGTAATTAGTGCACGCTATGCGTGGTCAGACTGATTGAGACGTGCGGTAGGTGAGATCTGGCCGGGGGACCCCTGTCGGATCGTGTCGGATGTACCTGGACGGCTTTCGGGAAAAGCCGGGTCAACGCCTTAGCGCACGCTACAGGTATATGCGTAGCGTACGCTAAGTGCCGAGTACAGTTTAGACTGTGAGCCGTTAGCGCACGCTACGAACAGGGTGTAGCGCGCGCTAATAGCCATTTATTATAAATAGGACAGCATCCTATTCGTGATTTCAGTCCTTTCCTCCCTCATAACCCGAACTCTTGCACTTGAAACATAACTCCATTCGTCCTAAACACTTCGTATCAACCACTTAGTTCGAGATTGAAGATCTTATATCATTGGAGATTGGTGATCAAGCCTTTGGTGTTGGATTGCTTCATTTTCATCCGTGTTCTTCATTACTTTGAGGTAGGTGATTTTTCACCAATGATTAGTAAGGTTCCTAAGGAAGTTTGAATCATGTTTGGATAGCAAGTATTTCGTTTTTATCGGTCATCGCATGTTAGAAGGATACTTTTGACGTATAGATGCTAGATATCGAATGAACCTTTGAACCACCTTATTATAAGGACTCCTAAGCATGTTTAAATCGATTTATGATCGGATAGTACCCAGTTGCTGAGTCGTATACGTTGAAATCAGGTGTTTTGAAACATAAGACGATCGGAACTTAGATTACTTCTTGAAAATCGTAATGGATTATGATACTAAGATGACTATCCGTATATTGGTATTCCATAATCAAATCTTCCTCAAACCTTATTAGCATGATTTGCCCGAGGATAACTTGTATTATCACGGTAGGATTCTTGAGTTCTTCACCATTCAACCCCGTTTCGGCTTGCAGTATTTCTGCCATGCAATATTAGCGCATGCTAACACATGTGAGTTAACGTGCGCTATCGGGGTCAGTTAACGCCCGAAACGTACGTAGCGCGCGTTATGAGACCAGCCGAGTCAGACTGCCAGACCGTGGCTAGCGCACGCTAGTCTTATAAGATAGCGTACGCTAACAGTCCGTCTTAGCGCACGTTATGTAGGGTACGTAGCGCGCGCTGAGCAGTCCGGGCAGATTGTTTATTTTGAGCTTTTCGGCCGTAGACCGAATTGTTAGGCCATCGTTCGACTTGAGATGATTTGTATATCGTTCCTTTTGTTAAGGTTCGAGCTTGTTACGTTGATCGGAGGAGGCGGCCTTCGAGTGCGTCGAGAGCATTGAAGTATATCGTTCTTGCCATCTTCGAGGCAAGTATCGTGATATGTTAAAATCGGTATTTTTGGAGTATGCGTATGATTATGCATGTTATTGAACATGATATTTACTTCGTTGATTTGTCATGATATTTGTTATATAGTGTTTATATGTTCATGTTGATGAACATAATGATTTGGCATATGGGTATGCATGAGTTGTGTTTGTATACGTTGAACGATCTATGCTGAGGGCGCTAGATCGGATGTCCACCTCGTGTTGGTCCGACGGGATCATCTTGGGATCTAGGCTGAGGGCGCTGGATCATTGGACGGGTTATTTCCACCTCGTGTTGGTCCGACGGGATCATCTTGGGATCTAGGCTGAGGGCGCTGGATCATTGGAATACCCATGCTGTATAATGGAATCTTGTGGATTCGCATTGTCGGATTCCGGTAGCGGAAGTCCGTGTGGTGTATCTTGTTATGTATTATTGATGCATATTCGAATTGTTTAACATGATACTTGTACTAGCATCGTTTTGCTAACCCCTTCGGGGGTGGACATTTGTTTTGATGTTCAGGTAGCCGAGGAGCAGGGAAACAGCCACAGGACCGATGTGACGACGAAGGGGTTCAGTGATGTTTATTGTTATTGGAGATTTGTTGTCTTGGTTTGGTTTCTGTACTCGGGTACGCGTGTCCTTTTGATATTAATTCGATATGGTTGTATTAATTACCCGTTGAACCAGTTGTACGTTTTCATAAACTTGAATTTTCGCAATGTTGATGTCTTATATTTATTTTCCTTTTTAATCAGCCTTGTAAATCCTTACTTAAAGGGTTTACGACGCTGTAATTATTCCGAATATCTCGGGGTGTTACATAAATAATAAAAACACACCACACACTACACATCATAATAATTAAAACATATCACCCCAAACTTGAAAATAAAACTGTCCTCATTTTTTTTTAAAAAATAAAATAATAGCAATGGAGAAAAACAGAATACTCCCTGTTCTGAAAGTTGATGCTTGTGGTAATGCTTTTCGGATCTGCAAAAATAAAAATCTACGAGGCAAACAACAACAAAAAAAAAATATACCCGGAAGTATAATATAATTTTTAATATGCACTTCAGGAAAGTCCGAAGAGTCGCCTTACGCTGCCATCAATGCTTTTATAAAAAAAACAATAAAAATTACAGCAATAAAATAATAGTACATAAATCGCGAATAGATGCGCGTCAAGAGATCAAGAAGAAACTCCTTAAGCTGCCATCATTTAGCATGAATTTTTACACACGACAGAAAGTAAAAATACAAGAGATCCGACATGGGTTATCAAAGGGAGAGGAATGAATCCACTTTTTGTTTTCTCACGGTAAAATCTTCCATCCAGACAATTTTATCTAGAGCTGGGTCTGGTTGAGGAACAAATTCAATGATTTTTTTGATTAGTTCTTCTGGTGTTGTTTCAACGACTATGATTCGTTTAGCACGCTCGGAAATAAAACCCTTTTCAGCATAGTAGTTGATGAAAGATAGTAAACCATCAAAGAAACCATTGACATTAAGCAGACCTGTTGGTTTTTACCAGAGCCCAGCTAAATGTTCCTCAACAGTGCCAAAACCACCAGGAAGGGTGACAAAGGCCCTAGAATTATTTATCATGTGAGTTATGCGATCTTGCATATTTACAGCTCTAGACTCATCTCCAATAGTTTCCCCGGTGATTTTACTTTCAGCCAGAGGTTTTGGAATTATTCCCAACACTCTTACTCCTTCCATATAGGCAGAAGCAGCAGCTCGTCCCATTAATCCTAAACTTCCTCCTCCGTAAACTACATGAATGCATTTTTCTCCTAAGGTACGACCCAAGTTGTGGGCTTCTTTAGTAAAGCATGCCTCTTTTCCATAACTAGCTCCACCAAAGATGCAGACTGTGCTAAATTTTTTTGTGGAAGATGATGACTCCATTTTTGAAAAGAAATTTATTTGAGAGAAAAAGAGAAAAGTACAAGTTTGAGGAATAAATAAAAGAAATAAGCACAATGTTTATTTATAGGAGAAAAATGAGGTAAAATTGTTTAACAAGTTTGTGATTGCGTTGATTGCGTTTCAACTACTCAATAGAATAATGAATGCATTTATTGCGTATCACCCCTTTTTTACTCAGAAAATCTCACTATACGACAAAAATAAAAGATACTCACGTGTATGTACAGTAGTTGTGATTTTGGCTCACATTTTCCTCTGATTTTACATTCAGAAAGGGCCTAAACGCTTTCTATGAGTTGGGGAGAAGCTTCCCATCCAATTTTCTTACAAATTGGCAAACAGGGTCTTTTAACGTTAGATTCCCAAGACGTTGTTGATATTCTGGTTTGAATTTATTCCACAAACATTAAATTCCGTAATGTACGAGTCCACTAGGATGCGTGTCAATAGAAATTTTGATATTATCTATATTCTCTTTATTCAGACCATCCTTAATGAATTGAATTTTATCTTCTCTGTTTGTAGATGGAATTCCTAAAGATCGACATTTTAAATTACAGTTCCATCAAGCACATTTATAGCAAACGGCTATTATCTTTGCTCGTCGTTTCTTGACATATGAACTTTTTCCTAGCCCTGGTAAAAATCTAGTAGGTATTTCTGTGAATTCACCTGCTATTCTCACTTTGGCTTCAATTATGAATCTAATGTCAAAAGGTATGCTTTTATTCATAAGCAACCTCATCCTTTCAATTCTTGTCTTGTAAATTTTTAAAATTATATTTTTCCTCAGAAAGGGAAATATTTTTTCAATTTTATTCAAAGTTTCTTCCATGATAAAAAATATAAAATGAAAATAAATGGAGAAAATATCTATAAATATCAGTTGTTGTGGGAAACTGAAAATTCCGACTTTAATAGTCACGGAATACCGTTATCCACCACTTAACCGGACAAACACAATTGAATACTAAGTTACATCGTCGAGAAATTGTATCTATAAAAATAGTTTACAATGTAAGATTTCAAAAATAACACTTATACTTCCCCGGCAACGACGCCAAAATCTGGACACGTCTTTTGTGTAACTATCGCAAGTGCACGATATCGTATCAAGTAGTAAGTGGACTTTTTGAGTCCAGTTTATCGATCCCACGAGGAAGTTAGGTTATATATTGAATTATACAGTATTTAACTATTTGTTATGGAGATTTATATGATTGAAACACACAATTTAAGAGTTTGGTTTGACAATTACAAAGAAAATGCAATAATATTTCTAAAATTCAAAGAAATGAAAGATTGCACTAATAATAGATAAGTAAAAGATAAAATGAAATAGTTGGGATTACAAACTTAATTCATCACTAGTTATAAAATATGTATAGGAGATCATAAGATGAATTTACTTATTATATTGTGTAGATTCGATTTACCTTAAAAAGACGGTTCCTCTTTCGAATGTCAAAACGCCCCTTATATATTGAATCAATCCACTATATTTCTATGTTGATTGGCTTCAATACATAGCATTAGGTTTTATGAAAATAACTCAAAAAATCATCTAAGGCCTCGAGGTATATTTCTATCCCCTAGAACAACTTAGAGTGAAGATCATTTGATCTAATCAAACATATTTTCTTTCGAAACATGTGAAGACCATAAATATCGTCATTTATTGGCCAAATAAATAAAGATTGGTAAAATAATAAAAATCACATACAATAATAAGTAATTCATAATAGATCTTTATACAAACTTAAATAACATGACTAACCTTGTTTATAATCCCAACTTAGGTAACTTAGCCCATTAAGGGTTTATTCAACATATTACAAGCTTTAGTGGTCATTAATAGTTGAAAAAAGGAAAGAATTGATCCTAACTCTCTTAGTAGATAAAGGAGAAAGAAGCAATAAACTCCCTCAACAACATAAGCTAAACCACACTTACACAAATCACTCAAGAACACAAGTGTGTTCTTCACACCAAAAGAAAAAGTATTACAAAGTGAGAAATTATAAGATGAATGATGAATAATGATGGATCTAAGGGGTCTATTTATACACCTAAAGTCATCTAATAGATCCAAAACTCAAGCATTATTACAATAGATTGGATCAATGCCAGCCATCCCCTCAATAATAGACCAAAAGTATAAAAAATTAGACAATGATCACAATCTGACAAGAGTTACGACCGTAACGTTGAGTTACGGCCGTAACTATGATGACTTACGGCCGTAACATTGAGGAGTTACGGCCGTAACATGGCTTCATAAATTTACATTTTTGTGAGTTACGCCCGTACACGCTCGTATGGAGTTTCAGACTTCATTTTCAACCCAGAATTTCTTAGACTTTGCGTTTTTGCCCCAAATCTTCTTCGGATGATAACTTTTGATATTTAACTCTGATTTTGAATCCGGAAAGACTGCCGAACTCATCTTGGAAAGCTCTACAACATGAATACATAAAAATTCAACAAAGAGAATATTTTATACACATGTTATTTCTTGAGTAAATCAGTAATTCAATCCGATTAAGACTAAATTTACATCTTCATCTGATAAATAATAAAATTATTAAAAGCTAATTAATTCTAAGCAAAAACAAGTATACTAGCTCAATTATCAGTGAAATATATCGATACAAACCATGGATAAGTATATAAAACGGATACTTATCACATGGCCGTGTCATTAATGCACCAATGGCATGACTCCAGTGTGGTCGAGTGATGTGCCACACCGTCTCTTATCTGTTATATGTTATGGCCACTATGATTATGATTTGTCTGCATGGGTGTATGGATGCATCCTAGATTTGTTTCTGTATCTATTATGATCTGTTATGATATATTTGTCTGGTGATTGATGCTGGGTGCAATCCACGTCCTTCACATTTCTGAGAGCTAGCTACTCCATTTGGTTACTGAGGACTCCCCTCATATTATTAGCTAATTTAGAGGTCTCCCCTCTATATGATATGAAGATATATGGTTACATCTGTTATGATATGATCTGATCTGTTCTGCGCTCATGGTGGATTACTGTCTTACCTTTCATTATTCTTACACTCTTGTTTATACCTTATGCTATTACCCCATTGCACCATATCTGTTTATGTTTCATTATTATTATCTTGTTCTATATCTGTTCACTGGGCTTTGAAAGCTCAGCCGCATTTATTTTCTCCGCGGCAGGTATTTAAGCTAGGAGCTGGGGATAGCTTAGGGGATTGAGAGTAGAGCTGATTGTGGATTATTTCCCAAATCATCTTAGACTTTGATACATTGTTATTTCACATTGTTTCAGACTCAGTATTATGTTTCCTTTCATTTTGGATATCTTTGGAACTTATGTATTGATCAAGTCGAGTGGACTTGTTTTCCTTTGATTATTTATGCTCTAGACTTCCGCTGTTCATTTTGTTCATTATGTATGCTTTGATATGTCACCATAATGTGATACTTCTACCCTTGTCGGGTTTGGGTGTTACAATTTTAGTATGGGGGCTTTAAGTTCGACCTGTAGAGCTTAGGCTATGACCTGTGAGGATTTGGGTAGACATTAGGTTTCCTTCTGCGTATTTTCCTTTCATACTTTATCTTTATTTGACCTTAATAATCATTTTGATGATCATTCAGATGGTGAATACGCGTAGAAATCCTAATGGGGATGATATCCCTGACTTCGAGGCTATGATTGTAATACCCGTAATTTTGATTTTTGGTAATTTCATTTTTTTTGGAGGAGGTCCATTTTGACGAATCGCCCATGACCGTTTCGTCATCCTGAGAATGATTAATTCTACACTTTTCATCATCTGAGTTCATTTCGATGTCGTTTTGTTGAGTTCCGTGCTTTTTAGCGACTTTTCCGCACTTGAGTTTGATTCTTGCGAATCGCATTAGAAACTACTATTTCGAGTTTCCCGTAAGTCCATTTAACTTTGTTAGACGTGTTATGAACTTCGGTTTGATTATTCGATCACGTATCGTGATTTTCGGACGTTTTGGGCCATTTTCGTAATTTCCCAAAGTTTGGGGTAATTGC
This sequence comes from Orobanche coerulescens, assembly GCA_033398695.1. NCBI lineage: Eukaryota > Viridiplantae > Streptophyta > Magnoliopsida > Lamiales > Orobanchaceae > Orobanche > Orobanche coerulescens. The sequence continues at coordinate 84,905,691 of CM065814.1, read as the reverse complement.
TTCCGTTGTCGAATTTCGACACTTTGGGTGGTCCGAATCATGCGTTCTCTTAGTGCTTAGATTCGTCTTTGCGAGTACTTCGTAACCATATCTTCGATTAATACTCAGGTTCGGGTTTCGGGGTCGTCCGGGCCGTCGGAGTGGCCACGGCCGAGTCACGGCCGGAGCAGGGCCTGGCCTGGCCGAGTTACGGCCGTAAGGTGCCGGTTACGGCCGTACGTGATCGGCATACTTGGCGGGACGAATGCCAGTTACGGCCGTAAGGCGTGATCGGGTACGGCCGTACGGGCGCTGGGCATCTGCCGGACGAAGGCCGGTTACGGCCGTAATGTGTGCCGGTTACGGCCGTAAATGTCCGACAGGTGCTGGGCAGATTTTTTTGACGAACGCCGGTTACGGCCATAAGGGCCTGCCGAGTACGGCCGTATCGGCCGACGGCCGTAAGGCACTGCCGGTTACGGCCGTAAGTGTCCGGCAGTGTCCGGCTATATAAGGCTTGGCAGCCCGTTTTTGTTCATTTCTTCACTTTTCTTGCGGCTATCGGACGGGTGCGATGGGAAATAGGGTTCTTGGTCGATTCTAATGGATTCCAAGGCGTTTTGGAAGATCCTTGTTGATTATATCAACATCTAATCCATGTGTTTCGTCGAATCAAGGTATATTTCCTGATTTTCCTTCAAGTTGACTTTTTGGAGAATTAGTTCTTGATTTCGATTCTAGTCCGATTTTGATACATCGGTTGGTGTAGTATGATGTTATTAATCGTGTTCTATGGATTGTATATCCATATATCGAGTTTGTTTAACTCGATTGACGATTCGAGTGTTCTTGGGAATTATTGAACATTTAGTGTTCGATTAAATGCCCCAATGAGTTCCTTTCGATAGTTTGTTGGGATTTCCGTCGTTTTTGCCTTGATTCTTGTCGTAATCATCTTTTATTGTTCCTTCCGGAGGATTATAGGTGCTCTAGGATTTCCGATGTTGAATCTCGTTTGGTGATTGATGATTCGTGTGGTGTTATTCTCGTAGTACTCGTGGTACTATTGCATTCTTGATATTGTTCGGGGGTTCGGGGCTGTTCGACCGTATTTCATCCGCCGTCTTGTGCGATCGTGGTTTTGAGGCAAGTATCTTGCCCATACATTACGTGTTTTGTGGATATAATGGTTGCTAAGTGTCGATATGTGCTAAATAAATATCTATAACCATTTTTCAAAAGAATCGGTATATTTACCATCATGGCTTTCGTAAAGGTGAACCGTGTGTGTCGGGAATTAATATGCTTAGTTGGATATGTGTGCTAGTGATGAGTATAGGATCACCTTACTTTCATGTGATGTAATTATGTATGATTATGGCGTCGGTAAATGTACAGTGTAATTCTCTTGTGAAATTATGTGCTTGGAGTCACGTGGTTATGGATGAATATATGAGTTTGTGTGATATTGGTTGTGTCGTTCTGTGCTGTTGAGATTTTGTGCTCCCTTGTGAATTGATATAGTTATGGGTCGTGAGTACGTGTTGGATAATGTGGCCATTCTAGCAAGGTACCTCGACTATATATATATTTTGTGTGTTTGACCTTGGAGAGTTGTGGTTTTGTAATATGTGAGTTGTTACACTTCCACCTGGGGATGGCATGTGGCCTTTGGGGGCCGATACTAATGGGTACGGCCACGAAAGTGGACTTATGTGCGTGTGTTGATGTTCTACGGTTCGACGGGACCTCTGGGGGCCGATACTAATGGGTACAGCCGCGGAAGTGGTTTACCACATGGGGATGGTCCGACGGGGCCTCTGGGGGCCGATACTAATGGGTACGGCTACGGGTTACCAAGTGTGGTTTCTGTGATATTGATGTTTATGTTTTGATGATTAATTGTGATATGTCCGGAGTATCACAATGCTTTACGCTCGGGATCGAGATACATTATATATCGAGTCTTGGTGTTTGGCTAGAATGGCATAAGAATAACGTATTATGTGTAATGTGTCCTTTTAAGTGAATTGCAATGAATGATTGGGTCGTAGGCCCTGTATTTTGTGATCGAAATGGTCGGGCCGTGGACCCCGTGTTTTGTTAACGGATTTGTATTTTGGAAAATGAACTTTGGAGCTGTGACCCTAAATGGCTTTTGAGGAATTAAGAACTTTTCAATTTCTAATGTTTTCAAAACTCCCGAGATTTGGAAATGTTTTCAAAGTGCTTACTTGCTTCGTTTCTACTTTCAAGACTTGAACTTTTTTTTTTAACTAAATATATCTCGGGAAGTCTTTCGTTGTATTCTTGGAATGTGTTGTGTATGGCTCGTTTTTGCACTTTATACTTGCACTAGCGAAACAGTGGGGTTTTGCTAACCCCCGAGTAATCGGGGGGGTGGATATCTGTATTGTGTCCAGGTACATGCAGGTTTTCGGGAGCAAGACACAGGATCGGTACGAGGGATGATGAAAGACGAATGATACTAAACTCACGAAGGCCAGTTTTGGGTTAAGTTAGTCGAAGTCCATTGTAATGTCTTTTCCGCTGTCTTATTGTTCATTGTTGCAAGTATTTTACCCTTGCGTGGGTATGAGTCTGGATGAGTTTATGTATTTTGATTTGTAAGTCAGTGACGAAAGACCAAATCGGTCTATTGGTTCGTTATTTTGATTCATCGGTATGTAATGTGATGTGTTGTTTTGATGTCTAGCCTGGTGGATCCTCACGGAGAGGGTCTGCGGCGTGTAATATTCCCGGTTTGATCTGGGGGTGTTACATTATGGTATCAGAGCTTAGGTTGAGGAAACCTAGGTTGTCGGGTCGATTTATGTGTTGTTGAGTCTTGTATTGTAATATGTTGTCTGACTGAGTCGTGTCGCGACGCGTCGTTTGGAATGCCGGCCGTGATTAGTATCAGGGTGCAGCCATCATCTTCGTGCGACCTGTGGATGTAAGTCTCCCTTCTTTGTGTTGTGCCTCGTGTGACATGAGCTGCTTGTATGATTATATCGTTTATTGATTGAAACCTTGTGTGGATTTTTATTCCGTGATATGTGAGTATTCGACTCTAATATTTTATTTATATGCGGAGTGGTGTCGCTGCTAATGTATTTTCGAACTGTATTTTAACCGCTGCGTGAGTCCTTTCAAAATGACTTTCAGTATTTTGCAAACTGAGTTCTAATTCATATAACTGGTTCCCTAAATTGAGTTTTGGCACTTTGGCCTCGAATGTTTTATGACGGTTTGATAAAGGATTTTGTGAGTTTTGGGCATTCTGGCCTAATGAATTTTTGAAAACCTTGAGTATCTTAGAAAATTAAATTCCGAGACATACTTTTAAAATGAATTATTTTCTTGTGGTGTTTTCAAGGTGCTTTCTAGTGCCGCAATATATTTCAAAAAAAAATTCAGTTGAGGACCAAAAATATTTTGAGATATTTTCAATTATTTAGAAATGCTTTGCTTAGACTCGAGGATCGAATATTTCTGAAAGTTTTTCACCAAAGGGAAGGTGTCCTCATTTTTTTTTCAAATGCAAGGTGGTTTTTAAAAGTCTCGATGACGATGTTTGTACTACTTCTTTTTATATATGATACTCGAGATCAACTAGTGTTTCCAAAATTTTTTTTTTCAAAGGCGGTTTTCATTTTTAAAACCTATCGTTCCTGTTTGCGGTCTGGTAATATTTGTATGATGTTCGCACTTTCGTTAGGGTGTTAACCCCCGAGTTATGATTGAATTGGTGGTGTAAACGTTGAGTCGTTCGCCACGCATATGTTTTGTTGACCCTTTTGTGGGAGGTGTGATGACGATCTTTAATGTTGTCATTTCATGGTGGCTTGCATGTTATCGCACCTGTGTGAGCTGTTAAAGCTTGGGTTTGTACGTTTGTGTACATGAGTGATTGTTTCATGATTTTTGTAATTATGTGCTGGTTATTGTTCGGGCCGTTGAGGTCGCCGAACGATACCGTCGTTGCTGTAGTGTTTGTGTGTGTATTACTTTACGATGGTAATCGTTGTATATGATATGTGTTATGATTCTTTGTTGTGCTAAGTTGGCATCACCGGTTTGTTGTTTTGAGATGTTATATTCCATTATACCTAGCAGCCGTATATTTGGTATGCCGAGCCGAGGTGTTTCAACCGTGGTGTGCCGGGGGCATGCACGTACCAATTGTCCTTCTCGTCAGTAATGCATTTCAAGTGTGGACCCGAGAGACACAGGATCCAGTGTTGCGAGTTGGGTTCCGAGTCTTTCGAGGCACGAACTTCAGTACAGATATCAGGATCGGCTAAAAGAGGCCAATGGGAAATGTTTCCGTCGACTACTTTTGTGTTGTTGCCTTGTTTCCGTTATTGTGAGTTGCGGGGACGACCTTCTTTTATAAGAGGTCGAATGTAATACCCGTATTATTTTTGGCTTCTGCATTTTTCTCTTTCTAAATTCTATCGACTCGCTCGTGTTCGTTGATACTTTCTGAATTTGTTCTCTATTTCAGTTTCAGCGTTCGAACGATCTGTGATCTTGTTTTGGGTTGATCTGGTTATCGCTGTGACTTTTCCGAGTTCGGTTCGATTCTTGTGAACCTTGTTCGGAAGTAACATCTTTTGGTTCTACTAGTTCTTTTATTCGAAGTGGATCGGATGTTGAACTTTTGTATTTTCGACTCTATTGACTCGTTTATGTTCGTTGACATTTCTGAGCTTGTCCTGCCCATTGCTTTTGTTGATCGAACGAGTGGTATTGTTTCGTAAATAACTCATTTGTCGTTATGACTTTTCAATTACTATTTCCTTTCCTTTGGATCTTATGTGAATGCACATCTTATTGTCTTCACCGGATCATATATTGTCTCGAGTCGAGATGTGAACCTTGGAGTTGTTGTTTGAATTTTATTGTTCTTCGTGATTCGAACATGATTGTTTGATTTTTGTTGTCTCGATCGTTGTGGTTCGATCGTTTGATTGTTTGATTTTTGTTGATCTCGTTTCGTGATCATTGAACATTCAGACTCCTTCGTAATTCCCTTAAGTTCTGGAAATTAGTCTCGTTTTCGATCTTCCAACCCTTGGGCGGTGGAATTCCGTATTTGTTCAGCGATAGGCTCGCGTTTTGATTGATGTATCGTTGGGTTGGTCAGTCATATTGATTTTCGTTCGTTGTGTTTCGTGATTGTTCGGATAATCGACTTGATTGTATTATCCATTTGTTGATGCTTGGCACTTGTTGGTTTTATTATGTCTCTATCGGTGGCGTGGTGTTGGTCGTCGTGGAGCGTGTTTCCACGCCGTATGTCTCTTTGCGTTTCTTGCAGCGTTTCGCCGTCGGGCGCGAGTTTTCAGTTTTTGTGTATCTCGTCGAGTTTTCCTGGCAGGGGATATTGCTTCTCCCTACTTGTTTTAAGTTTCGGGACGAAACTTCTTTTAAGGAGGATAGAATGTAATACCCATAATTTCGATTTTCGGTAATTTCTTTTTTTCGGAGGAGGTCCGTTTTGATGACTCGCCCATGACCGTTTTGTCATTCTGAGAATGATTAATTCTACACTTTTCGTCATCCGAGTTCATTTCGATGTCGTTTTGTTGAGTTCCGTGCTTTTTAGCGACTTTTCCGCACTTGAGTTCGATTCTTGCGAATCGCATTCGAAACTGCTGTTTCGAGTTTCCCATAAGTCCGTTTAACTTTGTTAGACGTGTTATGAACTTAGGTTTGGTTATTCGATCACGTATCGTGATTTTCGGACGTTTTGGGCAATTTTCGTAAGTTCCCAAAGTTTGGGGTAATTACTTCCGTTGTCGAATTTTGACACTTTGGGTGGTCGGAATCGTATGTTCTCTTAGCGCTTAGATTTGTCTTTGCGAGACTTCGTAACCATATCTTCAATTCATACTCAGGTTCGGGTTTCGGGGTCGTCCGGGCCGTTGGAGTGGCCACGGTCGAGTCACGGCCGGAGCAGGGCCTGGCCTGGCCGAGTTACGGCCGTAAGGTGCCGGCTACGGCCGTACGTGATCGGCAGACTTGGCGGGACGAATGCCAGTTACGGCCGTAATGCGTGATCGGGTACGGCCGTACGGGCGCTGGGCATCTTCCGGACGAAGGCCGGTTACGGCCGTAATGTGTGCCGGTTACAGCCGTAAGTGTCCGACAGGTGCTGGGCAAATTTTTTTGACGAACGTCGGTTACGTCCGTAAGGGCCTGCGAGTACGGCCGTATGGGCCGAGTTACGGCCGTAAGGCACCGCCGGTTACGGCCGTAAGTGTCCGGCAGTGTCCGGCTATATAAGGCCTGGCAGCCCGTTTTTGTTCATTTCTTCACTTTTCTTGCGGCTATCGGACGGGTGCGATGGGAAATAGGGTTCTTGGTCGATTCTAATAGATTTCAAGGCGTTTTGGAAGATCCTTGTTGATTATATCAACATCTAATCCGTGTGTTTCGTCGAATTAAGGTATATTTTTTGATTTTCCTTCAAATTAAATTTTTGGAGAATTTGTTCTTGATTTCGATTCTAGTCCGATTTTGATACATCGGTTGGTGTAGTATGATGTTATTAATCGTTTTCTACGGATTGTATATCCATATATCGAGTTTGTTTAACTCGATTGACGATTCGAGTGTTCTTGGGAATTATTGAACATTTAGTGTTCGATTAAATGCCCCAATGAGTTCCTTTCGATAGTTTGTTGGGATTTCCGTCGTTTTTGCCTTGATTCTCGTCGTAATAATCTTTTATTGTTCCTTCCGGAGGATTATAGGTGCTCGAGGATTTCCGATGTTGAATCCTGTTTGGTGATTGATGATTCATGTGGTGTTATTCTCGTAGTACTCGTGGTACTATTGCATTCTTGATATTGTTCGGGGGTTCGGGGATGTTCGACCATATTTCATCCGTCGTCTTGTGCGATCGTGGTTTTGACGCAAGTATCTTGCCCATACATTAAGTGTTTTGTGGATATAATGGTTGTTAAGTGTCGATTTGTGCTAAATAAATATCTATAACCATTTTTCAAAAGAATCGGTATATTTACCATCATGGCTTTCGTAAAGGTGAACCGTGTGTGTCAGGAATGAATATGCTTAGTTGGATATGTGTGCTAGTGATGAGTATAGGATCACCTTACTTTCGTGTGATGTAATTATGTATGATTATGGCGTCGGTAAATGTACAGTGTAATTCTCTTGTGAAATTATGTGCTTGGAGTCACGTGGTTATGGATGAATATGTGAGTTTGTGTGATATTGGTTGTGTCGTTCGGTGCTGTTGAGATCTTGTGCTCCCTTGTGAATTGATATAGTTCTGGGTTGTGAGTACGTGTTGGATAATGTGTCCATTCTAGTAAGGTACCTCGACTATATATATTTTGTGTGTTTGACCTTTGAGAGTTGTGGTTTTGTAATCTGTGAGTTGTTACTCTTCCACATGGGGATGGCATGTGGCCTCTGGGGGCCGATACTAATAGGTACGGCCACGGAAGTGGACTTGGGTGCGTGTGTTGATGTTCTTCCACCTGGGGATGGTTTGACGGGACCTCTGGGGGCCGATACTAATGGGTACGGCCGCGGAAGTGGTTTCCCACCTAGGGACGGTCCGACGGGGCCTCTGGGGGCCGATACTAATGGGTAAGGCCACGGGTTACCAAGTGTGGTTTCTATGATATTGATGTTGATGTTTTGATGATTAATTGTGATATGTCCAGAGTATCACAATGCTTTACACTCGGGGTCGAGATACATTATATATCGAGTCTTGGTGTTTGGATAGAATGGCATAAGAATAATGTGTTATGTGTAATGTGTCCTTGTAAGTGAATTGCAGTGGATGATCGGGTCGTAGGCCCTGTGTTTTGTGATCGAAATGGTCGGGCCGTGAACCCCGTGTTTTGTTAATGGATTTGTACTTTGGAAAATGAACTTTGGAGCTGTGACCCTAAATGGCTCTCGAGGAATTTAGAACTTTTCAATTTCTAATGTTTTCAAAACTCCCGAGATTTGGAAATGTTTTCAAAGTGCTTACTTGCTTCGTTTCTACTTTCAAGACTCGAACTTTTTTTTTAACTAAATATATCTCGGGAAGTCTTTTGTTGTATTCTCGGAATGTGTTGTGTATGGCTCGTTTTTGCACTTTATACTTGCACTAGCGAAACAGTGGAGTTTTGCTAACCCCCGAGTAATCGGGGGGTGGATATCTGTATTGTGTCCAGGTACATGCAGGTTTTCGGGAGCAAAACACATGATCGGTACGAGGGATGATGAAAGATGAATGATACTAAACACACGAAGGCCAGTTTTGGGTTAAGTTAGTCGAAGTCCATTGTAATGTCTTTTCCGCTGTCTTATTGTTCGTTGTTGCAAGTATTTTACCCTTGCGTGGGTATGAGTCTGGATGAGTATATGTATTTTGATTTGTAAGTCAGTGACGAAAGACCAAATCGGTCTATTGGTTCGTTATTTTGATTCATCGGTATGTAATGTAATGTGTTGTTTTGATATCTATCCTGGTGAATCCTCACGGAGAGGTCTGCGGCGTGTAATATTCCCGGTTTGATCTGGGGGTGTTACAATGATAGCCGATGCTTTGGCTAATGCTCTCCCGAATCTCTCTGCTGAATGGAGGACCAGAATCGTCGATGACATAAGAAATGGTGCTGGTTCGTTGGGTGGCGGTGCTCCACCTATTGAGATGCATGGTTGGATTGAGAAGTTCACCATGCTTAAGCCTCTTTCTTTCCGATCTGCTGCCACCCCCAAGGAGGTAGAAGATTGGATCACACATATGGAGTAGTTGTTCAAGGTCTTGGGTTGTGGTGATGAGTTCAAGACACGTTTGGCTACCTTGAAGTTAAGGTGATGCGTTGAATTGGTGGAAGGCGTATGTTCTGGCTAAGGGAGAGAATTTTGCTGACACATGTGCATGGAATTCTTTCCGTGACATCTTCTATAAGCAGTATTTTCCTTTTTGTCTGAGCAGCAAAGGTATGAGCGCGAGTATGAGGCCATACATCAGTTGGATAGGGAATCATCTGGAGAGTACATGCAGAGGTTTCTGAGGTTAGCTAGCTTTGTTGGACCGGTTGCGGGTGATGCTCATAGGCAGGCCAGACACTTTAAGTGGGGGTTGAAAAAGTGGGTTTTGGACCGGATCGCGAATACTGATTACACCGATGTTGCACTAGTTGCGGACGCGGCCCATACATTGAGATACTTCATGCTGATGGGGGTTCGAACAAGAGGAACAGAGATGGTGACCGTATTAGCTACAGGGGTCAGGGTCGCCAGGACCAGGGTTATGAACATAGGGGCCATCAGGACCAGAGCTATGAGTATAGGGGTCGTCAGGACCTGGATTTTGAGCACAGGGGTCGACAAGACCGGGGTTTTGATCAGAGACGACAGGAGTACAGGTGTCAAGATCAGAGGGTTACTGGTAGGAATGGGAATGATCGTCAGGGTCACTGTAACAAAAACCAGAGGGGACCTACCGAGGTTTTGCCTCCCCCACCCCTCTGTGCGACATGTGGGAAGGCACATCCAGGTCCTTGTTATAAGGATTCGGGTGCTTGTTATCGTTGCGGGTCTACACAACACAGGGTGAGGGACTGTCCCAAGCAGAATTCGATTGTGCCAGTGAACTATGCCAAACCTGCACCTACCACTGATCGTGTTTATTCTACTACTAGAGATCAAGCGGCTAACACGTCAGGTACCATTACAGGCATTCTTTATATTGGGGACCGTACTGTTTTGTATTATTTGACACTAGTGCTACACATTCTATCATATCTGTTAATTTTGTCAAGAAACTTAATATGATCCCAACACCACTAACTAATTATGTATCCATCTCAACACCAATGAAATACCATGTACTCATCAAGCATGAATATGTGAATTGTCCCTTGCGGTTTGATGACCGTATTCGTTCGGCGAATCTGCTTCCTATTGATATGATTGACTTTGACGTGATTTTGGGCATGGATTGGTTGGCTTCTCATAGAGCTGCTATTGACTGCTGATAAGTGTCAGTTTTGTACAATTATCCATGGTTTGTATCGATAAAATTCACCCATAATTGAGCTAGTCTACTCATTTTTTGCTTTTAATTAATTAGTTTTAATAATTCTATTTTTATCGGATGATGATCGGATTAAATAACTGATTTACTCAAGAAATAACATGTTTATTAAATATTCTCTTTGTTGAATTTTGATATATTCATGTTGTAGGGATTTCCGAGACGAATTCGGCAGTCTTTCCGGATTCAAAATCAGAGTTATATATCAAAAGTTATCATCCGAAGAAGATTTGGGGGCAAAAACGCAAAGTCTGAGAAATTCTGGGCTGAAAACGTAACTATCAAAGCATCCAGTGAGCAAATTTACGAAGCCAAGTTACGGCCGTAACTACAGAAGGTTACGGCCGTAAGTCACCCTAGTTACGGCCGTAACTCCTGAATGTTACGGCCGTAACTCTTGACAGATTGTTATGATTTGTCTAATTTTTTATACTTTTTGTGTATTATTGAGGGGATGGCTGGCATTGATCCGATCTAATGTAATAATGCTGGAGTTTTGGAGCTATTAGATGACTTTAGGTGTATAAATAGACCCCTTAGATCCTTCGTCATTCATCATTCATCTTATAATTTTCCATTTTTTGTAAACTTTTCTTTTTGTGTGAAGAACACACTTGTGTTCTTGAGTGATATTTGTAAGTGTGGTATAGCATATGTTGTTCAGAGTGTTTATTGCTTCTATCTCCTTTATCTACTAAGGGAGTTATGATCAATTCTTTCTCTTGATTCAACTAATAATGACCACCAAAGCTTGTAATATGTATAATAAACCCTTAATGGGCTAAGTAAGCTTTATATAAACAAGGTTAGTCATGTTATTTATGTTTGTATAAAGATCTATTGTGAATTACTTATTATTATGTGTGATTTTCATTGTTTTAACAATCTTTATTTATTTGGCCAATAAATGACGATATTTATGGTCTTCATATGTTTCGAAAGAAAATATGTTTGATTAGATCAAATGATCTTCACTCTAAGTTGTTCTAGGGGATAGAAATATACCTCTAGTCCTTAGATGATTCTTTGAGTTATTTTCATAAATCCTAATGCTATGTATTGAAGCCAATCAACATAGAAATATAGTGGATTGATTCAATATGTAAGGGGCGTTTTATGGTTCGAAAGAGAAATCGTCTTTTTAAGGAAAATCGAATCTACACAATATAATAAGTAAATTATGATCTCCTATACATCTTTTATAACTAATGACAAACTAAGTTTGTAATCCGAACTATTTCATTTTATCGTTAATCAATCTATTATTATTGCTATCTTTTTATTTCCTTAAAATATTAGAACTATTATTGCATTTACTTTGCAACTATTGAACCAAACTCTTTAAATTGTGTGTTTCACTCATATTAGTATCTATAAAAATAGACTAATGGTGTATAATTCAAATTATAACCAAACTTCCTTGTGGGATCGATAAACCGGACTCAAAAAGTCCACTTTACTACTTGATACGATATCGTGCACTTGCGATAGTTACACTAAAAACGTGTCAAGTTTTTGGCGCCGTTGCCGAGGAAGTATAAGTTATATTTGAAATCTTACATTGTAAACTATTTTTATAGGTACAACTTTCTCGACATTGTAACTTAGTACTCAATTGTGTTTGTCCGGTCAAGTGGCGGATAATGGTACTCCGTGACTATTAAAGTCGGATTTTTCAGTTTCCCACAACAACTGATATTTGTAAATATTTCCTCCATTTATTTTCATTTTTTTTATAATGGAAGAAACATTGTATAAAATTGAAAAAAGATTTCCCTTTCTAAGCAAAAATGCAATTTTAAAAATTTACAAGGCAAGGCTTGAAAGGATAAGGTTGCTTATGAATAAAAGTATACCTTTTGACATAAGATTCATTATTGAAGCCAAAGTAATAATAGAGGGTGAATTCACAGAAACACCGACTAGATTTTTACCAGGGCTTGGAAAAAGTTCATATGCGAAGAAACGACGAGCAAAGATGATAGCCGTTTGTTATAAATGTGCTAGATGGAACTATTATTTAAAATGTCGATCTTTAGGAATTCCATCTACAAACAGAGAAGATAAAATTCAGTTCATTAAGGATGGTCTGAATAAGGAGAATTTAGATGATATCGAAATTTCTCTTGACACGCATCCTAGTGGACTCGTACATTACGGAATTCGATGTTTGTGGAATAAATTCAAACCAGAATATGAACAACGTCTTGGGAATCTGACGTTAAAAGTCCCTGTTTGCCAATTTGTAAGAAAATTGGATGGGAAGCTTCTCCCCGACTCATAGAAGGCGTTTAGGCCATTTCTGAACGTAAAATCAGAGGAAGATGTGAGCCACAATCACAACTACTGTACATACGCGTAAGTATCTTTTATTTTTGTCGTGTGGTGAGATTTTCTGAATAAAAAAATGTGATACGCAATAAATGCTTTCATTATTCTATTGAGTAGTTGAAGCACAATCAACGCAATCACAAACTTGTTAAACAATTTTTACCTTCTTTTTCTTCTATAAATAAACTTTGTGCTTGTTTCTTTCATTCATCCCTCAAACTTGCATTTTTCTCTGTTTCTCTCTAAATAATTTCTTTTCAAAAATGGAGTCATCATCTTCAACAAAAAAATTTAGCACAATCTGCATTTTTGGTGGAGCTAGTTATGGAAAAGAGGCATGCTTTGCAGAAGCAGCCCACAACTTGGGTCGTACCTTAGGAGAAAAATGCATTCATGTACTTTACGGAGGAGGAAGTCTAGGATTAATGGGACGAGTTGCTGCTTCTGCCTATATGGAAGGAGTAAGAGTGTTGGGAATAATCCCAAAACCTCTGGCTGAAAGTAAAATCACCGGGTCAACTATTGGAGATGAGTTTAGATCTGTAAATATGCAATATCGCATAACTCACATGATAAATAATTCTGGCGCATTTATCACCCTTCCCGGTGGTTTTGGCACTCTTGAGGAACTTTTTCATGTGGTTACTAGAGCCCAGCTAAATGTTCATCAAAAACCAATAGGTGTGCTTAATGTCAATGGTTTCTTTGATGGTTTACTGTCTTTCATCGACTACTCTGCTGAAAAGGGTTTTATTTCCGAGCGTGCTAAACGAATCATAGTCGTTGCAACAACACCAGAAGAACTAATAAAAAAACTCAATGAATTTGTTCCTCAACCAGATCCAGCTCTAGCTAAAATTGTTTGGATGGAAGATTTTACCGTGAGAAAACGAAAAGTGGATTCATTCCTCTCCCTTTGATATCCCATGTCGGACCTCTTTTATTTTTACTTTCTGTCGTGTGTAATAATCGTGGTAAATGGTGGCAGCTTAAGGATTTTCTTCTTGATCTCTTGACGCGCATCTATTCGCGATTTATGTATTGTTATTTTATTACTGTAATTTTTATTGTGTGTTTTTTATAATAGCATTGATGGAAGCGTAAGGCGACTTTTCGGACTTTCTTGATGCGCATCTTAAAAATTATGTTATACTTCCGAGTATATTTTATTTTATTTTGTTGTGTGCCTCGTGTATTTATTCTCTTGCAGATTCTAAAAGGTGTTAGCTCAAACATCAACTTTCTTAACAGGGAGTATTCTGTTTTTTCTGCATTGCTTTTTATTTTATTTTATTTTTAAAAAAACCGCGGACAGTTTTATTTTCAAGTTTGGGGGTGGTTTGTTTTAGTATTTTGGTGTGTTGTAATTTTGGTGTGTTTTGATTGATTTGGTTATTTGCCTTAATTTTTTTTATTATATATATATATATATATTTATAGTATTTTGATTTATGAGATTTCTAGATCTGGCCATAACACCAATAAATTAGCTATATACAAGCTTCTAAATTCGTTTTAACCGATAAAAAAAATTTGTATATTCCAAAAATTTTTGAGCCTTAATCTCTCTTTCCAAGCCTTGTAATTATCATATAAAATCGAGTCATTCGTTACCTTGAGAAAAGAAGAATCGATCGGTTGATGAAAAATAAAACTGAAATTTACTTAATTTGTGGAGTTTTTGATTTTTCATGCTTAAACTAAGAAATAATTTTCTGCAAAAATTCTATTCCCTAAAAAAGGAGTTATTGGTGAAAAGAGCTACACGTTATCAAATAACGGTGTGAAAGCTATCACCTAAAAAAAATGACGAAAAGGAGAAGTGTTGAGCATCAACACCTGCCTAATTTTGCAGGTCTTAAGTTTTGCGAAAAATAAAGGACTAACCATTGTTGGTGCGTAGCTGCCGTCTCAGAAAAATTTGTGAAAAGAGCTACACGTTAGCAAATAATGGTGTGAAAGCTATCACCTTTTTAAAAAAATGAGATAGAAATTGTGTTAGTGAAAAGAGCTACACGTTAGCAAATAACGGTGTGAAATCTATCACTAAAACGGATGTAGTTTACGAGAAGATTTGAATTAATTAGCGGCCGAATTTCAATACACTCAATTTCGTGAATAATCACAATATTTGATGACGCCAATGAAATTCTTCTTCATATTGAGTCGAAAAATAAACGAGTGATCGAGAGCAACCATTAAAGGGAGTCGTGTGTATCACGAGTGGGAAAGAAATAATCAACCTTTTGGGGGGAAACCTTACATTTTGGAATTACAATACTAAAACTGTGTTTTAACTTCAAAATCATTTGTACATTTATTTTGAATCTTGATTCATTTATATCTACTATATAAGCTGGTTGTTGTGTATTAATGGAATTTTGATCTCCTTTTCTCTTTTTATTTTTTAATTTATGTGTGTATTAATTTTATTATTTTTGTTTTATGTTTATTTTTATTTTTGGAGCATGAATAATAAAGAGTCTTGCTCGGGACTAGCAAGAATTCAAGTTTGAGGGTGTGATAAGTGTCAGTTTTGTACACTTATCCATGGTTTGTATCGATAAAATTCACCCATAATTGAGCTAGTCTACTCGTTTTTTGCTTTTAATTAATTAGTTTTAATAATTTTATTTTTATCGGATGATGATCGGATTAAATAACTGATTTACTCAAGAAATAACATGTTTATTAAATATTCTCTTTGTTGAATTTTGATATATTCATGTTTTAGGGCTTTCCGAGACGAATTCGGCTTCTTCCGATTCAAAATCGAGTTATATATCAAAAGTTATCATCCGAAGAAGATTTGGGGCAAAAACGCAAAGTCCGAGAAATTTCGGGCTGAAAACGTAACTATCAAAGCATCCAAAGGAGCAAATTTACGGTTAGTTACGGCCGTAACTACAGAAGGTTACGGCCGTAAGTCACCCTAGTTACGGCCGTAACTCCTGAATGTTACGGCCGTAACTCTTGACAGATTGTTATGATTTGTCTAATTTTTTATACTTTTTGTGTATTATTGAGGGGATGGCTGGCATTGATCCGATCTAATGTAATAATGCTGGAGTTTTGGAGCTATTAGATGACTTTAGGTGTATAAATAGACCCCTTAGATCCTTCATCATTCATCATTCATCTTATAATTTTCCATTTTTTGTAAACTTTTCTTCTTGTGTGAAGAACACACTTGTGTTCTTGAGTGATATTTGTAAGTGTGGTATAGCATATGTTGTTCAGAGAGTTTATTGCTTCTATCTCCTTTATCTACTAAGGGAGTTAGGATCAATTCTTTCTCTTGATTCAACTAATAATGACCACCAAAGCTTGTAATATGTATAATAAACCCTTAATGGGCTAAGTAACCTTTAGTTGGGATTATAAACAAGGTTAGTCATGTTATTTATGTTTGTATAAAGATCTATTGTGAATTACTTATTATTGTGTGTGATTTTCATTGTTTTAACAATCTTTATTTATTTGGCCAATAAATGATGATATTTATGGTCTTCATTGTAACACCCCCGATATATTTAGGAATATTACAGCGCCGTAAATCCTTTACATAAGGATTTACAAGGCTGAAGAATTTAACAACATTAAAAGGTACTAACGAATGGAAATAATGGAATTAAGATACAACGGTTCTGATCAAATACTGAAAGTACAGTTGTTCAGTAGGAACTTAATAATACATCACCAAATTCAAATTTAGCATAAATGACTTCGTACTCGAGTACTTATTGAAATAACCAATAAATAACAGATAAATGAACCCGGCCGAAACATCACTCTGCACCCTCGTCGTCATGCAGTTCCAGTGGTTGTTTTCCCGCTCTCCTGGATCCTGAACATAAACAAAATGTTCACCCCCGAAGGGGTTAGCACAACGATGCTAGTACAAGTACCACGACATATTATTCATATCTCATGAAGAATAATAACGTAAACGACAAAATACCAACGAGTCTTCTCCTACGAGAAACTCAAAAATGACATACACAACTGATAATCACAACATGATATCATAACATACACATGGTAATTCCGACGATCCAGCGTTCACTGCCTAGAACCCACGATGATCCCGTCAGACCAACCCGTGGTGGAAAAACCCGTCCGATGATCCAGCGCACGCTAGCATAGATCCCCCGATGATCCCGTCGGACCAACACGAGGTGGACATACAACAACGACATACATGCACGACAATATGTATAACATCAATACATAAAATAAATAAAGTACTTGCCTCGATTTGAAGACAAGAACAACACTTCCACGAAAATGAACACTCGAAGGTCGTCCTCCTCAATCAATCACGTAACGAGACCAAACCTTAACAAAAGAAATGATATAGGATTTATCTCACGTCGTACGAATGTTTAACAATTCGATTTACGGCCAAAAGTTCATAAAATGCAATCTGCCTGAACTGCTTAGCGCACGCTAAGTACTTTGCGTAGCGTGCGTTAAGTTCGCTCGATAGCGCACGCAAACAACAAAGCCTAGCGTACGCTAACTATGTATGGTCAGTACTCCACTGGTCAGTCGACTGACTCGTCTGATGGCCTAGCGTACGTTACGTACCAAACGTAGCGTACGCTAACTCGTGCTCGATAGCGCACGTTAATATTTATAGCTTAGCGTGCGCTATCTATGCATGGCAGTTTACTGCTGGGCAGTAAACTGTTCTCATTATGATCAAAATAATGAAATCTTCCGTGATAATTCATGTTACCTCCATGAATATCATGTTCATACTCTTTATGAATGATTTTACGGATAACAACAACTTTGGATTCAAGGATATGCATACCATTAAAACCATATTCCATTTCGACTACAAATCTTCATACGACAATTCGAAAAGCTTAACGGTTGATATCAACACCTTTACATCAATCAATATTATCATGCTGAAGTTGTTTAACATTCCATCTATACTAGATAAATCCTTCCATGATCAATCTCTTAGATTTATCTATCAATAATGATGTTAAAGTCAAGTCCATGATTACTATGAAGTCATCTACTAGATTCGGATTACCAATGATAGAAGCTTCCTTTACTTTGTTCAATGTAATAAGATTTCGAATCATGATGATCATAATCAAGGTACTTAAGGCTTAATCATCTCAATATTCCAAACATGATATACTTTGGATAATTCATCTATGAAAATCCATATCTCGTTAACATGATCATCCAAATCGTTAGAATCCAACTCTAAGTCTGGAGATAGATTGAACATACCTTAATATGATGAAAATCACTGAACCGTAAGGTAGAATCCGACTCCGGTTGGTTGTATGCCACTCCAAGGTGCTATTCCACTTCAATGATTATTCCTAAGTGATAACCAATAAACAACACCAACAAAATGTGTTCTAAGTGTGTAGGAGGATATTTCAGCTCTCTGGCCTCTCAAGAATGCAGAATGGTCGAGTAAAATGTAAGCCAAAACGAGTTGTTGTCCCATTTATAATATTCTGCATTTTAACAAGTTAGCGCACGCTACTAAGCATTCCTTAGCGTGCGCCAATAATGGTTGACTTCAGAATTGTCCGGGACCGTCCGCGGGAATCTTATCCGGACCCATGTCCCGGATGGCGCATGTGCTAGCCGTCCCGCTCAATAATTGAGTTCTTAGCGCACGCAACTCCTATCTGCATAGCGTGCGCTAATAGTAGCCCGATAGCGCGCGTTAAGCTACATTCTTAGCGTGCGCTATCACTAGTTTGCATGAGAAAATTTGCATGTTTCTATACTTATGTACAATGATATCAATGCAAGAAATATCATACTCCAATAATCAAAACCACAATTCCGAATAATACAGGGTTTGAATACAGATGAAATACACCGTAATAAATCCGGATATTACATTCATATGTTTCGAAAGAAAATATGTTTGATTAGATCAAATGATCTTCACTCTAACTTGTTCTAGGGGATAGAAATATACCTCTAGTCCTTAGATGATTCTTTTAGTTATTTTCATAAATCCTAATGCTATGTATTGAAGCCAATCAACATAGAAATATAGTGGATTGATTCAATATGTAAGGAGCGTTTTATAGTTCGAAAGAGAAACCATCTTTTTAAGGAAAATCGAATCTACACAACATAATAAGTAAATTCATCTTATGATCTCCTATACATCTTTTATAACTAATGACAAACTAAGTTTGTAATCCCAACTATTTCATTTTATCGTTAATCAATCTATTATTATTGCTATCTTTTTATTTCCTTAAAATATTAGAACTATTATTGCATTTACTTTGCAACTATTGAACCAAACTCTTTAAATTGTGTGTTTCACTCATATTAGTATCTCTAAAAATAGATTAATGGTGTATAATTCAAATTATAACCAAACTTCCTTGTGGGATCGATAAACCGGACTCAAAAAGTCCACTTTACTACTTGATACGATATCGTGCACTTGCGATAGTTACACTAACAACGTGTCAACTGCCATGCCAGAAATGTGATCTTTGGCGATTTGCATCAGCTTGAATTTGTTTATCACGATTCTCAGCCTCTTAAATTTGCTAAAATTATTTCTGCTATGAAGACACGAACTTTGATTTCCCATGGTTGCCAAGGTTTTATGGTTTCTATTAAAGATACATCTTTGAAGAGTCCTAGTATTGAAAGTCTTCTTGTGGTACGAGAGTTTCCCGACGTTTTCCCCGACGAACTTCCTGGTATACCTCCTGCCAGGGAAGTTGAGTTTGGCATTGAGTTGATCCCAGGTGCTGAACCTATTTCCAAAGCTCCGTACCATATGGCGCCCTTAGAGTTGAAGGAGTTGAAGGAACAGTCACATGAACTCTTGGAGAATGGTTTCATCCGACCCAGTGTTTCTCCTTGGGGTGCACTTGTTTTGTTTGTTAAGAAGAAGGATGGAAGTATGCGACTGTGTATCAACTATCGTGAGCTTAACCGTATCACTATCCGTAATCGTTATCCACGTATCGATGATTTGTTTGATCAATTGCAAGGGGCTAAGTTCTTTTCAAAAATTGATTTGAGGTTCGGTTATCACAAATTACGTGTGAAGGAGCAAGATGTTCCTAAGACCGCGTTCTGTACCCGATATGGTCACTACGAGTTTTTGGTTATGCCCTTTGGTTTGACTAATGCCCCTGCTGGTTTCATGGACCTAATGAATCACATATTCCGCGAGTATCTCGACAAGTTCGTTATTGTATTCATTGACGACATCCTTGTTTATTCTAAGACTGAAGGAGAACATGAGCAACATCTTTATATTGTCTTGGAAACTCTTCGGCAGCAGAAGTTATATGCCGAGTTTGTGAGTTCGGGCTAAAACAGGTTGCATTTTTAGGTCACATTGTATCAGCTAATGGTATCACCAGGGATCTAACTAAGGTTGAGGCTATCACAAAATGGCCGAGACCTACTACTATGACTGATGTTAGGAGTTTTCTGGGGCTTGCTGGCTACTACCGACGGTTTATTGAAGGTTTCTCACATTTAGCTTCACCAATGACGAAACTCATGAGGAAGGGCGAGAAATTTGTTTGGACGGAGGAGCAAGAAGAGTGTTTTGAGGAGCGGAAACAGAGGTTGGTGTCTGCTCCTATTTTGACTCTTCCATCTGGTTCTGGCGGATATCAGATATATAGCGATGCGTCAAAGAAAGGTTTAGGCTGTGTTCTTATGCAACATGGCAAGGTAATTGCTTATGCTTCGATGCAATTAAAACCCTATGAGGTAACTACCCGACCCATGATTTGGAATTGGCGGCTGTTATGTTTACATTGAAGATTTGGAGACACTATTTGTATGGCGAGTCGTGTGACATCTTTACTGACCACAAGAGTCTCAAATATATCTTCACCCAAAAGGAACTTAATATGAGACAGAGGCGATTGTTAGAACTTCTCAAAGATTATAACACGAACATTCAATACCATCCGGGCAAAGCTAATGTCGTTGTTGATGCACTTAGCCGGAAATCTGGTATGATAGCGAGCCTTGAGATTGATCCTTGAATCCTTAATGATCTGGAGATATTGGATGTTGAACTTTGTGTATGAGGTTATGACGGATATTGGGCTAGTATGAAGATAGAGTCCAATCTTATACTACGGATTAAGGAAGCTCAAAAGAATGATGGTGAACTTTGGTCTGTGGTTCAGAATGTTGAAGAGGGTAAGCAGTCGGAGTTCAGAGTAGATGACTCTGGCATGGTATGGTTTGAAGATCGGCTTTGTGTTCCTAATGAACTTGCTTTACGTGAGGCCGTGTTGTCTGAGGCCCAAAGTTCCCCATTCACTATCCATCCTGGTTCTACCAAGATGTACAGGGATCTTAAGCAACACTTTTGGTGGAGCGGCATGAAACAGGATGTAGCGTTGTATGTTGCCAGATGTATGACTTGCCAGCAGGTCAAAATCGAACATCAGAGGACTAGTGGTTTGCTACAACTGTTAGATATTTCTACTTGGAAGTGGGATGAGATTTCCATGGACTTTGTTACTGTTTTGCCTCTTACTCGGAAAAGACATGATGTAATTTGGGTAGTCGTCGATCAGCTAACCAAGTCTGCCCATTTCTTACCTATTCGTATGGATTATCGTGTTAGTAGATTGGCGGAAATTTTTCAGCAGGATATTGTTAGACTTCATGGTACTCTGACATCTATCGTGTCTGACAGAGATCCGCGATTTACTTCTCATTTTTGGAACGGCCTACATAAAGCTTGGGGTACTCGCCTTAAGTTTAGTACGAATTTTCATCCGCAGACAGATGGTCAGTCAGAAAGAACCATTCAGACTTTGGAAGACATGTTAAGGGCGTGTGCATTAGAGTGGACTTGAAGTTGGGATGAATACTTGTGCTTGGTTGAGTTTGCCTACAACAATAGTTGGCATGCTAGCATCAAGGCAGCACCTTATGAGCTTCTGTACGGGAGGAAATGTAGAGCACCTATTTGCTGGGATGAGGTAGGTGAACGTTTGATTGAGGGGCCGAAGATTATTGAGATCACTAATGAGAAAGTGGTTGTGGCCAAGGAGAAGCTGAAAGAGGCTCGCACTCGACAGAAAAGTTATGCTGATAAGCGTCGACGTGACTTGGAGTTTCAGGTTGGGGATCGTTTATTTCTGAAAGTATCGCCGTTCAGAGGTGTGAAACGTTTTGGGATCAAAGGGAAGCTTAGTCCTCGATTCATTGGACCGTTCGAGATTCTTGAACGTATTGGGGAGTTTTCTTATCGTTTGGCTCTACCTCCTCAATTATCACATATTCATAATGTCTTTCATGTATCTCTGCTGAGGGGATACAATTATTATCCTTTGCATGTGGCATCTTATCTGTTTGATCAGATTCAACCTGATATGTCTCTTCTGGAAGAACCCGAAGCTATTTTGGATCGACATGATCGAGTCATGAGAAGGAAAGTCATTCCATTTGTTAAGATTCTTTGGAGGAATCACCCAGAGCGTGAAGCAACCTGGTAGACTGAGGAATCGATGCGAACCAGTTATCCTCATTTCTTTTCATAGTCCGGTATGTCTTTATTTCCGTTCTCATTTCAATTTTGCGGACAAAATTTCTTTTTAGAGGGGAAGAATTGTAAAACCCGAAATTTTTAAACTTATTTAATACCCAAACTACCCTCTAAATTCGAACTTATGAAAAGACGATTAAAAATCAAAGACATTACATTATATTATAACCTAAGTATTTGAAACCTTAAGTGAACGATGTGCAATTAAACGATTAAGAAAACTTACGATAAAGTTAAATTAACATTACTTAGTATATAAACTACATCACACGTTTAAAATGTCATATGGGCCGATCCAATTTTTGTTTTAATTGAGATTGAATTGATCTCCTAATCACCTCCCTAAAAATCGGCAATCACTATCCCTAGTTATTCTCAAATCACGACATACAATATTCAGCATTTATTTATTTCCTAAATCAAACCACACGCCTCTCTATATTCAGCCTCCCTTTTTCTTCTTTTCTGCATTCAACACAAAAACAACACTACACAAAACACATAAAACCCTAAAAATACTAAACGGAGGCTAGCTATTTTCTCCCACTATTATTCGACCAGAAAGGTATGCACAAAGGAAGGCTTGGTGGTAGATTAAAGGTCTCGGGTGCGTTGGTATGATTAAACACGTTATATGATGGCTTAAATGAATTCTGGAATTAAGACAGCTTGTATACCTGAAATTGTGAATGATATATGTCATGATATATAATGATTTAATTCAGTTTATTTTGATTAAAATCTAGTTTTATGTCTTAGTTAAGTTCTACAATTGGTTTGGAGTGATTTTGAGTTGTTTTGGTCATGTTTTTTATTTTTGTGTGATTAAGTGTTGAATCTGAAATTCGAGAGTCTGAAATAAGTCCACTTTGTCGATTTTTGATTCAAAAACTATAATGAGTTGGTCCATGAAACTCTCCAGTATGTAACTTCTATATAATTATTAATACCATGTATTTTTGTCAAATTTTCCTGGATGTTTTGGTAGGTCGTTGAGGCGGATACTTTGTGGGAACAACTGCAGGTCGATTTTCTGAATAGTCTGAGTTCGAGTATGTTTCGTGTGGGGTTAAACTAACTAATAAATTCTGGGAAAATTCGTGTCGGTTCTAAAGACATTGATGTACCTGTGTGAATTTTTTTGAATTTTACTTTTGAGTTCTGATGTGGTTCAACAATTCGTCAAGTTGTGACCTGTTCATAGATAAAAGCTGATAAAAAGGTTAAAAGGCTAATAAGGGTTAGGGTTGTATTGAATTTATCTCCAGGTATGCCATCAGTTTTTTGGGTCATACTGAAAGGGGTCCATTTTAATGATACCAACATGTTTTTGGGTGATTCTTGAGTCAAAAATCAAGTTCTGGAAAAGTACTTTCTGAATATGTAAGTCTTGTAATTTTTATAGGTCGGGAGAATGTCTTTTCTGATTTTACAAATTCAAGTGTCAAATCTGTCAATTAGTAATCCGAATTTCAACCTTGGTTTATGATTTTGTTTTGAAATCAGTAAGGAAACATTAACTCAAATTGGACAGGGCTTAAATATAGGATGTGTTTGGCCTCTGTGATTTTTGGTGGAATTTTTAGAGTAGCACAACATGGTCTCTTATTTGCTTACTTTTTGAGTCTCAGATCTGTCACCGAATCTGGACTAGTTTTGATAAGGAATTTTTGTTCTATAGTTACACTACCTGGAAAATTCTACAAAAATTACAAATTAGTGAACATATGTACCTACCTGGGGTAATTTTGCTAAGACTCCAGGAGGTGCACAAGTATACTAAAATGAGTAACCTAATTCAAATTGAACTTAATGTAATACTTGGTATTTAATTCATATAGGTTCCGTGAAGCAGGAGTGATCCTTTTGGCTTGACTTGTCTATTTCTGATTGCTTGCTTTGAATAAGGTACAGATATTCTGACCTTTCTTATAAGGTTTCTCATGATCTCTTTCATATTCTGATCTGTTTAGCTTCTGATTTGATACCATTGCTATGATCCCCTTTTGTTTTGAACCTTTGCTATGATCCCTTTGTTATTAACCTCTGATATGAACCTTTGCTATGAACTTTGACTATAAACCTTTGCTATGCACTTCTGAACCATTTGATATGAACCATCTGATATGAACTGTTTTGATATGATATCTGACTCTCAGTTTGATACTCGAGCCATTTCCCTAGCCATGAAGGTAATAAGGCCATGTCATTGATGCACCAATGGCATGACTCCAGTGTGGTCGAGTGATGTGCCACACCGTCCCTTATCTGTTATATGTTATGGCCACTATGATTATGATTTGTCTGCAGGGGCATATGGATGCATCCTAGATCTGTTTCTGTATCTGTTATGATCTGTTATGATATATTTGTCTGGTGATTGATGCTGGGTGCAATCCACGTCCTTCACATTTCTGGGAGCTAGCTACTCCATTTGGTTACTGAGGACTCACCTCATATTATTGGCTAATTGAGAGGTCTCCCCTCTATATGATATGAAGATATATGGTTACATCTGTTATGATATGATCTGATCTGTTTTGGGCTCGTGGTGGATTACTGTCTTACCTTTCATTATTCCTACACTCTTGTTTATACCTTATGCTATTACCCCATTGCACCATATCTGTTTCTGTTTCATTATTATTATCTTGTTGTATATCTGTTCACTGGGCTTTGATAGCTCAGCCGCATTTCTTTTCTCCGCGGCGGGTATTTAAGCTAGGAGCTAGGGATAGCTTAGGGGATTGAGAGTAGAGCTGATTGTGGATTATTTCCCTAGTCATCGTAAACTTTGATACATTGTTATTTCACATTGTTTTAGACTCATTATTATGTTTCCTTTCATTTTGGATATCTTTGGAACTTATGTATTGATCAAGTCGTGTTGACTTGTTTTCCTTTGATTATTTATGCTCTAGACTTCCGTTGTTCATTTTGTTCATTATTTATGCTTTGCTATGTCACCATAATGTGATACTTCTACCCTTGTCCGGTTGGGGTGTTACATCATCGTTGCTTTACAAGCACAATTTCTTGAAGATGAGTTCATTCATAAAGGAGGCACATGTAGAAATATTTCTTTAGAAGAAATAAAAGAAACACCTAATGAGACCCGTGTACAAGACATTGAAACAGAACCTTCTGAAATACAAACACAACCTCAAAGGTCTAGTAGAGCTTTTCATTTACCTGAGAGGTATGGTTATATGCATCAAGAAGAACTGGTCCTCACGACATGATAAAAAGTAGCCAAGAGAATGATCCTTCTACATATGACCAAGTGATGGTAGATGTGGACTCCAAAAAGTGGCGAGAGGTTATGGAATTTGAGATAGACAATGCATGCTAATGAGGTCTGCATTTTAGAGATCGTCCTAAGGGCATAGTGCCTATTGGGAATAAATAGATCTACAAGAGAAAGACTGGTGGAGATGGCAAGTTTGATACCTATAAGGCCAGGCTTGTGGCGAAGGGTTATTCCTAGAGAGGGAATCATTTACTTCAAGACTTTCTCGGTTGTAGATATGATTAAGTTTATTCGCATGATGCTTGCCATAGTAGCCCACTTATATTATGAAATAGAGGAAATGGATGTGAAAATGGCATTTCTAAATAGATTCCTCGAGGAAGAGATCTATATGGAACAACCTGAAAGATTCATATTTGAGACTGATATTCATAAAGTATTCAAGCTTCTGCGTGCTATTTATGGACTAAAGCAAGCTTCACGAAGTTGGAATCTTCGTTTTGACGAGACAGTCAAAGAGTTTGATTTTGTCAAAAATAAAGAAGAGCCATGTATTTACAAGAAGGTTAATGGGGGAGAAATTGCATTCTTAATATTATATGTATATGACATTCTACTTATAGAAAATAACGTACGAATGCTCAGTTCTGTGAAAGCTTGGCTTTCAAGTGAGTTCTCAATAAAAGACTTGGGAGAAGCCACCTACGTTCTAGGTATTCGTCGCTACCGGTATAAAGCAAAGAGAGTGATAGGTCCTTACCAAGGCCTCTATATAGAAAAGATCCTGAAGCGATTTGGAATATAAGATTCTAAAAGAGGGTTCCAGCCTATGCTACATGGCATAAAACTTTCCTTTAAAATATGTCCTCAAAGGGAGGAAGGCAGGAAGGAAATCAGCAAGGTTCCCTGTGCTTCGGCAGTGGATAGCCTCATGTACGCAATGATTGCACTAAATAGGACATTGCCTATGCTGTGAGCGTAGTAAGTCGGTTTCAGTCAAATCCAGGGCGGGAACATTAGACTACTGCAAAGAACATTCTTAAGTACCTGAAGAGGACTAAAGACTTGGTCCTTATATAAGGCGGTGGAGAACTAATAGTGGTGGGTTATACGCAGATTTTTTGAGAGACATAAATGTGAAGATGTCCACATGAGAAGTATATCTTTGCTCTGAATGGTGGAGCAGTATCGTGGAGAAGTGCCAAGCAAATGGCAACTACAATCTCCAGATGTCAATCCTAATATCAGGCAGCCACGGAGGCAGCTACAGAAGCATTTTGGATTAAGAAGTTTACTGAGGAACTTCAAGTGGTCCCTGACTCAGATCAGCCCGTGGTGCTGTTTTGCGACAACGGTGGAGCTGTTGCGCCGGCTAAGGAGCCTAGGGCTCACCTCAACACCAAACATATTGATAGAAAACGTATTTTTTTTAGAAAAATAGTTCAGAAGGGGAATGTTACACTGCAAAGAGTAGACACAGCAAATAATGTTGCTGATCCGCTGACCAAACCACTGTATCATATGGTCTTGGAACGACATCTGGAGAGTATAGGTATTAGATGCCATAGTTTGTGTCATTTAGTACAAGAGGGAGATTGTTAGAAATATGCCCTTGAATGCCACTCATAGGATGAGAGAGTGAGAGTATTGTAATCATGAATATAAAGTGAATAATCTTACTGCTATATTATTGTATAGCATCATGATTTGGTATATAGAATAATAGTCCTTTAATTTTAGAGAAAATATTTCACTCCTTATGAATATAAGGAGATAGGCACTGGAAGTGTTTAGGGCTTGAATGCTTAATCGGTTTGCGAGTTGATATAACTTAACTAGATATTAAGTTTAACAAGACTTGTATAACGTGTACTTTGACATGGAGAGTGTCTGTTTTCACTAAGGATAAGTGGGAGCACACGTTATAAGTATGCTATTAGTATACTTGGACTCGACTCACCTCCATTACATGGATTTCACTCTATGATAGTCATTGACTGAATCGAAAGGTTGTGATAGGTATTCGTGAACCTTTGACTTGAGGGTTCAGTAGGAGATGTGCTTGTGACATTAAGTTAGTTATTAGAGTGGTTTGATCCAATCATCAGTTGGTGGGGTCAACCTCAAAGTGCAACTTAGTGGGCAAGTAGCAAGTCTCTACTGAATACCAAGATATGATTTTCTCTCCTGTAAGTGAGTAGGTAAATGTCCTATGCGGTTAGTGACAAATGAGATCATAAGTCTTTGACCAAAGCATGTAGAGCTAGTTTTATTTAATATAAGAGAGCTTGATGAACTCAGTTTGCATTAACAAATGCATAGAGTCAAGTTATAATAGGTTTGCTATTACAGTAACCCTAAAACTTGATCGGGACATATGATTGAATGGTTTATATGTATACGTTATTCACAATATAATGGTTTTGGAATGATCCTATTATTCGTTCTCAGTTTGGTTACGGTGCGGGCCATTAGGCTCGCTAAGTATTACCCGCACTTCTTGGTTCCTCCCATTGCCGATTAAGACGGACCTATGGAGTCGCGCACAAGGATAGTTGACGGATAAATATAAATTTATTATCTCTTCATTAATATTGTATTGGATGTAACACCCCAAACTAGGCGGATATTACAGTGCCGTGGACCCCCGACTGGGACCCACTAGGCGAATGAACATGAATGAATTACACAGGGTAAATGTAGTACCGAACCACATTACAACAATAATTACTCCGATGAGGAGTTTCATACAACACATCCAGGATAATACAGAATACATGTAAATTTTATATGGAGATAAAATATACAACACCGAGTGAAATGAGTATTCAAACGGAATGTCTGCAGCGGAATAAATGAAGAAATGACTGAAAAGACTGGGGCCCCCTTCTAGTATCATTGGGACTCCTCGCCGTCAATGTGCTCTCCCCGTGTTTTCGCCTTGCCATGACCTGAAAAACAATATCCCCCAACGGGGTCAGTTACACAGAACAACAATCCTCAAGAGTTGAATACATATAATCCTGTCGAAACATACGCAATCAAACATGCTATATGAATCAACTAACAGTATGGCTCGAAGGAATGGCGCCACACTACGTCCGGGATGGAAATGTGTCCGTGCACAAGCCACCAACGAGTATCGATCGAATACACGTGTGGTCTTGTACCTAATCAGTCTCACGAAGCAATCGACTCGTGTGCACAGTCCAATGTGAGGCCAACAACCAACACACGACTTAAATGTGCCCGACATGAAAATCCTACACATACCAACCGGCACGCCAGTATGACCCAGAATGCCACGATATAACAAAAGTGACATCGAAAGTGAATAATGACTCACCAAACTGAAATGATGGTGAAATGAATGATAGCTCAATGAAATGATTGGAACCGTCGTTCCTCGTGAATGAAGTAATTAGGTGACAATTACAAGTTTTAAAACGGTTAGTACCTTATGAATGAATTACGATTATGAATGAACATCAACAAAAGGAATGAATATACTTTTAACTGAGTAAGAATTAACTTACACAACACCGGTGACAATTATCCTTCCACGAACAACGTCCTAATTGAGATATCGGTCGCTCGAACAACCTTGAATAATACAATTACCAATAATCCGTTCAATATACGAATCAAACACGAATATAACGAACTCAAAACGTCGATACGATTAAACCAAATTCATTGGGGCATTATATCTAACACTTTGTGGCCAAACTACGATTGTTTATAACCAAACCTCAATAATACCAACATCGAATCCCCAAGAAGTTTTTCAAACCAACAAAACATCCTCAATACGATCAATAATCCATTATGAATATCCAAAATCGCGATTTCAACAACAATTAATCGAAAACCCCCAAATCCAACACAATATTCAAAGTGTTCTTGACTAATCCTTCAATAATCCAATGAATAATCAAACATGTCCATAATCATGCGTATATCACTTCATACAGCACGATCTTAACATCCAAAACATCATATCTCAATACAAAATCGAAATCCAAGAGGTTTGATGAATATTACCTTTGAAGATCCAAGTACTTTAATCCGATGAAATCGCGTTAGATCCACAATCCGAGCTTCACGACTGAAAGGAGATGAAGAAAATCAAACACTCAAGTGATAGATGATGGGAAGTCTGCCCCCTCAAGCCCTTTCTCTCGTATGGTTGAAGAAAAGGAAAAAATGAGTTGATCTCACTGAAAAAACACAATTATAGTGCTGACTGCACTGTGTGCCGCGGCCCGGCCGAAGTGTGCTGCGGCACAGGGCCAAAAATGCCCCCAGTGATCGGCAGCGTGCCGTGGCCCAGACGAATGTGCCGCGGCAGTGACTCGACAGTGTTTCACGGCCCTGTCGACATGATCCGCGGCCCACGGTATAGAGGGGTTGGCCGATAAGTTGCAACATGAGTGTGCCGCGGCCCGGACGAGTGTGCCGCGGCAGTGACTCGGCAGTGTGCCGCGTCCCTTCCGGCATGAGCCGCGGCCCACAGTACAGGCTGCTCGGCCAAATCTGGAAAATGTGTGTGCCACGGCGCACACTCCTTGTGTCGCGGCCCACACCCCCTTAGGGTCCTAAAATGATGAAAAATGATCCGGGAAGAGAATAAAAGCAATAGGAATCAATATTTGGGAAACAATAACACGAAATGGAAGTACGGAAACCCCAAAACGGTGGTTCCAAGCCATGATTACAAGTGTTCGCCCAACAAAACACAATTTGAACAATATGGAGATTAGAAATGACATGAACTCCAACGTCAACATCGACTAATGAATCAATTATAACAATCAAGATAATACTCTTGTCTCGATTCCCGAGTAAGGTTGAAACAATGAACAATATCGATACACAACTCGAAGTTATTCCGAACGGTGAACACGGATGAATGATTATAACAATTGAAAAAATTACATAGTGACAATTACCGAATGAAATTACTGAATGATAATGACTGAATTACAACCGGGTATTACATACACCCCCCCTTAAAAGAGTTTCGTCCCCGAAACTAAGGGTCAAACAACTCGGGATAACTCTCCCGCATACTATCCTCGGTTTCCCAAGTAGCCTCTTCGACTCCGTGTCTAGACCACTGAATTTTAACCAAAGGAATCGCCTTATTCCTCAACTGTTTGATTCGCCGCTCTAAGACTCATATGGGACGCTCCTCATACGAATGATCATCCGCGATCTCGATTTCGTCGAACTCAAGTATGTTACTCGGGTCGGCAACATACTTCCGTAGCTGAGAGACATGAAACACATAATGAATTCGGCTCAACGCCGGAGGTAAGGCCAAACGATAAGCCAGCTCGCCTACTCATTCCAAAATCTCAAACGGTCCAATAAATCTTGGACTCAACTCCCCCCGCTTTCCGAAATGGAAAATACCTCGACTCGGGGATACCTTGACCAAAACGTGGTCACCCATCTCGAACTCTAGTGGTCGACGATGATTGTCTACATAAGATTTCTGTCGACTCTGAGCGGTCAACAAATGACTCCTAATCAAAGCTACCTTCTCACGGGCGGCTATAAGCATATCGGGCTCGGTGCCGATTGACTCTGAAAAGTTGTCCCAACACAAAGGAGATCGACAATGACAACCGTACTAGGCCTCGTAAGGTGCCATCTTAATCGAAGTATGCCAACTATTATTATACGTGAACTCGATCAAAGGTAGTTGGGCTTCCCAATCGTCTTTCCAATCGAGGATGCATGCCCTCAACATGTCCTCTAATGTCTGAATAGTCCTCTCTGATTGCCCGTCGGACTGAGGATGAAAAGCGGTACTGAGATTAAGCTGAGTTCCCATAGCACGATGAACTGATTTCCAAAAATGAGACACAAACCGTCTGTCACGATCGGAAACGATACTTTTAGGAGTACCGTGCAGCCTCAGTATCTCTTTGATGAACAGTTGAGCAAGTCTCTCGGGACCCCACGTATCCTTAATCTCGAGAAAGTGAGCTGACTTAGTTAGACGATCTACAATCAGCCAGATTGTATTCATGCCACGACGACTCATCGGCAAACTCGTGATGAAGTCCATTGAAATATCCTCCCATTTCCACTCTGGAATAGGGAGCGGTTTCAGCATACCTGCCAGTCGCTGATGTTCAATCTTGACTTGTTGACAGGTTAAGCATCTCGAAACAAATTCCGCGACTTCTCGCTTCATATTACTCCACCAGTAATTTTGTTTCAAGTCCTTGTACATCTTGCTAGACCCCGGATGAACAGAATAAGGGGTAGCATGAGCTTCTCTCAAAATCGAGTTTTTTAACTCGTCATTTGCCGGTATGCACAACCGATTCTTAAATGTCAAAAGTCCATCCTCGTGGACCACGAATCTAGGGGCTTTCCCCTGAGCAACATCCTCACGGATGCGCAACAATGATGGGTCTGAACCCTGATTTTCTCTGATTGCCTCTTCAAGTGGCGATGAAATCTCTAACATGCAAAGTTGCCCTTGCACTCGCTGAATCCAGACCTCGATATCAGGTCTAAGGAATTCCTGTTGAAGCTCTTTCTGAACTGTTAAATGAGCCAGCATCTCCTCCTGAACGGACTTACGACTCAAGGTGTCGGCGACAACGTTCGCCTTGCCCGGGTGGTAAAGGATCTCGATATCATAATCTTTGATTAATTCCAACCACCATCTCTGTCGCATATTTAACTCCTTCTGAGTAAATATATACTTCAAACTCTTGTGATCGGTGAAAATCTGACAGGTGATGCCATAAAGGTAATGACACCAAATCTTCAACGCGAAAACCACGGCTGCTAACTCCAGGTCGTGGGTCGGATAATTAACCTCGTAAGGTCTCAATTGCCGTGAAGCATAAGCAATAACCTTCCCATTCTGCATGAGCACACATCCGAGACCCTGTCCGGACGCATCACTATAAACCACAAATCCTTCCGTCCCTTGCGGCAAGGAAAGTACAGGTGCTGACATTAACCGGCTCTTGAGTTCCTCAAAACTTCGTTGACACGCGTCGGACCACGTGTATTTCTTATCCTTTCGCAAAAGGTTCGTCAAGGGTTGAGCGATTTTAGAAAATCCTTCCACAAACCGCCGATAATAACCGGCTAATCCGAGAAAGCTTCGGATTTCTTTAACATTCTTCAGAGGTAGCCAACCTCGAATAGCCTCTGTCTTTTGAGGGTCAACACGAACTCCGTCTGATGAAATTACATGTCCGAGAAAAGTCACTTCGTACATCCAGAACTCATATTTGGAAAACTTTCCATAAAGTTTCTCTCGTCTTAACACGTCGAGAACCTGATGGAGATGAACCTCGTGTTCCTCTCGGTTACGAGAATAAATCAAAATGTCATCGATGAAGACAACAACAAACTGATCCAAAAAGTCGATGAAAACCCAATTCATTAACTCCATGAATACCGCAGGTGCATTAGTCAATCCAAATGGCATAACCACAAACTCATAATGACCATATCGTGTTCGAAATGCCGTCCTCGCGATATCCGACTCTCGAATCCGCAACTGATGATATCCAGATCTTAAGTCGATCTTGGAAAATACTGAAGCTCCCTGAAGTTGATCCAAAAGATCATCAATACGGGGTAAGGGATACTTATTCTTGATTGTCCACTACCGATAATCAATACACAAACGAAATGAACCATCCTTCTTCTTGACGGACAACACTGTTGCTCCCCACGGGGACGCACTCGGTCGAATATAACCTTTCTCGAATAATTTCTCAAGTTGATTTTTCAACTCCTGCATTTCGGTCGGGGCCATCCGGTACGGTGCCTTCGATATTGGAGAAGTACCAGGCTCCAACTCAATTGTGAATTCCACATCTCTCTGTGGAGGCAAACCAGGTAACTCGTCTGGAAAAACGTCGGCATATTCTCTCACTACCAGAATATCCGCTAACATTATCGATGATTTCTCGGTTTTAGTCATATAGCACCAATAACCAACACACCCCTGACTGAGTAATTTCACTGCTTTCATCAAGTTAATGACCTTACCAGAACAGCCGGGATTACCTCCCTGAAAAACACATTCAACCCCATCGTCTGAAATGATAGTGACCATACGCTTACGGACACTGATGATGGCATCGTGACGATCTATCCAATCAATACCCAAAATGATGTCGTCTCTCGGTAAATCTATCACGATTAGGTCTGTTAGCCATACACGGCCCTGAAGCTGAATCGGACAATTCTGAATCTCACGATTTCCGATAATTCGTCTACCATCAGGTAGACCAATGACATAAGGCTCACAACTAGTGGCACTACCCAGACGTAGTCTACTCAAACATGACTCGGAAATGAATGAATGCGATGCAACAGTATCAAAAAGGGTACACACAGGTTGAGATAGAATATCGAGTGTACCTGAGATCATTCGGGCCTCTGGATCGTCGGTCTTCTTCATCTCGTAAATTCGGGGCTTGCCGGCCCCCGAACAAGATGCTCCTGTCTGATAGCTCTTGGCTCCGCCTTTGTTAGCTCCTGTCGTCTTGAATGACGCTGACGGAGTGGCCTGATTCTGCACCGCTGAATGTCCTGGGGCTTGAGATGACGCCGGAATGGGTTTAGAGTCCCTCCGGAAAAAATGGGCCCTATGCCCAGCAATTCCACAGTTATGGCATGTGACAGCCTGTTTCGGACATTTGGTGCTGAAATGACCCTGTTCTTCACAGTTGAAACAGGTGACATCCGAACTGGCCACTCGTGACTGAGATTCCGCGGGTTTAGGCGCCATAGGGGGTCGCTCAGAAAAGGTAGAGCCCGCACGTGGTTTCTTGAAAGTGGCCTGACTGCCGTCAGACTGATTACTGTTCTTAGACTTCTTGCCAGTAGATGAAGGTTGTTTCTTAGCAATCTCCTTAGCAGTAAGCTCATAGGTAAGAGCTTTCTCAATGAATTCGGCCAACATGGTTCAATGATGATTAAGCAACTGTAGTCTCATCCGTGGTTTCAGCCTCTTGTTGAAATACTTGATCTTATCCGCCTCGGAGTGAATGATAGATGAGGCGAACGGAAGAAGTTCCTGAAATTTTTCGGCGATGGCAAGAACATCGTCATCCGCTGAGAGGTCGGGAGTGAGCAATTTCGACAATTTAGCCTCCCTGAGTGGGGCTGGATAATACCTCTCCATCATGAGAGTTTTGAACTGATCCCAAGTACATGATCCTTCGGTGGGCTTCAACGACAACCACCAAGAATGTGCGCTTTTACCTAGATAGTAAGCCGCAACTGAGACTTTGTGTCCTTCGGGACACTCTACCATAGCGAATAACTTCTCGAAATGTTCGAGCCAATGAACAATATCCGCCGGCTCAGATGAGCCTTCAAAGCTAGGTGGCCTTTGGTGAGAGATGTCGCCGATGATACTGCTCACATTCCTCTCTTGCCTCGGAGGTGGCGGCGGAGGAGCCTGTTGATTTTGAGTAGTGGAGTTATGCATCGTCTCCATTAGTTGTGCCACCTGAGTCATTTGGGCTATCATGCCCTGCATAAAAGCGAGTGGGTCAACCCGAACACCTTCTGACTGAGCTGTGCCCCGGATACGACTCCCCGATAGTGAATGATCACGTCCAGGTGAATGAGTGGCAGTGTCGCTGCTCGATGAATTAGCATTATTTCTCGCGTTCGCACGCGTATTCACACAAGCTCTCGGGATTCGGCCCGCACCGCGGCCTCGTCCTCCGCGTCCTCTTCTTGCTCTCTCCATACTGAAGTAGGAAAGTCACATGATGATTATATTTCCCGCATGAATATCACGTTATGATTATGACATGAGATGATGAAAATGAGCATACACGCTCTAACACAGTGATTACATGAATGATTAACTGAGGTGACATGATTATCTGATGAAATTATCAAAATAATTATCTTGAACAAGTTAACAAGATTAATGATATGAGCTTCCAAATCAACAATCGAGTAATGAAATGAATTGAATGATTAATGAGTTAACATGACCGTCCTGGTCAAAATGAAAATGATGATTGAGTATTGTTAACTGATGAATTATAAATGAATGATTATTGCCAGAAATTATACCATGGTGTTAGAAGTCTTACAGTTCTTTCGGTCTGATTGGCTCGGCATCTGCACAGGTCACACGTGACGTGAAAGTCCAATGATACTAGTCCGATGACGATGATTTCTAATGAGACATGACTCGGAAGGTAGTATTCAAAACCACGCTCCGATACCAACTCTGTAACACCCCAAACTAGGCGGATATTACAGTGCCGTGGACCCCCGACTGGGACCCACTAGGCGAATGAACATGAATGAATTACACAGGGTAAATGTAGTACCGAACCACATTACAACAATAATTACTCCGATGAGGAGTTTCATACAACACATCCAGGATAATACAAAATACATGTATATTTTATATGGAGATAAAATATACAACACTGAGTGAAATGAGTATTCAAACGGAATGTCTGCAGCGGAATAAATGAAGGAAACATAAATGACTGAAAAGACTGGAGGCCCCTTCTAGTATCATTGGGACTCCTCGCCGTCAACGTGCTCTCCCCGTGCTTTCGCCTTGCCATGACCTCAAAAACAATATCCCCCAACGGGGTCAGTTACACAGAACAACAATCCTCAAGAGTTGAATACACATAATCCTATCGAAACATACGCAATCAAACATGCTATATGAATCAACTAACAGTACGGCTCGAAGGAATGGCACCACACTACGTCCGGGATGAAAATGTGTCCGTGCACAAGCCACCAACGAGTATCGATCGAATACACGTGTGGTCTTGTACCTAATCAGTCTCACGAAGCAATCGACTCGTGTGCACAGTCCAATGTGAGGCCAACAACCAACATACGACTTAAATGTGCTCGACATGAAAATCCTACACATACCAACTGGCACGCCAGTATGACCCAGAATGCCATGATATAACAAAAGTGACATCGAAAGTGAATAATGACTCACCAAACTGAAATGATGGTGAAATGAATGACATCCTCGTGAATGAAGTAATTAGGTGACAATTACAAGTTTTAAAACGGTTAGCACCTTATGAATGAATTACGATTATGAATGAACAACAACAAAAGGAATGAATATCCTTTTAACTGAGTAAGAATTAACTTACACAACACCGGTGACAATTATCCTTCCACGAACAACATCCTAATTGAGATATCGGTCGCTCGAACAACCTTGAATAATACAATTACCAACAATCCGTTTAATATACGAATCAAACACGAATATAACGAACTCAAAACGTCGATACGATTAAACCAAATTCATTGGGGCATTATATCGAACACTTTGTGGCCAAACTACGATTGTTTATAACCAAACCTCAATAATACCAACATCGAATCCCCAAGAAGTGTTTCAAACCAACAAAACATCCTCAATACGATCAATAATCCATTATGAATATCCAAAATCGCGATTTCAACAACAATTAATCGAAAACCCCCAAATCCAACACAATATTCAAAGTGTTCTTGAATAATCCTTCAATAATCCAATGAATAACCAAACATGTCCATAATCATGCATATATCACTTCATACAACATGATCTTAACATCCAAAACATCATATCTCAATACAAAATCGAAATCCAAGAGGTTTGATGAATATTACCTTTGAAGATCCAAGTACTTTAATCCGATGAAATCGCGTTAGATCCACAATCCGAGCTTCACGATTGAAAGGAGATGAAGAAAATCAAACACTCAAGTGATAGATGATGGGAAGTCTCCCCCCTCAATCCCTCTCTCTCATATGGTTGAAGAAAAGGAAAAAAATGAGTTGATCTCGCTGAAAAAACGCAATTATAGTGCTGACTGCACTGTGTGCCGCGGACCGGCCGAAGTGTGGCGCGGCACAGGGCCAAAAATGCCCCCAGTGATCGGCAGCGTGCCGCGGCCCGGACGAATGTGCCGCGGCAGTGTGCCGCGGCCCTGTCGACATGAGCCGCGACCCACGGTACAGAGGGGTTGGACGTTAAGTTGCAACATGAGTGTGCCGCGGTCCGGACGAGTGTGCCGCGGCAGTGACTCGGCAGTGTGCCGCGGCCCTTCCGGCATGAGCCGCGGCCCACAGTACAGGCTGCTTGGCCAAATCTGGAAAATGTGTGTGCCGCGGCGCACACTCCTTGTGCCGCGGCCCACACCCCCCTAGGGTCCTAAAATGATGAAAACTGATCCGGGAAGAGAATAAAAGCAATAGGAATCAATATTTGGGAAACAATAACACGAAATGGAAGTACGGAAACCCCAAAACGGTGGTTCCAAGCCATGATTACAAGTGTTCGCCCAACAAAACACAATTTGAACAATGTGGAGATTAGAAATGACATGAACTCCAACATCAACATCGACTAATGAATCAATTATAACAATCAAGATAATACTCTTGTCTCGATTCCCGAGTAAGGTTGAAACAATGAACAATATCGATACACAACTTGAAGTTATTCCGAACGGTGAACACGGATGAATAACTATAACAAGTGAAAAATTACATAGTGACAATTACCGAATGAAATTACTGAATGATAATAACTGAATTACAACCGGGTATTACATTGGATACCTAATTTTAATTATTTGATAAATTATTGCGGTCTTGTGAATTGAAATTATTTACTGGGTAGTTAATTTAATTCATAAATAATTATTTTTAAGAAATAAATTATAATTTTATATTTAATAAAATTAATTAATTGGATTAATTAATTAAGCATAAATACATTTTAGACTGAACGAAGTGTACTTAACGGATTAGACATGCGAATGTCCGCTACACGAATCGAGTGGATCAGTTCGTTTTCTCGCCAACCACTAGGTGGGCTGCCCCCTTCCTTTTTCTCCCTCATTTCCTCCTTTGTCTTGTTTAGGTGTGGGGTGTAGGTTGACCTGCTTTATGCATGTGTACAACAGAGATCCAGATTTGTATGATTTGATATTTCATCTCGACATGTTATTAAAAAAACACAATAATAACACTTCGGAGGAGAGCTATTTGGGAGAGGGAGAGAAATATTTTTCTTTTTTGTTTTTGTTGTTCATCTCTAAGAGAGAAGAAGAAAGAAGAAAAGAAGAAAGAAAAATTCCTATAACAACTCCTAACGGTGTTCTTGAAGAACGAATTGTAATAAAATTTTTTGTTTATTATCCAATGTGTGGCTACGTAGAGACAATCGGCACTTTTGGTGTTGGATTTTCCACACGATCGTTCGAATTGGATTCATATTCTTGTTTGTGATCAATAAGAAATG
Source organism: Orobanche coerulescens (assembly GCA_033398695.1). Classification (NCBI taxonomy): domain Eukaryota; kingdom Viridiplantae; phylum Streptophyta; class Magnoliopsida; order Lamiales; family Orobanchaceae; genus Orobanche; species Orobanche coerulescens. Next base: position 84,867,191 of record CM065814.1, on the reverse strand, counting down.
ATCAGAGGGCTATGAGGGTATGATTTCTCTAATTTTAATCTTTGCCTATTTATATTCGTAAATACGATGCTTGATCGATCCTCTTTATGTTTCGGTTTTATTGGTTTGATCCATTTTATTTTTGCTGTGCACTTTATTTTTATCGCCGAAAACGAACAGATTTCACATTCTTTGGTGCAAATATTGGTAGGCTATCAAGGAATATATCTGTGATGAAGGCATGGATGTTCGGTGATCAACACAGGTGGAAACTGATATTGATGGAGTACCGGTAGTTCATGATTTCACGGATGTTTTTCTCAAAGAAATAACGGGACTACCACCTAATTGTCAAGTGGAGTTTACCATTGATCTCACGCCACGAGCAGCTTCCATGTCTAAGGCACCATACAGAATCGCGCCAAGGAAATACATAAGTTGGAGGTGCAACTCCAAGAGTTGTTGCACAAGGGTTTGATTCGACCTAGTGTCTCTCCATGGGGAGCACCGAACCTATTTGTGAATAATAAAGATGGGAGTATGAGAATGTGTTTCGATTATCGGGAGTTGAACCAACTCACACATAAAGAACAAATAACCTTTATAAAGAATAGAGGATTTGTTTGACCAGTCGAGAGCGGGAGTATTCTCAAAAATTGACTTGAGATCGGGCTATCACCAGTTAAAGGTGAAGGAGAGCAATATCCCTAAAACATCTCTTAGGACACGGTACGGTCATTATGAATTCATCGTGATGCCCTTCGTTTATCTAATGCACCCGCAGTCTTAATGGATATAATGAACAAGGTATTTCATCCGTTTATTGATAGGTTCGTCATTTTTATTGATAACATTTTAATATATTGTTGGAATCACCAGCAACACGAGTCGCACTTGAGGTCAATTTTGGAAATTTTGAGGAAAGAGAAGTTCTTTGTCAAGTTTGCGAACAAATTTTAACTAAACCGAATTAGGTTTCTTGGACATGTCTCAATATAAGAATACAAAGTGGACCCGGGCAAGGTAGAAGCTGTGAGTAAATGGAAAGTGGTAATCAATGCTATCGAGATTCAGAGTTCTCTTAGCCTATCAGGATCTTATAGAAGATTTACAGAAGGGTTCTCTAAGAGTGCCAGGTTATGTCAACAGAAGGAAATAAAGTAGGCCAGGGCAAGGTAGAATTTATGAGTAGATAGAAGGCGCTAACCAATGCTGCTGAGATTCAGAGTTTTCTTAGCCTGGCAAGATCTTATAAAAGATTTATGGAAGGGTTCTCTAAGATTGTCATGATGGTCACTCAACTCACACATAAAGGGATATCGTTTTTACAATCGGAAAAATGGGAGAATAGTTTTCGAACGTTGAAAGAGAAGCTGGTATCCGCACCAGTGCTAACCATTCCGAACCACACGAACGGGTATGTGATTTACATTGATGCATCAAAATACGGGTTGGGATGCATGTTGATGCAAGAGGGGTGTGTGTTGATGCGAGTTGGGTAATATTATTTAATGTAAATAAAGATTCTATATTTAACTCTGCCTGTGGGTGTCTTCTTGACATCCATTGCCAGTCCCAAGCCCGGATAAAAGAGGAGGGTTGCGGTAGGTTAGTGGCAGCCAGCGTAAAACTCGTCACATTCCATGGACATGAATCAAACATTGAAAATCGTTGGGGCGTCTCCTCAGAAGCGACGCGCTGCATTTCATAGGCCCGGGTGCAGTGATAAGTATGCGAGGGTTGCTAGGTCGTCGCCAAGAAGCGGCGCGCCACCTTTACATCTGAGGGTGGTGTCAAATGAGCAAGGATGCGCTACACTTCATAGGCCCGGGTGTAGTGGAAAATATGCAAGGGTTGCTAGGTCGTCGCCCGGAAGCGGCGCGCCACCTCGAAGTATGGGTGTGGTGTCAAATGTGCAAGAATCCTTGCAGCGTGGACGGGGACAGACAGAGAAGTTAGTTCTTGCGGCTAGTAAGGGTAGTAAGGTGCGGTTTGGAACTTGGAACGTTGGCTCTTTGACGGGGAGATCAGCAGAAGTGGGGGAGGTTATGAAAAGGAGGCGAATTCACATAATGTGTCTACAAGAGACTAAGTGGGTTGGCGAGAAGGCAAGAGTGTTAGCTCCTTGGGGTTACAAGCTTTGGTACTCTGGAAAGGATAGAAGTAGAAATGGAGTGGGTATCGTCATTGATAAAGAATTCATTGATGATGTGGTGGAAGTGTCAAGAAAGAGCGATAGAATAATGAGTATTAAGCTTGTGATAGGGGATGAGTTTCTAACTATCATAAGTGCTTATGCACCACAAGTAGGATTGGATGCATCGATCAAACAAGAATTTTGGGAAGATTTGGAAGAGGTTGTCGAACGAATTCCTATGGGTGAGAAATTGATCATTGGTGGTGACCTCAATGGGCATGTCGGTGTTAGCAGAGATGGCTTTGAGAGCATTCATGGTGGCTTTGGTTTTGGGGACAGGAATGAAGCAGGAAATGATATATTGGATTTCGCATTAGCTCATGACTTGGGTGTTATGAACACTTGGTTCGAGAAAAGGGACTCTCATTTGGTGACATATAGAAACGGAGGTAATGCAAGTCAGATTGATTTCTTTTTAGTAAGGAATGTTTGGAGGAAAAGTTTTACTAATTGCAAGGTAATACCCGGTGAGAGTGCTGCAACACGGATAGGGTTGTGGTGCTTGACTTTCGAGGTAAGAGGCACTTAAGAAAGAGAAGACCACAAGTTGACCCTCGAATTAAGTGGTGGAAGCTCCAAGGGGAGAGTCGACATACTTTTGTGGCTAAGATTGCTGATAGTGGTATTTGGTCTGATTGCAGGGAGATGGATATAGATTCGATGTGGAACTTGTTGGAACACAACATAAAGGAAGTTGCAAAAGAAGTCCTAGGAGAATCTAAAGGAAACAGACCATCAAGTAAGGACACATCTTGGTGGAATGATGAAGTTAAGCAAGCGATAAAGACCAAACGTGAATGTTATAAGGTACTGGGTAAATGCTCGAGCGATGAGAATTATGAGAAGTACAAGAAAGCTCGAATGAAGCTAAAAAGGCGGCGAAATGCCCGATCAAAGGTCAATCAAGAATTATATGCAAGATTAGATACTAAAGAAGGGGAAAAAGATATCTATAAACTTGCTCGAATGAGAGAGAAGAAGACGCGAGATATTGGAAAAGTTAAATGTGTAAAGATCTTGACCAAAAAGTTTTGGTTCAAGATAAAGAGATAAAAGAGAGATGGAGGTCATACTTTGATACCCTATTCAATGGCCATCAAGAACAAGATATTGGGAATTTAAACATCCCCTCAAGTATGGTTAACCGAGAGTTTAAGAGAAGAATCCAAAAGGGTGAAGTGACAATTGCATTGAAGAAGATGGGGTCAAAGAAAGGTAAGGACCAGATGGTATACCTATTGAAGTTTGGAGGTGTTTGGGGGAGAGAGGGATCGAATGGGTAACTATGCTTTTCAATAAGATTTGGAGAAGCAATAAGATGCCACGGCATGGAGGAAAAGTATTCTCGTCCCTTTGTATAAGAACAAAGGTGATGTTCAAGATTGTTCTAATTATCGCGGAATTAAACTAATGAGTCATACCATGAAGTTGTGGGAACGAGTGATTGAACAAAGGATCGGGAAATGTGTGAAGATAACGTAAAATCGGTTTGATTTATGCACGGAAGATCGACCATGGAAGCAATTTATCTTATCCGTGATTGATGGAACATTATCGAGATAAAAGAAAGATCTCGCATATGGTTTTTATTGATTTAGAGAAGGCATATGATAAAGTACCAAGAGAAGTACTTTGGTGGGCCTTAGCAAAGAAGGGTGTATCGCGGAAATATATTGACATTATAAAGGACATGTATGAGGGAGCTAGTACAAGTGTACGTACTAATGTTGGGAGGACAGAAGAATTCCCTATTACGATTGGGGTGCATCAAGGATCTGCTCTTAGTCCTTTTCTCTTTGCCATAGTCATGGACGAATTGACAAGAGAAATTCAAAATGACGTTCCGTGGTGTATGATGTTCGCAGATGATATTGTGTTGATTGATGAAACGAAGGTTGGAGTGCAACAGAAATTGGAACTTTGGAGGGATACTTTGGAAGCTCGAGGCTTTAGGCTGAGCAGAAGTAAGACTGAATATATGGAGTGTAGGTTTAGCGAAAACAGTGATAGAGAGGCGGGATGATCACATTTGATGGGAAAGTTGTTCATGGATCCACTTTCTTTCGGTATCTTGGATCTATTATCCAAAAGGATGGAGAGCTAGATGGCGATGTGGCTCACAGAATAAAGGCAGGGTGGTTGAAGTGGAAGAGTGCCACTAGGGTTTTATGTGATCCTGGCATGCCTCATAGATTAAAGGGTAAATTTTACCGCACGGAATTAGGCTCACTGTTATATGGCACCGAGTGTTGGGTCAGAAACAGTTGTCACGTTCAAAAGATGAATGTGGCGTAGATGCGTATGCTACGATGGATGTGTGGTCATACAAAAAGGATCGGCTGTAAATGGGGTGATCAGAGAGAAGGTAAGAGTTGCGTCTATAGAAGACAAGATGATGGAGAATCGATTACGATGGTTTGGTCATGTGAGAAGAAGACCTATTGATGCCCCAGTGAGGAGGCTAGAAAGTTGGGGAGCAAGTAATGTTGTGAAAGGTAGAGGAAGACCCAAGAAAACTTGGATAAAGATGATTGAAAATGATATGCGGTTTCTTGGAATTGGAGAAAGTATGGCGATGGAGAGGCAAATGTGGCGGGAAAGAATACGGATGGTGGATGAAGTCTGATTTTCTTTTCTTTTCTTTTTTTTTTTTTTTTTTTAATTCCTATTTTCTTTTATTTCATGTTATCTTTTTCTCTTTTTTTTTTTTTTTTTTCTTTTTTTCCATTCATTCTCTTTTTTATTTGCTTTTTTCTCTACTTTTTCCCTCTTTTTTCCTTTTATGTTATTTATGTAACGATTATTGACGGTTTCAAAGTTTGATTCATGTTAGCCGACCCCAAATCATTTTGGGACTAAGGCTTAGATGTTGTTGTTGTTGTTGTATTCGAATAAAGAAAATAACATCAAACCAAATAAGGAAACAAACATCTAATAAAAACTTCTCTTATAACTAGCTAAGGGCTTCATATCTAGAATTCAAGAAAATATACAAAACAATTTAAAACCTGAAGCAAATGAAAAATATAATTTTAATAAATATGGTTGGAGGGATATGTGAGAAACAGACGAATAAACATACAGAATATAATTTAAAGCCTGAAGCTTATGGAATTTATAATTTTAATAAATATGGTAGTGTTTAAGGAGAAAGTAAAAGACAGCAAATCAATTGTATTGATAACAATGAATAGAGGGGCCTTTATATATGCATTACAATGAGAGTCCTTCCATACATAGGATTCCTAGTTAAGGTAAGACATCTAACAGGATCCTACTACCTCTGGATGAGTCTAGAACCTTCCATAACTCTATCCCCCTACAACCAGTATTAGGTAAGACACCAATAAGGGAAGGATTTCCCGGAACACTCCCCCTATGTCGAGCACTAATACTAACATGGTGCATAAGGTGTTGCCTCGGTAAAAAACCTTTTCAAGTCAAATAAAACCCCGTGGGAAAAACAAAGACTTGGTGAGGAAAAAGAGCACAACGCACCAACTACAAATGACAGAATCATGTGAAGTATACTCCCCCTGAGGTATACATGACAGCTCATTCCGTCGAGCTATCATAAGTTGAGCTCGGATAATCGACACATGCTGATGCTTCTCACATGTTTCTCAAATGTATATTTCGGCAGAGACTTAGTGAACAAGTCTGCGATATTCTCATCGGAACTCACTTGTTTCACTTCGATATTCAGCAATTTCTGCTGCTGCTGATTATAAAAGAACTTCGGCGCGATATGCTTGGTATTGTCACCCTTAATGAAACCTAACTTCATCTGCTCAATGCATGCCGCATTGTCCTCAAAGATGCAAGTAGGGGTTGCTGTAGTGGGATCTAATCCACACGTTCCTCGTATATGGTCTATGACTGACCGGAGCTAAATGCACTCCCTTACGGATTCGTGCAATGCAATTATCTCTGCATGGTTCGAGCAAGTAGCAACCAGGGTCTTCTTGGTAGATCGCCAAGATATCGCCGTATTCCCAATGGTGAACACATAACCAGTTTTGGAACGTCCTTTATGCGGGTCAGAGAGATAACCGGCATCAGCAAATCCAACTAACGTGTCGTTAGGATTCTCTGCATAAGGGGTAAGCTTGCATGCATTAGCACTTCTGGTAGTCAAGCTACCATGCTTAGTTGCAATATCAGAGGAAGATCCACGGTCGTATGCATCGTCTTAACCTCAACAGTTCCTTTCGGAATATCGCTCTCTCTTGCATAGGGAAAGAACAATTCAAGATCACCGGAGCCTTTCAAGTATCGAAAGATGTGTTTTACTCCATTCCAATGCCTTATCGTGGGAGCGGAGCTAAATCTCTCTAATAGATTCACAGAGAATGCGATGTTTGGATGAGTATATTGAGCCAGATACAACAATGCACCGATTGCGCTAAGGTACGGTGTTTCTGCTTCAAGGACCTCTTCATCCTCCTCTTTGGGACGAAACGGATCCTTGTTCATTTCCAGACTTCGACCAATCATGGGGGTAGCAAGAGGATGTGCCTTGTTCATACTAAATCGCCTGAGCATTTTGTGGACATAGGCAGACTGATGAATGAGTATGCCATCATCTCGATGTTCTAGCTCTAAGCCCAAGCAGAATCGAGTCCTCCCCAGATCTTTCATCTCGAATTCGGATTTAAGGTAGCGGGTCGTTTCATTGACCTCATCTATGGTACCGATAACATTCATGTCATCTACATAGACGGCTACGATCACGAATCCTGTATCTGTTCTTTTCACGAAAATGCATGGACAGATGTCACTGTTCTCGTATCCCTTCCCAACCAAGTATTCACGTAGGCGGTTGTACCACATCCTTCCGGATTGTTTCAACCCATACAGTGAACGACGCAATTTCACAGCATAAGCGCTCTGTGGTATAGAGCTACTTGATTTGGGCAATGAAATCCCTTCGGGAACTTTCATATAAATATCCATATCTAGATCCCCATAAAGATACGCTGTAACCACATCCATAAGCTGCATATTCAGTTTTTCGGACACTACCAAACTGACTAAGTAGCGAAAAGTGATGATGTCCATAACGGGAGAATACGTCTCCTCATAGTCAATGCTAGGGCGCTGCGAGAAGCCTTGGGCAACTAGTCTTGCTTTGTAATGCATGACCTCATCTTTATCATTGCGTTTACAAACAAAGACCCACTTATGTCCAACTGGTTTAACGCCCACGGGTATTGGCTCGATACGGCCAAATACCTCACGTTTAGCCATTGAGTCTAGTTCATCTTGCATTGCATCTTTCCATTTCGGCCAATCGGCTCGTTGTTGACATTCAGCAACCGAGCGCGGCTCAGCGTCATCGTCTTCAATAATTTCGTGAGCGACGGAGTAGGCAAAAGCATCATCGACTTGCGTGGACGACCTGTCCAATAGTACGTATTCACTCGTACATTGCATCGAGATTTCTTTATTCTCTGACATCAACAAAGTTTCCGACGCGTCCATCGATTGTTCCATTGTTGATTCGAGGACATATCTGTAGTCAGAGATAATCTCGTGTGACGGAGTCACTGGGTCGATGATGAGAGGATTTTGTGCCTCCGTTCCTCTTCTCTTTCGAGGTTCGGTATCCTTTCTACCCACTGGCCTCCCCCTCTTTCAAGCAGGGATAAGAGCATCCGAAGCAGCCGTCCCACCACTAAGGTTGACGCCGGGGGCATCATTCCTTTGGGCGTCTGAACCTTGCCCTATAACTGGGACTTCTAACCTTGCAGGAACATTCGCAGCAGGAATGGTAGATCTTGTCACTTTCGCAGTATCAGTAAAGCTGTCGGGCATCAAATCCGCAACTTTTTGAAGATTGAGAATACGTTGCACTTCTAGCTCGGATTGAGCTGTGCGGGGATCGTGATGAGGCAAGGAGGGAGGACACCAGACAATTTCCTGGCGTTCAACTGGAATCGTTAGATTCCTCTCTCCCCCTAACGACGAGAAGTTTGTCTCATCAAAGTGACAGTCTGCAAATCTTGCAGTAAACAGATCTCCTGGTTCCAAATAGCAGCCAATTTTAGGTGATTCATAGCCAACGTATATACCTAATCGTCTTTGCGGACCCATTTTAGTATGCTGTGGAGGCGTAATTGGCACATAGACTGCACAACCAAAAATGCGTAAGTGTGAAATATCAGGCTCATATCAAGTTACCAACTGGTACGCACTAAACGGCTGATTGGCAGTGGGTCGAAAGTGAATAAGTATAGCCGCATGCAAAATTGCATAACCCCAGGCAGAAATTGGCAAGTTGGTGCGCAATAGCAATGCTCGGGCGATAAGCTGTAACCGCTAAATCATAGCCTCAGCAAGGTCATTCTGCGAATGAATATGGGGGACGGGATTTTCAACTTCAATCCCAATCGACATGCAATAGTCGTCAAAAGACTTTGACGTAAACTCACCAGCATTGTCCAATCTTAATGACGAGATTGGAAAGTCGGGGTGGTTAGCCCGTAACTTGATGATTTGTGCTAGGAGTTTAGCAAATGCAGCATTTCTTGTGGATAGCAGGGCGACGTGTGACCATCGCGTCGATGCATCAACCAGAACCATAAAGTATCTGAATGGTCCGCACTCTGGCTGAATAGGTCCACATATGTCCCCTTGAATTCTTTGTAAGAAGCGAATATTTTATGTTGAGTCTTTAGCAAAGGACGGAGAGGGTATCAACTTTGCTAGTGAACAGGCTTTGCAAAACGATTTATGGGCATTAGAAATTGCCACGGAAGCCTCGGGATTTACGAGAGATGCACCGTCAACCTTATCAGGGCATGCGATCTTTAGTCCCGGTAATACGGTATCAAGCTCACTCACATCAATGCCGATATCGAGTGGTGCTTCCAATCGTTTTATGGACTTGAAAAACGGATGACCATGTGAGTTTTTCAAAATGCGAATCATCATGTCACGTCCAGGGTGATCGAGTTGGTCATGCCATAGTTGGTATGCTTCGGAATCACAAAGTTCGTAACTCACAGCGTAGGATTCAATAACCCTTATTGTAGTCTGGTATAAACCACTACTTAGACTCATTAGTTTCTCGAGAACGCGGCGTCTTCCGCATTCTTCCAGAGTAACACACAAAAATTCTGTCCCATTCTCACAATGTGTATCAAGGTGATAACTGCAAGTACGGATGTCCCTAAAACTTAGCAAGGTTCGGTTTGCTCTTGGGGCATAGAGAGCATTTGTGACATTAATATTCGTACCATTAGGTAGCAAGAAATGAGCAGGTCCCCTCCCTTGAATTACTTGGGAGGAACCAATCATTGTTGTCACTGAGGATATATATGGCACAATATCCTTGAATAATTGCCTATTCCAAAGAATAGTGTGGGTTGTTCCACTATCAGCAAGGCACTCAATTTCGCCACGAGACATCTACAATAAGACATGAAACTCGATTAGTCTTGTGATTAAAGACATATCGAAAACTCATTAACTTCGAGTTTGGGGAAATCCGACCAAGTTGGTTAGGATCAAAGTTAGCACAATCGCTGGAAATAATTTCCGTGCAGCTTGACCTTTATTCACTAAAACAGCAATAACTTCTTCGTTAAGAAGGCTATGGACGAACGGTCAGTTGTTCTGGAAACTATACTTCTGTATCTTTCTGTCCATAGGTGGTGCACTTTCTGGATCATTAAACTCAGATCTCAGTGCTCGTTTCAAGTTGCTATTTTGGTATTTCCCTATTGTTGAGTGATAGAGCAAGGTTGAAGCCTTTTTTAAAGGCATTATTGTTGATACAATACTATGGCAATATGGCCATAGGAGCATTTAAACACTTCAAAACGCATCTTGGTGTTTAATTTATATCTCGACTAATGATCCTTTCGGTAACTCCAACATGGTAGACTTGCAGAGAAAGTAGGAATGTCGGTACAACTAGGGCTGTTTAAAAACCACTGATTCCGTTTGAACTTTCAAAGCATAAACAAATACCAAGGAGGATGCGCCTAGTATTGATCAAAAGTTTTGATGAAATCCACCAATGTATCAAATTAACCAAGCAATTCATTACTGAGCACTTGTTTTGTGATAAACCAAACATGCTTTCGAAGGGAAAAATAAAATTCGTTTTTGCACAATCACAGCAATTAAAAGAATTTTATTCATCATGGACAACTTTATTACATTCATAGAAAATCCAAAGTAGTTCTAGAAAACTAGAAACAAGACAAAACATAACCAAAGCGTAAAACTAGTCAAACTACAATGATCTAGTCAAAGTCGGCAACATCCATATGTTGGTCTTTGTCCGCAATGGTGAGAGGAGGGATCTCAGTCGGGATCTCAGTATGGTTCACCTCCGTATTCTCATTATCTTCCTCCATGCAATTTGACTCTTGAGTCAAGTACTGTTTATAGTGCTTGTAGTAAGCTTGGATGTTCTTTGGCGCCTTGCAATTGCGGTAAGTATGCTTAGTATAGCAATTCCGGCCTTCCTTTGGAGTGGTTCCATTCCCGGCGGCAGGAGGCAGTCCACGTGGTTGGGTTCCACTAGGTCCCATGGCCGAGCCACCTTGCCTCTTCCACACATTGGAATGATGACCTCGTCTTTTCCCTCGCTTGCTCGAGTCATGCACCCATGGTGCCTTCCTGTGGGTACTCTGATTCACTTCCGGAATCGGCTTTGTAACAGCTGGGCACGCATTGCTATTGAGAATAATCTCATGGTGCCTTTCCTTTTTCGCGAGGTGGGAGATAAGATCACTAAAGTTTTAATTCTCCCTTCCTCATAGGCAACGCGCAGCTGATGAGCAATCACACTTGCTCCCACAGGAGACGTGTTAAGAGTCTTCTCGATCAAATCTTGATCAGACTTCTTGACACCATAAAAACCATGATCAGCGCCACGTTAGTATTAGTGCTCGACACAGGGGGAGTGTTCCGGGAAATCCTTCCCTTATTGGTGTCTTACCTAATAGTGGTTGTAGGGGGATAGAGTTATGGAAGGTTCTAGACTCTTCCAGAGGTAGTAGGATCCTGTTAGATGTCTTACCTTAACTAGGAATCCTATGTATGGAGGGACTCTCATTGTAATGCATATATAAAGGCCCCTCTATTCATTGTTATCAATACAATTGATTTGCTGTCTTTTACATTCTCCTTAAACACGTTATCAGCACGTAGCTCGAATAAAAAAAGGGGGAAAATCGGTCAGCATCGCCGCCCAGCCCAGCCACCGCCGCCCACCCGGCCGCCGCGCACTGCCATCGGCCGCTGCGCCTCCGCCCAGCACCACAGCGCAGCGCCCGATTACGCCGCCGCCGCTGCCGGCCCGGCCGCTTTGCAGCCCGGCCGCCGCCGCGGCCTTGCCCGATTACCACCAGCTGCTTGCCCCGGCACGCCTAACGCCGCAACTGGACCACCGCTCCAGCCGGAAAGCCGCCGCCGATCCAGTCCAGTCGGGAAGCCGCCGCCGATTCAGTCCAGTCGGAACATCACCGCTGGACCGCCGCCAACCACTGCCGCCGTCGACCGCCACTGACCACCGCCGCCAGCCAACTCCAGCCCAGCCAAGTCTGACCTGGTTCTGAAACTCGGACCAAAACCCGAACATCAACTTAATTTCGGAAGCTGCCAAAATTGCGCCCCCGGTTTCACGTCGTCGCATCGAGTACCAACCGGTAGATCAAATCACACCACAAATTCATCACGTGCCTAATTTTATAATCGAGGTAATTATCTGACTTGTCCCTATTCAATTCTCTCCTTTTGGGAATTTTTCTTTTGGGGACATGAGTTATTGGGTTCTTTATCTCCCATGCTACTTTGCGGTGGATGAGACCACGAGAGAAGTCGGTATCTCTGCATGTCGAAGAAAATTACGTGACGGTCCTGGGGGAGTCACGGAATTGTTGAAAGTCGATACTTGTGGTTGTTGCATACACCACGTATCTGGGTGCGATCTGATATCGCCGTTTCTTTTTGTCGACTTTACTAAATAACAATTAAGGGAAGTACATCGAGTAACGGTTATGTTACACGCTTTTAAAATCATCGATTGTGACCATTTACATTGTCACTGAAAATCCAACAAGACTAACTTCCTCTTATTTATATCTTGTAGATGGCACAAAGCTCCAATATTCATCCAGAGTTCGACATCCTTGACCATGCTGGTAAGGAGTACCATAGGTGGGTCTCAGACGTTCGCTTGGCGTTCGTCGATAAGAGATTTACCACCACCATCTTTCCCTCTAACGAGCCTACCGCTCAAGAACCGAGCGAGGAAAACAAGGCTAATGCACTGATGTACTTGCGTAGACATATACATCCGTTGTTGAAAAAGTGTTATATGAATTTGCAAACCCCCAAAGAACTATGGGATACACTCGAACAACGATTTAATAATGTGCATGATCAGCGCTTCCCCGAATTGCAACTTCAGTAGGAGCAAATCCAATTTTTGGATTATGCGAATGTGGAGGCCTATAATCAAGCCATCCTCGATCTTCGCGCTGATAACGTGTTTAAGGAGAAAGTAAAAGACAGCAAATTAATTGTATTGATAACAATGAATAGAGGGGCTTTTATATAGGCATTACAATGAGAGTCCTTCCATACATAGGATTCCTAGTTAAGGTAAGACATCTAACAGGATCCTACTACCTCTGGAAGAGTCTAGAACCTTCCATAACTCTATCCCCCTACAACCAGTATTAGGTAAGACACCAATAAGGGAAAGATTTCCCGGAACAGGTAGTAGGATACATGAAATCTTAGATCTCGCTCCTTAGTCTCCTTTTTCAATTCAATACTTTTGTAAATATCTTTTAAGGTCCGTAAGTTTTGAGACTATTTAACTAATCCAAAAATATGTACTTGAACAATATTAATTAGTATATTGTCACGGGATGGGAGATCGCTATGCTCCTAAGCGCCGTGCGGCCTAGCAACCCTCTTGCTAGTCAACCTTAAACACTCCGAATTTGGCTAAGTATAAAGTTGGCACAACGAAAGAGAGGCAATGGTTAATGGAAAGTTTTCTTCCACTAAGTTACAAAGAGTTACAAGTATGTCTCTTACAAATGAATTCCCAAGGACGGCTGCAAATGAGCCCCAAGTTCCCTATTTATACTACCTCCTATCACTAGAAACTTCCTCCACCTCCTCATTTGGAGGCCTCTAGTGTTGAGATTCGGTGCCTAAAACGAAGGCCCAGCGGAAGCGGTAAAAGGAAAATTAATTCGATTCGAATCCCTACGAGGATCGATCGAGCTACGTATATACGAATATATAAACGAAAAGCAAGAGTCGTAAGAAACTAACCCTCGAAGTCTGTTGATTAAATGGTAACCTTCTCTTGAGCTATTCCCCAAGCTCTTGAACGATCCAACGCCGAAAGCACCGCGTCTCTACTTGCCACGCACCGGAGAAACAACCGGAACGACGATCACCTTGCTATCCTCTGAGGATACGGCTAGAGCTAAGTGATGAAGCTATATATGTAAAGATTACTACACTCTAAGTGTTTTAATCTTACTCTCTCTATATGATTTTCTCTCAATTTTTTCTCCAAGAAAAATGAAGAAGAAATGAATGAAGAAGATGAAGATAATCGAGAAAATGGTTTTTCTCTCTCTCTCTCTCAATCTCACTCACGTAGGAAGGCTTGGAATGAAAATCAGTGAGAGATGTCTTCTTCTTCATTTATTCAACTCTTCACATGCACATCTCATAATTATGAGAATCAAAGCCTCACCACCTCAATGATCAACCATTAAATAATGGAACATCGGTCCATATGAAAGTGGGAGGAAATGTGGGGGGCGGCCCATGTAGAAATCGGACAAGTTCGGTTCGTTTCGGACTCCCGCGAGTCCAAACAGATAAACTCCGATTCCGTATCGATGTATTTATATCGATTAATTAATCCAATTAATTAAACATATCAAATACATTATAACATAATTAATTTCTCCAAAAAATAATTATATCCATGAATTAAATTAATCACCCAGTGATATATTTAATTCATTAGGCCATAAATCAATTTATCCAATAAATCTATTTAGACATCTAATGTTCCAAATTTAGATATCCAATATCTAATATTCACAATGAGAGAATTAGGTTGATTCATTCCGTCATAAATCCTCATGCGCGACTCGGTAGGTCCGTCTCAGTCAGCAATGGGAGGAACCAAAGAGTAGTAGCACCACCTAGCCAGCCTGGCGGCCTACACTGTACCCCAACTGAGAACGAATGATTGGGATCATTCAAGAACCATTCTGTCGTGAATACCAGTATACGTATAAACCCTTCTTTCAAATGTCCCGATCAAGTTATGGGGTCACGGTCAGTCAAACCCCATCTGTACTTGACGCTATGCATGCGTTAATACAAATCGAGATCATCGAGCTGTCGTGTATCTAATACAACTAGCTCCAATGCTTTGGCCAAAGACTTATGATCTCATCTGCCAATAACCGCATAGGACATATAAGCCGCTCACTAATGGGAGAAAGAATTCTATCTTGGTATTCAGTAGGGCATGCTACTTGCCCGTCAAAATGCATGTCGAGGTTGACCCTCGCCTTCCGGTTTATAGGGTCGAACTACTCTAATGAAAATCTTGACGTCACAAGCACATCCCTACTAAATCCTCAAGTCGAAGGTTCACGAATACCTATCACAACCTTTCGATTCTGTCATTGACTGTCCCGGAGTGAAATCCGTGTGACGAATCGAGGGTGAGTCGGTTCGAGTATACTAATCCAATTAGCATACCTATAACATGTGCTCCCACTAACCATTAGTGTTCTATAGGCACTCTCCATGTCAAAGAACACGTCATACAAGTCTTCACATAAACTTAACGCCCAGTCAAGTTTCATCGACTTGCGAACGATTAAGTATTTGAGCTATAACCTTTCCAGTGCCGACCCCCTTATCCAATAAGGAGTGGAACATTTTGCTCTCAAATACACGGACTAGTTTCTATATGTTTATTTACGAGTTAGGAATGCCAGTAACTACCAGTAAATAAAGAAACATCCATTTGCCTTATATAAATGGTTTACATAATTACAAGTACAATGCCCTCACTCAACAACCTCTGAGTGGCATTCGAGGGCATACTCCTAACAATCTCCCACTTACACTCAATGCCACACACTATGGTATCTAATACCCATGTTCTCTAGATGACGCTCCAAGCTAGTCTGAGAAATTGGCTTGGTCAGTGGATCGGCGATGTTGTCGGCCGAGTCTACTCTGTGCAGCACAATGTATCCCTTGCGAACAAATTCTCTTACGAGAGGATACTTCCTCTCAATATGTTTGGTGCTGTTGTGACACCTCAGCTCCTTGGCCTGCTCTACAGCTCCGTCGTTGTCGCGATAAATGAACAGCAAACAAAGACATGGTATCATTTGAAGTTCTCACGAAACTTCTTAATCCGAACCCTTCCTTGGAAGCCTCCGAGGCCGCTTGATACTCGGCTGACAGTGGAATCGGCGGTCGCGCTTTGCTTGGCACTACGCCAAGATATCGCTCTTCCATTAAGAGTAAATATGTAGCAGTGGACATCGAGTCGTCCTTCGTCCTTGGAAGTCCGAATCGTGAATCCCACCACATCCAATTCTCCACCGCCATACATAAGAACCATATCTCTTGTTCTTCTCAAGTACTTGAGAACGTTCTTTACAAAGATCCAATGTTCCCTACAGGGTTTGCACGAAACCTACTCACCACGCTTACAGCATGCGCGATGTCAGGTCTTGTACACAACATAGCATACATAAGGCTACCCACGGCCGAAGCATATGGTATATTACTCATTTCCTTGCGTTGTTCCTCACTTTGAGGACACATCTTCAAGGTGAGTTTTATTCCATGTTGCATCGGTAGGAACCCTCTTTTAGAATCATCCATCTTAAATCGCTTTAAGATCTTATCTATATAGAGGGCTTGGGAAAGGCCTATTGTTCTTTTCGCTCTATCCCGGTAGAGCCGAATACCAAGAATATAGGTTGCTTCTCCCAAGTCTTTCATGGAGAAATTACTCGAAAGCCAAGCTTTCACAGAACTGAGCATTCCCACATCATTTCGTATTAGTAGAATGTCATCTACATATAGTACTAAGAATGCGATCTTGCTGCCACTAACCCTCTTGTATACACAAGGTTCCTCTTCATTTTGCACGAAATCAAACTCTTTGATTGCCTCGTCAAAACGAAGGTTCCAACTACGCAACGCTTGCTTCAGTCCATAAATGGAACGCTGAAGCTTGCACACTTTCTGAATATCGACTTCGGACACAAAGCCTTTAGGCTGCTCCATATAGATTTCCTCCTCGAGGAATCCACTAAGGAAAGCCGTCTTTACGTCCATTTGCCATATCTCATAATCGTGGTAGGCAGCTATAGCAAGCATCATGCGAATAGACTTGATCATGGCTACGAGCGAGAAGGTATCGTGGTAATCGATCCCTTCCTTCTGGGTATAACCCTTTGCCACAAGCCTGGCCTTATAGGCGTCAACCTTGCCATCACCATCAATCTTTCTCTTGTAGATCCACTTGTTCCCAATAGGCACTATGCCCTTGGGGCGGTCTACTAGAGTCCAGACCTGATTGACATGCATCGAGTCTATCTCAGCTTCCATAGCTTCACGCCATTTTGTGGAGTCTACATCCACCATCGCTTGGTCATAGGTCGTCGGGTCGGTCTCTTGGCTATCACTTGGAACCTCATGGAGACCCAGCTCCTCCAATTGCACAAGCCCATACCTCTCAGGTAAATGAGACACCCTACTAGACCTACGAGGTGGTTGTACTTGTGTTTCAGAAGGTTCGGTTCCAGTTTCTTGCACACGTGTCTCCTGAGGAGTTTCATTATATTCTTCTAAAGAAATACTTCTACCTGCTCCGCCTTCCTGAATGAACTCATCTTCCAGGAAGTGTGCTTGTAAAGCAACAATGATCCTTCGATCTTCGGGCATGTAGAATAGATATCCCATCGTCCCAGACGGGAATCCAATGAAAACGTCCCTTCGCAGACCTAGCTTCCAACTTTTCCACCTTAGTCTTCTTGACATAGGCGGGACATCCCCAAATCCTAATATGATTAAGACTTGGTTTCCTTCCCTCCCACATCTCATGTGGAGTTTTAGGAACGGATTTGGAAATACATATGTTCAAGATATACGCGGAAGTCAGGAGTGCATACCCCCACA
The DNA here is from genome assembly GCA_033398695.1 of Orobanche coerulescens. Lineage (NCBI taxonomy): Eukaryota > Viridiplantae > Streptophyta > Magnoliopsida > Lamiales > Orobanchaceae > Orobanche > Orobanche coerulescens. The sequence goes on along the minus strand of CM065814.1, from coordinate 84,849,796 downwards.
GGTAAATCGGCAAGTCAGTATAGCCCAGCATGGAACGGACCATGTTCAACAGGGTCCGGTTCCTTCTTTCTGACACACCATTTAACTGAGGAGTACCTGGAGGTGTTAGTTGTGAAACCATTCCATGTTCCTTAAGGAACTCGTCAAACTCCGTACTCATATACTCGCCACCTCGGTCCGACCGAAGTGCTTTGATATGATTACCAGTTTGTTTCCCGACTAGGGCCTTGAATTCCTGGAATTTCTCAAAGGCCTCGGATTTATGTTTCATTAAGTATACATAACCATACCTAGTATGATCATCTGTAAACGTAATGAAATATTGATATCCGTCACGTGCTGCTTCCAAAGCACCACAAACGTCAGTATGGATTAATCCTAGTTTATCAGCGGCTCTTTCAAAAGTCCCTGTGAATGGGGACTTAGTCATTTTGCCTTTAAGGCAAGATTCACAAGTAGGAAATGGATCCGATCCCAATGGACCCATAAGTCCATCTTTTTCCATCTTGTAAACCTTGGTCTGACCAACATGACCAAGTCTTAGATGCCATTTCAAAACTTGATTGGTTTCATCCCTACCACGTTTTCTAGTCATAGTATTCACAACTACTTTGTTGCTGAGATTTAGATGATACAATCCATTTAACAATGTAGCAGTACCCACTAGTTTATTTCTAAAATAAATTTTGCAGGAACCATCACCAATGAAAAATAAAAAACCTTTTCGGTCCATGACCGGAATGGATACAATGTTTTTGTGCCCCTTGGGCAAAACAAGTAGATCTTCTAAAGTCAAAACAAAGCCGGATTCTAAACCCAAAAGAAGTGATCCTATGTCGGTCGCCTCGACACTATGCCCGCTTCCGACTGTGATCATAACTTCTCGGCTCAAGCTTCCTACTTTGTTCAGATCCCGATTCACGGTACAAATATGAGAACTAGCACGAGAATCCAATTATCCCATTAGTAGAAAATACGATGGCGAACAATTTGTTTCCAAAACTAAAAGTTACGTGCACGAAGTGCCATGAAGAATCGGACAGTCTCTAGCCCAGTGGCCCAGCTCACCGCACTTGAGACAAGCATCCTTCTTCTTCTTGTTCTTTGGAACCATCGGGGCCTTGCCCTTACCCTTAAGGTCCTTAGCTTGTGGTCCAGTCCGCTTCTTGGTCTTTTTCTTCTTATTCTTAGACCTACGAGGTCCAGAAGAAATCACAAGAGCAGACTCCTTCATCCGCGGAGTCTTCATCTGAGACTGAGCGATCACAAGTTTGTTCATTAGCCCAGCTAAATTACATGCAATCTCATTGCAGTTGAAGTTCATAACAAACTGTGAGAAGGAATCAAGGAGAGACTGACGGTTTTGTTAAACGCGTTTTATAGAGTTTTCAAATGTTTTTTAAAGGATGTACCGTCGTTAACCTCTTGGACGTTTGTAAATGTTTGCAAAAATTTCCTTCAGCCTTGTGGGTTCCATCTCGGGGCCCACGACACTGTAATATTCCTGGATGGCTCTTGGGGTGTTACAGAATATGGTATTGGAGCTTAGGTTGTGAAAACCTAGGCAGTCGGGTCGAGTTGGGTCGTACTTTTGTCGTGTCATTAGAGTTGTCGGTTAACAAGTGTGTGAGCTCTGAGTTTTTGTTGTTCACTCGGGCTTGTATGTTATGTGATTTACCAGTGTAGTACTGGGGTTGTTGTAAACTTTTTCAAATGGTGTTAACGTGTTTCTTCAGATAGAGCTGTGTTGTGTTCTCGAGTTGAACTGAGTTTGCAAAATGTGTGTTTTGAAAATATCCGTGTCGAGTATTTTCTTGAGTCGAGACATGTGCCAGTATCACGGGGAATTGTCGGCTTCACGATATGTAAGTTTTTGGATTTTTGAATTGCATTGAAATTTATTGCCGTTCTAAGTGATACGTTTTGAGATCCAAAAAGATATTATGCGTTACAGTATGAGATGACACAGTTGAGACAGGATTGATAATCCTGAGAAGTTATGATTTTGGAAATCAATATGTCGATTAAGTTTTGGAACGGAGTTGTGCATTTGGGATAAATATTGTGGATTGTTCAGGAGAACATGTAGTCATGTTAGTTCATTTTGAGATATACAAACTATTTTTGAGCATTTGAAAATGATACTTTTCAAAATGAATGTTTCATTGATGTTTTACGGAAAATGATTTTTGGGCCGAGACCCAATCGATTTTGAAATGGTTTTATAACTCAGGACTTGGGGTCCGAAAAAGGGTTTTCTACTTTTTAAACTTCTTGTAATGCGGAATGAGATACGGGATAAGACCCTAATGTTTCAAAAGAAAGCTTTTCTGTTTTCTAAAACTCCCGAGAATTGAAACACTTTATTAATCTTTATCGATTTCGTTTCTGCCTTTCGCGGTTTTAGTTTACTTGTTCAAATGAAACTCCTCGGGAAGTCTTTCGATGTGTTGATTTGTTTCAATGTCTTGTCATAGCATAACTGAGGTGACCAAAGATGGGTTAATGATTGGCGTTGCGAGTCATATGTGGAAAAGGATTTTTTATCGGAGTTTATATATTGAGGTTTTGGAATTATATCGTGTAGCTTTTCGATGGAATGTCAGTGGAATTTGTGACGAGCCAGATTGGTATACAGGCGTATGAATGTGGTCAATCATTTGCATAGTTTTCATTTTAAGACTTCGGAATCATATGGATTCGAAGGAAAACTGTTATCGAATACTTGGCACGAGCGAGCCGATTTATTTTTCAAAAATTGATTTCGTGGTCTTACGAAAATTTGTGTTTTGAGTTTTGAAACTCTTGAAAGAACTTTCGAAAATTTGTCTTCTTAACGAGACTGTATGATTTCAAACTGGTTTTAAAAATGTGAATGATATACATACGCATTTAGTGCATAGTGCATGACATTGTGGAGTTATGAACGTGACTTACGAACTGGATGATACATTAGTATGGAACGATGAAAAGAGATTCGAACATTAGTATGGTGGTTTGGTTATCCAGGGATGATCGGTTGATTTATCGGATAAGAGAAATATGCTGCGTGTTGCAGGTTCGGGTACATAATGTAATTTAGGAACTATGGGTTTTATGAAACCGGGACATATGTGCTATGTGATTCCATTAGTACGGTAGTAGCGCGATTTTACCATAGCGATCTTTGAATGATTTCTTTGTAAGTGTAAATTTGGGGATGATGACCCCATGCTGGTTGTTTTGAATATTGAGTGGTCGCTCGCACTCCTTGTATGAATTGGTATGTTCATCGATTTGCGATTGGTTGTTCGTATGCCAAGGGGAATGTTCACCAGTCGGTTGTGTTTCGTTGAGATTCACTGTATGTGATTTGTTTAATGTTTTGAGAATTTCGTTCTTTCGTATACCAGTTTATGCGGTTCTATATTGATCATGTTAGAGCTTACTGTGTGAGGGTATTCCCGATTATCGTTGATCGTTCGTTGGTAATATTGGATTTTATCATGGTGATGATATTCTCGATTATGTTTTGACCTCTAGTTGGTCATATTGGAGTTTATCATGTTGATGGTGTTCTCGGTTGCGTTTTGACCTTTGGATTGATCATATTAGAGTTTATCATGTCAATGATATTCTCGATTAATTTATGGGTTGATCATTGGTGGTGATCATCTGAGCGTTCAGATTTTGTATCGGTATTTCGGGATTTGTTGCTATTGTGTTGGACAGTTGTTTCACAGATGTATCGTGTATTATCGGTTTTATCAGAATTGGGACTTAATTGTGCGATCAGGCAGACAGGTTTTGACACGGATAGATTATTTCATCCGAAGATTATATATTTTGTTGAGACTCATGGAATTGTGAGTGTAAGTGCATTGAGGCTTTACAGTGAAGTCACTTGCTAGTATCTCAGGAGATCGTTGACCTACGTATTTGAGTATTTAAAATATTACCGTCATTGGCCTTTTGGTATTTTTAAACGTTTTTGAAATGGATTTTAGCCTGGTGGGTTCCGGCGCGGGGCCCACGGCGCTGTAATATCCCGGACGGTATTGGGGGTGTTACAGAAGATGGTATCGGAGCTTGGGTTTTGTGAACCCAGGCGTGTGTGTTATGTGGCTCTACCGGTACGGTAGTAGCGTGATTTTTGAAAATGAGTTTTTCTGACTTTTGAGTCGAATCGATTTTTGAAGTTTTCAAAATTTTTGAGATCTTTTCAAACTGCTATTTGTGATATTGGTGTGTGTTGGTTGTGTTGAGACTTCGTATGGGAGTCTGTGCTAGTATCACGGGAGATCATCGGCTTCACGCACCTGTAAGTATATTGGTTTGGTTATTCGCTTGTGGCGACGCTTGATTGTTTTGTGATGAGTTGGAAAATTTTGAATTTATCTGTTGTTGGCAATAGGATGCAAGTTTCGAGGTCGAAACTTATTTTAAGGGGGGTAGTATGTAATACCTAGATTTTCAGTATAATTTTTTCGCGTTATTTTATATGAGATATACTGTATAGTTTGGTATCTATACAGTATGGATAAAATAAATTGAGCACCGAGACAGTTATACTTGTGTAATTGACGTGTTTGATTGACAGTTATATTCAGGATATGTTGTATTAGGTTGAACTGATTTGGATATCAGGTAAACCGTATGAGAATATTTTTGGGTTGAGTATATGTTCATTCCTAACAGTATGTTCGTATTGAATCCCGTTTGGTGATTGATGATTCGTGTGGTGTTATTCTCGTAATACTCGTGGTGCTATCGCGTTCTTGATATTGTTCGGGGGTTCGGGGCTATTCGATCGCGTCCTATCCATCGTCTCGTTGCGATCGTGATTTCGAGGCAAGTACCTTGCCCATACTTTTCTTATTTTATGGATATGATGATCGATGATCGTCTTGGTGTGTTTGTTTGGTTGTTTGAAATGAAGTTTCAAAAGATTTCGGTTTGGCCTCGTTAAAGGCTTTCTTTCAAATGGCGTGTGTGTTTTGTGAATGGTGTGTTTTGGGAATTGATTATGATTTGGTTATTTTGAATGTTGAAGGATTTGATGATGATACTCCTATTGTTTAAAGTTATGGAATCGTGTATTCCGTATTTAATCTTGTTATGGTGTTTTGAAGAGTTTGATAATGGTGTCGAGTTAATGGCCATCTCTAGTGAGTATTCTTAATGAACTTACATTCTTAGCATATTAGTATTGCATGAGTAACGTGTGAGTGTGTATGCTCACTACGGGTTAGATCCGACGGGGTCTCGGTAGGGGTCCACAAGAGACGTGGATCGACGAGCTTGCTTTTAACCACTACGGGTTAGATCCGACGGGGTCTCGGTAGGGGTCCACAGAGACGTGGATCGACGGTTAATTGTGGTGCATTTTTCAAATGTGATTTGATTATGGCATTTCCGGAAATGAGTGCTTTTGAACGGTTTTCATGATTGCATGCATTGACTAAGTGTGTAAGAGGTAAGTTGTTCGTTTGGCCTACTTGGCTAGGATGGCTCTAGAGTATTTTGTTGTTTGTGTTAAATCCTTTAATTGTGGATTTTGACGTTGGAAGACGAACCTTGTTGTCGTTCTCGTGTACTGTGAGTTGATGAGATTTGGGGCTAAAATCCCAATGGTTTTGTAAAAGTCATTTTACGGATTTGGGGCTAAAATCCCAACGGTTTTTTTTTATTATTCGGTAATGATGATTGATCGTTGTCGTGATAGTTTTGGGATATTTTGGTTGAATGGTATGATTGTTTGTTTTTATGACGGATTGCAAGTTTCGAGGACGAAACTTATTTTAAGTGGTGTAGTATGTAATATCCAGAATTTCTATTACTATAGTTTAATGTTATTTTATTCGAGTTACATTGTACAGAATGGAATCTGTACAGTATGGATAAAATAATAGAAAGACTGAAGCAACTATACTTGTGTAATTGTCGTATTTGGTCGACAATAACATTTAAGAATACAATGGGTTGAGTATATGAGTATTCAGTATGCCGTATGTTCGTATCCAGTATGTCGAGACGTCGGACAGGAACAGTTGGATTTTGGCTAAGTACAGAAGGCCATTACGTACGTTAAGTTTATGGGCTAACATACGCTAAGTTGGTACGCTTTACGTACGTTATGCATAAGGCATTACGTACGTAACAAGAGGAATCAGACTTGTGATCGGATAGTGGGGCCCGTGGTCGGCAGCTTTGGCACGGATGTGGACAGGTGAGTCAACGGATGGATTTACATACGCTATACAGAGTGTATTACGTACGTAATATGAGTATAATACTTTAGCAAGTCAACGTACGTATTACGTACGCAACGGATTAAGTGTTACGTACGTTACGGAGCGGCTAGCCGAGTCGTGGCCGAGATGACCTATAGTGGCCGAGCATGGTCGGCAGTGACTCACAGGGATGGCCGATCACGGTCGGCAGTGACTCGCTGGGGGCAAGGACTGGCCGATAACGTACGTACGGCTGTGGCCGGTTACGGCCATAAGGGCCCGCTACGTACGTAAGCAGCTGCCGGTTACGTACGGAAGGATGTCGACCAAACTGGGCAGTTTGTTTTCAGGGACCAACTACGTACGTAAGGACGCTGCCGGTTACGTATGTAAGGAACCGGCAGGTCTTCGCGATGTCTTCAGCAAAAATGGATGGATTTGATTGATATCATCAAAGAGCAACATGTTTTGGAAGTTGGATTCATGGATAACATCATCTTCCACCCGGATCGATGGTAAGAACACCTAAACAATTTGTTTTGGATATTTTTGGAGTTTCTTGATGTTTTGGCCGTTTTTCTTCGTTTCAATTCAGATCGTTGATAGAACTTGGTTGTATTCTCGTAATTATACATTATCCTTGAAGTGTTGTGGAACAAATTCGAATATTTCTCCGTTAAATCGATTAAATTGGATTATGTCCGCAAAGTGTTCGATAAAATGCCTCAATGAGTAGAACTTGGAAAATTCTATACATTTTCGTATGAATGGTGATTGAATTGATATTGTTGTGATGATTCTTGGTAATTACGGGAATTTTGTTAAGGGAAGATGATGAATTGATGATCAAATGCCTTGATTAGGTTGTTATGATTATGGAATCGTATTATTCTCGATGTTCTTGGTGGTTGATTGTGATTCATGATGTTATGAGAAGTATATTTTGAAGAACATGATTATATACACCTTGAATTGTGTTTAATCGAGATATTGTGAAATCATTGAGTTTGTCGATCGGTTATATTGATTAGTAATCATCGGATTTCGGTTCATATGATGGATATGAATTCGTAAAATGATTTGAGTATATTATTTGATTTTATATATGATCGTGGTATCGTTGACCCGCCGAGTTGATTGGTTGGTCGTGTCGGTTGTTGATTGTTATCGGATATGTGTTAATTGATTAATTCAATAGGTTGAGGTTATTGATCGGTGATTATAACCGTATGTTGCGGTCATGTTCGAGTATGTTCGTGAATTGCGTGGGTCAGGGCCAAGGAGCTTGTAGACGAAGGCAATGAGAGTGGTAGCGGCTTCATCATCGTCGTATCGGTATTGAGGTAAGTTATTACTTGCTCAGTTTATAGTATTTAATGAATGGTTTCCGTTTCATTCGTGTATAATTCGTATAGCAATGTTTATAATCGTAATCACAGGATATTTGGGATTATAAATCGTATTCGAGTTTTGGGATTCTAAATCATAATGTATATGATTTACTTTTGTTATTGGTATACTTGTATATCGAGGATATATTGTGATAAAGACGAAGATATGAATTATCTGCAACCCGTGATACTTTGGACCGTCGAGTATTGAGGATAATGGTTCGTGATGGTTTAGACATTGAGATCGTTCTCAAAGGACTCGGGGCAAGTACTCTAATCATTTTTATCATTTTTGTCGATCATGTCGTGATACATTCGTATATCATTGTTGTCATGCATTTGTGCATTGTTGTTGTCGTGTATTGTGTATTGTTGTTCTGTGCAGTTGTGCATTGTTATCATATGTCCACCTCGTGTTGGTCCGACAAGATCATCGGGGGATCTATGCTAGCGTACGATGGGTCATCGGACGGGTTTTCCACCTCGGGTTGGTCTGACGGGATCATCGGGGGATCTAGGTAGTGAACGCTGGATCATCGGATTGCCATGTATTGTTATTGTGCATATGTATATTATGGGTTTACCATAAGTATACATTGTTGTTATTGTTGTGAGCATATTGACGTTGTCATATGAGTATGCATTTGTAGGTCTTGTGTTAGGACCATGTCCGTATGTTGTGTTGATCTGATCTCGGATTAGACTGACGTGATTGTAATGGTATTTCGTATCTTGAGGTATGTTCCGTATTTCCTTGGTACTTGTCTGTGATGGACAATCGATTATCGTATTGGAATTGTCGACGTTGTCCGATGGATTGAATTGGCCAGAGTTGGTATAATTTCCGTATCGCGAGTTATGATAATGTTTCGCGAACCTTGGGTATTGTTGAGATACCGTACAGATATTTCAGTATTATCTTATTGTGTTGTTAAGGATACGAATCGTGGACTTTCGTAAAGTTACGACGGTAAGATCACATTAGTCCTATTCTTACTTAGTATTTCCATTGATATGTAATTATTGACGTGATGTGATGGTTATCATTGTTGGATATTATGGCTGACCCCGTCGTGGGCTTTCCTTTTAGGTTCTTGGATTATCAAGCTTGTAGCGATCGTGAAGAGATGAGCTTCCCGGAGGATACTGGCTAGGACATGTATTTGTGTATTGAGTTTCTGATTAGTTGTTGTATTCCGCTGCTAGAGTATTTTAATTGTTTATCTTTATCCGCTGCGTGAGTATTTTTAAATGGCCTTTTGGTATCTGGTAACTTAGGTTATTTTGGCAATCATTTTCTAAATTTGTTCTGTTGGTGCGTGTAAGCGATAACGTAACGTATGTTTTTAAACTGTTGAGTTTTGGCATTTCGGGCCTTGTGGTTTCAAATGAGATTTTACGACGGTTTTGTTAAACGGGTTTTATAGAGTTTTCGAATGTTTTTTAAAGGATGTACCGTCGTTAGCCTCTTGGACGTTTGTAAATGTTTGCGAAAATTTCCTTCAGCCTTGTGGGTTCCATCTCGGGGCCCACAGCGCTGTAATATTCCTGGATGGCTCTGGGGGTGTTACACATCAGGTGTCGAATCCACATCTGGTTCCAATGGGCATTCGTCAGTTAGAACAAACTCGTGTTCCTCAGCAATCAGGACAATATTAAGATTATGTTTCTAATCACCAAAGTTGGTGCCATCTAGTTTGTTTTCTTTGAGAATTACAGCAAGTGGACTGAAAGACATCTGAGATAAAATGAAAATATTTATCACATAGTGCATAGTAAAGTATATTGAAAAACCTAAAAAACACAATATATATGCTAGCAACCAACACCTTGAAAAACCCGCATATGCAAGCCATGATCATGTGGATGTGTAGACATACATTTTTCAAGTAGAGTTTTACTGTAACACCCCCAAATTCTATTGGGTTATTACAGTGCCGTGGACCCCACGCCAGGAGATCCACCAGGCAAACATGACCAAAATACATTAAATTAACAACAAGGGAAAATCATAGTCCCTACCATGACATCCGACACAATATTTCGATAAGGAATTTCAACGACAAAAGTGGCCTACGTGGCCAAAATGAAATACTACAGCATCCACGAACATTTGTTCGGGTAATACAACACGACAACAACTGACAAGACTGGAGTACACTCCAACTGACTGACCAACAATGAACAACTCAGAGTAGTATCGCTCGAATGCCTCGTCGCCATCGTCATGCCCCTGTGTCTCAACTCTCTCCTCGCAAGCACCTAAAACATGAAAACATGTTCCGCCCCCACGGGGTCAGTCATCCAGATAATGAACATCAAATACATGTATAACATGATATGCATCCAGAGGCAGAATGAAACTGTACAATGATGATAATAATACGAGATGCTCACAAACCAAGGTAAGAATCGAGCATTCGTGAAACACTATGCCCACGACATACTATTAACACCCGTTCGATAGGTTAGAACATAAATGCCCAACGGCGAATCATAATCACAGAATACCACAATGAATTACACGACATGAACCAAGCCAGAACTGAATTAAATATGAATCACAATGCCCGAAGGCTCCAATGAAATTATCAAGACAATCACGAAGGCCTAAAAGCCACTCAGCCGAAGCTGTCAAAAATCACAATCACCTGAGGCCAAAACAGCCCGAAGCTGTATCGGTTAGGGCTAAAGCCACGGCACGAAACCGTATCACCATTAGGGCCGAAGCCACGGCACGAAGCCGTATCACAATTAGGGCCGAAACCACGGCATGAAATCCGTATCACAATTAGGGCCGAAGCCACGGCATGAAAGCCGTATCACAATTAGGGCTGAAGCCACGGCATGAAAGCCGTATCACAATTAGGGCCGAAGCCATGGCATGAAAGCCGTATCACAATTAATGATAATGTGCTGCCTTGAGTCGGACAACATGACGACAGTGATTCACGGATGAGTACCGTCCTTGACAGTCCCAATTCAATACCTCGATTTCCTTAGAACGGCCAACCGATAACAATGATGCAGCGGATGATTTAATGAATGATTTAGCACTTCGATTACCTTAGAACGGCCAATCGATAACAATGATATGAAGGATACCTCGACACCTTTAATCGGTTACCGATGACGAAGATGAGAATTGAATACGCCAATGCCTTTAATCGGCCAATACAGTTTTAATGACAACCCCAACAGGAATAATAATGATCTCAACGATGTTTTAGATTGACATCAATATTAGCAACAATCGATACATCGATACCGCGAACCTACTATCGACAATGACATTAATAACGAGTATCACGATGCCTTGAATCAACCGTTAACGAACAATAATAAACATTTGGCATAATTGCCGAAAGGTATCGTATCGAACGATCTCTTAATATCAATGAATTCATGAAGAGACTAAGTCTCGGAATGATACAACACATTCATACACATATATGATGACATTATTCTCATTGACTAGTATAAGTATAAAACTTGCCTCAAACCGAAGGCGAGAAAGTCCTTCCACGAACAACGTCCTTAATGAAATTGTCGGCCGCTCGAACAACCTTGAACAACACATATACCAATAATTCGCTTAATATACGAATCAAACATGATCATAACCAATTCAAAAGTCGATACAACACTACCCAAAACTCATTGGGGCATTAAAACAAGCACGTTGTAAACAATCTCCCATTGTTTACAACTAAACCCAATAATATCGAAAACCAATCTCCAATGAATGATTCAATCCAACAAAACTCCATGAATACCATCAATAATACAATAGGAATACTTAAATCGAGATTTCAACAACATCTAGTCGAAAACCCCCAAAATTCCAAAGTCAACCCGTAAGGGTTCTTGAACAATTCCTCAATGATTCCGAAATTCCGAAAATTACACCAATGAATCCGTAAGAATACAAATATCCCAGATAGATAATCAATATCTAACATAATCCAACATAAAAGCAAGCTAATTCGAAGAGATCGGGGCTAAAACCTTCAAATCCCGAAATTCAAGATTCAATGAAAATTACCTTGATTTGGAGTGAAGAAACTGATTAAGTGATGATTAAACCAATCACTAAGCTTGGAGATGTTGATAGATGCTTGCAGCTCAAGGAGACCTTTCCGAATCGCCCAAGATCGTCCGAAAAGGATGAGAAATAAAGAAATGACGAAGGTTGGACTGAACTGTCCTTTTTATACTATCCCAGATTAGCGCGCGCTATCACCTGATATTAGCGTGCGCTAACGGGTGTACCGGGTAGTCCAGTATCCCCTGACTGAATCGTTAGCGTGTGTTAAGTACCTTTGGTAGCGTGCGCTAACAGCCTTTCTTAGCGTACGTTAACCTTATGTTAGCGTGCGCTACCTGATAGTTAATGTCCAAAATCCTGGAGTCCAGAACCTACTGTCCTCTGCTCTGAGCGCGTTAGCGTGTTCTACTATGATGTCTTAGCGTGCGTTACCAGCATAGTTAGCGTACGCTACTTACCACTCGTAGCGTGCGCTACGAATTTCTCAAATCAGCCCAGTACCTTCTGCACTGTCTGTTTCACTTGCACTAGCGTGCGCTAATACTGAATCATAGCGTGCGTTACATGCACTCCATTAGCGCGCGCTAGACAGAATGTGTAGCGTGCGCTACCTCACAAACTGAAATTAAAACATGATGATGATGATGACAATAATCTCTGCTCGATCTCAAACAGCGATGAATGACAACAACTACTGATATGATCCCAAAATACGCCGAATGGTGGTTATAATTGAATGAACATGAGTGATGAATGGTTATTACTGAGTGAAGAAAATTCTGAGTGACAGTTACTGAGTGAAAATAAATGAATTCTCAACCGAGTGTTACATACTCCCCCCTTAAAAAGAGTTTCGTCCTCGAAACTAAGGGTAAACAACTCGGGATATGAACTATCCATCATGATCTAAAAACAATAATGCACATATATTCCTCGGGACCAAATCAATCGCACGCCCAAGTCCCCAAGACTTGACGTCTCGAACCACAGTGAACAATTTCCCAAATTATCACGAAATCTCGAGTACAACGCCGAAGGGACGAACTCCCAACAGTTGACCCAAATCTCAAGATTCTAAAATATGATCATAATAAAATAGATCAAGAATAAATGATCCACAGTCACGATACATTACTACGGATTGAGTTACACAGTCATCCAAAAACAAGGTTACATCTCAAATGTACTCAACATCGTTATCCTTCCATATCATCGATCTCCTCTATCTCAACGATTTAAGGTAGACCCAAATCTGAACTCACCGCACAATATGATACCGGAAGGTCACAAGAACAAAATGATCACAATGAATGATAATGAATCGAAATCCAACAAGGATTAAGAATGACTTGCCAAGGTGAATTAATAACGTAATGAGTGATGTCTCAATGAAGTGATTGGAACCGTTGTTCCTCGTGAATTGAATGATTAGTTTCATAATGGCAAGTCTCTACATGATTGATGTATATGATGAGTGAATTGTATGAATGAGTGAACGACAATGAAATAAATGATTATCCTACTACCGAGCAAGAATTAACTTGCTCAAAACCGGTGATGAATGTCCTTACCTCGGGCTCTCGAGGCCTGATAGGACCCCTTGAATGAAGTACGGACTGGAGTAACAAAATCCCTCGAGGCTTGTGAACCCTCTCGAGATCTATCGGCACTAGAACTCCTGCAGTATTTCTGAAGGTGTCCCGAGTTCCCACACAGAAAACAAACAATAGATGGTACCGTACACCGAGTATTAACGTGTCCTGCTGAATCACAGTTAAAGCGAACAACATTCGAACTCGTCGTCTGAGAGGAAGATGTTTTCTCAGCACGAAGACGACTGGAAAACGACCTCTTAGACGTCGGATCCCGATGTCCCTCTGAACGAACCGACATCCTAGTCCTCTCACCATAAGAAACTGAAGGGTGTTTCTGAGTAAGCTCCTTGATCAAAAGCTCTGCTCCAAGAGCCTTCTCGATGAACTCACCCAGCGAATTACAATTGTGATTGAACAACTGCATTCTCAACTGCGGATTTAGCCTCTTGCTAAAATATTTGATCTTATCCGGCTCAGTACGGATAACTGACAAAGCAAACTGAAGTAGTCCCTGAAACTTCTCAGCAATGACAATAACACCCTCGTCCTCGACGGATTCGGGGTTCAAAACCTCTGATAACTTGGCTTCACGAAGTGGAGCCGGATAATACCTCTCTAACATGAGAGTCTTGAATTCATCCCAACCACAATCGCGATCGGCGGGTTTCACAGAAAGCCACCATGAATAAGCACCCTTACTCAAGTAATAAGTCGCTACTGCCACTTTACTCTCTTCCGAACACTGAACCATGTCGAAGAGTTTATCAACATGCTCAAGCCAATGAACAATATCAGCTGGTTCCGACGAACCCTTAAAAGTAGGCGGCCTCTAACGAGAGATATCGCCAACAATCTGATTCACTCCTCCAGTCTGTCCATGAAACCGCACCTGGAATCCCTATTGCGATGGGCCACGAACCATCGAGGTCTGCATGGTCTCCATCATCCGCGTCATCTGAGTCATCTGGGCCATCATGCCCTGCATAAATATGAATGGGTCCACTCGATCACCTTCTGATTGAGCTACTTCTCGGGTACGACTCCCTGACAGTGAATGATCATGTGACAGTGAATGAGTAGCATAGCTGACTGATGAACACATGTTATCCCTCGCATTAGCATGGGCATTCACACAAGATCCCGGGTTTCGGCCCACACCGCGGCCTCTTCCCCTGCGTCCTCTGACAGCTCTATCCATACTGAAGCAGGAAAGCTGTAATATCCGCATTTTTCTTTCCCTTGTATTTTTATTTCCGGTGTATTTTCTTCGAATGTAGTAACCCTCGTGTATCTTTCAGTGTATTTTTCCTGTCATCTATCGATCTGATTCTCGTTATTGTTCTGCGGAACCGCCGTTTTGGGGTTGCCATGGGTTCATCTCGTGTTATTGTTTCCCCGATGTTGATTCCTATCGCTTTTATTCTCTTTCCGGATCATTTTTATCTTTTTGGGACCAACAGGGGGTGTGAGCCGCGGCACAAGGTGTGTGCGCCGCGGCACACACATTTCTCCAGTTGTTGGTCGAGCGAACTGTACTGTGTGCCGCGGCACACCCATCCGGTGCCGCGGCACAGTGCCAAGTCAGTGCCGCGGCACACCCGTCCGGTGCCGCGGCACACTCGTGTGACATCTGCGACCAAAACCCGACTGTACCGGGTGCCGCGGCACACGCAGGCCGTGCCGCGGCACACTGCCGAACCCTGGGAGTAAATTTTTGGCCTGTGCCGCGGCACACCAAGCGGTCAACTGTATAATCTCGTTCTTATTAGACGAGATCGGCCATCTTCCTTCATTCTTCACCTGCGCGAGAGAGAGAGAGAGGACTAAGGGGGAGAACTTCTCAAGCATTCATCAATTGGGGGTTGATTTTCATCATTTCCCTTCGGTTGTGAGGCCCGGATAATCAATATAACGCGTGTTCTACGGATCTTAGTAATTGAATCTCCAAAGGTAATATCTCTAGAACCCTATTTTCGAATAATTTGGGGGTTTTGGGATTTTCTTCCGATTCGTTCCGTTTTGTTGGTGGATTCATGATGAATATGATTAATATTGTTAGTATCTTTAGCTTTCCTATGGATTCATGGATATTTTGTGGATTTTTACGGAATCGAGAGGGTTTGGTTGTGGTCCGCCCTCGTTGTTATTTTTGGTACGAATATACATGAATCGTAGGCGGGTTTCCGGGTGTATTCCATTTCCGTAATCGTCTAGAGTTGGTTGTGATTGTGTTATTCGAATCGTTAGGTTCATTTCCGCCGGTTCCTCGCGGTCGTGTTCGATTCTTCCTTTCCGTTCGTATCACCGTCTATTAACCGAGGCAAGTACCCTTATGAACTTACAATCTTAATGTATTAGTATTGCATGAGAATTGTGTGTGTGTGTGTGTGTATGCTAACTATAGGTTAGACCCGACGGGGTCTCGGTAGGGGTCCACGGAGGGGTGGATCCGCGAGCTTGCTTTTAACCACTATGGGTTTGATCCGACGGGGTCTCGGTAGGGGTCCACGGAGGGGTGGATCCACGGTTAATTGTGGTGCATTTTTACAAATGTGACTTGATTATGGCATTTTCGGAAATGAGTGATTTGGAACTATGTTTTCTTGAATTGCATGCATTACTATATGTGTAAGATGTAAGTCGTTCATTTGGTTACCTGTACTAGCGTAATTGCTAACCCCTATGGGGACCCGTTTTGGGGAAATTCATTTTATGAATTTCAGGTCAGGTTCATCGAGGCAATGGTCTTTGGACCAGTATGCGGATGATGGCCGTGCGTGATGATTGTGCACGAGTGGTGTCTTATTGCTTTCTATCTTTTTATTTTTGTGGTCTTTAAACTAGTAGAAGTACTCGAGTACTTAAGAAGTTTTACTCGTCGGGATTGTATTGTTGTTTATTATGTTTGTGTCGGATTATGGTGTTATGTTAGACCGGTTGAACCGGGTGGATTATTTTGTTGGGCGTATTTATGACGAGGTATTTTTCTGTTGCTTCTGTGAGTCGATGAGTATGATGCTTGATCAGCCTGGTGGGTCCGATATAGGGATTGACGGCGCTGTAATATACCTCGGATATCCTGGGGGTGTTACAGAAAATGGTATTGGAGCCCTAGGTTTATGGATACCTAGGCTTGTCGGTTTATTGGGTCTTGTTGTATTTTGTTTTTCACATCATCATCACGCTGCCATGATTCCGGTACTACCAGTGCCCGTAAATTTTCCTTCCTCTGTTCCTTATATCCTCGTATCGTACCTTTGATTCTCAATTTGTGATTGTTCTTTTCTTGTACTTACCATCATATGGCTTTTGCTACTTAATTAACTCCAGTATGGATGCTGGAAGAGGTCGTGGTCGTGGACGCGGCCGGGGACGTGGGGCAGCCGGTGGGGCGGCCACATCACAGTCTTGAGGCCGCGATGCAGCGACCGTCACAGTCATGCTTCTTCTCAAGAGCGCGCCGACCTTGGTATTGCGGCTGTTATGCAACAAATGGTGAATCAAATGGCGGCGATAGCTCAGGCGGTTCAGAACCCGGATCCGGCCCATGCTAATCGGGGTGGAGCGGACCGTTGGCTTCAGGATGTCATCAAGATGCATCCTCCTCAGTTTTCGGGAGCCTCAGACCCGATCGGCTAGGAGGGGTGGATCAAGGAGATATCTAAAGTCTTCACTGCCACCAACTGTTCCGAGGACCGTAAGGTCCCTATTGCCCAGTACTTCCTCACTGGGGACGCTATGGATTGGTGGGAGGCCGTTGGGCCCAAGGACCATGTTGCTTCGTGGACCGAATTCCAAGAACTGATGGAGACTGAATATTGCCCGTGGCCGGTCAGACAGGCTCGAGTACATGCTTTCTATGATGCTCAACCACGGGATATCCCCGTATCTCAGGCTATTGCCGACTTTAACAAGGAGTTGGGTTATGTGAAGACCCAAGTTGTCGAGGAGAGCGACAAAATTTTCCATTTTTCCAGACGGATGAAATTGTCGATTCGGGACTATATGTCGGGGCTCGTCTGTACTACCTTGAAGGATTACCAGAGTAGGGCCCTTGCTTATGATATGTCTGTGACGGCGAGTGAGGCGGCCCGCGAGAGCAAGAAGCAGAAGTATGCCGGGAATTTTTCGGGCCACAAAGGTGGGGGTCGCGAAATTCGATCTGCTAACTTTTCATTGGTGGTGGCCCAGCTCGATCTACTGGGTTTCCCCGCAGGGCAGCCAGTGCCCCTTCTTGAGAGGTGAAG
Organism: Orobanche coerulescens; assembly: GCA_033398695.1. Classification (NCBI taxonomy): domain Eukaryota; kingdom Viridiplantae; phylum Streptophyta; class Magnoliopsida; order Lamiales; family Orobanchaceae; genus Orobanche; species Orobanche coerulescens. Next base: position 84,832,303 of record CM065814.1, on the reverse strand, counting down.
TGTTTCAACTGTGGCCAGCCAGGCCACATCAGTCGTAATTGTCCGAGTCCTTTGCTGACATGTAATCAGTGTGGCCAGCCGGGTCACAAGGCTGCTTTCTGTGCTGAGAGGGAGAAAATCTTTGGTGCCCGGGTTTCCATTCCAGCGCCGAGGGAACCAAGTTTGAAACAGGGATCGCTTGCTCCTCAATCTCCGCCGAGTGCTAGTCGGGGAAGAGGTCGGGGTCAGCCCTCCAAGGGGGGAGCTTCCAGCGTCGGGTCAGCCCACCCGCGTGTCTATGAGATGCGGAGAGCCGATGATCCAGCGGCTACCGTAGCGACAGGTACCGTTCATATTCTTTCTCATCTTGTCAGTGTGCTTTTCGATTCTGGTGCTACGCATTCGTTCATATCTCTGGATTGTGTGCGCCGTTTGAGTCTCGACTGTTTGACGCCTTGTGAGCCCTTCATCGTTAAGCTCCCTAGCGGTGATAGGATCATTGGTGATCAGGAGGTTCGAGACTGTTCTGTGTTTATTTGTGAGAGGGCTTGGCCCTCTAATCTTATTATTGTGGGTATTGAGGGTGAGGACTTAATTCTCGGGGATGATTGGCTCGAGCGTCATGGTGCAATCATGAACTACCGCACGAGGATCATCACCATGTTAGCCGATGATGGCACCGAGCACTCTTTCGCCGGGCAAAAGAGGGGGAACCAGAAATTCGTTATTAACGCCTTGAAGGCGATGAGACTCCTGCGAAAGGGGTGTACCGGCTATTGGTGCTACGCCTTGAAGGCGGAGAGTGGTGGAGTCGAGCTTTCGTCGATTCCAATCGTTAATGAGTTTTCTGATGTTTTTCCTGACGAGTTACCGGGATTGCCACCAGATCGTGAGGTCGAGTTCGCTATAGAGTTAGAGCCGGGTGCGGCTCCTATTTCGAAGGCGCCCTATCGCATGGCACCTTCAGAGATGTCCGAGTTGAAGAAGCAGTTGAGTGAGCTCCTTGAGTCGGGGTATGTTCGACCGAGCGCCTCGCCTTGGGGCGCACCGGTCCTGTTTGTATGGAAGAAGGATGGTTCACTACGTTTGTGTATCGACTATCGCGAACTAAACAAGGTGACCATCAAAAACAAGTATCCTTTGCCGAGAATTGATGACTTGTTCGATCAATTGCAGGGAGCTGCGGTATTCTCGAAGATCGATTTGAAATCGGGGTACTACCAGCTCCGAGTGAGAGAGTCCGATGTGCCGAAAAGAGCTTTTCGGACGAGATACGGACATTATGAGTTTGTAGTTATGCCTTTCGGGTTAACTAATGCGCCGGCGGTGTTCATGCAGTTGATGAACAAAGTCTTTATCGAGTATTTGGATAAGTGTGTCGTCGTCTTCATTGACGATATTCTTATTTATTCGAGGAACGAGGAAGAGCATGCCCATCATTTTCGGATAGTGTTAGATATTTTGAGGACCGAGCAACTCTATGCGAAGTTCTCGAAATGTGAGTTCTGGCTGAAGGAAGTGATGTTTCTAGGTCACGTGATTTCAGCCGAGGGGGTTCGTGTAGATCCGCAGAAGATCGAGGCAGTGTTGGATTGGGCACCGCCCAAGAATGTGAGAGAGCTCCGTAGTTTCTTGGGTTTGGCTGGTTACTATCGTAGGTTCGTCGAGGGTTTCTCGAAACTAGCTCGGCCACTTACGCAGTTGCTCCAGAAATCCGAGAAGTTCGTCTGGAATGACGAGAGGCAGTCCAGTTTTGAGGAGCTGAAGAAGCGTTTGACTTAAGCTCCGGTTTTGGCGTTGCCATGTGGCAACGAGGGATTCGTCGTTTATAGCGATGCTTCGGGTCAGGGTCTTGGGTGCGTATTAATGCAGCACGGCAAGACCATTGCCTTTGCGTCGAGACAGTTAAGGCCGTATGAGCTTAACTACCCTACTCATGATTTGGAGTTAGCGGCAGTCGTTTTCGCGCTCAAGATTTGGCGTCACTATCTTTTCGGCTCTGCATGTCAGATTTTTACCGATCATAAAAGTCTGAAATACATATTTACTCAGCGGGAGTTGAATATGAGGCAGAGGAGGTGGTTAGAGCTGATTAAGGATTATGACCTCGAAATCCTTTATCATCTGGGCAAGGCGAACGTCGTGGCCGACGCCTTGAGTCGGAAACCGATTGCATTGCGATCGCTTGAGATCCTTACGTCTCAGTCCGAGCTTCGGCGAGCTTTGATCGAGTTAGATGTTGAGGTTCTATTGCCGGGAACTGTCGGGCAACTTTGTGCTTTGGAAATTTTGTCGTCTTTGATCGATGAAATTAAGCTGAAGCAGTTAGAGGACCCGATGATTACTCAAATCCGAGAGAACGTTCTTAACGGAAAGTCTCCTGGGTTTGTGATTCACGAGGATGGTGCTTTGATATTCCAGAGTCGGCTTTGTGTGCTGAACGACTCAGAGTTGAGACAGAGTATTTTGCGTGAGGCCCATGCTACACCTTATTCCGTTCATCCTGGTTCGAGTAAGATGTACAAGGACCTGAGAAGGAATTTCTGGTGGAATGATATGAAGGAGGAGGTCGCGCAGTTTGTAGCAAGGTGTTTGACATGCCAGCAAGTCAAAATCGAGCACCAGCGACCGGCTGGGCTTTTGCAGTCACTTCCCGTTCCGGAATGGAAATGGGAAGATATATCGATGGATTTCATTACGAGTTTGCCGAGATCGAGGTCGGGCATGAATATGGTATGGGTGATTGTTGATCGTCTGACCAAGTCGGCACATTTTCTGGGCATCGAGGACACTTGGGGTCCGGAGAAGTTAGCTCGTGTGTTTATCGCGCAGATTGTGAGGCTTCACGGTACTCTGAAGTCTATTGTTTCGGATCGTGATGGCCGTTTCGTATCACACTTCTGGCAGGCGGTGCATAAGGCGTTGGGTACCCGTTTGCGTTTGAGTACCTCTTTTCATCCCCAGTCAGATGGACAGTCGGAACGCACTATCCAGACGTTCGAGGATTTGTTGCGTGCCTGTGCTCTCGATTGGAGTAGTGACTGGGAGGAACATTTGCCATTGATCGAATTCACGTACAACAACAGTTGGCACGCGTCGATTCGGATGGTACCGTATGAGGCACTTTATGGGCGGCGATGTCGATCACCGATTTGTTGGAATGAGGCGTCCGATCTGGTCGGGACCGAGCCGGATGTCGTTTTAGAGACGAGGCGGAAGATAAAATTAATTCGGGAACGGATGTTGACTGCCCAGAGTCGACAGAAGTCGTATGCCGACGTCCGTCGTCGACCTTTGGAATTCGAGGTGGGAGACCACGTTTTGCTAAAGGTGTCGCCGACGAAGGGAGTTATTCTTTTCGGGAAGAAAGGGAAGTTGAGTCCGAGATTTATCGGCCCCTTTGAGATCCTCGAGCGAGTCGGTGGGTTGGCATACCGTTTGGCGTTACCTCCGGACTTGAGTCATGTTCATAGCGTTTTTCATGTTTCCCAGCTGAGGAAATATGTCCCGGATCCTAGTCACGTCATCGATTATGGCGAGATTGATATTGCTGAAGATATTACTTTTGAGGAGCATCCTTTGAAGATTTTGGAGCATCGTGAGAAACGACTGAGGCATAAGACCATCCCTTTGGTCAAAGTGCAGTGGTCGAGACACGGTGTCGAGGAGGCAACTTGGGAAACCGAGGATAGCATGCGTGCTAGGTATCCTGAGTTGTTTGTTTCTTAAGTTTCGGGACGAAACTTATTTTTAGAGGGGTAGAATGTAATATCCGCATTTTTCTTTCCCTTGTATTTTTATTTCCGGTGTATTTTCTTCGATTGTAGTAACCCTCGTGTATCTTTCAGTGTATTTTTCCTGTCATCTATCGATCTGATTCTCGTTATTGTTCTGCGGAACCGCCGTTTTGGGGTTGCCATGGGTTCATCTCGTGTTATTGTTTCCCCGATGTTGATTCCTATCGCTTTTATTCTCTTTCCGGATCATTTTTATCTTTTTGGGACCAACAGGGGGTGTGAGCCGCGGCACAAGGTGTGTGCGCCGCGGCACACACATTTCTCCAGTTGTTGGTCGAGCAAATCAGACTGTGCCGCGGCACACCCATCCGGTGCCGCGGCACAGTGCCAAGTCAGTGCCGCGGCACACCCGTCCGGTGCCGCGGCACACTCGTGTGACATCTGCGACCAAAACCCGGTATGCCGGTGTCGCGGCACACGCAGCCGTGCCAAAGACACCGCCGAACCACAGGAGTAAATTTTTGGCACGTGCGCGGACACCAAGCGGTCAACTGTATAATCTCGTTCTTATTAGACGAGATCGGCCATCTTCCTTCATTCTTCACCTGCGCGAGAGAGAGAGAGAGGACTAAGGGGGAGAACTTCTCAAGCATTCATCAATTGGGGGTTGATTTTCATCATTTCCCTTCGGTTGTGAGGCCCGTATAATCAATCTAACGCGTGTTCTACGGATCTTAGTACTTGAATCTCCAAAGGTAATATCTCTAGAACGCTATTTTCGAATAATTTGGTGGTTTTGGGATTTTCTTCCGATTCGTTCCGTTTTGTTGGTGGATTCATGATGAATACGATTAATATTGTTAGTATCTTTAGCTTTCCTACGGATTCATGGATATTTTGTGGATTTTTACGGAATCGAGAGGGTTTGGTTGTGGTCCGCCCTCGTTGTTATTTTTGGTACGAATATACATGAATCGTAGGCGGGTTTCTGGGTGTATTCCATTTCCGTAATCGTCTAGAGTTGGTTGTGATTGTGTTATTCGAATCGTTAGGTTCATTTCCGCCGGTTCCTCGCGGTCGTGTTCGATTCTTCCTTTCTGTTCGTATCACCGTCTATTAACCGAGGCAAGTATCCTTATGAACTTACAATCTTAATGTATTAGTATTGCATGAGAATTGTGTGTGTGTGTATGCTCACTATGGGTTAGACCCGACGGGGTCTCGGTAGGGGTCCACGGAGGGGTGGATCCGCGAGCTTGCTTTTAACCACTATGGGTTAGATCCGACGGGGTCTCGGTAGGGGTCCACGGAGGGGTGGATCCACGGTTAATTGTGGTGCATTTTTACAAATGTGACTTGATTATGGCATTTCCGGAAATGAGTGATTTGGAACTATGTTTTCTTGAATTGCATGCATTACTATATGTGTAAGATGTAAGTCGTTCATTTGGTTACTTGTACTAGCGTAATTGCTAACCCCTCTGGGGACCCGTTTTCGGGATATTCGTTTTATGAATTTCAGGTCAGGTTCATCGAGACGAGCGGGTGCTGGACCAGTATGCGGATGATGGCCGTGCCTGATGATTGTGCACGAGTGGTGTCTTATTGCTTTCTATCTTTTTATTTTTGTGGTCTTTAAACTAGTAGAAGTACTCGAGTACTTAAGAACTTTTACTCGTCGGGATTGTATTATTGTTTATTATGTTTGTGTCGGATTATGGTGTTATGTTAGACCGGTTGAACCGGGTGGATTATTTTGTTGGGCGTCTTTATGACGAGGTATTTTTCTGTTGCTTCTGTGAGTCGATGAGTATGATGCTTGATCAGCCTGGTGAGTCCCATATAGGGATTCACGGCGCTGTAATATACCTCGGATATCCTGGGGGTGTTACAAAAGCCACATGATAATTATAGATCCCACATGAATATCGCATTATGATTACGTGACGGAATGACAACAATGAGCATACACGCTATAACACAATGAATGTATTAATGATGCAATGAAATGATTGTCGACATTACGTCGGAATATGATGAGATCGTATGAAAGATCAAATGAGGTAACATGATTACCTGATGGAATTCCTGGAATGATTACCTTGAACAAGTTAACAAGGTTGAAAATTCGATCCGTAAGATCAACAACTGAACAATGAGATGGACTGGATGATTAATGAATTAACAGAACAATGAGATTGACTGAGTGACGAATGAATTAATTGAGCGATGAGATTGACTGAGTGATGAAGGAATTAACTGAGTGGTGAATGAATTAACTGAGTAATGATATTGACTGAGTGATGAATGAGTTAACTGAGTAATGATATTGACTAGGTGATGAATGAATTAACTGAGCGATGAGATTGACTGAGTGATGAAGGAATTTACTGAGTGGTGAATGAATTAACTGAGTAATGATATTGACTGAGTGATGAATAGTTAACTGAGTAATGATATTAACTGGGTGATGAATGAATTAACTGAGCGATGAGATTGACTGAGTGATGAAGGAATTAACTGAGTGGTGAATGAATTAACTGAGTAATGATATTGACTGAGTGATGAATGAGTTAATTGAGTAATGATATTGATTGGGTGATGAATGAATTAACTGAGTGATGAATGAATTAATATGATCGACAAGATCAAAAAGTTGGTTGAGAATTATCAACTCATGAATGAGTTGATCCTTAACACTTACACAAGTCACATGTGCTCCAAAACAATTAGTCATGAATCACCCATAACACTAATATCACATATAGGTTTCAACAAAGCATGATTAATTAATGACATGATGAATGTATGAACATAAAGAGAATCGAGTCCTTACACAGGTCATACGAAGCTTCGAGGTCTCACGATACTAGTCTTCACTGATGACGACTCGATGAATGAATGACTCATGCAGTCGTACAAATATTACGACTCACAAAACCCGACTGACTAGATTTTCATAAACTGACAGTCCCACTACTACCGCATCGGTAGAGCCACATAACTCACATATCAGGGTATCTCACAATCCAAACTCTCTGATACCATCTTCTGTAACACCCCCAAATCCTATTGGGTTATTACAGTGCCGTGGACCCCACGCCAGGAGATCCACCAGGCGAACATGACCAAAATACATTAAATTAACAACAAGGGAAAATCATAGTCCCTACCATGACATCCGACACAATATTCCGATAAAGAATTTCAACGACAAAAGTGGCCTACATGCCCAAAATGAAATACAACAGCATCCACGAACATCTGTTCGGGTAATACAACACGACAACAACTGACAAGACTGGAGTACACTCCAACTGACTGACCAACAATGAACAACTCGGACTAGTATCGCTCGAATGCCTCATCGCCATCGTCATGCCCCTGTGTCTCAACTCTCTCCTCGCAAGCACCTAAAACATGAAAACATGTTCCGCCCCCACGGGGTCAGTCATCCAGATAATGAACATCAAATACATGTATAACATGATATGTATCCAGAGGCAGAATGAAACGGTACAATGATGATAATAATACGAGCTGCTCACAAACCAAGGTAAGAATCGAGCATTCGTGAAACACTATGCCCACAGCATACTATTAACACCCGTTCGACAGGTTAGAACATAAATGCCCAACGGCGAATCATAATCACAGAATACCACAATGAATTACACGACATGAACCAAGCCAGAACTGAATTAAATATGAATCACAATGCCTGAAGGCTCCAATGAAATTATCAAGACAATCACGAAGGCCTAAAAGCCACTCAGCCGAAGCTGTCAAAAATCACAATCACCTGAGGCCAAAACAGCCCGAAGCTGTATCGGTTAGGGCCAAAGCCACGGCACGAAACCGTATCACCATTAGGGCCGAAGCCATGGCACGAAGCCGTATCACAATTAGGGCCGAAGCCACGGCATGAAAGCCGTATCACAATTAGGGCCGAAGCCACGGCATGAAAGCCGTATCACAATTAGGGCCGAAGCCACGGCATGAAAGTCGTATCACAATTAGGGCCGAAGCCACGGCATGAAATCCGTATCACAATTAATGATAGTGTGCTGCCTTGAGTCGGCCAACACGACGATAGTGATTCACGGATGAGTACCGTCCTTGACAGTCCCAATTCAATACCTCGATTGCCTTAGAACGGCCAACCGATAACAATGATGCAGCGGATGATTTAATGAATGATTGAGCACTTCGATTACCTTAGAACGGCCAATCGATAACAATGATATGAAGGATACCTCGGCACCTTTAATCGGTTACCGACGACGAAGATGAGAAATGAATACGCCAATGCCTTTAATCGGCCAATACAGTTTTAATGACAACCCCAACAGGAATAATAATGATCTCAACGATGTTTTAGATTGACAACAATATTAGAAACAATCGATACATCGATACCGCGAACCGGCTATCGACAATGACATTAATAACGAGTATCACGATGCCTTGAATCGGCCGTTAACGAACAATAATAAACATTTGGCATAATTGCCGAAAGGTATCGTATTAAACGATCTCTTAATATCAATGAATTCATGAAGAGACTAAGTCTCGGAATGATACAACACATTCATACACATATATGATGACATTAATCTCATTGACTAGTACAAGTATAAAACTTGCCTCAAACCGAAGGCGAGAAAGTCCTTCCACGAACAACGTCCTTAATGAAATTGTCGGCCGCTCGAACAACCTTGAACAACACATATACCAACAATTTGCTTAATATACGAATCAAACATGATTATAACCAATTCAAAAGTCGATACAACACTACCCAAAACTCATTGGGGCATTAAAACAAGCACGTTGTAAACAATCTCCCATTGTTTACAACTAAACCCAATAATATCGAAAACCAATCTCCAATGAATGATTCAATCCAACAAAACTCCATGAATACCATCAATAATACAATAGGAATACTTAAATCGAGATTTCAACAACATCTAGTCGAAAACCCCCAAAATTCCAAAGTCAACCCGTAAGGGTTCTTGAATAATTCCTCAATGATTCCGAAATTCCGAAAATTACACCAATGAATCCGTAAGAATACAAATATCCCAGATAGATAATCCATATATAACATAATCCAACATAAAAGCAAGCTAATTCGAAGAGATCGGGGCTAAAACCTTCAAATCCCGAAATTCAAGATTCAATGAAAATTACCTTGATTTGGAGTGAAGAAACTGATTAAGTGATGATTAAACCAATCACTAAGGTTGGAGATGTTGATAGATGTTTCCAGCTCAAGGAGACCTTTCCGAATCGCCCAAGCTCGTCCGAAAAGGATGAGAAATGAAGAAATGACGAAGGTTGGACTGAACTGTCCTATTTATACTATCCCAGATTAGCGCGCGCTATCACCTGATATTAGCGTGCGCTAACGGGTGTACCGGGTAGTCCAGTACCCCCTTACTGAATCGTTAGCGTGCGCTAAGTACCTTTGGTAGCGTGCGCTAGTAGCCTTTCTTAGCATACGTTAACCTTATGTTAGCATGCGCTACCTGATAGTTAATGTCCAAAATCTTGGAGTCCAAAACCTACTGTCCTCTACTCTGAGCGCGTTAGAGTGCGCTACTATGAAGTCTTAGCGTGCGTTACCAGCATAGTTAGCGTATGCTACTTACCACTCGTAGCGTGCGCTACGAATTTCTCAAATCATCCAAGTACCTTCTGGAATGTCTGTTTCACTTGCACTAGCGTGCGCTAATACTGAATCATAGCGTGCGTTACATGCACTCCATTAGCGCGTGCTAGACAGAATGTGTAGCGTGCGCTGCCTCACAAACTGAAATTAAAACATGATGATGATGATGACAATAATCTCTGCTCGATCTCAAACAGCGATGAATGACAACAACTACTGATATGATCCCAAAATACACCGAATGGTGGTTACAACTAAATGAACATGAGTGATGAATGGTTATTACTGAGTGAAAAAAATTCTGAGTGACAGTTACTGAGTGAAAATAAATGAATTCTCAACCGGGTGTTACATTTACGTCTTTGATTTTACTATCTATTCAACCTATGTTTTCACAAGTAAAATTAATAGTTGGTCCTCTTGGTCATGTATTAATTAACAGACTCAGATGGGGAGTTTATTAATTAATACACCTAAGTGAACACCATAATTCAACAACCTTAAAATATTATCTTTTAAATAATAGTCCTACAGATGGAGAGGTCATATAATAAAAAATAATATTTACCTTTTGTTATCATTTGAAATTTAAAACTAATGAACCTATAATTAGCATATCTGTTATGGATGAAGATCCTAAAGTCATCGCGCATGCTAATTACTTCACAATTTAAATTAATTATGGAGGCCAGTTTTTTTTAAATAAATAAATTAATTTAATCACTTAGTTATTTTATCATTAAGATTTTTAATTTTCTCGTCCTAACATGCACAGAAACATATCATCCATACATTCATACATGTCATATATCCAAAGCAATAAAAATCAATAATAAAAAAACTGGTAAATTAAATCCAATTATCATGAATTTTATTCCTCATTTTGAATAACGAGAAAAAACTTCGGCTCGAAATCTCCCACTGCTTCAAGAATCTCATCACCTCTCCCGGTTGGCCCACAAAATTTATAAATTTAGAAACTTTCTCTTCCATGCAAAATTAATTGCACAAGAAAGTTTCAAATTTAAATAGGGAAATTGACTTAAAATAGTAATGTACTTTACCCGAGTTTTCAATTATAGTAACCTACTCTATTTTTTACAATCTTAGCAATGTACATCATTTCTATTTTCAATCAACACCAATTCCTAACACCGTCCATTTAGCCGTGACTGAAAGATGATGTGGAAGATATATGACCCTTACGTGTATGCTAAATGACATGTAAGAGTGGTAGTTGAAGAACTAGGGGAAAAATGACTTAAAATAGTAATGTACTTTACACGAGTTTTCAATTATAGTAACCTACTCAATTTTTTTACAATATTAGCAATGTACATCATTTTCGTTTTCAATCAACACCAATTCCTAACACCGTCATTTAGCCGTGACGGAAAGATTACTTAATGGAAACGAGAATTTAACATCACTACAAGATTTGCATTTGATTCATAATTGGTTGTGATTTGTTTGTTGATTTGGTTATTTCACATGATCTGTGTATTTCATCATTATGTAAAAATCAGAGTATTCTATGAAATGGACACAAGAATTAGAAAAAACACTAATGAAAAACAGAGTGTAATCCCAAACAGAGTATTAAGACAAAACATTAGCAAAAAAACACTGCCGTAATATTCATTCATAATTGTTTGTAATCCCATTTAGTCAAAACATAGCTGTAATATCCCAACAGAAACAGAGTACCAGCTTAATCTCCAAAAACCAACAACAACAGAGTATTCCTTTTACTTGCAGCAGCATTCCTGCATTAACCAAAAACTACCAAGTTCAGAAAACAACCAAAAGACAGAGTACTACCCATCCTACATTAACCCAAAACAACCAAAAAATAGAGTACTACTCATCGTACATCCTATCATTCCTTTTAAAGTTGCTTTTCAAGTTCTTCTTAGCAGCATTTCTTTGACTTGCAGCAACATTCCTTTGACTTGCAGCAGCATTCCTTTGACTTGCAGCAGCACTCCTTGTGGTTGGTGATCTACCTGCAACAACACTCCTTGTTGTAACAACAGGAGAAATTTGTGTAGTGGCTTTCCCTTTACTTTGTTTTGTGACATTGCTTTGCACAAATGTAACTGAGCCTTGAGATGTATTAAGCTGAACTGGCCTTCCTTGTCCTGGGTCCTGTTTTAGCAATTGGAAAATATTAACTACTACTTTTCAACATGTAGTAACTAACAATAACATTTAATTACCCTCATGTAAGTGTTGCCAGTGTCAGGGGAAATATAAACCCCATATCCATTAGGCACTTCATCTCTTATTTGCCTAACATTTCTTGTTGTAGTTGGTTGCACATTTCTTCTTGTATCTGGTTGCTCATTCCTTGCTGCAGGTGGACCCTTATTCCTTGTTGCAACTGGTTGCTCACTTCTTGTTGCAGCTGGTTGAAGAAAACGGAAATGATGTACATTACTAAGATTGTAAAAAAATAGAGTAGGTTACTATAATTGAAAACTCCGGTAAAGTACATTACTATTTTAAGTCATTTTTCCCCCTATCTATTCAACTACCACTCTTACATGTCATTTAACATACACGTGAGGGTCACATGTCTTCCACATCATCTTTCCGTCACGGCTAAATGGACGGTGTTAGGAATTGGTATTGATTGAAAATGGAAATGATGTACATTGCTAAGATTGTAAAAAAATAGAGTAGGTTACTATAATTGAAAACTCGGGTAAAGTACATTACTATTTTAAGTTATTTTTCCATTTAAATATTGTGCACCAACAAACGCAACGATCAGTGGAAAAACGAACAGGACCCTATGCCGGATGACCCAACCCGACCAGTAGCCTGGACGACGGTCTGGACCGCCGGCCTGCAATCGGACCGCACGACAGCTTCTCGGTCCCAGTCGGTTCGTCCGATTGAGACTTCTTTTCACGCGGGACTCCTTTTCCTTCGAACTTTGTGTACTCCAATTCAATTGTAGTTTCACATAAAATAAAATACATCGAATTTACAAAAAAATTACAAAAATAAAATCCTATTCTACCCATGGATTTCTTACGGGAAAAACTTATACATGCCTCAAAACTGGTCCAAATTACCAAAACATGTAAAAATAAAATAAAATCATATAGCCATGATAATTGGATCATATTCACATGCAAGACAATTCTAGCAAAATTATTCCAAAGATCATAATATATGAATATCTTTAAATTGCTAGAAATTAATCACAAAATTAATTAAATTGAACGGAACATTAAGACCGGCTCCGATACCGATTGATGGAAATAAAACGCACCTGAAGCGGCGGATTTTGATTTACTAAAATCGTCCCTCAAAAATCGGATCTATTTAGGCTCATCAAATAATTAATTACACAGATTAATAAGCAATTTAAACAAGCAATATTTATCAACGAGTCTAAACATGATAATTCATAGTTTGCTACCTAGATCTAAAAGATCTTAGAATATGTTACTTTTGAAGGAAAGTCTTTGAATTTCTCTTTGATTTTCTTGTATTTATACGTTTAGATCTTCTAGAGTATGATCGGCCTTAATCCGGATGTTGTGTGGGCAACGAGCTACCGAATCCTGCTTGGACTTCTACTTGGGATCGGCCGAACCTTTGCTCTTGGGTGTCACTCGATTTTTCTTTTGTTTTCTAGTATTATATAAACACTCTTAGAAATTTTATGTGTTATCTAAATTGTAGAATCAAGGACACAAGTCAAGATCTACAATTAAACACACGAAGAAAAAATCGATCTCCCAAGGCTCTCAATAATATCACGGCCGAAATCCCCTTTATAAGTCCTATTTATAGGCTTTGGACTACTCTAGGGATCTTAAGGAGGATTAGGGTTAAGACTCCTAAAGCACCCCAACTTTCCATATTAATTTATTTCCTAATATGGTTCAGTTCACTAATATCAATTCGGTCCACTAAAGAATTAATATTTCACTTCCAACCCATATCCCAATTTACGAAACCAGGCTCCTTATTTAAATATAGTATTTCTCATGTTTAAGATATCGAATGTCCATGAATTAACTTAATCTACTGACAGCTTTAATTAATTAATATCTTATTCAGGAATAGTACTACTCGAACCTTATTATTATATCTGAATTAAATCCACCTGCAGGGTTTATTATAATAACCATTATCGAGCTCCTCAAGGGGGCATCATCAACCTGCATGAGTCTGGACACGATTTCTAATTATAATAATAATTGTCATATAAATAACATTATTGCTCAAGATACGAAGCTTATTGAGTCAATCATTCTGACTCTTACCCATGGTAAATCAAAGCAATGAATATTATAAATATACAATTAAATATTATATACTTAGAATTAAGAAATAATAATTATCCGAGATTTAGGTTCTTCTCACAGTCAGTACAGAAGACACTATCTCACTTCGATCCACTCCAACATATGCAAATACGCTAATGCATACTAATAGTCAAGTACCAACTAATGTCAAGCATACACTGCAACACTTCATATAATTTGTCTAATAATTATATAGATTGTGAACTATTGTATTATTTTATAAGGCACTGATAATTTGACATCAACACACCATATTATCTACAATATAGAATAATTAGACATTCCATTTGCATAACCAAAACATGAATAAATATGCAAACATGTGATTATATGTAATTAATATGTTCATAGGTAGTTATAGGGAAATAAGGTCATACAAGCATAAAGTATGCATTGCATTATATTCTCATGTTAGGGAGGTATTACCCAGCTCCACTCCATGAAGCCAAGTTTTCAGTGGTTTTGAACCCCGAATCTTTCGAGGACGAGGATGGTTCTGTCATTGCTAAGAAATTTCTTGGACTTCTTCATTTTGATTCAGATGTAATCCATTCTGAGGCGGATAAGATCAAGTATTTCAGCAAGAGGCTAAAACAGCAGTTTAGGATGCAGTTTTTCAATCATAATTGTAACTCACTTGGTGAATTTATTATAAGGCTTTCGAAGAAGAGCTTTCGATGAAGTAGCTTGATAGTATGAACGCTTCCATTTCTTCTGGTAAGGGACTAGTTAGCCTCCTCGTGTTAGGAATATTCCCTCGCATGCCACTTAGAGGATTATAGAGTGACAGCATTGTATTGTAATTATGAATGTTAAATTAAATAAGCCATTCATTATTTTTATATTATTGTATATCACTGGCATTGTGGTTTGGTATATAGAATAATAATTCTTGCATTTCAGATGAAACATCCCACTCCATATGTAGAAAAGAAGATACACTACACCATAGATTGGCTATAGCAACCAGATTTCAAAAATTTCATCATAAAACGTTGCTATTGATAGACCAGCTCGGATATATTGCAATGCATTTATAAAGTGTTGCAATTGAAGCGAAAAAGTTGGAAATAGTGTAAAATTTACATTCTATTGCAACAATTTAAGAATTCGTTGCTGTACATAGCAATTTTGGGCCCAAGATTTAGGCGGGTACTAAAGAAATTGAGCGGGCTTTTGAAACATTAAAACACTAACCACATTATCTCAAACCCTCGCCGCTCCCTTAGCCCAAACCCGCCGCCTAACACTCACGTCGGAAGCAACTCACCACATATCCGGCGACTACATTAGGGTTTATCCACACACTGCCTTATTCACGCGACATTTCTGTCTCTCTGTATTTTTGCTTTCTCTCTCCGAACCGTGTCGCCGCCGCTACCACCAGAACAATACGCCGCGACCACCATCAGGAAAAGCATCCGCCTCCACCACTAGGCCGCATCACCACCACCAGATACACTGTGTAAGTCTCGCCCGCCCTAGGCGTTCTTATCCGCATCCAAACCCTAATCCTCTGACAGTTATGATCTTTCTATGTCGTATTCGCTATTTTCAAAGGATTTCTTATAATTATTTGAGGGAATTTTTGTTTATTCCAAATTTCACCTGATTTCTGCAAAACAATATCTCTGTATTAGGGTCTCCTAATGTCTCATCCACGCGGATGTTTAATTGTTTAATTGTTTGATGTGAGCTTAATTGTTTAATTGTGTTTTCAAATCATTAAACATGTTCATATAATTTTTTGACAGACTCGCAAAGTTAGAAGCATCAGTTGAAGATGAAGCTTAATACAACCACTCAGGTACAATGATATCTCTGAACCATAATTTCCAATCAATTAGGATTATAGTAATTTCTTAACTCTTTACTTTTAGTTGGTGTAAATCCAAATAGAAAGATGGAGAGTCCATTTGAGTAGACCATGTTAGGTTATCTTAACTCTTTACTTAATTTATTTTTGATGTTGCCTTGCCACGAGCAGGAATTCGACTCAATCAATTAATTAGCAAACCAAATGATGTTTTAACCGTTAGGAAAAGGTTAAGGGTTAAACCGTACGTTAGAAAAGGTATATATTGGTCAGCAATTATTGAATTGTGTTTTTACCAACACGACTTTCGTATAACTAATTTGATTTCATAAACTAATGTAATGTTAAAGGTGAATTTTACGAGGTGAAAATGCTTATTTACTATGTATTTTGTGTTTGCTATTTCATATCCCTCATGTCACCATGAATCAAGTAGAAGCAATGTGGGTGTCAATTTGGTTCTAGACTATTACATATCTTGTAAGTTTTACGTAAAAATGCGATTCAAACTTACTATTTTTAGTTTTAATAACAAGTGTGACACTACAATGGCTAACGACTTTTGAACATCTTCTTGAAAGACAGTTTGATGTGTTAACATTTCATTTTATTTTTCTACAATGGAAGCAGAAAATCGGGGCACTTCAAGGAACACTTCAAAGTACCACGATGCTTATAGCAAGTTGAGGTCGTGGATTGATAGCTCACCGGAGTTGTATAAAATGCTGATATATAATTCCATATCTTATTTGGTTTAAAATTTGATTTCAAGTGAAATAGCTTTTAACGACTTTTGACTCATAAGCATATTAATTGCAAACCGATTAATTAGGTGGTTCGTTTGATGTTGGTATTGTCGAACAACATCCGGTTACTTTTGCAATGGATTTAGCAAGAAAGTCTAAGGCCATTTTGTGTTATCTATTCGTTATTTCGCAATGAGGCTATGGTCAAGCGAGTACACGCTTTCCACCTTCTTGAAATCGATAGCGAATACGAATTGACAAGCGATTTCATAACATTCAAGTGTTAATGTTCCTAATTAGGTTTGTTTTAAGCTAATGTTCCTTTTTAATCACAAAGATAAAGAGGCAAATGTTGGAAGAGAATCACACGGACTATGCAATGTCACATGTTTCGTGGTTTTGAGGCAAAAGAACATAAAACCCATACGGATTACCTCGGATTGACGCATTAGAACGCAGAACACATCTGTTCTTTCATACCGAGGCCCATCACTACTATCAAAATCATTCCCATTGTGATTGATGGCGGCATACCAAACGCACCCAAATATAAGCTACGTAGCATTGTCTTCCGGGTTTATATAAGCTACATAACATTGTCTTTATGGTTCCTGGCTTGTTGTATACTTTTTCTTTTGGTGTGTTTTGGTTCCTACTAGTCATGTGAGATTACTGTTCGTATGTTTTAGTGACAGTTCTGATGTCACTAATGGTTAGGGAGGACGGAGTTATCAACCATCATTATTTCGTTGAGAAGATTACTTGTTGAAGACATTTCATTATCGCTTGTTTGATGTTGTAGTTGATTTTCACAGGTTTTGTGTTCTTATCATATCTTAAAGGGAGCAGGACCTTTTTAAGATAACTTGCTTGGTTTGTATGGCGACGAAGACTTGACGAATCTAGCGAAGGGGTACGATCCATCTTATTGTGTCACAATTTGCAATATGTTGTGATGCTATGCTGATGAACTAAATAGACTATTCATACTACACTTCTAATATCCGAGATTTTTATTTTGATTTATTCGAATTTTTCTTTTTTTTAGACCGGAAATTTCTCGGTTTCCGAGCGTCGGTATTATTTTTCTCGACAATCGATTTTGTGTTTATGGCCATAGGTGGTGATTTGTTGTATGTTAATTTCATTTCGGATCGGTGTTGTTGTCCGCGAGCGTTTCGTCGTGTTCGTTCCGTGCGTTTTTAGGAATCGAGTCGTCGAGCCACGGCAATGGGCGCCGGCCGGACGGTTATGGAGGAACTGCACGGATCTTGGGCATCACGGACGATTGCAGGAGGACCGGCCTAGCAGACGCTTCTGGCCGGACACGCTGCGCTAAATCGCAGGAGTAGCGCGCCATCGCCGGGAGGTAACGCACGCTAATCGCCCGGCGATCTAGGCGAGGGTGCGGACTTGGCCGAACAGAGTAGCGACGCCTTCTGGCCGACAATGCTGCGCTAACTCGGCGAGCTAAGCGCACGCTACGGATCGCCAGCGCGACGCTACTGGCCGATGATTAGTCGATAGGTCTGGGCGGGCGATTGCGCGCACGCCTTGCCGATGACTTGCGCACGCTATCGGACCCGGCGAAGATTACGACTGTGGCCGGCCGATAGCGACGCTACCCGGACAACCTAGCGACGCTAGTCGTTGCCGATATATATTTGACCGAAGCGACCTGTTCAATACATTTTTTCATTTCATTCTCTTCCTTCCGCAGCCAGAGGTTATGAGAGCGATAAAGCATGTTGTTGAACAACAAAACCACGAAGATCCTGAGTCCATATCATTGATAGATCAATCCATAACATCCTTCAATCGACCGAATCAAGGATACTAGGGACGATTTCCCTACAAAAATCCGGTGTTGAGCCCTTCCGATCGTTGTTTTCGTTGGAGTTCCGGATTTTGCCAACCGACCGTACTTTCGGAGTATCCGCGAGAGATTACCAAGGCAAGTACCTTGATATACGAATTGTAACTGCGTGAAATCATCGTTGTCGAAGTGTATGAATTTATACGGATATGTATATATATATATGTGTGTGTATATATATATATGTGTGTATATATATATATATATTTATATATATTTATATGTTAAATATATGTATGTATATACGTATATTGATATATATGCCTATGTCGGTGAACGACGAGTGGTGAATGCTAACACTAGTTCGCGTACTCAACTTGGATTGATGGATGAACTATAGTTATTCATATAATATAGTAAGGTTATATGTATATATACATATATATATATCTATATATCTATATATATTCGGTTGAGTCGCAATACAAGGATATATGTGTAGCGTTGGTTGGTTGTGCCGAAGGCTTATTGTGTTGGATCTTGATTGATAATGTACGTGTTATTGTTTATTGTGTGGTTATGGTATCGGATAAATTGTGTGAATTGGTGTATTGATTTGATAATTGTTGAATTGATTGATTGTGTACTTGATGTTTGTAATAATGTGAATACTTGTTGTGAGAGACGTCGTATCCGGGAACCTCTGAGGGCGGGGTGTGTACTCCGGCCTGGTGTACGCTGCAATGTGCGGCTCCATATGTTTGGTGAACACCGGTGTTACCTAATGCGCATGCAAGGGGCGGCTCTGTCAGGAGTGATCGCCGACGCGGTGACATGTTCAAGGGGCGGCCAACATAGTGGAGTGAACGCCGGTGCACAGGTGTGCAAGGGAGGCGCCTGGCAGGCTTATTGGTAACGGATATTCGAGTGATAGCTAAGACCTCATCGAACAATCCTCGTATTTCAAAGTTCTTTCAACTCTTTTAAAATCTCGGTCTCGATATAGACTGTGATTCGTGTTTTGAAAGCTTGTTTCAAATTGTTTTAAGACGTTGGTATCGGGGTTAATTAACCAAGGATGTTTGTGAAATCTCAGGGTTAATTAATCAAGGGTCTTGAGCAGAATTGTCGAATGAGAGGTCGCCTTTGATTATCTTGTGATGATTATTCTTGCATTGGGTCGAGGACCCGAATAACGTTGTAATGGTTTTCTTGCAAATTGTTTTACACATGTTGGGTCGAGGATCCGAGAGTTTTGAAGTATTTTCTAAAAGTATTCCCATTTGATTTTCCAAACCCCATGATGGCACGAGTCAATAATAATGTTTTCAAACTTTCTTATCAAAATACTTTTCCTTTTTTATAAAAAGGGATTTTTCTGACTCCTTGGGCTCGTTTAAAGTTTCATTGGTGTTATGTTCCATACAGAGAATATGACTATGTGATTATCTTTCACTTTGGGTATGTGATGCTATTCTGTGTGGACTATGGGAATGTGTGGTTTGTGTTAAGGCTTCACGACTGTTGAGATTTGTGTTGTTATTATTCGTATATCTTGTATATTATGTACTTGCACTAGCAAAATTCCAGTTTGCTAACCCCCGAGTTTTCGGGGGTGGGTGCCTGTTATGCGCTCAGGTTTTGGCGGCTCGGGAGCAGTCACATGATGTAACACCCCCAAATTCCCCAAAACTAGATTTCTAGGAAATCTGACCTGATTCGCTCGATCAAAGGATGCTATAGGACGGATGATTGATGATATGAACCTCCAAACTTCATGTATATGTTGTTAAACAACATGGCTACAATCTTGGAACACGCCCATCTGCTGAAGAGAAGTGGAAGAAGGAGAAAAAATGGCGAAAAAAACGACTGCTGGGCTTTAAATAGCCTGACAGACTCGACCGTGTCCGCCTGACACGGTCGTGGCGCGCAGTTGACCGGCAGGGACTCGACGTGTCCTGCTAGACACGGTCGCGGCGCGGAGGGGCCTTCCGACAGTGACCGTCCGAAGCGGCGACTCAAGACGACTTCGGCCGTGTCACGGAACACGGTCGGGCGTGTCGGCGATCGTCTCGAGCCAATCCGGAAGAGTTCGGCACGGCCGTGTCGGGCGACACGGTCGGGCCACGAGGCGAAACTTCCGGCTTATCCGACGAGCACGGCACGGCCGTGTCGACGACACGGCCGAAGTTCGGCCGGTGATCGCCAATAACGAGCGGGTGAGCTAAAGCGACCATAACTCTCTCGTCAGGACTCGATTGACTCACCGTTTGGACCATTGGAAAGCTAACTCGATGTTCTATAATATTGCAAGATTTATAATTTTGGATTTACCAAAAATTAATGGTGATCTAACAAAGACGAACTCATACTTAGAAAAGTCGTTTAGTAATCCCGAATTCAACAAAACGACACGAAACCCGAACACGAATACGAACCGAAGATACGGTTACGAAGTACTCACAAAGACGAATCTAAGAGCTAGTAGGACACACAATTCCGACCACCCAAGGCTCGAAATTCGACAACGGAAGGTAATTACCCCAAACTTTGGGAAATTACGAAAATGGCCCAAATGCCCGAAAATCACCATACGTCAACGAATAATCAAATCGAAGCTCACAACACGTATAACAACGTTAAATGAACTTACGAAAAACCCCAAACGACAGTTTCGAACGAGATTCGCAGGAACCGAACTCAAGCGCGGAAAAGTCGCTAAAAAGCACGGAACTCAACAAAGCAAAGACCAAACAAACTCGGATGATAAAAAGTGCAGAATTAAATATTCTCCGAATGACGAAATGGTCATGATAGAGTTGTCAAAACGAACTTTGGTCGAAAAAAAGAAATTCACCAAAAATCGAAAATTGCGGATATTACATTCTACCCTCCTTAAAAGAAGTTTCGTCCCGAAACTTAAAATAAGTAGGGAGAAGCAATATCCCTTGCCAGGAAAACTCGACGAGATACAAAACCGAAAACTCGCGCCCGACGGCGAAACACCGCAAGGAACGCAAAGAGACATACGGCGAGAAAATACGCTCTAGGGCGACTAACGCAACGTCACCGGTAGAGACATAATAAAATCAACGAGTGACAAGCGTCATCAAATAGACAATACAATCGAGTCGATTATCCGAACAATCACAAAACTCAGCGAACGAAAATCAATATGATTGACCAACCCAACGGTTCACCAATCAAATGCGAGTCAAACGCTGAATAAATACGGAATTCCACCGCCCAAGGGTTGGAAGATCGAAACGAGACTAATTTCCCAAACTTAAGGGAATTAGGAAGGAGCACGAACGCTCAACAATCACGAAACGAGAACAAAAACCGAACAAACAAACGATTGAGACAACAAAAATCGAACAATCATGTCCGAAACACGTAGGATAATAAAATTCAAACAACAACTCCAAGGTTCACATCTCGACTCGAGACAATATATGATCCGGTGAAAACAACAGGATGTGCATTCACATAAGAACCACGAAAGGGAATAGCAATTGAAAAGTCACAACGATTTAACGAGTTATTCAAACGATACCACACTCGTTCGATAAACAAAAACAAGGGGCGGAAAATCTCGAAATGTCAACAAACATAAATGAGTCGACAGTCGAAAACATAAGAGTTCCAAATCCGATCCACTTCGAATAAAAGAACTAGTAGAACCAAATGATGTTACTTAGAACAAGGTTCACAAGAATCGAACCGAACTCAAAAAGTAACATCGATAACAGATCGACCCACAACAAGGTCGTAGCTCGTTCGGACGATGAAACCGAATTACGATCAAGTTCGTAAAGTGCCAACGAACATGAGCGAATCGATAGATCGGAGAAAGAGAAAATACGAAGTCAAAATAGTACGGGCATTACCTCCGACCTCGTCCACGAAATTCACAAAAAAAGGGAGCAAGGTAACAAGACATTAAACAGCGGACACATAACGGAACCATCACCGATGCACACGGTCATACCAAACCAAGCTCTAACAGCTCACACATGTGCGACAACGCCGGAATCACTACGAGGCGATAATATTCAACACCAACATCCCGCCTCTCACAGGGGCTAACACAACAAATGTGTGGAAAACGACTCAACACTCACACCGCCAATTCACCATACTCGGAGCAAACATCAAAATGACAACGCGAACATCATACATATATACCCAGCCCTCAAACGGGAATGGATAGGTTTTAAAAACGAAAACCTCATTTTGAAAATAATTTGAAGAATACCGATTGATCTTGAGTACCACCTTACAAAAAGTAGTACAAACACCATTATCGAGACTTTGAAAGTCATCTTGCGTTTGAACAAATATGAGGACACCTTTCCTTTAGTGAAAAACTTTCAAAAATATTCGACCCTTGGGTCTAAGCAACTGCATTTGAAAATATCTCAAAAATATTTTTGGTCCTCAACCGGAAAATTTTTGAAATCTATCATGCATTAGAAAACACCTTGAAAACACCGCAAGAAAATAATTCGTTTTAAAAGTACGTCTCGAATTTTAATTTTCTAAGATACTCAAGGTTTTCAAAATTCAATAGGCGAGAATGCCCAAAACTCACACATATCGATGTTCACTAAAACAACTCCTAGCACACGCACCAAAACGTTTAAAATGAAGACAATATATGTCTTTAAACGAAAATAAACGATAAAATACCACATTCAGAACAAAACCTCTGATAAAATACTCTCCCGCACTGGCTAGTGAACAAGTCGAACGCGTATAAGCACAAAGCTCCCACAATAGAACTTGTAAAACGTGCAAATCGATTCGAAAATCATCAACAACGGAGAAAAACAACAATAAAAAGACATCACAAGCGACGACACTCCTCGTATAAATCAAATACGAAAGTCGACTAAATACATATCGTGAAATCAAAATTCACATAAGGATTCCACCACTTAACAAATAATCATAAAAATAGCTCGTGTCACACGAGGCACAACACAAAGAAGGGAGACTTACTTCCACGGGTCGCACGAAGATGATGATCGCCCCACGATACTAATCACGACCAACAAACTCAAACGACGCGTCGCGACACGACTTAGTCAGACAAAATTCGACGAGACAAAAACTCAATAGACACCACTAACCCGACAGCCTAGGTTTCCTCAACCTAAAGCTCCGATACCATTTATGTAACACCCCCAAATTCCCCAAAACTAGATTTCTAGGAAATCTGACCTGATTCGCTCGATCAAAGGATGCTATAGGACGGATGATTGATGATATGAACCTCCAAACTTCATGTATATGTTGTTAAACAACATGGCTACAATCTTGGAACACGCCCATCTGCTGAAGAGAAGTGGAAGAAGGAGAAAAAATGGCGAAAAACGATCACTGGGCTTTAAATAGCTCGACAGACTCGACCGTGTCCGCCCGACACGGCCGTGGCGTGCGATTGACCGGCAGGACTCGACCATGTCCCGCTAGACACGGTCGCGGCGCGAGGGGCCTTCCGACGGTGACCGTCCGACAAATGATCAAGACGACTCGACCGTGTCCTGGAACACGGTCGGGCGTGTCGGCAGTCGTCTCAGGCCAATCCGGAAGAGTTCGGCACGGGCCGTGTCGGACGACACGGCGGGACCTGAGACAGAAACTTCCGGCTTATCCGGACGAGCACGGCACGGGCCGTGTCGGACGACACGGCCGAGTTCGGCCGGCAGTGATCGGCCAATAACGAGCGGGTGAGCTAAAACGACCATAACTCTCTCGTCCGGACTCCGATTGACTCACCGTTTGGACCATTGGAAAGCTAACTCGATGTTCTATAATATTGCAAAGATTTATAATTTTTGGAGTTACCAAAAATTAATGGTGATCTAACAAAGACGAACTCATACTTAGAAAAGTCGTTTAGTAATCCTGAATTCAACAAAACGACACCGAAACCCGAACCTGAATACGAACCGAAGATACGGTTACGAAGTACTCACAAAGACGAATCTAAGAGCTAGTAGGACACACAATTCCGACCACCCGAAGGCTCGAAATTCGACAACGGAAGGTAATTACCCCAAACTTTGGGAAATTACGAAAATGGCCCAAATGCCCGAAAATCACCATACGTCAACGAATAATCAAATCGAAGCTCACAACACGTATAACAACGTTAAATGAACTTACGAAAAACCCCAAACGAGCCAACGAGATTCGCAGAACCGAACTCAAGCGCGGAAAAGTCGCTAAAAGCACGGAACTCAACAAAGCAAAGACCAAACGAACTCGGATGATAAAAAGTGCAGAATTAAATATTCTCCGAATGACGAAATGGTCATGATAGAGTTGTCAAAACGAACTTTGGTCGAAAAAAGAAATTCACCAAAAATCGAAAATTGCGGATATTACACATGATTGGCTTGGAAGGAGATGGAGGACAATGATACTAATCACACCAGAGTCAGAGTCTTTTCTTTTGTCTCATTCTGGTCGGTAAATTCTCTGTCGTTCGAGTATTCACCCTTGCATGGGTGTAGTTTTCATTTATTAAATTGAGTTGTCATTCTTTTTAGTGTTCAAGTTTATTATTTTCATTGTAATGTGAATGTCGTTATTTTCTGAATTGGTTCATGACCTTGTCGGTCTGCTTTGCATTTAATTTTGATCCCGGTCGGTCAATCATTGAGTAGTCTTTTGGAGCTTAGCCTGGTAGATCCTTGTGATAAGGGTCTACGGCGTGTGACATTCCCGGTCGTATTCTGGGGGTGTTACAACACTTGTATCTATCCAGTGTATAAATTTCATCCACAGAGTCTTCTCGATTCAGTTCAAGATCATGTAGAGCTGATATGACATGTTTGCAAGCTATCCCACTAAGTTCCCATTTCCTGCATGTACAACTCCACTCCTCCAGGTTAACACAGAACTGAGAACCATCACATACTCCAACCTGTTAATGAGTGTTGTCACACTTCATTGGAATGCAGTCCCTAGCCAACTCAACATGTTTCTTCAGAATTTTATTGATTCTTGGACACAATCTTTTCTTCCATCTCTTCTCTTCTTTATCTCTATTTTCCTGCAGCCTCCTCAGTAGGTACTCTCTGATCCACTCACACATGGTGATTATAGGCTTGTCTCTTGCATCATGTATCTTTGCATTGAAGCTCTCACAACAATTGTTTAAGAGCATACCACACTTGGGATGAAAGGTAAAATGACTCTTGCTCCACTGCTCAGGAAGTTTATCCTCAAACCAAGCAAAAGCTTCTCTTCCTAAAGACTTCATTTCATCCATTCTTTAGTCTGATATACCTGCAACCTGGAAAGAAATAATTCCTTCTCACCAACTCTTTGTTATTATTCCTCAGGGAGAACTTGTTTCTGATGATTTGGTTGTTGAGATAATAAACGACGCATTGAAGAAGCCTTCATGCCAGAAAGGTTTTATTCTTGATGGATTTCCAAGAACAGTCATTCAAGCACAGAAGGTCGACACTGTCTGTTTTCCAGTCTACATTTTGGGTCTGTATATAATTGATGAGATGCTAGTTGTAATTTATTCTGCTGCTAGCTTTGATCATTCTGCTGCTCGACGTATATCATTATGCTGCTGCTACATATTGTTCTTGCTGCTAGCGTTATAGCATACTGCTGCTCATTATTGGATTCTGCTGCTGTGCTTATTGTGTTTGGTTCGATATAGTAGCATGATTTATGAGCAGTGAGGGGAAGTAATTATGGTTATTGGTTTACACACACACAGGGGAAGTTCACACACACAAGGAGTTTGGTTTTTATGTTCTTTAATGATTTAATGGCTCGAATTTATTTTCTTATTGGCAAAGAGGAGTATTTGTTGCTTCTTTGATGATGCGGTGGAATTTTTCAAGGTTGTGTCTTATTATATCTTGAGGTGGGTGTTTTTCAAGGTTGTGTCTTATTATATCTTGAGGTGGGTGAGCTAACTACTTTGTGATGAGCTAACTTTTTTTTTTTTCTAATTTCAGATTGGGAGAAGTCCATAATGATTCAGAGAAGGATTTAGATGTGCTACTACTTCTATTGAGGACGGAGATGAGACGGATGAAGATGAAGATATATGAAGATGAAGATGAAGAGGAAGAGGAATAGGAAGAGGAAGAAGAGTCATGACTCATGTTTATATAATGTTTAACTAAGATATTGGTCTATGTATTACTAAGTTAGATTGTGTGTCACTTGAACTTAGTTATTTTGCTTCAACTTGGTCATTTTCCTAAACTTAGTCTTGATGTTGGAACAACAGCAATATTGCTCGGTTGGATTGATGTTACGATATACCAATTGAAATAAATTTAATGGTCATGCCGGTTTTTTTATTTAGCATTGCAATAGAAGCTTAAATGTTGCCATATATGTCATATTCATTAATAAAATTAGATTGCATTTGATTCTAAATACGTTGCAATTGGGCATATATATATGTTGCCTTAGGGTTGCCTAAATCCATGTATTGCAACAATTAACACAAAAAAATCGTTGCAAAAAAATGTTGCCATAGGTAGTCCAAGATATTGCAATGGTGTTAAACATGTTGCTATAGCCGTTAAATCGTTGCCATATACTATATTTGCAACGATAATATGCCGTTGCAATATAGTACCAAATTTGTTGCCACAAGGGCCCTATGGCAACCAGAGCAAAGTGCACGCTTGATTTTTGCATAATCGTTGCAATAGGCCCTATTGCAATGAATTTAGGGCATATTGCAACGTATTTTACACGTTGCTGTATGCAATCTATGGTGTAGTGATAGGCACTGGAAGTGTTTAGGGCTCGAATGCTTAACTGGTTTGCAAGTTCGTAAAACTTAACTGGGCAGTAAATTTAGACAAGACTTTTATAACGTGTACTTTGACCTGTAGAGTTTCTGTCTTCACAAGGGTTTAGTGGGAGCGCACATTATAGGTATGCTAATGGGATTAGCATACTCGACTTGACTCACCTCGATTCGGTCACATGGATTTCACTATGAAATTGTCAATGACTGAATCGAAAGGAGTGATAGGTATACGTGACTCGAATTTAGGTATACATGTAATAAAAAAATTAGAAAAATATTATTTTTGGATTTGGGATGAAAAGACGAGCTGGAAAATGACTGGAACTAGCAGGCATTAGCCAATTGCTGCATGCACTCGGTAGGCAACTGTCGAGAGGAATTGGTCCTCTCGGCCATGGCCCGGATGTGAAGTCGGGCTGCACGTTGGGCCCGGGCCATTCTGTTTTCGGTTCCGTCTTTTATTTTTATGTTCGGTAAATTAATTTTCCACAAATTAAATTGAATTTAATTTAACTAAAATATAAGTATGGTATTTTTATTTTCAAGAGAATTAATTTAATAAAATATTTATTTTTATCCGGAACAAGTTAAAATTAACGATTGCATAAATTAATTGGATTAATTATTATGAATGGATTAATTTTATATTGATTGGATCAGTATTTAGATGAATTATTTATGCCATTAAGTTTAATGTGATTGCTGTATTATTATTTGAATGGTGATGTAGTTCATGGACCAAGTTTTTGACTCTATATTCGATGGGGTTGTAATGGCTGTTTTGAGCCAATTTATTTTTTTAGTAAATTTGTATAGGATGCAAATTTTATAAATGAAAGAGCCGAGGACAAGCCGCCATGAAGACGAAGATTCAAGACTTGTAATTTGATTACTTGTGATTTCCTTTTTATCGAGTCGATGATGATTCGGTACTTAGTAACGGTCCATGAACTACATGTTAGTAAATTAATATTGTATATGATTTTCAAATTGTTTGACAAACAAACAAACAAACCGACAAATTGTGATTATAAAATGATTAATGTACAAAGTGTAACATATAATCGCATAATTCTCCCACTTACAAACATTAAGTTATAAAGGTTACGAGGTTTCCTACCCTCCGTCAAAACTCATGGAAAATTGAAATCTAAATCGAAATATTATTCTTCCGAGTATGTGGGGTAATATTTTTGGGGAAGGTTGATAAATTCTTAAAGTGCATTAGATGCATTCGGTTGTGACAAATCAAACCCATATAAACTGTATGGTTGCCGAGTGAGATTCAATTATCATACTGATAGGAGTTGACGGTTTAAACTTAGATAGTTCTGCGAGCCATAGAAAGCGTATGGGTTAAGGGCAAGTGAACTAGGGGTAAAAAAAGATCAAATCATCAATTAGATGTGTTGGTGTTAAGACACCACTTTATAAAAGAATAATAGAATAGAAACCGTATGAGTTGCCCTCTATTAAACTTTGTAAAGAAATCGATCACCATTATGAAGTCAATCATAACATCCGGATTCCATAGGGGAGTGTGAAATGCCGATAAAAATAGTGGGAGCCAAGTTTAAACAAATAAAGTCATTAAAAAATCTTTACTCGGATCATAATTAAACAATCACTAACGAATCTCAAATGATTCTCTGCAGTTAACAAATAAACAAATATCTCAAAAATGACAACAAACCCACTCACTATTCTACTTGAAAAGAACACTCTTACTGGGCCCAACTTTGTCGAATGGCTCTGCAATCTGAAGATAATCCTCAGGATGGAGATGCTGGGTTATGTCTTGGAGGCGGACATCCCACCGGATCCTGGACGGACCAGGCTAGTCAGGATGATGTTGAAGTCCATGATAAATACGTCAGAGATGATGTCAGGGTTCAAGGTTTCATGATGGCCTCAATGAACAACGAGCATCAAAGGGCTCATGAAAACATGCCCTTTGCAAGGGCGATTCTGTCATATCTTACTGAGCTCTATGCGGAGCACAACCGAACTGCTCGGTATGAGATATCAAAGTAGTTGTTTGGTGCTCAGATGAAGGAAGGTGAGAAAGTTAGGGATCATGTCCTCAAAATGATATATATGATCGAGATATTAGAGACTCTTTGTAAAACCCAAAATTTACCTAAGAGCAAAATTACCAAAATACCCCTAAGAAATTAAAATTTTGAATTAAAGCTTAAATAAATATTAAATACATTCCAAAAATCATAATAATTTAACCTAAGCTGCAAAATAAATTTTGTAAATGAAAATTGGAAATTTTGGACTTTGTACATGTATGAATTCGGCCACTTATGTCTAGTTTAAGTGTATATTTTAAATTTGATAAGTTACCTAATACATAATTAATAAATAAATGTAAAAAAAGGGAAATATTGTAAAGATTTGAATTCCCCTTAATCCTTGGCCGAAATTTATGTGTAACTTCCCCCTTGACTCCAATAAATCACGGCACAATCACACATAATCCTCACACTCCAAAATTTTCAAAACAAAAAAAAAAACCCTAAAAACCTATTTCTTGGCCGCCGGCCATATTAACAAAAGGGAGGCTCCAAAATTTTTCCAAGGCATTACAGCCATTGTACAAGCTTAATAAGAGTCTAAGGATCACGGGAAAATTGGTGTGGAAGATCGGGGAGGCTTTGTTTGATCGGTTTCAAGCTTTTCTATTCGGCTTTGTCAAAAAGAGGTATAATCCAAAACTATCAATCTCCATGTCAAAATCATTTGGTATTTTTCTTACACTTATTATATGATATAGAACCTGTGAAAAATTATTGGATCATACCATGTACGGTTTTGAGGTGTGTTTGTATTTAATTGATTCCAAAAACCCTAATTTGTATTTAAATATGGATCG
Source organism: Orobanche coerulescens (assembly GCA_033398695.1). Taxonomy (NCBI): domain Eukaryota; kingdom Viridiplantae; phylum Streptophyta; class Magnoliopsida; order Lamiales; family Orobanchaceae; genus Orobanche; species Orobanche coerulescens. Next base: position 84,802,508 of record CM065814.1, on the reverse strand, counting down.
GCCAAATAAAAAGGTGGAAATTTTTATTTGTATTTTTTCCAGAGTTAATATGAATAATTAGAACCTAAATAAACAGATAAATAATTTTTAGAAGGCCAAAATCTATTTATTTGGATTAATGTAATAATCGGCCAATAATAAAATAAAGGAAAAATATGGTTTGATCATTTTGGGATTTAGATCTGAATATGGTGTGATATTAGGGTTCTAAAAATGTTAAAGGAACAGTAGGTAATTTATTAGAATTCATATAGATGATTTGGGTATTAATTGGTTTAATTATTTAAATCGGATTTAATTAATAATTATGGATTAATTGTTTTGGTGAATTCATAAATCATGGGAAATTATATATAACTTATATGAACAGTAGCTTACTGGGAAAAATAGCCATGATGAGTAAATATGTCATTTTGGGTGTTTAACGGATTTAAAATGATTTAACTAACTAATTAATTAAAGTTATAAAAGTTGAGGGACTGTTTTGTAATTATTGAAAGTGTATGGACAGTACTAAATGGGTAAAAAATAAGTATGGGGACCATTTGTGCTCATTTGATAAGATTTAGGATTTAATTAAGAATTTAATTATGTTTTAAATCATATTTTGTAGTTAATTGAAATGGAGGGACTAAAAGTGTAAATTCATGGAAGTTGGACTTATGGACATTTTATAATTAATATTAAGTGTTAAAAATGCTAATTTGAAATATTTGATGGGTTAATGTGTTAAATTGGGATTTTGAGATATTAAATGTGTAATTAATTATACTTAAGGGATTAAATTGTAAAATTGTGAAACTTGAAGGACTAATGGTGTAATTAATTAAAAGTGTGTAAAATATGAATATCTCTGATCCTAAAGTGTTTTAACATGTATTTATGTAATTATCATAATTAATTTGTAATTATATTAAGTATAAGGGCTTAAATGTAAATATTAAAAGTTAAGGGTTTAATTGGTAATATTTGTAAACTAACAGGTTAAATGGTATATATTATTAACTTCTGGTCTAAATGAATGAAATATGTTAAGATTTGATAATTTACACTTTACACCTTTAACTTTGACATAATTACACTTTACACCCTAAACTATGAAAGTTGTCATAATAAGTCCTAAATCTTTCCAAATAAGCTTTATAACCATAAAACATTAAATATTAACAAAATTGAAACATTCTAATTATGGAAACATTCTAGTTATGGATACTTGTTAAATGAGGAAACTTTCTAAAAATTACTATTTTGGGAAACCTGCTAAATATGGAAAGTTACCAAAAATAGAAAGATAACCTAAAATCATCAGATTTGAATTATGAACCTTTTGTAATGTTTAATTCTTCTTCCTTAGGTTCGATTAAGAGGGAGTGACCTTCTTTCCATCTGATACTCAGCTTTGATTTGATTTGCATTTGAATAAAGGTACAGATATTATGAACCCTTTTATATAAACCCCTTTGATATGATCCAATTGCTATGAACCCTTTGATTTGAAACTTTGATAAAACTTTGATATGATTCATTTGAATTGAGCCCTATGATAAGACACTTTGATTTGGACTTTGACATTTGCACCCTTTGGGTTATGATACTTTGACTTTGACTATGACTTTGCCATATGACCTTACCCTACAGCATATACTCGAGCATTATTTGTTTCCTAGCCATGAAGTTAACATGGGCGTGGCATTGATGCACCAATGTCATGACTCTAGTATGGTCAAGTGATGAGCCACACCGTCCCTTTGATTTGGTTGGTTGTTCGGAGATTTGGGTAAGGGGCGCATGGATGCATCCTAGATTTGCTTTGATTTTATTTGATTTGCTACATGATATATATATTTGGTGACTGGCCGTTATGTGCATACAGTCCTTTCACAATTTGGGAGCTGATCACTCCATGATTTGCTTTCGAGGACTCCCCTCTTATATTTGGTTCTGAGGTCTCCCCTCCGAACACTGGGCTACTATTTGATTTGATTTGGGCTCGTGGTAAATGCTGTAATTAAACCTTAACCCAAACCATCACTTTCCATATTATCTTATCCATTGATTCATTTGCCTTTCTGTATTCCTATCTCTTAGCTTTGCTTTCTTTCTGTTTCATTTACTTTGTTGATATATCTGCTCACTGAGCTTTTGCAGCTCAGCCGCATTTTCTTTTCCCATGCGGCAGGTACTTAGCTAAGGAGCTTTGGGGATGGATTCTTATGGGATGAGAGATAGTTTTGAGTGGGCCCGACCATAGTCTTCTTAGTTATGGATATTTGGAATTTCTGGTTATTTTGATTTAGAACTATGTATTTCGGTTATTTTCCTTTCAGTACTTTGGATTCATGTATTTGTTAAGTCGCGTTGACTTAACCACTTTGATGTTTTGATGATAAGACTTCTGCTTGCATTTATATCTGTATGTATCTGATATGTCACCATAAAGTAACATTTCTACCCTTTTCGGGTTGGGGTGTTACACTCTTGATTCTAGGATGCATGTTTCTCTCTAGACCAACATTATCCTGCAATTATTTCCCGACTCATTCTCTCAGTTTATATTGAACTTCAACTGTAATGAGATTATTTGGAACTTAGTTGGGCTAATGAATAAACTGAGTACGACACAGTCTCAAATGAAGACCAGGCAAACTGAACTTGTAATTTCTTCTGGGCCTCGAAGGTCCAAGAACAATAAGAACAAGGGTAAGAAGCAGTTCAAACTCAAATGTGGGGTAAGAAAGATAAGGGCAAGGCCCCAATATTTCCAAAGAGTAAGGTGTCCAAGAAGTCATATGCTTGCCTTAACTGTGGTGAGCTAGGCCACTGGAGGAGGCACTATTCAAAACATGACCGCAATGTGCCTTTAGGTACGGAACTACTAGCTTCAAAAATGAATTATTTTGTAACTGTTTATTCTACTTTTTTTATACTTGATTATGGTGCAAGTTCTCATATATGTACAATGAATCAGGATCTAGAGCGAAGTAGGAAGCTTGGATATGGAGAAGTGATGGTGACAGTCGGCAGCAGGCATAATGTCGAGGCTACTGACATCGGGTCACTTATGATGGATTTAGAATCCAATTTTATTATTACTTTGGATGATGTACTTGTTTTTCTTAAGGGGCACAAAAACATTGTATCAATTGCCGTCATAGACCATAATGAATATAATTTTTTATTGGAGATGGATCATATCATCTTTATTTTCGAAATAAATTGATTGGTAAAGCTACATTACCAAATGGTTTATGCCATTTGACTATAAAGACTAGAACCACCGTGAACACTATAACTAGGAAGGGTGGTAGGGATAAAACAAACCAAGCACTTAAGTGGCATCTTAGACTTGGTCATGTTGGTCAGACCAAGATTCATAAAATGGAGAAAGATGGACTTATGGGTCCATTTAGATCCAATCTGTATCCAACTTGTGAAATATGCCTTCAAGGCAAAATGATTAAGCCACCCTTCATAGGGACTTCCGAAAGGGCTCTCGAAAGACCTGTCCATATCGATATATGTGGGCCTCTTAAAATGGCACAAGATGGATTTCAGTATTTCATGACATTCACTGATGACCATACTAGGTTTGGATTCGTGTACCTGATAAAACATAAATCGGAAGCCTTATAAAAATTTAAGGAATTTAAGGCCCTAGTTGAAAATCAAATAGGTCATCATATCAAAGCACTTAGGTCGGGCCGAGATGGCGAATATATGAGTACTGAGTTTGATGAGTACTTAAAAGATGTGATAATAGTATCACAATTCACTCCTCTAGCTACTCCACAATTAAATGGTGTGTCAGAATGAAGGAACCGAACCTTGTTGGACATGGTTCGCTCCATGCTTAACTATACTAATCTACCGATTTTACCTGTGTGGTTATGCGCTGGTTACTGCTGCACATATCGTAAACAGATCTCCTTCTAAATCCATTCCTAAGAATCCACATGAGATTTGGAAAGGTAGGAAATCAAGTCTTAATCATATTAGGATATGGGGATGTCCTGCTTATGTCAAAAAGACTAAAGTAGAGAAATTGGAAGCTAAATCTGTGAAGAGTCTTTTCATAGGATATCCAGGGGATTCCATGGGATAGTTATTCTACATGCCTGAAGATCATAGGATCATTGTTGCTTTACAAGCACACTTCCTGAAGGCGAGTTCATTCAGGAAAGAGGCATATGTAGAAGTATTTCTTTAGAAGAAATAAAAGAAACACCCAATGAGACATGTACAAGATACTGGAACAAAATCTTCTGAAATACAAACACAACCTCGTAGATCTAATAGAGCTTCTCATTTACCTGAGAGGTATGGCTATCTGCATCAAGAGGAACTGGATCCTCATGAGATGACGGAAAGTAGCCAAGAAAATGATCCCTCTACTTATGACGAGGCGATGGTAGATGTGGACTTGGAGAAGTGGCACGAGGCTATGGAAGCTGAGATAGACTCTATACATTATAATGAGGTCTGGACTATAGTGGATCGTCCTAAGGGCATAGTGCATATTGGGAATAAATGGATCTACATGAGAAAGACTGATAGAGATGTCAAGGTTGATATCTATAAGGCCCGGATTATGGCGAAGGGTTATTCCCAAAGAGAGGAAATCGATTACTTCGAGACCTTTTCGCCTATAGTCATGATAAAGTCTATTCGCATGATGCTTGCCATAGAAGCCCATTTTGATCATGAAATATGGCAAATGGGTGTGAAAAAGGTGTTTCTAAATGGATACATCGAGGAGGAAATCTATATGGAACAGCCTAAGGGATTCATATTTGAGGCTAATATTTATAAAATAGGCAAGCTTCAGCATGCCATCTATAGACTAAAGCAGGCTTCTTGAAGTTAGAATCTTCATTTTGATGAGACAGTCAAAGATTTTGATTTTGTCAAAAACGAAGAGGAGCCATATATTTACGAGAAGATTAGTGGTAGTAGAATTGCGTTCTTAGTACTATATGTTGATGACATTCTACTTATAGGAAACGACATAAGAATTCTCAATTTTGTGAAAGCTAGGCTTTGTAATAACTTCTCAATAAAATATGTGGGAGAATCCACCTACGTTCTAGGTATATGTCTCTACTGAGATAGAGTGAAGAGAATTATAGGTGTTTCCCAAGCCCTCTATATATAAAAATCCTGAAGTGATTTAGGATGGAAAATTTTAAAAGAGGGTTCATACCTATGCGACATGGCGTAAAACTTTCCTTAGAGATGTGTCCTCAGAGTGATTAAGACAAAAAGGAAATAGGCAAGGTACCATATTCTCCGGCAGTGGGTAGCCTCATGTATGCTATGATTTGCACTAGAATGGACATTGCCTATGTTGTGAGCGCAGTAAGTCGGTTTCAGTCAAATCCAGGGCAGGAACATTAGAGTGATGTAAATACTATTCTTAAGCACCTGAATAGGACTAAAGACTTGGTTATTACATACGGCGGATGAGAACTTAAAGCGACAGGTTATACGGACTCAGGTTTTTCGAGAGACATGGATGCACAAATGTCCACATCATGGTATAACTTTACTCTAAATGGTGGAGCAGTATCTTGGAGAACTGCAAAGTGAAGTGCAACTGCGATTTCCACATGTCAAGCCGAATATCGGGCAACCACAGAGGTTGCTAAAGAGACATTTTGGATTAAGAAGTTCATTGAGGAACTTCAAGTGGTTCCTGGATCAAATTGGCTCGTGGCGCTTTTTTGTGACGACGATGGAGCTATTGCGCAAGCTAGGTAGCCAAGGGCTCACCACAACACCAAGATCATTGAGAGAAAGTATCATTTTGTTAGAGAAATAGTTTAGAAAGGGAACATTACAATGCAGAGAATAGACACAGCAAATAACATTGTTGATCCGCTGACCAAGCCACTATCTCAGAGGGTCTTAGAGAGACATTTGGAGAGTGTAGGTATTAGATACCATATTTTGTGGCATTGGGTTCAAGTGGGAGATTGTTAGGACTATGCCCTCAATGCTACTCGGAGGATGATAGAGTGAGATCTTGTATTGTAATTATGGATATTAGATTAAATAAGGCATTTATTAGTTATATATTATTGTATATCACTTGCTTTGTGATTTGGTATATAGGATAATAGCCATTGCATTTGAACGCAAACATTCCACTCTTTATGGAGATAACGAGATAGGCACAAGAAGTGTTTAGGGCTTGAATGCTTAACTGGTTCGCAAGTCAATAAAACTTAACTGGGCAGTAAGTTTGGACAAGACTTTTATAACGTGCACTTTGACATGTAAGGTTTCTGTCTTCACTAATGTTCAGTAGGAGCACACGTTATAGGTATGATAATAGGTTTAGCATACTCGAACTCGACTCCCCTCGATTCGATCACGTGGATTTGACTCTAGGACTGTCAATGACTGAATTGAAAGGTTGCGATAGGTATACATGAATCTTTGAATTGAGATTTCAGTAGGAGATGTGCTTGTTATATTAAGCCATTAGAGTAGTTCGATCCAATCGCCGATCAACCTCGAAGTGCAACTTAATGGGGAAGTAGTAGTATCTACTGAATACCAAAATAAGATTATTTCTCTTCTAAGCGAGGAGGTAAATGTCCTATGCAGTTAATGGCAAATGAGATCATAAGTCATCGGCTAAAGCTTTTTGAGCTAGTTGTATTTGATACACGAGAGCCCAGTGATCTTGATTTGCATTAACACATACATAGAGTCAAGTTACAATAGAGTTTGATATAATTGTGACCTTAATATTTGACCGGAACATATGATTGAAGGGTTTATACATATACTGTATGTAATACCCGAGATCTTTATTCCGGATTCGTTGGGTTTTCTGGGTTCTATCGGATTGTCATTGTCCTCATAGTTGGAATTTCGTGCCATGTTTGGTTGTGACTTGTTGGGACATGTTTTTGGAGGCATTTCGGATCGCTTTGTGAGTTTTTGAGATTTTGTGGTGTAGCGCACGCTAATGCTTGAAGCATAGCGCACGCTACTGCGTGGTGTTTAGCGCACGCTACTGAATGTGTAGCGCACGCTAGCGCGATTCGAGGCGATCCGGTAGCTACCGGATGGGGCTGAAGCTTTGTTAGCGCACGCTAAGGCCGATAGCTAGCGCACGCTATCGGCGCTTAGCGCACGCTCCCTCTTCTTTCTAGCGCACGCTACTCGGTAGGTGCGATTACGTCCAGTGGCTCTGGTGGTTTTGTGACCCGTTAGCGCGCGCTACGGCTGTTGGCTAGCGCACGCTAACTATGTTATACGCGGTTTCTGGGCGTTGACCCGTTAGCGCACGCTAATGAAGGGTGATTAGCGCCGCGCAAATAAGCATCGATATAAATCTTGGGCGGCGTTAAGTCGTCATTTCCCACTTTTCTTCATCCCTTCCGACGGGAGTGAGATCCAGAGGCGAGTAGGACTGATCCTTTTCTTCTAGCTTCATCTTTGAGCGGATTTGTAGATGTTTAACAACATCTAATCGTCTTCTTGGTCCAAATCAAGGTAATCTCTTGTTAGAACCCTATTTTCTTAAATTTGGGGTTTTTGCTTGGATTTGTGATTCTTGACCGATCTCATCCGATCGGTTATTTGTTCTTGTTTGTCTTGACCGTAATCTTGATTTTGTTAACCGTTCATCGATTTTTATCGCCGGATCAACGATTCTTGATTTCTTTGAGAATACTTAGATCCTTGTCGTTTTAGGATCGTTTGGATTTCGATTAGTGTTATTGATTCGTGGTGATGCTATTTTCGTAGTATTCGTGGGTTTGTCGAAGTCTTGATCGTTTTGGAGGTTCAAGGTTGCCCGTTCGTGCCCGTTCGTCATTTCGTTGCTCGTGATATCGAGGCAAGTATCTTGTCCATACATTTCATGTTTCGTAGGCGTAATTAATGGTAAAGGAATTCGTGCGAAACCCAATGTTTAATGAACGTAAAAAGGGATCGGTATATTCTCGATAAATGTTGTCTTTCAACGATAATTTATGTACTTCGTGAATATATGTGTTCTCGGAATATGTGTGTTGGATTTGTATGTTGAAACGATGATATGATCACTTTGAATGAGTTTATTAGACCGTAATCCCTTGCCGGGGTTTACGTAATGTTATGTGTACTTGTTCGTTAAGAATGTATTACGTGGGATATTAGTTGTTACTCCTTTGAAAGGAGGTTGTGATGTTTAAGTGTTGCTTGGCTTGATGTTCTGCTCATTGTGATGTGATTGCTGAAAGTGATGTGCCTCCGGGTAGGATTGTTGAATCTCCGGGATCCATACTTGCTAGTATGGGTCGGGCGTGACCGTCGGGTTATCCAATCCGGGTATGTCTTGCGGGGACTCCGAGGTTCGGGGCTTGCTAGCCCGATGCCGAGATAACTTGTGGGGTTATCATCGGGTATGTCTTGCGGGGACTCCGAGGTTCGTGGCTTGTTAGCCCGATGCCGGGATAACTTATGGTTGTGATTTGGAATGGTTCTGTGGTTGTGGCCACGAGGACATGTGATTTTTGGTATGGCTTCCTGTTGGGTTATTCACTCAGGTATGTTCTACGGGAGCATCTGAGGTTCGTAGCTTGTTAGCACGGGACGCGAATAATCCTTAGGAACATGTGATATGTGATTCGGGTCGTGGACCCTATGGCTTATGATTAGGGTCTTGGACCCCGTGTGTTGTGAATTGGGTTGTGGAACCACATTTTATTATTGGAATCGTATTTTGGAAAGTTGATTTTGGGCCGTGTCCCCAAGTGTTTTCGAAAGACTTGAGAATTCCTTATTTCCAAATGTTTTCAAACTCCCGAGACCGTAGAATATTTTGTATGAGACTCATGGTTCTTTTCCTACCTTTTATAAATCAAACTGTTTTGATTAAGTGATTTATCTCGGGAAATATATTCAAAATTATTATATTCTTGAAGCACGTTGTGTATGGCTTGTACTTTTAGTTTTATACTTGCACTAGCAAAACAGTGGAGTTTTGCTAACCCCCGAGTATTCGGGGGGTGGATGTCTGTATTGCGTCCAGGTACTTGCAGGTAGCTGGGGAGCGAATCACAGGATCGATACGAAGGATGATGGGAAACGAAGATACTAATCACGTGAAGACCAAGTATAGAGTATTTGGTAGAGTCATGTTGATTATTCCTCCGATGAGTTATTTTATCGAATTATGGAAGTGATATTGTATTCTAGCCCCTGCGTGGATATGTGTTCTGGGCAAGGATCTTGTATGTAGTGTTCTGTGTGTTGTGATATAAGACCATATCGATCTAATGGTCCTTTATGTAGCCATGTCGGCATGTGAAGTGATGTATTGTTTTGTATTTAGCCTGGTAGATCCTCGCGGAGAGGGTCTGCGGCGCTGTAATATTCCCGAGTGGTTTGGGGGTGTTACAGAATATGGTATCAGAGCTTAGGTTGAGTAAACCTAGGCTGTCGGGTTGAGTTGAGTGTTGTCGGGTCTTGTCTTGTCAGATTTGGTCTGACTGAGTGGTGCGCGACACGTCGTCTGAGTTGTCGGTCGTGATTAGTATCGAGGTGCAACCATCATCTTCGTGCGATCTGTGGATGTAAGTCTCCCTACCTTGTTGTGTCTCGTATTATACGAGTTTACGTGATTCTATGTTATTATGTGGAGTTTAATTGTGCCTCATGAATACTTACTCCATACTTGTTTGATTCTCGTATTGTGTTGGAATAAAGAGTAGTACCGGTATGCATGTATATATATATTTACATCTTTGTGTAAAATCGTTTTTACAGGAGTGATGTTTTGGATTGGTTACTCAATAAAAGTTTATCAATATGGTATTTCAATTTCAAATGTTTTGGGGAAGTCACGTAAATTCTATTTAAAAATATCCTATGAGAAGGAAAAATGATTTGATTTTCGTATGATGACCTCGAGACCAAAGATTTTGAGAATTCAAACTACACATATTATATTTTCATCTTGCATTGAAAATTTTCAAAATATTTTAAATGCTTAAACGAGGTCTACCAATAGTTTACTTGAGACGTGACTTTCGCCTTCAACTTTTCCAGTTAAACGATATGTAGTGAGAATGTAAATTGTTGGCGTTTGGATTCGTATGTTGTTGTTGTTTGTAACCTTCGACTTTCGGCATTATTTGGTATATGTTCATGAATAACAATTGTTGTGTGTGGTTATGTGTAACTTGAACTGTGTTCTTATCCGCTGCGTGTGTAAAGTCCAAAGTGACTTTTTGGGTACTTTTACCAAATAGTGTGTGTTTCAAAATGACCTTTTGGGTTTGTAGATTTGAATTATTTCGTTGACCCTTTTTCCTAACTCTTTTATTGGGTGATTTAACATATATTTTGAAACTAGTGAGTTTTCGCGTCTACGCCTTGTAATTTCAAACGGTATTTGGTGACGGTATTTGGTATTTGGAAAATGACTTTTGGGGAGTATTTGGAAAGTATTACCGTCATCGGCCTTTCTGGCATTTTGGAACGTTTTGAAAATGGTTTTCAACTTGGTGAGTTCCGCGCGAAACCGTCTGAGAAAGTGATTTTGATATAATGGATGATTTCAATTTCATTGCATTTATAAATCGCATAACAACGGCATTATAAATGAAGATTGTTGGTATAATAGTTTGTATATTGTGCTCTAGCTGGAATTAAATGGTAATATGTATATGATTTAATGATGTTGAATTAGAGACAGAGATGTGAATATCTTGCTATGAGTTATGATCTTTCGTTACCCTAGGTTGTTGTTTGTTAGTATGCCGAGGGGCAGAGGTCGTGGTCGTAACCGTGGCGCTGATGGTCACGGGGATCAGACGCGGAATCGAGAGAATGCCGCTGGGAATGATCTTAGTTTGGGTGTTGCTACTATATTGCAACAAGTAGCGACTCAGATGACTCAGTTGACCCAGGTGTTCAACGTAGCATTGACGCGAGTCAGAACGTCGGTGTGAATCAATGGCTTCGCGAGGTAGTTCGTATGAATCCCCCTCGATTCACCGGTGCTGCGGATGCGTTGGGCTGGGATGGTTGGATTTTCCAATTGGGAAAGATTTTCGAGGCTGTCGGATGTCCTGAAGAACGGAAGGTACCTATCGCTCAGTACCTTCTCGACAAAGATGCCGCTAATTGGTGGGAAGCTGTTAAACCTCGTGATCGTGATGTCACGTCGGCGGAGTTCCAAGCACTTCTAGAAGCTGAGTTCTGTCCGAAACCGATTAGAGAGCAGAGGATTCGCGAATTCTACTTGGCAGAACTGCAAGATATATCGGTGTCGCAGGCTATCATCGATTATAGCAAACAACTCAGTTATGTGCGAGATCGGGTGAGAACCGAGGAAGAGAGGATGCTTCACTTTGACAAACGGATGAAGCCGGATATTCGCGTATATATGTCGGGATTCAATTGCACTTCGTTGAGGGACTATCAAGATCGAGCATTAGCCCGTGAACTAGCTTCGTTATCATCAGAGCGTGTGTCCGAGTCGAAGAAGCAGAAGAAGTCCGATGACCGTGTGGATGGTACAGGAGTTGGTGTTTCTAGTTTTCAATGTCGTAGCCTTTCCGCTGTGAAGGTCCATCGCTCGATGCGTGGAACTCAGAGTTCCAAGTCCTCTGTTCTGACTCCTGGTAAAGCCAGGAGATGTTTTAACTATAATGTGGCGGGACATGTTCGTGCACATTGTCCTTCCCCACCAGTAACGTGTTACAGGTGCGGACTCGAGGGACACCGGGTTCAGTTTTGCGAGATGGTTACCGAGCATTCCGAGGCAGGGACTTGAACTTTGATATCAGGATCGACTCCGAGTAGTCCCGGAGGGGCGTGGTCTATCAGTTGCATGTTGAATTATTTCCCTTGCTTTGTTGTTTCGAAATTCAGAGATTGACTTCTTTTATTTGAAGTGGATCGGATTTTGAACTCTGTACTCTCGACTCTGTCGAATCGTTTATATTCGTTGATATTTTCTGATCTTGTCTGTCCTGTGCTTTTATTGATCGAACGAGTTGTGGTATTGTTTCAGAATGACCCGTTTGTCGTTATGACTCTCCAAATTGCTAATCCCTTTCCTGTGGATCTTATGTGAATGCACATCTTGTTGTCTTCACCGGATCGTATATTATCTCTAGTCGAGATGTGAACTTTGGGGTTGTTGTTTGAGTATTATTGTTCGTCGTGATTCGAACATGATTGATCGACTGTTGTTGTCTCGATCGTTGTAACTCAATCGTTTGATGGTTCAGTGTTTGTTGATCTCGTTTCGTAATTGTTGAGCGTTAGGACTCCTTCGTAATTTCCTTAAGTTCAGGAAATCTGTTTTGTGTTCGATCTTCCAACCCTTAGGCTGTGGAATTTCGTATTGGTCCAGCGTATAGCTCGTGTTTTGGTAGATGTACGGTTGAATTGTTCGACCGTATCGATTTTCATTCGTTGTGTTTTGTTATTTCGGCAACGGATATCGTGTGTTATCTGAGTTGTTTTGCGTCGTTCGTTCTATGTTTCAAGTTTCGAGGACGAAACTTCTTTTAAGAGGGGTAGAATGTAATACCCGAGATCTTTATTCCGGAGTCGTTGGGTTTTCTGGGTTCTATCGGATTGTCATTGTCCTCATAGTTGGAATTTCGTGCCATGTTTGGTTGTGACTTGTTGGGACATGTTTTTGGAGGCATTTCGGATCGCTTTGTGAGTTTTTGAGATTTTGTGGTGTAGCACACGCTAATGCTTGAAGCATAGCGCACGCTACTGCGTGGTGTTTAGCGCACGCTACTGAATGTGTAGCGCACGCTAAGCGATTCGAGGCGATCCGGTAGCTACCGGATCGGGATCGAGCTTTGTTAGCGCACGCTAAGGCCGATAGCTAGCGCACGCTATCGGCCTTAGCGCACGCTCCCTCTTCTTTCTAGCGCACGCTACTCGGTAGGTGCGATTCGTCGGGAGCTCTTTGGTAGTTTTTGTGACCGTTAGCGCGCGCTACGGCTGTTGGCTAGCGCACGCTAACTATGTTATACGCGGTTTCTCTGGAGCGTTGACCCGTTTGCGCACGCTAATGAAGGGTGATTAGCGCACGCTAATAATCTGTCGATATAAATCTGGGACACAAGATTAAGTCGTCATTTCCCACTTTTCTTCATCCCTTCCGACGGGAGTGAGATCCAGAGGCGAGTAGGACCGATCATTTTCTTCTAGCTTCATCCTTGAGCGGATTTGTAGATGTTTAACAACATCTAATCGTCTTCTTGGTCCAAATCAAGGTAATCTCTTGTTAGAACCCTATTTTCTTAAATTTGGGGTTTTTGCTTGGATTTGTGATTCTTGACCGATCTCATCCGATCGGTTATTTGTTCTTGTTTGTCTTGACCGTAATCTTCAGATTTTGTTAACCGTTCATCGATTTTTATCGCCCGGATTAACGATTCTTGATTTCTTTGAGAATACTTAGATCCTTGTCGTTTTTAGGATCGTTTCGGATTTCGATTAGTGTTATTGATTCGTGGTGATGCTATTTTCGTAGTATTCGTGGGCTGTCGAAGTCTTGATCATTTTTGGAGGTTCGAAGGTTGCCCGATCGTGCCCGTTCGTCATTTCGTTGCTCGTGATATCGAGGCAAGTATCTTGTCCATACATTTCATGTTTCGTAGGCGTAATTAATGGTAAAGGAATTCGTGCAAAACCCAATGTTTAATGAACGTAAAAAGGGATCGGTATATTCTCGATAAATGTTGTCTTTCAACGATAATTTATGTACTTCGTGAATATATGTGTTCTCGAAATATGTGTGTTGGATTTGTATGTTGAAACGATGATATGATCACTTTGAATGAGTTTATTAGACCGTAATCCCTTGCCGGGGTTTACGTAATGTTATGTGTACTTGTTCGTTAAGAATGTATTACGTGGGATATTAGTTGTTACTCCTTTGAAAGGAGGTTGTGATGTTTAAGTGTTGCTTGGCTTGATGTTCTGCTCATTTTGATGTGATTGCTGAAAGTGATGTGCCTCCGGGTAGGATTGTTGAATCTCCGGGATCCATACTTGCTAGTATGGGTCGGGCGTGACCGTAGGGTTATCCAATCCGGGTATGTCTTGCGGGGACTCCGAGGTTCGGGGCTTGCTAGCCCGATGCCGAGATAACTTGTGGGGTTATCATCGGGTATGTCTTGCGGGGACTCCGAGGTTCGTGGCTTGTTAGCCCGATGCCGGGATAACTTATGGTTGTGATTTGGAATGGTTCTGTGGTTGTGGCCACGAGGACATGTGATTTTTGGTATGGCTTCCTGTTGGTTTATTCACTCAGGTATGTTCTACGGGAGCATCTGAGGTTCGTGGCTTGTTAGCACGGGACGCGAATAATCCTTAGGAACATGTGATATGTGATTCGGGTCGTGGACCCTGTGGCTTATGATTAGGGTCTTGGACCCCGTGTGTTGTGAATTTGGTTGTGGAACCACATTTTATTATTGGAATCGTATTTTGGAAAGTTGATTTTGGGCCGTGTCCCCAAGTGTTTTCGAAAGACTTGAGAATTCCTTATTTCCAAATGTTTTCAAACTCCCGAGACCGTAGAATATTTTGTATGAGACTCATGGTTCTTTTCCTACCTTTTATAAATCAAACTGTTTTGATTAAGTGATTTATCTCGGGAAATATATTCAAAATTATTATATTCTTGAAGCACGTTGTGTATGGCTTGTACTTTTAGTTTTATACTTGCACTAGCAAAACAGTGGAGTTTTGCTAACCCCCGAGTATTCGGGGGGTGGATGTCTGTATTGCGTCCAGGTACTTGCAGGTAGCTGGGGAGCGAATCACAGGATCGATACGAAGGATGATGGGAAACGAAGATACTAATCACGTGAAGACTAATTATAGAGTATTTGGTAGAGTCATGTTGATTATTCCTCCGATGTGTTATTTTATCGAATTATGGAAGTGATATTGTATTCTAGCCCCTGCGTGGGTATGTGTTCTGGGCAAGGATCTTGTATGTATTGTTCTGTGTGTTGTGATATAAGACCATATCGGTCTAATGGTCCTTTATGTAGTCATGTCGGCATGTGAAGTGATGCATTGTTTTGTATTTAGCCTGGTAGATCCTCGCGGAGAGGGTCTGCGGCGCTGTAATATTCCCGAGTGGTTTGGGGGTGTTACACTGTATTCACGACATAGTGGTTTTGTAATGATCCGCTCATTCGTTCTAAGTTGGGTTACGGTGTGGGCCACTAAGTTGGCTAAGTGTTACTCGTAATCTTTGGTTCCTCCCAGTGCCGGTTGAGACGGACCTGTGGAGTCGCGCAGAAGGATATATGACGAAAAAATGTGAATTTATTATCTCTTCATTAATATGAGATAATAGATATCTTATTTGATATATTGGATAACTCGATGCCGTCTCGTGAATTGAAATTAACTACTGAGTGATTAATTTAATTCATAAATAATTATTTCTTAGAGAAATATAATTATAATTTTATATTTGATAAAAATAATTATTGGATAAATTAATTAAGTATAAATACAAGTTGCGATAAAACGAAGTGTACTTAACAAACTAGACACACGAACATCCGGTACACGAATCGAGTGGCTCAACTCATTTCTTCTCATCAAATCCATATGCGCTGCCCACTCTCTACCCCACCACACCCTACATGATCCTTACACTTTTGTCATGTTGTTGTGTGGGGTGTATTTGACTTGATTTATACATGTGAATATAAGATATCATGATTATCATAATCTTGAAATCAGATCTCATCATGTTATAAAACAGGACAATACACACACACACGCCCCCTGCTTCAGCTGAAGTGAGAAGTGAGGGAGGAGAGAATTTTTTTCTTGTTTTCTTGTTCATCATAGAGAGAAAGAAAGAAGAATAAAAGAAGAGAAGAAAAATACTATATCAATTTCTAGCCGTGTTCTTAGAGAAGAAATTGATATAGAATTTTTCCGAGAGTGAGAGAGTGTTAGTGTTGGTGATATGAAAAGGAAGAGAGATTTTCGATAGAGACATTCGAAATCTTCGGTGTTTGATCGTTCATCAAGTTTGAATGAATAGATTCATGTTACTCTTGGTGATATGAAAAGGAAAAGAGATTTTCGGTAGCCGGGAACTATCAAAACTTTGCTCGTCATCATCAAGAAAATTATCAAAGGGTCTACGAGGGTATGACTCTTTTATCTATACCTTTTTACTTTAATATATTCGATATACGATGCTTGATCGATCCTCTTAGGGGTTCGGATATTATGTGGTTAGACCATTTTATTTTTTCCGCTGCGTAACTCGATTTTATTTGCCGAATCCCAACAGCTCGTTCAGAAGAACATCAGGCTCCGACATTCAAAAGACCATTTTCCAGTCACCTTTGTTCTGAGAAAGCATCCAATGAGCCAAACCCACATCATATTTCTATCAGACGGCGAGTTCAACAGTTGTTTGCTTTAATTGTGATATAGTAGGACATCGCAGTACCGGTGTTCGGTACAGACCATTACTTGTCATTTGCGTGGGAGGCATGGACACCTCCAGAAATATTATAAGAGTCCTGGTTCTAGTAAATATCAAGAAATCTCAAGGGTGCCGAGATATTTTCTTACTCCAGCCCATACTTCGTCTAAGGGGTCCTATCAGGCTTCAGGATCCAGAGGTAGGACAGACCAGGAGAAGCAACAAGCTTAGGTTCGGGTTTTCCTCAAATATATGAGATGCTAGAGGTTGATGACCCAGAGTTTATGTTCGAGTACACTTGAGATGTAGTCTTGATTGTGTACTCTTTTTCTTGATTTTCATATTAATGATTAATTTAATTTGTGGTGTTGTACTGTGATTGTGAACCATTCATTGTTGATATATCTTGTAATGATTGTATTCGAGAATCTTGATATTTTAGATCGTTTGATTCAGTTTTTGCCAATTTTTCTTTATTAAAGTAGTACCTAAGATTTTGTGATAATATGGGTAAATCTTGGTTGTGGTTTTGAGACGTCAAGTCGTGGTCACTTAGATGTGCGAACAATATGGTCAAGAAGACTGCATATGTGTTATTGTTATCCTTGTGTTGCGTGAGTTAGCGATTGTTGGGATTCCGGATACATAATCGAGTACGCAGCGGAATAATAAACCTCAATATAAATAATCCCAAATAGGATCGATCAAGTAACGTATATATGAAAAATAAATGGATGAAGATAAAGGATTAAAGTCCAATACCTTTGAAGCCTTTGATAATATCTTCGCAATATGATGATGATCACGAACCCAAACATGAGCACGGAATCCCTTCATTGCAAATACCAAACATACGATGTCTTTACTTCACACGTGTCAGAACTTGGCCGGAAAAATCAACGAGACTCCATTCTATCAAGAACACGGCTAAGGAAACTCAGAGGAATTTTTCTCTCTTATTTTTCTTACTTTTTTTCCACCTCAAAGATGAAGAATACATGAAGAAAATATTCTCCCCTCTCTCTTATAATCTCTTGGCTGAACACCACACAAGGTAAGGTTGATGTTGTTTTGTTTTCATTTTATAAGTCTTAATGACAAAAGGTAAGATACAAAATGATTTGATAAGATAAATATTATCATTTCATTTGGAAGCATGTGAAAGACTAACATGCCTTATCTTACATAAAAAAACACACACCAAGACAATATGAGAGGGGAGGGGGTGACTTTCGGAAGGTGGGAGGAAAACTCGGCTCGTGTACTCAACGTTCATCAAACGACTCCGTTAAATACACTCCGTTTAATCTCCAATGTATTTATACTTAATTAATTATGTAATACCCGGT
Source organism: Orobanche coerulescens (assembly GCA_033398695.1). NCBI lineage: Eukaryota > Viridiplantae > Streptophyta > Magnoliopsida > Lamiales > Orobanchaceae > Orobanche > Orobanche coerulescens. Next base: position 84,784,712 of record CM065814.1, on the reverse strand, counting down.
TGTGAATTCATTTATTATCATACAGTAATTGTCACTCAATAATTTTCAATCAGTAGTAATCATTCACCATTCATGTTCATTTATTTGTGTTCATCGTACGACGTATTTTTGAATCATGTATCAGTTATCATTCATCTTTCAACCCTGTTTGAGAATTGAGACGAGAATATTATCATTATCACTGTGATTGGTATCCTTGTGTTGGAAGTATCATTTATTGCATGTTATTGGACTTATCATACTCATGCAAGTTATGTATGTCGGATCATTCATCATTCGTAATGAGATGACGGAGTTGACGTATTTTTGTTGTTCCAGTAGTTAATTACGGCCGTAACTTATTTTTTATTTCGGCCATAACATGCGTTCGTTAATTTGTGGTATTTGGCCGAAGACGACATATGGCCGTAAGTCGTACAAGATACGGCCGTAAGAAGAGGAAGGTACGGTCGTATGATTGAAGGCTACGGCCGTAACATGCATACGTTGAGTTAACGATTTGTTTTATGAAGTCACCTTACTGCCGTAAGTTTCGGGTTACGGCCATACGATTGGATTCTGGGTGTTTCGACGAAGGCTATTTATGGCCGTAAGGTAGTTTTTGTTACGACCGTAAGTCTACAAGATGGGTCGGTATGATTTTTTGATGAGGCGTGGTTATGCCCGTAAGTGTGGTAATGTTACGGCCGTAAAATTATTGACTTGGGTTGGTTACGACCGTAAGATGGGAGAGTTACGGCCGTAACTCTGTGCGGTATTTAAAGAACTGGACGGATTTTGTCCCTCATTTTCTTCATTTCTTCACTTGAGTCCGAGAGATAGGTTCTTGGGAGAGGATTTTATTCATCTAAACACTTGTGTGTTCATGTTCTAACCATCTATTTTCGATTGTGGAACTTAGAAAGTCGATTTAACTCGAGTTCGACGGATCGAAGAGTTTGGTCTTCAAATGTAATTTCTTCAAAACCTTAGATTTTGATTTTGAGATGAAGTATGATGTTTTGGATGTTATAATCATGATATGTGTGGGGATATACATATGCTTATGAGTTTATATGAATTATCATTGGATTGTTGGATGATTATTCAAGAACACTTTGAATATTGATTTTGGATTTGGGGGTTTCGATTAGATGTTGTCGTAATCTCGAATTGTGTATTCCTTTTGGATTATTAATTGTATTGAGAATGTTTTGTTGGATTGAATCACTCATTAGAGGCTTGGTATCGATATAATTGAGATTGGTTGTAAACAATTGAAGATTGTTTACAACGTGTTTGTTAAATTGCCCCAATGAGTTTGGGTTGTTGTATCGACTTTTTGAGTTGGTTGTGATCATACTCGATACATATATTAAGTGATTTGTTGGTAATTATGTTATTCGAGGTTGTTCAGGCGACCGATAATTCCAGTAGGGACGTTTGTTCGAGGAAGGACCTTTCTTCACCGGTATTGAGGCAAGTTAATTCTTGCTCAGTTAAAAGGATAGTCATTCCTTTCTTTGTTGTTCATTCATACATATAATTCATTCATAGTATATCAATCATGTTGAGACATGTAATTATCAAACTAATCATTCAATTCACGAGGAGCGACGGTTCCAATCATTTCAATTGAGCTATCACTCATTGCATTATTATTTCACCTCGGTGATTCATTGTTGGCCCTTGTCGGATTTCTATTCATTATTATTCATCATGTTCACTTTTGCTCTTGTGACCTTACGGGATCATATTGCGTTGCCGGATGGTTATGTGTGTAATTTTTAGTCGGGCACACGATGGTCATGTGTTATGCGGGTAATCCGACACATTAGACTGTGCACATGGTAACGTGCCTCCGTGAGACTAATTAGGCACAAGTGCGTGTGTTTATGCGGGTTTTTAAAACAATCGGAAACTTGTGTACTTGCACATCCCATCTAGGGCGTACTATGTGTAACACCCCCAAAACCGTATGGGAATATTACACGCCGTAAACCCTTTCCGCAAGGATCTACCAGGCTAAACGTCCATAAACAACCAAATGCTTGCCCGTCCAGGGTCAAACAATATAATAATACAGACCGTCAAGGTCACTTACACATAAATACACGCAGGCGATGAGGTCACACAACTCTATCAACAGGTCGACTAACAACATTACCCACACAGGGGTCGAAATACAATACAGCGGAAGACTGAATCAACTCTAACAATACAACTAAACTCTACCAACTCTCAACTCTTGATTAGTATCGCAGCTCGTCATCCCCTTGCGCCAATCCTGTGACTGCTCCCGAACTCGCATGTACCGGGCCTTGAGCAGACATCCACCCCGAATACTCGGGGATTAGTAAAACTCCTTTGTTTTACTAGTGCAAGTATCAAACCATACGAAATGTAACAAGCAAATAGCAACTACGAATTTAATATGGAAATCCATTATCAAAATGTTCCAGAAGTTTTAGAATTTCGAACTCAAGTAAGAGATATTTGAAAAGGAACACATCATCTCGGGGATTTTAAAGCGAAAATCTTTTGGACCTCGAGTCCCAATTTACAAAACCTTTTCGTAAACAATAGGGCCTTAGCCCGATTCTCGTTCAAAGCATACTAAATAATATATCATTATGCGTCCGAGATCCATATTTAAAATGTTACCCGAACAATCATCGCTACGATCCTTTGTTCGTACACATCATCATGCGAACTCAGGAGGCCTCGACGGACCTTACCGGACTACACACATTGTTCGTACACATCATGTACCGAACTCGGAGGCCTCAACGGACCCTACCCGGCTACAACACACCTTTGTTCGTACACATCATGTACCGAACTCCGGAGGCCTCAACGGACCCTACCGGCTCTGGCATCGTTCGTACACATCATGTACGAACTCCGAGGTCTCGTCGGACCCTACCCGGATCACACACCTTGTCCGTACACGTCATGTACCGGACTCCAGAGGCCTCGTCGGACCCTACGGTTCACACACTTTGTTCGTACACATCATGTACCGAACTCCAGAGGCCTCGTCAGACCCTACCTGGATCACACACACATCGACTCGACACAATTCATAATCATTAAATGTCAAGTCATTCCACATTACGCCGAATGTACAATCAAGCAAGTAAACCAAAACAACACAAACATCATGATCATCACAACGACTCTTAACCAACACAACACACATTCGGTACACAATACATTGAAGAAACACGTGTACAACCATCTCATATGTACATCGCAATCCTGCACAAATTGCACAACGCCTAACATGTATATCAATATATCACTATTATCACAAAGCCTTCAAATTTCGGAAAACACAACCAACTCAAACGGAACATATTTACGGAGGCAAGTAAAATCGTTATACATATCATACGTAATTACTATTCACAAGATACAAGTCGTATAATAAGATACTTGCCTTAATAACCGCTACCAAACGCTCCGAAGAACACGGTTCGACCAGGAAGCTTGGACCCTGAAGAAGACAACGAACGAAAGGGTTCTGACTCGAGTTCTTCACAAGAATTCGACCCTAACAACATATAATCAATAAATCATCGATCATACGAGGAAGAATAATCGTAGAACGCCCGAAAACCCCTCTATGACATTTTACCGGGCCTTCAAGGCGTTGATCAAGAACTCGACCAAAATAACGAATCGATACGTTCCAACCATGGAATAACAAGGGAAATGATATAATACATCTAAATAATCATCAATCCATCACAATCCTAAGTTAAATCGGATTAAACGGACGAAATCGAACAAAATACCCAAAATCCCCAAAATTAGATTTCTAGAAAATCTGACCTGATTCGCTCGATCAAAGGATGTTATAAGATGGATGATTGATGATATGAACTCCAAGACTTCATGGATTTATTGAACAATAGCATCTCTCCATGATAGAAACAACCCCAGCCTCGGAAGAGAAGTAGAAGAAGGAGAAAAAATGGCGAAAAAACGACTGCTGGGCCTTAAATAGGCTGACAGACTCGACCGTGTCCGCCTGACACGGTCGTGGCGCGCAGTTGGCCGGCAGGGACTCGACCGTGTCCTGCATGACACGGTCGCGGCGCGAAGGGGCCTACCGATAGTGACCTGTCCGCGGCGCTCGGCATTGACTCGACCGTGTCCTGGAACACGGTCGGGCCTCTGGGCAGTCTCTTCCGGCTTATCCGGAAGAGTTCGGCTCGGCCGTGCCAGACGACACGGTCGGGTCCTGAGGCAGAGACTTCTGGCTTATCCGGACGAGTACGGCACGGGCCGTGTCGGACGACACGGCCGAGTTCGGCCGGCAGTGATCGGCCAATAACGAGCGGGTGAGCTAAAACGACCATAACTCTCTCGTCCGGACTCCGATTGACTCACCGTTTGAACCATTGGAAAGCTAACTCGATGCTCTATAATATTGCAAAGATTCAGAATTTTTGGAGTTACCAAAAAAATTAATGGTGATCTAACAAAGTCGAACTCATACTTAGAAAGGTCGTTTAGTAATCCTGAATTCAACAAAACGACACCGAAACCCGAACCTGAATACGAACCGAAGATACGGTTACGAAGTACTCACAAAGACGAATCTAAGAGCTAGTAGAACACACGATTCCGACCACCCGAAGGCTCGAAATTCGACAACGGAAGGTAATTACCCCAAACTTTGGGAAATTACGAAAATGGCCCAAATGCCCGAAAATCACCATACGACAACGAATAATCAAACCGAAGCTCACAACACGTATAACAACGTTAAATGAACTTACGAAAAACCCCAAACGATAGTTTCGAACGAGATTCGTAAGAACCGAACTCAAGCGCGGAAAAGTCGCTAAAAAGCACGGAACTCAACAAAGCAGCACCGAAACGAACTCGGATGACAAAAAGTGCAGAATTAAATATTCTCCGAATGACGAAACGGTCAAAAGCGAGTCGTCAAAACGGACTTCGGCCGAAAAAATAAATTTACCGAAAATCGAAAATTTGCAGATATTACATTCTACCCTCCTTAAAAGAAGTTTCGTCCCGAAACTTAAAACAAGTAGGGGGAAGAAATATTCCGCCAGGAAAAACTCAACAAGATACACAAGAATGCGTAACTAACGCCCAACGGCGAAATGTTACAAACAACGCAAAGGAATATGCGGCGTGAAAACACGCTCCACGGCGACCAACACAACGTCGCCGTTAGGGATATAATAAAACCAACAAATGACAAGCGTCATCAAACGGATAATATAGCCAAGTCAATTACCCGACAATCACAAAACACAACGAACGAAAATCAATATGATTGACCAACCCAACGGTACATCAATCAAAACGCGAGCCAACCGCTGAACAAATACGGAATCCCACCGCCCAAGGGTTGGAAGATCGAAAACGAGACTAATTTCCCGAACTTAAGGGAATTAGGAAGGAGCCTGAATGCTCAACAATCACGAAACGAGAACAAAACCGAACAAACAAACGATCGAACCACAACGATCGAGACAACAAAAATCGAACAATCATGTTCGAAACACGAAGGATAAGAAAATTCAAACAACAACTCCCAGGATGATCTGGTGAGAACAACAAGACGTGCATTCCCATAAGATCCACAGGAAAGGGAATAGTGATTGAAAAGTCACAACGACAAATGAGTTATTCCAAAACAATACCACACTCGTTCGATCAACAAAAGCAAGGGCGGGACAAGCTCGAAATGTCAACGAACATAATGAGTCGACAGTCGAAAACACAAGAGTTCCAAATCCGATCCACTTCGAATAAAAGAACTAATAGAACCAGATGAGGTCACTCCCGAACAAGGTTCACAAGAATCGAACTGAACCCAAAAAGTCACATCGATAACCAGATCGACCCACAACAAGATCACAGTTCGTTCGAACGATGAAACCAAAATACAGAACAAGTTCATAAAGTATCAACGAACACGACGAGTCGATAGACCTGAGAAAGAGGAAATGCAGAAGTCAAAACGATACAGGCATTACATTCGACCTCTTATAAAAGAAATGTCGTTCCCGCAACTCACAACAACTGGAGTAAGGTGACAACACAAAAAAAGCAAATGACAGAAATATCTCCCATGGGCCTCTCAGATCCGATCCTCATATCTATACTGAAGTTCGCGCCCCGAAAGACTCGGAACCCAACTCGCGAAACTGGATCCTGTGTCTCTCGGGTCCACACTTGAAAAGCGTTACTGACGAGAAGGACAATTGGCACGTACATGCCCCCGGCACAATACGTTCGAAATGCCTCGGCTCGGCATATCGAAAATACAGATGCTAGATACAATGGAACATAACACCGCAAAACAACATACCGGAGATGCCAACTCAGCATAATAAGGAATCATAACACATATCATATACAACGATTACCATCGTAAAGTAATACACACACAAACACTACAACAACGACAGTATCGTTCGGCGACATCAACAGCCCGAACGATAATCAGCACATAATTACAAACATTATGAAACAATCACACATGTACACAAACGTACAAACCCAAGCTTCAACATCTCACACTCGTGCGACAACACGCAAATCGCCACGAAGCGATAAACAGTAAACACCGGTTCACACCTCTCACAGAGGGCTAGTACAGCAAATGCGTGGCAACGCCTCGACGTTCATGGCACCAATTCGATCATACTCGGGAGCAAACATCATAACGACAACATGAACATCATACATACATACCCAGCCCTCAAATGGGAATGGATATGTTTTTAAAAACGAAAACCTCCTTTTGAAAATAATTTTGGAAACACCGATTGATCTTGAGTATCACCCTTCAAAAAAAAGTACAATCGTGAAACATCGTTATCGAGACTTTGGAAAACTATTTCGCATTTGATAAAAATGAGGACACTTTCTTTTCGTGAAAAACTTTCGGAAATATTCGACCCTCGGGTCTAAGTAAAAGTGTTTATAAAACATTGAAAAATATCTCAAAACATTTTGGTCCTCGAGGTAGAAGAATTCGGAAACATATCGTGGCACCTTGGAAGTACCATGAGAAAACAATTCATTTTAAACGTACGTCTCGAAATTTATTTCTAGGATACTCAAGATTTTCAAAGATAATTCAATGGGCTAGAATGCCCAAAAATCTCGAGTAATTACGGAACATTATAGCGTTGTGGGTCCGCGCCGGAACCCACCAGATAAAAACTATTTACAAAAACGCCAAAGGGCCGATGTGATAATATTTCAAAACTCACAAAAGCCATTTAAAAATACTAAATACCGTCATAAGAATTTCGCCAAAACGATCAAGGCCATAATGTCAAAACTCGGTTAAGGGAATCGATTTTCAAAATAAAACTCGATCGATACCTTTTCGAAATCCATCAAGGTTTACAACTTCCACACCATACCACACCACCCGGTGGTTCAAAGATAAAACAATAATGTGCCCAGTTCTATACACATACTATATGCCACAAGTACTAAACACAATTATATTACACAATACTGTGTAAAGAAAATCATGCACCGCAATTAACTCACTAAGATAAAATCGAGATACACAGGTACTTCGCATAAAAGAGGAGACTTACATCCACAGATCGCACGGAGGTGACGGTCGCCCACGATACCAATCTCGTCCGACAACATAACCGACACGTTGTGACTACGCACAACTCAACTTGTCACCTGATGACTCAAACGACATGACAACACATTACTCGACAAATCACGACTTGACTCGACCCGACAGCCTAGGTTTTGTAACACCCCCAAAACCGTATGGGAATATTACACGCCGTAAACCCTTTCCGCAAGGATCTACCAGGCTAAACGTCCATAAACAACCAAATGCTTGCCCGTCCAGGGTCAAACAATATAATAATACAGACCGTCAAGGTCACTTACACATAAATACACAGACCGATGAGGTCACACAACTCTATCAACAGGACTGACTAACAACATTACCCACACAGGGGTCGAAATACAATACAGCGGAAGACTGAATCAACTCTAACAATACAACTAAACTCTACCAACTCTAAACTCTTGATTAGTATCGCAGCTCGTCATCCCCTTGCGCCAATCTTGTGACTGCTCCCCTGAACCTGCATGTACCAGGACGCAGAACAGACATCCACCCCCCGAATACTCGGGGGTTAGTAAAACTCCACTGTTTTACTAGTGCAAGTATCAAACCATACGAAATGTAACAAGCAAATAGCAACTACGAATTTAATATGGAAATCCATTATCAAAATGTTCCCGAGAAGTTTTAGAATTTCGAACTCAAGTAAGAGATATTTGAAAAGGAACACATCATCTCGGGGATTTTTAAAGCAGAAAATCTTTTGGACCTCGAGTCCCAATTTACAAAACCTTTTCGTAAACAATAGGGCCTTAGCCCGATTCTCGTTTCAAAGCATACTAAATAATATATCATTATGCGTCCGAGATCCATATTTAAAATGTTACCCGAACAATCATCTGCTACGATCACTGCTCGTACACATCATGTACCGAACTCCGGAGGCCTCGACGGACCTTACGGACTACACACATTGTTCGTACACATCATGTACCGAACTCCGGAGGCCTCAACGGACCCTACCCGGCTACAACACACCTTTGTTCGTACACATCATGTACCGAACTCCGGAGGCCTCAACGGACCCTACAGCTCTGACATCGTTCGTACACATCATGTACCGAACTCCAGAGGTCTCGTCGGACCCTACGGATCACACACCTTGTCCGTACACGTCATGTACCGGACTCAGGCCTCGGACCACCCTACCGGTTCACACACTTTGTTCGTACACATCATGTACCGAACTCCGGAGAGGCCTCGGACCCTACCCGGATCACACACACATCGACTCGACACAATTCATAATCATTAAATGTCAAGTCATTCCACATTACGCCGAATGTACAATCAAGCAAGTAAACCAAAACAACACAAACATCATGATCATCACAACGACTCTTAACCAACACAACACACATTCGGTACACAATACATTGAAGAAACACGTGTACAACCATCTCATATGTACATCGCAATCCTGCACAAATGGCACAACGCCTAACACGTATATCAATATATCACTATTATCACAAAGCCTTCAAATTTCGGAAAACACAACCAACTCAAACGGAACATATTTACGGAGGCAAGTAAAATCGTTATACATATCATACGTAATTACTATTCACAAGATACAAGTCGTATAATAAGATACTTGCCTTAATAACCGCTACCAAACGCTCCGAAGAACACGGTTCGACCGGGAAGCTCGGACCCCGAAGAAGACAATGAACGAAAGGGGTCCGACTCGAGTTCTTCACAAGAATTCGACCCTAACAACATATAATCAATATATCATCGATCATACGAGGAAGAATAATCGTAGAACGCCCGAAAACCCCTCTATGACATTTTACCGGACACCTTCAAGGCGTCGATCAAGAACTCGACCAAAATAACGAATCGATACGATCCAACCATGGAATAACAAGGCAAATGATATAATACATCTAAATAATCATCAATCCATCACAATCCTAAGTTAAATCGGATTAAACGGACGAAATCGAACAAAATACCCAAAATCGCCAAAATTAGATTTCTAGAAAATCTGACCTGATTCGCCCGATCAAAGGATGTTATAGGATGGATGATTGATGATATGAACTCCAAGACTTCATGGATTTATTGAACAACATCATCTCTCCATGATAGAAACAACCCCAGCCTCGGAAGAGAAGTAGAAGAAGGAGAAAAAATGGCGAAAAAGCATTCTGGGCCTTAAATAGGTGGAGACTCGACCGTGTCCGCTGACACGGTCGTGGCGCGCTGATTAGGGCGAGGACTCGACCGTGTCTGCATGACACGGTCGCGGCCGAAGGGGCCTACCGATAGTGACTGTCTGCGGCGCTCGGCATTGACTCGGCCGTGTCTGGAACACGGTCGGGCCTTCAAGCGATCTCTTCCGCTTATCCGAAGAGTTCGGCTCGGCCGTGCTGCACGACACGGCCGGGTCCCGAGGCGAGACTTCTGGATTATCCGGACGAGTACGCACGGGCCGTGTCGGACGACACGGCCGAGTTCGGCCAGCGTGATCGCCAATAACGGCGGGTGAGCTAAAACGACCATAACTCTCTCGTCCGGACTCCGATTGACTCACCGTTTGAACCATTGGAAAGCTAACTCGATGATCTATAATATTGCAAAGATTCAGAATTTTTGGAGTTACCAAAAAAATTAATGGTGATCTAACAAAGTCGAACTCATACTTAGAAAGGTCGTTTAGTAATCCTGAATTCAACAAAACGACACCGAAACCCGAACCTGAATATGAACCGAAGATACGGTTACGAAGTACTCACAAAGACGAATCTAAGAGCTAGTAAAACACACGATTCCGACCACCCGAAGGCTCGAAATTCGACAACGGAAGGTAATTACCCCAAACTTTGGGAAATTACGAAAATGGCCCAAATGCCCGAAAATCACCATACGACAACGAATAATCAAACCGAAGCTCACAACACGTATAAAAAAGTTAAATGAACTTACGAAAAACCCCAAACGACAGTTTCGAACGAGATTCGCAAGAACCGAACTCAAGCGCGGAAAAGTCGCTAAAAAGCACGGAACTCAACAAAGCAGCACCGAAACGAACTCGGATGACAAAAAGTGCAGAATTAAATATTCTCCGAATGACGAAACGGTCAAAAGAGAGTCGTCAAAACGGACTTCGGCCGAAAAAAGAAATTTACCGAAAATCGAAAATTTGCAGATATTACACTATGATGCCCCTCTTCCAGACTTGATTTCATAACTAAGACATGTGATTATTGTATTTGTTCAACTCTTGAGGATTGTTGTTTTTGTGTAACTGACCCCGTTGGGGATATTGTTTTTAGGTCATGTCAAGGCAAAGGCACGGGAAGAGCACGGTGATGGCGAGGAGTCCCAGTGATACTATTAGAGGCCCCCGATCTTCCTAGCTATTCATGTTTCATTCATGTGTCTTTTCCACTGCAGTTCCGTTTGGACTTTCGTTTTAATTTGGTGTTGTATATTTCATCTTCATATGAAATATATATGTATTCTGTATTCCTGGGTGTATTATTCCAATTACTCTTTATCGTAGTAATTGGTAATATAATGTGGTTCGGTACTACAGTTATATTATTTAAATTATTGTATTTCATTCGCCTAGTGGGTCCGAGTCGGGGGTCCACAGCACTGTGATAGCCGCTTAGTTTGGGGTGTTACAGAGTTGGTATCAGAGCGAAGTTTTGAATAATACCCATCCGAGTCATGTCTCATTGAGAATCATCATTCATTAAACTAGTATCATTGGACATTCGTGTCACGACACACCTGTGCAAGCACCAAGCCCCTCAGACCAAAAGAACGGTCTGATTGCTAATGCCATGGTATAATTTCTGGCTATAAGAATCAACTCATTCATTAGTCAACAATCCTCATTCATCATTTTTTATCTTGTCGATCATGTTAACTCATTAATCACTCAGTCAATCTCATTGCTCAATTTTTGATCTCGTGGATCGTATTATAAATCTTGTCAACTTGTTCAAGATAATCATTCCAGGAATTTCATTAGATAATCATGTCACCTCAGTTGATCTTTCATGCGATCTTATCATATTCCGGCATAATGTCGACGATCAATTTACTGCATTATTAATGCGTTCATTGTGTTAGAGCGTGTATGCTCATTATTATCATTCCATAACGCAATCATAATGCGATATTCATGAGAGATCTTTAATTATCATGTGACTTTCCCACTTCAGTATAGATAGAGCTGTCATAGGACGCAGGGGAAGAGACCGCGGTGCGGGCTGAAACCCGAGAGCTCCTGTGAATACCCCCGTGAACGCGAGGGATGTCATTAGTTCAATAGGTAGCGATGCTGTCAACGCAGTTGATGATGCTACTCATTCACTGGTAGATAATCATTAACTTTCAGGGAGTCGTAGCCAAGATACAGCCCAATCGGAAGGTGTTCGGGTTGACCCATTCATATTTATGCAGGGCATGATGGCTCAGATGACTCAGATGGCACGTCTGATGGAGACGATGCAGAATTCAACCACCCAGACTCAGCAGGCCCCTCCACCGTCACCTCTGAGGCAAGACAGGAGTTTGAGCATTATACTTGGTGACATCCTTTCGCCAGAGACCACCTGCATTTGAGGGCTCATCTGAGCTGGCGGATATTGTTCACTGGCTTGAACATTTTGAGAAGCTATTTACTATGGTGGAGTGTCCCGAAGGGCACAAAGTTTCAGTTGCGGCTTACTATCTGGGTAAGAGCGCTCACTCATGGTGGCTATCTCTGAAGCCTACTGACAGATCTTGCACTTGGGCCCAATTTAAGACCCTTACGTTGGAAAGATATTATTCCGCCACACTCAGGGAGGCCAAGTTATCGGAATTACTCAGTCCCGACCCCTCAGCGGAGGAAGATGTTCTGGCCATCGCCGAGAAGTTTCAGGAGCTACTTCCTTTTGCCTCATCCGTTATCCACTCCGAGGCGTATAAAATCAAGTACTTCGGTAAGAGGTTGAAACCTCGTATGCGGATGAAATTACTTAATCATCATTGCGCCACCCTGGCCGAATTCATCGAGATAGCTCTTACTTATGAGCTTACCGCTAAGGAAATTTCTAAGCAACAAACTTCACCTGCTGGAAAGAAATCGAAGAATCATAATCAGTCCTAGGGTAGTCGGGCAACCTTCAAGAAGCCTCGCACGGGCTCTACTTTTTCTGAGGGACCTCCTATGGCGCCTAAACCTGCGGAATCTCAGTCCCGAGTGGCCAGTTCGGCCATCACCTATTTCAACTATGGAGAACAGGGTCATTACAACACTAAATGTTCGAGACAGACTATCACGTGTAACATCTGTGGAATTGCTTAAGAGATTCCATACCTGCTCCGACGGCACCTCAAACCCCAAAGGAGTCGGTTGTTCAGAATCGGGCTACTCAGTCCGCATCATATAAGACGACGGGAGCGAATAAAGGTGGAGCCCATAATTATCAGACAGGAGCATCCGGTTCAGGGACTGGCAAGCCCCAAATTTACGAGATGAAGAGGACCGACGATCCGGAGGCCCGAATGATCTCAGTTACACTCGAAATTCTATCTCAACCTGTGTCTACCCTTTTTGATACTGGCGCATCAAATTCATTCATTTCCGAGTCATGTTTGAGTAGACTACACCTGGATAGTGCTACTAGTTGCGAACCTTATGTCATTGGTCTACCAGACAGTAGAAGAATTATCGGAAATCGTGAAGTTAAGAACTATCCGATTCAACTTAATGGCCGTGATTGGTTGGAGGACCTAATCATGGTAAACTAATGCGACCCCCACACGACAAACTATGGTAACTGACACCGCTAGGTGAATTCGTTCCCATGATGTTTCCAAAATAAGCGAAATGGGGCTTTACTTCCAAACCTCTACGTGACACGCCGTAGCAACTCGGAAGGGGTGGAATATAAATACTAACAAGATTGAACTTGATAAGTATATAAATCACACAAGGGATGTTTTGGAGACACACTCAACAAAACAAGAAAGTACTCACAAAGGTTTTTTAATACAAACACTCTCAAATTTCATAAAATCTTCTGGTGTCCTCTTATAATGAAACTTCAAGGCTATTTATAGCCAAAATCTTACACCTAACTCTAGTGTGAATAAGGAAACAACTAAGAAACCTAAAAAATATAAAAATCAACATTCAAAGATCCTAAAATATGATACAAATTCAATCAACACATATTTAGGGGACAAAATATCAAGGTGTGAAAACAAGGACAACAAGTCACCATAAATCCGATGTTGTCCGTTTTGTCATTTCTGGGCTCCAATCGTTCCGAATTTGGTCCTATGGTCTTAACAAGATTTGTAGCTATCTTTCCTAGATTTCCATATACACCTGAATCATCTGAATAAGATTTCGGACGAGTAAGTTATGGCTAAAATACAAGACTGCTGCGTGTTAGTCTTACGCGTGGGAATTTACATCCTTGTTTATTTGTTCGTCTTTTCCGATCGTATTCGACTTTAATATTACACGACTCGATTATAGACAACTCAAAATATAAAAAATAAAACTCAAGACATACAATTCAATTAAAATACACCAAGTAAACGAAAAGCTTATTGTTCGACAACTTCGATACTACTCACGAATTTGTTGTCTTTGATAACATAGTTATTTTTAAACATATGAATGACGAGTGTTGATAAATTATTTTTGAAATTCTTTGATCGAGACCTCATTATTGGTCCAGTCGGCATGCTCAAGTCCTCATCCGGTTTCTTCATAATATCTCGATTCACACCATAGACTTACCTAAAGACGACGTAATATTGGGTATTGATTGGATGGATCGTCATGATGCACCCTTAGTGTCTGTAAACGTATGGTCACTATCATTTCAGATGATGGAGTCGAGTGTGTATTTCAGGGGGTAACCCCAGCCATTCCGAAAGAGTTATTAATATGATGAAAACAGTGAAATTACTCAATCAGGGGGTGCTGGTTATTGGTGCTATATGACCAAGACCGAGAAATCATCAGTGACGTTGGCGGATATCCCTGTAGTGAGAGACTACGCCGATGTGTTTCCAGATGAGTTACCTGGTTTACCTCTGCAGAGAGATGTGGAATTCCCGATAGAGTTGGAGCCTGGTACGTCCCCATTATCGAAAGCACCGTATCGTATGGCCCCAACCGAAATGCAGGAACTGAAGAATCAACTGTAGGAATTGACCGAAAAGGGTTATATCCTACCGAGTGCATCTCCGTGGGGAGCACCAGTGTTATTTGTCAAGAAGAAATATGGTTCATTTCGCTTGTGCATTGATTATTGGGAGCTGAACAGGGTGACGATCAAGAATAAATATCCCTTACCCCACATCGATGATCTTTTAGATCAGCTCCAGGGAGCTTCAGTATTTTCCAAGATCTATTTGAGATCTGGGTATCATCAGTTGCGAATTCGAGAGTCGGATATTGCAAGAACGGCATTTCGAACACGCTATGGGTAATACGAGTTTGTAGTGATGCCATTATGGTTAACTAATGCACCTACGGTATTCATGGAGTTGATGAACTGAGTTTTCACCGACTATTTAGATCAGTTTGTGGTTGTTTTCATAGATGACATTTTGATTTATTCTCGTGACCAAGAGGAGCACGAACTTCACGTTCATCGCGTCCTCGACGTGTTGAGACGAGAGCAACTCTATGGAAAATTTTCCAAATGCGAGTTCAGGATGTCCGAGGTGATGTTTCTCGGACATGTGATTTCATCAGATGGAGTACGTGTTGACCCTCAGAAGACGGAGGCTATCCGAGATTGGAAACCACCGAAGAATGTTAAGGAAATCCGAAGCTTTCTCTGGTTAGCGGGATATTACCGGGGATTTGTGGAAGGGTTTTTTTAAAATTGCTCAACCTATGACGAACCTTTTGTGTAAGTATAAGAAATACATGTGGTCCGACATGTGTCAACAGAGTTTTTAGGAACTCAAGAGCCGTTTAACTTCAGCTCCTATCCTTTCTTTACCACAAGGGATGGAAGGATTCATGGTTTATAGTGACGTGCCCGGACACGGTCTTGGATGTGTATTAATGCAGAACGGGAAAGTGATTGCCTATGATTCGAGGCAACTGAGGCCTTATGAGGTCAATTATTTGACCCACGACCTAGAGCTATCGGCCGTGGTTTTCGCATTGAAGATTAGGCATTATTATCTTTATGGTGTCACCTTTCAGATTTTCACCGATCATAAGAGTTTAAAGTATATATTTACCCAGAAGGAGTTAAACATGCGATAGAGACAGTGGTTGGAACTAATTAAAGATTATGATAGATACAATACCACCCGGGTAAGGCAAACATCGTCGCCGAGGCCTTGAGTCATAAGTCCGTTCAGGAGCAAATGGTTGCTCGTTTGACCATTCAGAAGGAACTTCAATAGGAGTTCCTAAGGCCTGATATCGAGGTCTGGTTACATCAAGTGCAAGGGTAACTTTGCATGTTAGATATTTGATCGCCACTGGAGGAGGCGGTCAGAACGAAACAGGGTTGAGACCCATTTTTGCTGCGCATTCGAGAGGATGTGGCTCAGGGAAAGCCCCTGGATTTGTGGTCCACGAGGATGGACTTTTGCAATTTAAGAACCGATTATGCATTTCGGCGGATGACGAGTTGAAAACCTCTATTTTGAGAGAGGCTCATGCTACCCCTATTCTTTTCGGCGACATAATAGTATATAGCACTAGCAAAATATGAAACAAAGATGTTTAGTAGTATATACAAGAAAACAATTTTCTTATCAATTACTCTTACTTTAATATGTAGTTCTGGATATTACATAATAAAGTGATTGATATATATGGTTGATGGCACACTGCACATAAAGGGGTGGAGACAACTAGAGTTGTTTATACCTAGCACATGATAACTATATTGCCTAGCATTTGAAGCCTAGGATATCAGAGAACTGTTATAGTCAAGCTAACATCAGGATCCTTTGGGGAAGTAATGATCTGAGCTTCTTCATAATATTATGCATGCCGATCAGCATTAGCATTCGATTCATATTCTTCTACATCATCGTATACAGGTCCATGCAATTAGGTAGTGGCAATAGCATATATGATCTGTACCACAATAAATTTGAAGTCTGCAGTATTTACATCGAAAAGGCACAAAAGAATTTGAATGATTTACAGAAAGTTAAACTACCATATATAAGAGAACAAGTATTTTAAATGAGCAACAAAAATAGGTTAAAGACAAACATGATAATATAACAACTTACCACCGATGCATAATGCATTAGGTTCATAAAGAACAATTAGTTTGACAAGCAATGCAACACAATGAGTCATCATTTCATTTTCATCACGACCTTCAGTTCAGAAATTGTAAACTATTAGCAACAAGGATCATTAATTGAAACAATTGACAAGAAAAGAAAAAGTGAAGAGAGTCGAAGTACCATTTGAGAACCATATTGGACTTTCCAAAATATTATGATCTATAGTCATGTTGATTATACCTTTTTTTGATCCATCACATTTAAAGTAGATATTGGAATGCTTATCTCTTCTGCAAAGAACAAACTAACCAGATATATTATTCTCTAATTTTTTTTTGGGGCGGATAAATTTTAGGGAGACCGACAGAATAACCAATACAAATATAAAAACTTAGGCATGTTTATACAACAGCACAAACACGTACAACATAAGGTGTTAACTTCATCAAACAGCCCAATGCTAGAAAGCTTGATTAACTGAATCATGGAGAAGGCCAAATAGCACCCTAGGTCCACTTCTCATGAGATGTTAACTGTTAAGGTATGAAAGTAAAATTTATTTACCTGCTCTATGACCAATAATCAATATCTGAGATGATCAAGGGTACTGAATACAGACATGACAATCCATAAACCACTTGGGAAGAGAGACTACTGTATCCCATTTTCAGGTGATAAATTCAAATTTACATTGCTGCTACAATCTAGGGATGTAAAGGAGTCAAACTGTTCGTGAGCTACTCGTGCTCGGCTCGTTAAATATTAGAATTCGGCTCGGTAATAATTGAGTCGAGCTCGAGCTCGAGCACTTTACCGAGCCAAGCTCGAGCTTTAGAGTACTCGACTCATAAGGTCCGCGAGCCTAATTGAGTCTTTATTATTTTTTATTTTTATATATTATAAATATATTTTTATATAAATAATCAATATTTTTCATAATTTATACATTTAATCGAGTGGAACTCGAGCCGAAGCAATAATATTCGAGCTTTTGTCAATATCTGGTAAAATCGAATCGAGCTTTCGAGCCGAACTCGAACATATTGAACTTTTTACGGGCCGAACTCCGAGCTTGAAATTGAAGGCTCGGTCGAACTCGAGCTCGAGTCACTTTTTAGTCGAGCTCGAACTCGAGCATGACAGTGTTCAACTCGGCTCGACTCGATTACACCCCTACTAGAACCTAGTTAACACTAAACTAAAATATGAAAAGAGCATTTACTGTACCAAACTAGTAGAAAGTGAGACTCAAATTCACTAGTATAATGCAAGCTCCAGCATAGCTGAATCATTAACCTCATCTTGATAAACCAGAAACTGGAATCCACTCCGAAAATTGGGCCACATGCATCCTGGTCGATGTTTTATCTCTTGCCACTTCATAGTATTAGTGTAATTTATTTATTTTCAGGTTTATGAATTTTAAGATAATCTTGATGTTATTAACATTTGCGGTAATTGGATTGTCTTTATATACCAGTTACATGGACTTTTGTTTATTAGTTGTTCAAAATTGCCTTGGTACTATTTAAGTTGATCATCGTTGTCCTTGTCATCTAAAAGTTCCCAATGGTCACAATGATTTGCATGTATTTGATCTGGATTCATTTAAGGTAAAGGAAATAAACTTCATATGTGTATAATTGTACTTAAATGAAGTTATATTTAATGTCTTATGTTGTACGTGTTTTGCAAAATAGGATCAAAGATAAGACCACAGGAACAACCTCACTTCTCTGAGAGTATCATAGAAGCCTCCAAAAAGAATTATCATGTGCTTGTATGTAACGCCCCCAAAATTAACTGGGACGCAACAGTGTCGTGAATCCCATGTGGGACCCACAGGGCAATTTTTTAAAAGAGTTTTAAAAACAATTTATTTAACAAGTGGTTTGCGGAAGTATTCTCATGATAGCATTCGTACGAATTGAAATACAAAAGAAAAATAATGTCCGTACATACGATTATTACATAACGTGGAATGTTTCCAAAATTCAATTTAAGAAAATAACAAGGCTTCTTCCCAACACTGCTCAAGCCTGACCGGAACCTTCGGGAATTTCCTGCACATATTCAACAAATTTGCATGACATGACGCATCGTGTCAGTCAACCCATGTCAGACAAAACGAACCCAATTCATTGATAGAATCAGATAAATCCGTAGAACGATGTTATCACCGAATATTCAACGTTATCTCTTTTATCAGCACATAAACTCCCAAGGTCGCAACCAAGGGTCACAGAAGAATCTATATAGGAATACTCCGGATGTGGGTAGCATTCAGGTTTTATCCCGCAACACAGTTCCATAAGGTATATCAACATATAAACTCCCACAGTCGCAACCAAGGGTCACGGAAGTATCTACTCAGGAATACTCCGGACAAGATAAATAAAACGAGCACAGTTCCACAGATAGTGACACACATAAAATTCTGGAATTTTAATATAACATAGTCCGAGCAAGATTCACTTGCCTCAAGTCCGATGAGGTAACTCCCTTTAAGAAACGATAGGTCGAACGACCACTATAGATCGAGAGCTCAACCTAATTATATTTTCGCGATTAATGCCTCGTAAGAAGACGAATAACAACGTTTACCCCCCCTTCCTGATGGAGTTCTTATCCAACTACAACTCCCTAACATTTAGTACGCTCCTACGATTGACGATAAGGTGAGCTACTCGAAATCCTCAATTTTTGTGATTATCATTTTATCACAACATTACAATCACAATACTACTTGCATTATTCATCCAAGGTGATTATACTACAACCAAAATCGTCCAATTACCAACTACTAGTTCAGAATTTTCTTTCAATTTCAGGGTGGAATAATCGAGCATAATTCTAGCATGATCGCTATTTATGATTGTTCATTTGATAGGGTAATTGATAACTAATTCACTTTGGCAATTTCAATGAGTTTAAACGATAATCGGATCAATTCAGCATACTTAATTACATGAATAACACAATAAAATCATCATCATAGATTCACTCCTAAGGCTACCATCCGACATACAATTTTCACAACGGTATGCATACAAATTGCTCGTCCGAGATAGTCTTACGGTTAACGTTTATGATTAGTGTTGGTTTTTAACGGTTTGATTATAATCAAGAGTTCTAGACTACCCAAACACCCGAAATCATAGCTATCAACACTGGAAAAGATCCAAAAGTTAGATAACTCACCCTACTTATCTAGGAACGAGGAAGAACATGTTAGGATTGTATAC
This sequence comes from Orobanche coerulescens, assembly GCA_033398695.1. Taxonomy (NCBI): domain Eukaryota; kingdom Viridiplantae; phylum Streptophyta; class Magnoliopsida; order Lamiales; family Orobanchaceae; genus Orobanche; species Orobanche coerulescens. Next base: position 84,764,579 of record CM065814.1, on the reverse strand, counting down.
TGCAAAGCATACTTTATGCTTGTATTACCTAATTTCCCATTTACTACCTATGAGGATATTAATTATATTTAATCACATGTTTTGCATATTAATTCACGTTATGGTTATGCAAATGAAATGTCTAATTATTTTATATTGTAGATAATGTGGTGTGTTGGTGTCACACGGAAGATCACATTATCGGTGCCTTATAAAATAATATAATAGTTCACAACCTATATAATTATTAGACAAATTATATAAAGGGTTGTAGTGTATGCTTGAGAATAGTTGGTCTTGACTATTAGCATATATTAGCGTATTTGTATACGTTGAACAGGATCGAGGTGAGATAGTGTCTTCTGTACTGACTGTAAGAAGAACGTAAATCTCGGATAATTATTATTTCTTAATTCTAAGTATATAATATTTAATTGTGTATTTATAATAATTATTGCTTTGATTTATCATAGGCGAGAGTCAAAATGATCGACTCAATAAGCCTCGTATCTTGGGCAATAATATTGTTTATACGACAATTATTATTATTACTAGAAATTGTTTCCCGACTCGTGCGGGTTGATGATGTCCCCTTGAGGAGCTCGATAATGATTATTATATTAAACCCTGCAGGTGGATTTAATTTCGATATAATAATAAGGTTCGAGTGGTACTACTCTTGGATAAGATATTAATTAATTAAAGCTGTCAGTAGCTTATAATTAATTAATGGACATTCGATATCTTAAACACGGGAAATAATATATTTAATAAGGAGCCCAATTTTGTAATTTGGGATTTTGGTAGGAAGTGCAATATCAACTTTTTAGTGGACTAAGTTGATATTAATTGATTCATCATATATTAGGAAGAGTCCTAATAAGATAAGATGAATTAATTGGGAGTCTTTCCATAATCCTCATTTAGATCCCTAGTAGTAGTCCAAGAGCCTATAAATAGGACATTATGGGGCTTGGCCGATTTAATCACATACTTGCACAAGGAATTTCGATTTTTCTTCTAAGTGTTTAATTGTGGATCTTGACTTGTGTCTTTGATTCCACAATTCAGATAACACTTTAATTCTTGCTACATATCGGAATTACTTGAAGAAAACAAAATCGAGAGTTGTGAGGCAAGGTGAATTCGGCCGATCCATAAAGTGTCCAAGCAAGATTCGGTAGCTCGTTGCCCACACAACGTCCGGTTCAAGGCGGATCATACTCTAGAAGATCTGAAGGTAGAAATACAAGGCGATCAAGAAGGAAGTAACCAACCGCTTCAAAAGGTAATATCCTATGATCTTGGATCTAGATTAGGATATTTTAATTAATCAACATATTTAATTAATAAATAATAAATAATATTTAAATTGCTTGTTAGTCTTAGTAATTAATTAATTAGCATGCCTAAATAGATCTAATGCTCGTAGATGCATAAAACGCTATTATCATATTTTCCCAAACTTCGCTTCCGCTGCGTTTTACTTTCCAACAATTGGTATCGGAGCCGGATTTTAGGCTTTTGCTATTTTAATTAATTTTAGTGATTAATTGATAGCAATTTAAATATTCATATATTTTGATGTTGGAATATTTTGCTAGATGTGTTCTTGCAGGTGATATGATCCAATTATCATGGTTTATATGAATGGTGCATTTATTTATTTATTTTTATTAATTATGTAATTGTTGGTTTGGCCCGTTTTTTGAGGCATGTAATGGTTTTTCCCGTGAGAAAATCCGCGGGTAGTTCTAGGTGGTTTTATTTTTTCGTGTAAATCTTGATGTAATTTTGATGTATTTTATTTTGTATAAAATTGTAATCGAATTCGGAAAAGACGGGATCGCGAAGAAATAGAGCAACCGGATCGCTGGGATCATTGGCAAGTTGCTGCCGACAAGAAGAGGCCGCTGAGCAAAGACACGGCCGTCGCTGAGCAAGACCGAAGCGGCCGCCAAGCCGCGGCACTGTTCGGGCCGTTATTTGGTTCGGGCCGGTCGTCGCTTTGGTCCGTCCGCTTTAGCCGCTCGTTCACAGGCTCATTGAAGTCAGGATTTAAAATTAAATTTTTTTTATGTAATTAATTTTGCATAAAAGTGAAATTTTTAATTTTGGAAATCCACGACCCGACCGAGGAGGAGCGACGAGATGCTTGATTCAGTGGGAGAGATCGAGTTGAAGATTTTCTCGGATTCAACTCAAGGAAGAAGACCATGATAATTGGATAATTAATTATCCATGTTTTATTTTTGGTTCTTTTTATTGTTTTGATGTATGGCATGTATGGATGTATGCGTGATATGTTTCCTTGCATGTTAGGACGAGAAAATTAAAAACCTTAAGGCTAAAATAACTAAGTGATTAAATTGATTTAATTTTTTTAATTAAAATCAAATTGGCCTCCATAATTAATTTAAATTGTGAAGTAATTAGCATGCGCGTTGACATTAGAGTCTTCCTCCATATCGGATGTGCTAATTATAGGTTCACTAGTTTTAAATTTCAAAATGATAACATAAGGTAAATATTACTTTTTATGATAGGACCTCTCGATCTGTAGGACTATTATTTAAAAGATAATATTTTAAGGATGTTAAATTATGGTGTTCACTTAGGTGTATTAATTAATAAGCTCCCCATCGGAGTCTATGTTAATTAATACATGGCCAAGAGGAACCAACTATTAATTTTACTTGTCATAACGTAATTTGACTAGATAGTAAAATTAAAGACGTAAAACTCTACTTGAAAAATGTGTGTGTAAACGTCCACACGATCGTGGCTTGCATGTGCGGATTTTTTGAGGTGTTGGATGCTAGCATATATATTGTGTTTTGAGGTTTTTTCGATATATTTTGCTATGCATTATGTGATGGATGTTTTTAATTTTATTCTCAGATGTCTTTCAATCCACTAGCTGTTATTCTCAAAGAAAATAAACTAGATGGCACTAACTTTGCCGATTGGAAAAGAAATTTTGACATTGTCCTGACTGCTGAGGGGCATAAGTTTGTCTTAATCGAAGAGAGCCCTCTAGAACCAGAACCGGATGCCACTCCCGAAGAGTTGGCTGAATTCCGAAAATGGAAAAAGTCTGATGAGATGGCTCGCTGTTACATTTTGGCTTCACTGACAAATATATTGCAGCATCAGCATCAGACGATGGGTTCAGCCGCGGAAATGATGAAAAGTCTCACCGAGATGTTTGGTCATCGAACAGCGGCTAGACAAAATGCTATGAGGGTATTGATGACAACCCAAATGTCTGAAGGGACTCCAGTAAGGGATCATGTTCTAAAAATAATGTCTCATTTGAACGAACTGAGCATACTGGGGGCTACTATCGATGCGGAAACGCAAGTCGATATTATCTTAGGCAGCTTACCTAGAAGCTTTGAGCAGTTCCCCCTCAACTACAATATGAACCGTAGGACATATAGTTTGGCGGAACTTCTGACAGAGCTTCAGTCTGCTGAAGGTCTCTTCAAACAAGGTTATCATCAGATTCTTGCGGCAACCGGTGCTACTTCTTTCAAACCCAAATGGAGAAAGAAGAAGAAGCAGGTTGGCCAGAAGCAAGTGGCATCCCTCAAGGTGAAAAGCAAGGCTCCTCACCCCGAGGCGAACAAAAAGCCAAAGGGAAAGTGTTACAAGTGCGGTCAGAAAGGAAATTTTAAAGCGGACTGCCCTGCCCGGAAAAGGTATGAAACCTTTTCGTCGGTAGCCATGCTTAAGTCAATCCGGATTCTTTTAGCTATAGCTGCGCATTTGGATCTGGAGATTTGGCAGATGGATGTCAAGACTGCATTCTTGAATGGGAGTCTAGACAAGGAAATCTATATGCGCCAAGCAGAGGGATTCACTGCTAAAGGAGAAGAGCACTTGGTGTGCAAACTTAAGAAATCCATTTATGGACTTAAGCAAGCATCTAGATCTTGGAACACTCGTTTTGACGAAGTTGTCCAGTCATATGGATTCGTCCAATGTCCGAGTGAGAGTTGTGTGTATAAGAAATGCGATGGAAACGTGTTGGTGTTTCTTGTACTGTATGTAGACGATATCCTTCTGATTGGAAACAACGTGAAGGAATTGTCGGACGTACGGGAATGGCTATCTGAGCAGTTCGATATGAAGGATCTAGGAGAAGAAGGACACATCCTTAGAATCAGGATCTTTCATGATCGGAAGAAGAGGATGTTGTGCTTATCCCACGCATCCTATATCGATACAGTGCTGAAGCGGTTTAGCATGGAGAATTCCAAGAAAGGTTTTCTACCTTACAGACATGGAATTCAACTATCTAAGAACATGTGTCCTAAGACACAAAAGGGGATAGATGACGTGAAGATGGTACCTTATGCATCTGCTGTGGGAAGTCTCATGTATGCTATGCTTTGCACTAGACCAGATATCTGTCATGCCGTGGGCATGGCTGCTAGATATCAGTCAAACCCAGGACCAGGACACTGGATTGCTGTCAAGCACATACTCAAGTACCTGAGAAGGACTAGGGAGTACATGCTTGTATATCAATCAGACGACCTGTTTCCGGTGGGTTACACTGACTCAGATTTTTCATCGGCAAAGAAAAGTCCAAGTCTACTTCGGGTTATGTGTTTAGCCTGGGAGGTGGAGCCATTAGTTGGAGGAGTGTGAAGCAGAAATGCATCTCGGACTCTACCATGGAAGCCGAGTACGTGGCAGCCTCTGAGGCATCCAAGGAGGCAGTATGGCTCAAGTACTTCCTGCAGGACTTAGATGTGATTCCCGATTTGCCAGAGGGTATTACACTTTATTGTGATAATACTGGTGCAGTCGCAAATTCAAGGGAACCACGAGCCCATCAGGCAAGTAAACATATCAACCGCAAGTACCACGTCATACCACACTTCGTAAAGGAAGGAGATGTAGTTGTAGCCAGGGTTGCATCGGAAGATAATCTTGCTGACCCTTTCAAGAAAGGCCTACCTTCAAAAGTTTTTGAAAGGCATGTGGAAGGAAAGGGATTACGATGTATGGCAGCATTGCTTTGAGTATAAGTGGGAGAAATGAGAGACTATGTAATAGAGTAGTATACTTAAAAGCATGCTTTGAGTATAAGTGGGAGATTGTTAGGATTGTATACTGCAAAGCATACTTTATGCTTGTATTACCTAATTTCCCATTTACTACCTATGAGGATATTAATTATATTTAATCACATGTTTTGCATATTAATTCACGTTATGGTTATGGAAATGAAATGTCTAATTATTTTATATTGTAGATAATGTGGTGTGTTGGTGTCACACGGAAGATCACATTATCGGTGCCTTATAAAATAATATAATAGTTCACAACCTATATAATAATTAGACAAATTATATAAAGGGTTGTAGTGTATGCTTGAGAATAGTTGGTCTTGACTATTAGCATATATTAGCGTATTTGTATACGTTGAACAGGATCGAGGTGAGATAGTGTCTTCTGTACTGACTGTAAGAAGAACGTAAATCTCGGATAATTATTATTTCTTAATTCTAAGTATATAATATTTAATTTTTATTTATAATAATTATTGCTTTGATTTATCATAGGTGAGAGTCAAAATGATCGACTCAATAAGCCTCGTATCTTGGGCAATAATATTGTTTATACGACAATTATTATTATTACTAGAAATCGTGTCCCGACTCGTGCGGGTTGATGATGTCCCCTTGAGGAGCTCGATAATGATTATTATATTAAACCCTGCAGGTGGATTTAATTCCGATATAATAATAAGGTTCGAGTGGTACTACTCTTGGATAAGATATTAATTAATTAAAGCTGTCAGTAGCTTATAATTAATTAATGGACATTCGATATCTTAAACACAGGAAATAATATATTTAATAAGGAGCCCAATTTCGTAATTTGGGATTTTGGTAGGAAGTGCAATATCAACTTTTTAGTGGACTAAGTTGATATTAATTGATTCATCATATATTAGGAAGAGTCCTAATAAGGTAAGATGAATTAATTGGGAGTCCTTCCATAATCCTCCTTTAGATCCCTAGTAGTAGTCCAAGAGCCTATAAACAGGACATTATGGGGCTTGGCCGATTTAATCACATACTTGCACAAGGAATTTCGATTTTTCTTCTAAGTGTTTAATTGTGGATCTTGACTTGTGTCTTTGATTCCACAATTGAGATAACACTTTAATTCTTGCTACATATCGGAATTACTTGAAGAAAATAAAATCGAGAGTTGTGAAGCAAGGTGAATTCGGCCGATCCATAAAGTGTCCAAGCAAGATCCGGTAGCTCGTTGCCCACACAACGTCCGGTTCAAGGCGGATCATACTCTAGAAGATCTGAAGGTAGAAATACAAGGCGATCAAGAAGGAAGTAACCAACCGCTTCAAAAGGTAATACTCTATGATCTTGGATCTAGATTAGGATATTTTAATTAATCAACATATTTAATTAATAAATAATAAATAATATTTAAATTACTTGTTAGTCTTAGTAATTAATTAATTAGCATGCCTAAATAGATCTAATGCTCGTAGATGCGTAAAACGCTGTTATCATATTTTCCCAAACTTCGCTTCCGCTGCATTTTACTTTCCAACAGAACACCAAATAATGATGAAGAACAGAAGGATAACACCCTAAAAGCCTTCTTCGGAGCTTGATCAACACACTCTACTAGGATAGCACGTGATTAGGGAGGCTAAAATTGGTTTAGGGGAGGTGGAGGACAGTATACGAGGGGAAGGGACGATTTTTGGGTCGGAATAAATGAAATGGAATGTGTCCTTTTATAAAATCAGGATGGCTTTACATACGTTATGCCTAAAGCTTTACGTACGTAAGCCCTGTTACGTACGTTATGTAGAATAGTTAACGTACGTAAACAAAAACTAGAGCTAACTGCCCAAAATATCACCTATCATTACGTACGTAACGATGGCTCAGTTAACATATGTAGCACCCGTTGACTTGCCTGTTGCTATCGCGGCGAAAGTTGTCCTGACTGTGCGAACAATCCGACGAAGATTCCCATCCGAAGATCGAAGACTGCGTTACGTACGTAAGGCCTACCCCTTAGCGTACGTAATGTCACAACACTTAGCGTACGTAATACTTAGTGAATAACGTACATAAGGTTTAGTTGCTCACTAAGTTATTCTCACATTAATTACTTATAACGCGACTCCCTTTTAGACTTGTCGAGCAATTTCTCGGGGAACAAGATGTTAGCCACATCATATTCGCACCGATAATTGTCCAACGGCATCAAGGTATGTCACCGACAATGTCATCAATCATCATACAATCACATCACAAAAATAATAGGTGCAGACAAGCTTTATTCGTGATAATACGGTCCAAATATAACATATAAGAATACATTTATCGCGATGGAGTACATTTATTCAATCATATAATAGAAAAAGAAATGAGGTACTCAACGTGAAAAAGCATGTAATACTGGTGGTATTACATTGTACAATACCTGAAAATGATTCACACATGACGTATTGGAGTCGCTGAAACACAGAAAGTAAACAAAGAAAACTGAAGGTTTGAAGCGGAATGAAATTTTATTTGACACTGAAATACCAAACAGATTCATTTACTTTATTTGTTGGAGGGGTAGAGTCTAGTAAGACGTTCATAATTACTTAGGGTCCAAAAAGTCATGTTGTAAAACAGTGCAAAAACCCTGTAGAAACATCTTAGCCAGAAAATAGTGAATGGTCAAGGACATTAAACATTTCATCACTTTTTACAGAAACATTCATTCTATAAGTAGATCATGTAAAACACAGTCTTTTAGCTCGTGGCAAAAAGTAAGAAAAAAGAATCAAAGGAAATGTGACAGCATGAGACATGAAAGTGGTTACCATACCTTACCCTCTTATTAACTATAGGAGTGGGGGTATCCTCTATGATATAAATCAAGAGATTCAATTTGTTTCTTTGGCGCCCCTCGTATATTACAAATGAACCCCCTCAATGCCACTACTCGTGGGGGAGTATATTCAAATAATGTGTATAACTGGCATTAGAAATTCTGATTCAGTTCCAATAAATTATTCATTGCAAAATGTATAATCTAAAGTTTTAAAAGAACTAAAAATATTAAAGGAGTAGTTTTTGTAAAAGAAAATGATTCATTTCAGCAATATGGGCTCCATAGTCCAAGCAGAGAACCAGGTAGACAGAGTTTCCACAATATCTTATTTCTGCCTATAATGAATATTCGTATCAACAACAAAAATAAAAGATAAAACGTATCATTGGATGACCTGAGCGAGGACTGGGACATCCTTTATATAAAATTGAGGACGAAAAAGACTAGATAAAAGCAATCGATCTACTGCCCAAATCGATCTACTGCTTGTATGGAAGCCATGAGAGATGAAGAGAAGAAAAGAGAAGACGAGAAGAAAAGAGAAGAACAGGGCTGCCTTAGGTTTCGAATGGAGAGAGCGGCGTTTGAGAAAGAGGGAAGAAAAATTAGGTTTTGGTAATGGGTTTTGATGATTATATATCATGCCCATATATTTGGCCCTTTTTATTCTTGACCCAAGTAGGATCCGAGAAATTACCCTCAAACTTGTTGTTTCTATCCAAACCCGGGTATCTCACCGGGACACAAGGGATTTGACCCGAGTCGAATTCGTCCAGCATCTCACATGCTCGACCCGACCCGTCAGAAACACGACTCGACCAAAATTAATCCAAAACTCGACTCGAACTCAGCAATATTCGACTCGACTTGACTCGTTTTACATCCCTAATTAAAATAATTTGTGTCGGATTTGGAATTTTTCACGAATGTATCATTAGTAGAAACAACACTTTTAATGACACTTGAAAAGTGTCATCAAAGGGTTTTTATGACACTTTTCGAGTGTCATTCCAAATGCCATTGAATCCCTAGTGATGGAAGAGTCCAACCTTCAATGACATTTATTAAGTGTCATAAATTTATTTTTCAATGACATTTATAAAGTGCCATTGAACAATATATTTTATGACATTTATAAAGTGCCATTGAACAATATATTTTATGACATTTAATACCTGTCATTGAACAATATATTTGATTACATTTATAACGTGTCATTGAACAATGTATTTCACGACATTTATTACGTGTCATTGAACAATGTATTTCATGACATTTATTAGGTGTCATAAATTCATTTTTCAATGACCTTTAATTAGTGTCATTTAAGGATCCATTTAAGGTGCCATACAAATACTTTAACGACATTTATAAAGTGTCATGAAAATTATTTTAATGACATTCTTAAAAGTGTCATCAAAGACTTTTCAATGATAGTTATTTAATGTCATAGAAAGTGATGAATGTGCAACTAAAAAAAATTCAATGACATTTTAAAAACGTCATCACATATTTATACTAAAAAAAAACTCAATTTAATTATAATTTCACGCACTAATTAAAACCGTTTCAATAAACTCGACATCAAATCTAAAATATGTCCCATAACTCTAGCTAGCTTCAGTTAGCGGCGGCATATTTAGCAACATATGAAAATAAAACCTGCATCTACTTTATTATTAAGTACCACAAAACTGGTATGAAGCAACAAAACTAACAATCTACACACCATCTAATAATCTACATATCATTTTTAAATGGGACACCAACAAAGCAGGTAGGCAGGCCCCAAAAATAGTTCAAAACAGCTAATGATGTACACAGCAGCAACTAATGGACACCAACAAAGCAGGCAGGTTTCTTTCCTGCCGGTAAAAAAAAAAAAAAAAAAGCAGGCAGGCCCCAAAAAAATAGGAAACAGTCTCTATTCAATGTACATAACATTTTCAAAACAATCTATCAATAGCTGCAAAATTGAAAATAAAGTAGCTAATAAAAACAAAGTAACCGTTCATATCCAAATATAACATAAATATAAAATTGTTAAGTGATTTTGGTACGATTAAGATACTTGATCGGCCAGGCAACAATACTTCCAAGTGATTCTTCCATGGACTCCATACCCCTGTGGGATCGATAGAGCTCAGCATTTGAGTTTAGTACTGACATAACAGCCACTCTATAACTGTAACACCCCAAAAGGCGGCTATTACAGTGCCGTGAATCCCACACTGGGACCCACCAGGCGATATCCAAAACAGGTTAAATAAATATTATTTGTGATACCGAACCACAATGAATAGTCATTACTCCGATTAGGAGTTTATTAAAATATGGCCAACGGCCTTATAATACACAGGATCCGAAAAAAACAAGTATAAACCATGTGGAGATGGAAAATACTTCAAATGTCAAATACAACCAGAAAACAATTTAAATGAAACTGGAAATAACATGACACGGTTTAACATAACCGGACAACAAAAGATGTGGGGCCCCCGAACTAGTATCCTTCGAACCCTTCGCCATCGACATGCTCTTCCCGTGCCTTGCCTTTGCCTCGACCTAAAATACAATACAAGTATTTCGCCCAACACAGGGTCAGATACACATGATAATCAATTCTTCCGACATTATACAATTCACATATATAGATCTCAAGAAAAACATTCCGACTATTAATCATACCCCTCGGGCGTATGAAATAATTAGTCACCAATCATCGAACACATCCAATACTATGGACGATTAATAATATGGCTCAAGATGGACATCATAGTACGCCCGATGCGAAAATGTGTCCGTGTACACGTCCGCCCCGTATACGGAATCCAGAATATACGTGGGACAATGTACCTAATTAGCCTCACGAAACTACGTCTCGTGTGGACAGTCCAATGCGGAAATAATATCCACGCATGACTATATAAGTGCCTGGCTAAAAATCCTACACAATGACCAATCGGAACGCAGATATGATTCCGGATATGTCACGATACAACATGACAACGAATTCAATAAATCACATATCCGATTAAGGATCAAGAAAAACTCACCGAAGTGAAAATAAGACCAACGAGATCAACGATTCAAAACGACGTACTTGGGAATGCAACCCATGAAGAAAACGGAATAACGTCAAGGACAATGTCAAATCACGACAAACATTTCATGAATAATTCATACATATGAAATATATAACCATCACAAGAATCTAATCATCATTATAACCACGCAAGATAACTTGCCTCAATTCCGTAAGCGAAAGATAGTCGTTCTCCAAATGATCAAACGGACGGTATCCTCGGTTAAACGCTCAATCGAACAAGCAACCTTGAATGAAACGTAATTCATTCAATAACATATTCACATAATATTAATCTCAATTCGTAGGAAACGACGCCCGCAACCTACTCGAATAATTCATTCCACCCTAATGAATACCTTAACGATTAATGAAAGGTTTCAATACATCTAATTCATCTTCCAAAATCGGATTACCATACCAAAAGTGTCCTTTAATTCTCTTGTTATTCTATGAACAAAACATCTTCAATTCGCCAATAAAATTGGTTTAATCAAATTCTTATGTTCTACAACATCTACTATTATAAAAGGATAGTCATAATGAATTTGATACTCAATCTACCATGACAGTATCATTCATAAACAGCATCACCTTCTTAAGAACACTATCTATTTAGCATGATGATGAACCACATTCTAAGTTATCAACACATTAGATTAATGAAAAGTTATTGTTGTAATTATCAAGATCCTTATCATTCTTCAAAGACTTGTGAAGCTGAACCATAATGATTGTTAAAGCTTCTAAGATTTCTGAACAGGATCATCCAATCCTATCTTTAACATTATCAAGTTCTTCCCAAGGTAATTAAATACCTAAAATGGTGTTTAAACACTCTATGATTTCAAGTTCTTGATTAAATCCAGCTATGATGAAGCTAACCGATCCAACAATGTTCTACTGAGCTAAATTCGTCCAGTAAGATGAGTAATGATAACTACAAACATTGTTACCTTCACTACAACATCAAGAACTCATCTAATCTAAACCCTCATTTATCATATTCATCAAGAAGTGTTTAAAAAGTTTAATTATAACCATGTTTTACTTGCTTAATCTAACTCTAGGTGAAGTATAATTCGTCATTAATCATCAACATAAGAAAATAATGCAGAGAGGAAAGTACACCTACCTCCAGAAATGAAGAACAACTTCAATGCTATGAGAAAATATACTCCAAGCTCAAGAACAACTCCTAATCTCCAAGGAAATGAGATCCACTCCAAGATTGAAGGCTTAGAAACAAGTTGTTGAAGGTTGATAACGTTTTGGGAGTGCAGAGGGACGATAAATGGAGAGAGAATCGGTTTAGAGTTGTGAAGAAATGAAAAACAGGCTGGTCCTATAAATAGACTGGACATACTTAGCGCACGCTATCGGAACAGTTTAGCATACGCTAATGCACTTACGTACGCTAACCGGTCGATATTACGTACGTAAGCGGCTTACAGAGGCTACTGTCTTGAACTTTCGCAGGTCGTTAGCGCATGCTAATGAGAAATAGGTTACGCACGCTAATAAAAGTTGATTCTAGCCGACATGACAGCTCAGACCTTGTTCACATGCATGCTAACGGCTAAGGAGTTCACGTGCTGAAGTCAACTGATGCCAGATTCCCTCTTAGCGTACGCAACAGAGGAAACCTTACGCACGCTAAGGCACAGGATTAGCGTACGTTAATCGTACTGTGTAACGTACGCTACATCAACAGAAAAATTCGAAAATGCAACTCTCTAATTAACATCGAATCATCACATATGAAATGAAATAACAACGATATGATATTCAAATCTATAATACCTCAACATAATACTAAATGCAACGATTTATGATAATCAGATTATCCGAATAGTACAACGACAGGTAAAAATGAAAAGTTACAGTCGGATATTACAATAACAATCTGGTCCAAGCTTGTCGCCATGAATCCTTGTTTTGGGGTCAACTGCATCAATTTGTCCTCGAGCCATGACTTCACCAGTCCCTTACCAATCCAGCAAGTCACATAGATCATTAACAACCAAGGGGCTTCCTTCTACTGACTACAAATTCAAATTCAAATATAAGATTATTTTCAAGGAAATTAGTAGTATTATTGGGTTGTACAAAAATTTTAGCTGTAATATATATAGATGAAAGACAGACCAGGTCCTCAATTTATACCTTAGAGCTGTGAGCCTGACCAATGCTAAAATTGGCCTTAGGATTTTCACCGATGATAGACAGATCCACATTGATTTCACCAATTTGTGGTTCATCCTAAATCCAAAATAAGTCATACAATTGACAATTAAAAATTTAGCTACTAAGATAAGCAGCCATATCTTACTTGTAAATTTTTTTCAGTGCTTTTTTGGTTACTTCCACCACTGCTAGCTGCCCAACCGTTGGAAATCACAAACCGAGGAGTTGTCATGGCCTCGTTCACAATAAGAGGAGGAGTAGTCTGTCGCCCATTGACATCTTCATGGGGAGGGGAAGGTTGTTGAGTCTTTAGAGAGAGGAAGCGGAGTGAAGGTGAGTCAAACAAAAGTAAATTATAAAATATGTATCTATTTTACTTGCAAGCATAAAGAGGGAAACATTCAAGTTCAAGATGTCAATAATGCAAATCAATATAATTCGTCATCATAGCCCTCAACATAAATATGAACCATATATTAATTATCATCCAAAATAAGTAAACCAAAGCAGAAAAAAATAGGATGCAAGATATATCTACACTTACAAGGTTATAAACAGCAAGCTCAAGATGACTGTAACGCTCTTCCATTGTCTCAACCTTTTCTTCCAATTTTGCTTTCCATGATGCAAATTGTTGTTGAGCATCTATCTTGGACGTTGTCACACCTCCTCCAAAACCTCTTACACGCCCAGATCGCTCCTTACCCAAACCTTGGCTAATGCATCATTATGTATAGAAACAGGCCCTTCGCTAGGTAGTTCAAGAGCAATTGCTGCTTGCACCTCAATCTGATCAATATTACAACCTCAAAGCAAAATTCAATAATACAAAAGCTTTTTTTATATAATTTAGAGAATAAAACACTTACAACTTTGGCAGCAACATGCGGGTTTTTAGCCTTCTTCTGCTCATGGCCCATTATCCATAAGTTTGACCTGGAAAGGGTTTGACCAGGGTGCTCATTTTCCTTCAACAGAAATAAATACAACTCTTAGTTTAGTTTTTTCAATTAACTAATAGTATCAAAGAGGGAAAGCAAGATGCACAACATTCAGGACCAGACTCTACAACGAGGCCAACATAAACGCGACATTCGCGGCCTCATTGCGAGGCAGCTGTCCGACAATCGTAGGTGACAACAACCTGTCACCACTCGACAGTAGTCCGGCAGCTTTTAACAACGACTATTTTATGGATTTGTTGAGCCTCGGAGATCTGCCGCACTGATCAAGAACTATACAAATGGTGGTTCCACCGATGCTCAAGTCGAACGCATGTGCCAATCCCGATACTTTTCCAAATGACTTTGGTAGAGCCATGGCTAAGATGTCCAATCTTAGTCCCCTGACGGGATCAAATGGTCAGATCAGGACCAACTATCGCAGGACCAATTGATTTCAAATTATTATTATTATTATTATTATTATTATTATTATTATCACATCACTTTATTAAAAACTCAAAGGATTTACAAGAAATTAGTGGGAAGCCGAGAAACCAACTGGGCCCCCACTCCTCTAGCAATAGCGAAACTAATACGATTAAAACTATGACCCGCAGCACGAGCCCCAATGTCTTGAGTCAAGGAGAAACGTCTAATACGCTTTAGTAAGGTTACCGCCTCTTTCTCAAGTTCTCCAAAAGAAGAAAAAGAAAAGGGGAGGAACCCGTATCCGATATCTGCGCATTTAACCTCATACTTGACACGTTTACGTCGTGCAGCCTCACTAACCGCACGCCCTGGCACAAAATCAAGCAACGCCGATTGCGTCAAAGGAGACGAACCTGTAAGAGCAACGCAAACATCACACCCGCCATCCCAAGAATAAAGCAATATATCGGCCGGTCGCAAGGGTCTGTCCATATCTCCATGAAGCCCAATATCCACCTCCTTACGAACAGAAATCCCGGACCGAGAGCATATTTCAACAAGAACATCGCGTACAATGTTGTGCCGATGTTTAATGCCAACAATACCCGCACACGAAACGGCATGATCCCCATAAATATCTCCAGTAAAAACCCTAGAACATGCCGAGCACGGTACCTGAACATTGAAAAGGGGAACACCCAGTCGATAACACAGCACACAACGATAAGTCCTGGCGTTCATAGTTTGTCCCAATCCAGATATAGGAGCCACCCTAAGCCAATCTGAAGTGTGATCCTCCTTTAGTGAGCTCCATAGCGCCACCTGTCGAGGGGATAGATGTAATGTAGATTCAACAGTTTGGGTAACCCGATCGAAGTATATATCTGCCAATTTCTTCATAAGTTTGGGGGCAGCGACCTCGCTAGGGTTACTCAAAAGGTCAATATCCATATTCGCATTAAAAGTACATAGAGCATCATCAAATGAGGGACCAGTAGTCACAATACCAGCACTATGGAGGAGCTTAGTCTGCAGACTAGTAGATTGAAGTCTCGAAGCAAGAAAAGCATAGTTCAAAACATCACCTGCAGAATATAAACCAAGCCCCCCAAAAGCAAAGGGTAAGGTGGCGAGTCTCCATTGCCAATCACCAAAACCGGGCCCAGAAGCAGTGACAATACGCTCCAAGGAAGAACGAAGTGCCACATCAAAAGAAACCTGAGCACACTCAAAGACCCAAGGAGAACATGTGCGCATAGAAAAATATAACTTAGAAATACCAGCACATGTACGAAGAAGCAACAACTCGCATTGTGGGTGATTGAGTTTGGCAACTGCCTCCATAAGTTCAATAGTTTTAGCAACCCTTTTCAGGACCAACTTACTACAAAACTCAAAATCCACACTAACGGGTCCACCCAATAATTTAACACCATGTGAGGGGCGGGAAATATTGGGTGGAAAAACACCGACATACCTGCTTCTGGGGTCCTCCTGTGGCCAAAAAACTTCAGTTTTATCAACATTGAGGTGTAGGCCCCGACAAGGTCCATCCGCCATAATCAACTCCAAAACCTTACCCACAACCAAGGTATCACCAATAATAGTGCCATCATCCAGATACCAAGCTTGAAAGGAAAGGTCAAAAGAATCTCTAATCTTACATGCCAAGGGATGTAACACTAAAGCAAAAACAAGAGGCCCAAGCGGATCACCTTGTTGCACACCTTGATGAGACCAAAGAGTGTGCTCACCATAATATAATCTAGCGGGACTAGAGTAACAGAATTCAACCCACCGTGAAATAGCCGGGAAATGAAGCCAAACCTCTCGTAACATAACAGTCCGATACACCATGTTGAAAGCATTTTTAAAGTCAACCAACAACATAGACAGACCAACATCATCCCCCCGGTCCTCAACCAACCGATTCACAGCGTGAAGAATAGCCTCCCCTCCACCAGACACACCAACACCAAATTGCAAATCATCTAAATAACTATCTGAAGAGTGGCCAATCATAGAAGCACAAACCTTGGAAACTAAACGCCTCCAAACAGTCCCAACAGCAATAGGGCGAATACCCCCTCTATTATTATTATTATTATTATTATTATTATTATTATTATTATTATTCAGTTTTTCTTTTTGTTGGGGGGTCGTCGAGTTTTTGTCTGTGCCTTTTATTTTGATTGTCGAATGCGAATGAGCTGAGACAGAAGTCAATAAAACCGATATTTAGAGGGTCAAAAAAAAACTGAATAGTATCAAAGAAAAAAAACTAAAAGTCCAACTTAAAATGATAATAGAGGTTGTGGTATTCAGCAGAAACAATAGAGGTCTAGCTAACAAAATGCACAACTATGAGGAGTTTTCAATAGAATATTTGTATATAATAAGTTGTCCACATACTTCTAGAAATATCAGTATATCACACTAACCCATTTGTTGGCTTTTCTTGCATAACCTTCCCTGCTCATTGTGTGACATAAAAGCTGTTTAGCCCTTATTTCCTTCATTTTATCACTTCTCTCCTGCGAATCAGTAGCCCGTACACACCAATTATCAGTTACAAACATGCATCGACCTATAGTAATTCAATAATTGAAATTCTATAATAATTAAGTAGCTCAGAAACTCACTTTGAAGGCTTCAGAACAACGATCATTAACAAATATTTCCCATTCTACCACAGATGTGTCGGCAGGACTTAAAAGTTCAAGTAACCTTTTTGCATCTGCCTTGGTGCGTTTTGCTTCAATAATTTTTCTGATGTTCACCGAGAGAGTTGATTTATAGCTTCTCCATAGTCGTCCCATTTGCATAAACACAGCTGGCCTATGAATAGGTTCTACAATAAATTTTAACTGCAATAATGACAAGGTAAAAATGTTATTATCCTCATCCATACTTGCAGAGAACAAAATAAGGAACAATGAATGTTTAGAAATAAATTTTACCATCAAATAATCCCAGAGGTCATCCCTGGTTGGACCACACACTTTATGCCATGTTGTTGCATTGAGTGGAGCATGCTCCCTCACTATAACCCCAATAGTGGAGCTAAACCTTTCAGATATCTTCCCAACAGGTTCCCCTCTTTCATTCCACGTAACTTGTTGTGGTCCTGCTTCTCCTGTTGGAGTGACCTGAAGGGTAGTTTTACCTCTCACAGGCTTATGAGAAGCAGGGATATTAGACTTGAGGCAGGACTTGAGAGGAACACTAGTATCAACACTACTTCCAGAAGTTGCTTGTTTCTTATTGGAATCGCCACGATTTGGTTCTTCAAATCCTAAACACTTTTTCCTTGTGGACATATTCAAGCTGTTCCAACAACAAAGAAATGCCAATGCATATCCATATATATATATAGATACATATAGCTAGTGTAAAGAAATAGAGTTTAAATAACATTACGACAATGTTAAATTAAATAATTCTAGGAAAAACGAATCGGAATAAGTAAAGACATAACAACAAAAAGTAATAAAATATTATTATAGAAACGAGTTGAGCAACTGCAAATTACAAAAATGACTGGAATAGGTTCCCAACCACTTAACACAAAAACCATCATTAAATGACAAAAGCAGACCTTATATATAGTTGGTTCACACATTACATATTGTCTATCATGTTTCACCATCAAACTCATCGTCTATATTAAGTGCATCACAATCTTGATCACCAGTTGCAGCAGTAGTAAAAATATTTGGATCAAATAGCTCAAGATCATTAAAACCCCTAAGTGGTGCCTTTAATACTGCATACCAGTTTGATTTATCTGTATCCCTAGAATAAAAAACCTGTTGGGCATGTGACGCTAATATAAATGGTTCTATTTTACTCAACCCTTCGTATAAATGGTTCTATTTTACTCAACCCTTCATGAAGATTTACTACAGTGAATCCATCAACTTTCTTCACACCAGAAGCAACATTCGCCCAATCACAACGGAACTGTAACACCCCGAGATATTCGGAGTATATTATAGCGCCGTGGACCCCTACGTGGGACCCACCAGGCTACAACAAGGAAACACCACTCGACTAACCATCTCGGTTAGCACGGACATGCATTTAAATAATATGACATATAAAGATACGCCCGGAGTAACCGGCGAATTAAGCATCAACCGACAATGTAACAATGTAAAGTAATACATTACGGAGTTTAAAATGGAAAGCCTAAGTACTCGCGAGTACAATCTACATGTTTATAAAAGTGGGAACAACCAAATCGAAGTAAACGAAAGAAATAAGAAGACCCAAATGCACATGTCAACGACCCTGGCCAACATCCTCGTACTGTCCCGGTGCTCGCTCATCCGGAAAGTCATAACCTGAATCAATAACAAGAATTTCCCCAAAATGGGTCCCCAAAGGGGTTAGCAATTACGCTACTACAAGTAATCAAGGCAAACCAATCGCTTACACATTTCATAGTACATGCACCAATATCATTTCAAAAACCAAAACCAGACATGTCTTTTCCGGAAATAAACAGTCAAACAATTTGCCGTGGGAACAGGGCTATACCATTGATCCCGCTCCGTGATCCCTAAGGACCCTCCCGAGCTGGCTAGCGAAACAAACTCGTGAATCCAGGGCTATACCATTGGATTCCCTCCGTGATCCCGTCGGACCCTCCCGAGGTGAGCAATCACACACAATATACATTACCATTTCACGTTAAGCATAAAGGTTTCCAAAAATACTTGCCTTGAATAATCGACGACGCAACGAACAGAAAGGATAATCACCGACGAACGCTGGGAATCAACGGAACCGAACCTAACGATTCGAAGAACATAATCATAACCAACTCTAGACGAATACGGAAATGGGATGCACCCGAAAATCCGCCTACGATTCATATATATCCGTATATAAACAACAACGAGGGTGGACCACAACCAAACCCTCTCGATTTCGCAAAAACTACGAAATATACCATGAATCCGTAGGGAAACTAAGAATACCAACAAGATTAATCATATTCATCATGAATCCACCAACAAAACGGAACGGATCGGAAGAAAATCCCAAAACCCCCAAATCTCCCAAAAGTAGGGTTCTAAGAGATTTACCTTGGATTGAGGATGAAGAACACAAGTAGGTGTTGTTAATCTACTTCAAAAACTCAAGGTAGAGGATGCCTGAAATAATCGGGGGAAGGGATCGCTCGGAAATCGCCTGGAGAAGCTCTGCGTCGCGGGGAGGAGAAGAAATGAAAATAATATGTTCATCTGGGTCAACTCCCTGGTTTATATAGCCAGGGAGTGTTAGCGCGCGCTAATCCTCAAGGTTAGCGTGCGCTAACGGGATAAAATTTCAGGCCAAACAGTTAGCGTCGGTCCGAGAGCGACTTACGGCCGTTAACGTGCGCTACTCGAGACGTAGCGTGCGCTAAAAACCTCTCGGTAGCGCGCGCTATCGACCAATAGCGTGCGCTACCTGGACATCAGCCGAGTCTATAAGTTAACTGCCCACTACTCACCTGACCCGTTAGCGTGCGCTACCATACAAGCGTAGCGTGCGCTAACTGGCACCTGACCGAGTTCAGTAGTAAACTGTCGAAGATCTTGGACACTCACGCTAGCGCACGCTACCGGGTATCATCAGCGTGCGCTAGCCTCCCGACATTAGCGTGCGCTAGTCTACGTAGCGTACGCTAATACGCCAGTCCAGAAGGCTGGAAAATAGCACTGCCACTCCCAGGGCTTGCTCTCTAGCGCGCGCTACGAATCAGTCGTAGCGTGCGCTACTAAGGGACCCCTAGCGCGCGCTATGCAGAAAAGATAGCGTGCGCTAGGTTACGAAATATAAACGGTTCACAACACCGGAATATGAACGAAACATCAAACGGAACACCTCAAAGCGCATCAAAACATAGAATGGATCCACGGCAACCCTGAAACAGCGGTTCCGCACAACAATAACGAGTCTCAGATCAATAGATGACGGGAAAGATACACTGTAAGGTACATGAGGGTCACTACGACCGAGAAATACACCGAAAAAAGAAAATACAAGGGGAAAGAAAAATGCGGATATTACATTCTACCCCTCTAAAAACAAGTTTCGTCCCGAAACTTAAGAAACAAACAACTCAGGGTACCTAGCGCGCATGCTATCCTCGGTTTCCAAAGTTGCCTCCTCGACACCGTGTCTCGACCACTGCACCTTGACCAAAGGGATGGTCTTATGCCCCAGTCGTTTCTCCCGATGCTCTAAAATCTTCAAAGGACGCTCCTCAAAAGTAATATCCTCGGCGACGTCAATCTCATCATAATCGATGATGTGACTAGGATCTGGGACATATTTCCTCAGCTGGGAAACATGAAAAATGCTATGAACCTGACTCAAGGCCGGGGGTAACGCCAAACGGTATGCTAACCGACCGACTCGCTCGAGAATCTCGAAGGGTCCAATAAATCTAGGACTCAACTTCCCCTTCTTCCCGAAACGAAAAACTCCTCTCGTCGGCGACACCTTCAGCAAAACGTGGTCTCCCACCTCAAATTCTAAAGGTCGACGAAGGACATCGGCATATGACTTCTGTCGACTCTGGGCAGTCAACATCCGTTCCCGAATTAATTCTATCTTCCGTCTCGTATCTAAAACGACATCCGGTTCGGTCCCGACAAAATCGGATGCCTCATTCCAACAAATCGGTGATCGACATCGCCGCCCATAAAGTGCCTCATACGGTGCCATCCGAATCGACGCGTGCCAACTATTGTTGTACGTGAATTCAATCAATGGCAAATGCTCCTCCCAGTCGCTGCTCCAATCTAGAGCGCACGCACGCAACATATCCTCGAACGTCTGGATAGTGCGTTCCGACTGACCATCTGACTGAGGATGAAAAGAGGTACTCAAACGCAAATGAGTACCCAATGCTTTATGCACCGCCTGCCAAAAGTGCGATACAAATCGGCCATCACGATCCGAAACAATAGACTTCGGAGTACCGTAAAGCCTCACAATCTGTGCGATAAACACACGAGCTAACCTCTCCGGGCCCCAAGTGTCCTTGATGCCCAGAAAATGTGCCGATTTGGTGAGACGATCAACAATCACCTATACCATATTCATGCCCGACCTCGATCTCGGCAAACTCATAACAAAATCCATCGATATGTCTTCCCATTTCCATTCCGGAACGGGAAGTGACTACAATAACCCAGCCGGTCGCTGATGCTCGATTTTGACCTGCTGACAAGTCAAGCACTTCGCTACAAACTGCGCAACCTCTTCCTTCATATCATTCCACCAGAAGTTCCTCCTCAGGTCCTTGTACATCTTACTCGAACCAGGATGAACGGAGTAAGGTGTAACATGGGCCTCACGCAAAATACTCTGTCTCAACTCTGAGTCGTTCGGCACACAAACCCGACTATGGAATCTCAAAATACCATCCTCGTGAATCACAAACCGAAGAGACTTTTCCTTAAGAACGTTCTCTCGGATTTGAGTAATCATCGGATCCTCTAACTGTTTCAGCTTAATTTCATCGATCAAAGACGACGAAATCTCTAAAGCACAAAGTTGTCCGACAGCTCCATGCAACAGAACCTCAACATCTAACTCGATCAAAGTCCGCCGAAGCTCAGACTGAGACGTAAGGATATCAAGCGTTCACAACGCAACCGGTTTCCGACTCAAGGCATCGGCCACGACGTTCGCCTTACCCGGATGATAAAGGATTTCGAGGTCATAATTCTTAATCAGCTCTAACCACCTTCTCTGCCTCATATTCAACTCCCGCTGAGTAAATATGTATTTCAGACTTTTATGATCGGTAAAAATCTGACATGCAGAGCCGAAAAGATAGTGACGCCAAATCTTGAGCGCAAAGACAACTGCTGCTAACTCCAAATCGTGAGTAGGGTAGTTAAGCTCATATGGCCTCAACTGTCTCGACGCATAGGCAATGGTCTTGCCGTGCTGCATCAACACGCACCCAAGACCCTGTCCCGAAGCATCGCTATAAACAGCAAAACCCTCGTTGCCACATGGCAATGTTAAAACCGGGGCTAAAGTCAAACGCCTCTTCAGTTCCTCAAAACTCGACTGCCTCTCGTCATTCCAGACGAACTTCTCGGACTTCTGGAGCAACTGAGTAAGCGGCCGAGCCAGTTTCGAGAAACCCTCGACGAACCTACGATAGTAGCCAGCCAAACCCAAGAAACTACGGACCTCCTTCATATTCGTGGGCGACGCCCAATCCAACACTGCCTCAATCTTCAGCGGATCCACTCGGACTCCCTCGGATGAAATCACGGGACCAAAAAACATCACTTCCTTCAGCCAGAACTCACATTTCGAGAACTTCGCATAGAGTTGCTGGGTCATCAAAATGTCTAACACTATCCGCATATGATGGGCATGCTCATCCTCACTCCTCGAATAGATAAGAATATCGTCAATGAAGACGACGACACACTTATCCAAATACTCAATAAAGACTTTGTTCATCAACTGCATGAACACCGCCGGCGCATTAGTTAACCCGAAAGGCATAACTACGAACTCATAATGTCTGTATCTCATCCGAAAAGCTGTTTTCGGCACGTCGGACTCCCTCACCCGAACCTGATAGTAACCCGATCTCAAGTCGATCTTCAAGAATACTGCAACTCCTTGCAACTGATCGAACAAGTCATCAATCCTCGGCAGGGGATACTTGTTCTTGATGGTCACCTTGTTTAGTTCGCGGTAGTCGATACACAAACGCAGTGAACCATCCTTCTTCCGCACAAACAGGACCGGTGCGCCCCAAGGCGAGGTGCTCGGTCGAATATACCCCGACTCAAGAAGTTCACTCAATTGCTTCTTCAACTCTAACATCTCTAAAGGTGCCATGCGATACGGCGCCTTCGAAATCGGATCCGCGCCCGGCTCTAACTCTATAGCAAACTCAGCCTCACGGTCCGGTGGCAATCCCGGTAACTCGTCAGGAAATACATCAGGAAACTCACTAACGACTGGAATCGACGAAAGCTCGACTCCACCGTCCTCCGCCTTCAAGGCATAGCACCAATAACCAGTACACTCCTTTCGCAGGAAACTCATCGCCTTCAAGGCGTTAATAACGAATTTCTGGTTTCCCCTCTTTCGCCCTGCGAAAGTGTGCTCGATGCCGTCCTCGGCTAACATAGTAATGATTCTCGTGCGGTAATTCATGATTGCGCCATGCCGCTTGAGCCAATCATCCCCGAGAATCAAATCCTCACCCTCAATACCCACGACAATAAGATTAGAGAGCCAAGCCCTCTCACAAATAGACACAGAACAGTCCCGGACCTCTCGATCACCGACAATTTTATCACCGCTAGGAAGTTTAACGATGAAAGGCTCACAAGGTGACAAGCAGTCGAGACTCAAACGGCGTACACACTATAGAGAAATGAATGAATGCGTAGCACCCGAATCAAAAAGCACATCGACAGGATGGGAAAGGATATGAACGGTACCTGTCGCCACAGTGGCTGCTGGGTCATCGGCCCTCCTCATCTCATAGATACGCGGTTGGGCAGAGCCGACACTGGAAGCTCCTCCCCTAGCGGGCTGACCCCGACCCCTAACTCGGCCGGCACTCGGTGGAGGCGGCAGAGCAAATGAGCCCCGGTTCACACTCGGCTCCATAGGTGTTGGGTGAGAAGAACGGGCACCGCGAAGCTGTCTGAGCTGTTCACAAAAAGAAGCCTTGTGGCCCGGCTGACCACAAGTATGACAAGTTAAAGGCGGACGAGGACACTCCTGGTTCTTATGACCCGGCAAGCCACAGTTAAAGCATAAGAGTTCACGAACGGAGGTTCTAACGGCACCTCGAGGACTCCCAGAAAAATGAGCCGAACCGCCCGCAGGGGCACTCGCAGACTGGAATTTCTGCCGGCCTCCACTCTTGTGACCCGAGAAATTCCCAACGGATTTCTGCTTCTTACTCTCCCGAACCGCCGCACTGGCTGTCACCGACATGTCATAGGCAAGAGCTCGACTCTGATAATCCTTCAGGGTAGTACAGACGAGTCCAGACATATAGTCCCGAATGGACAGTTTCATCCTCCTGGAAAAATGGAAAATTTTGTCGCTCTCAGCGACAACTTGGGTCTTCACATAGCTCAACTCCTTGTTAAAATCGGCAATAGCTTGGGATACAGGAATATCCCGAGATTGAGCATCATAGAAGGCATGCACTCTCGCTTGTCTGACCGGCCACAGGCAATATTCGGTCTCCATAAGTTCCTGAAATTCGGCCCATGAAGCAACATGATCTTTGGGACCAACGACCTCCCACCAATCCGTAGCGTCTACCGTGAGAAAGTACTGGGCAATAGGGACCTTACGGTCCTCGGGACAGTTGGTAGCAGTGAAGACTTTAGATATCTCCTTGATCCACCCTTCCCAGCCGATCAGGTCCGAAGCTCCCGAAAACTGAGGAGGGTGCATCTTTATGACATCTTGAAGCCAGCGATCCGCTCCGCCCCGATTAGCATGGGCCTGATCGGGTTTCTGGACCACCTGAGCTATAGCCGCCATTTGGTGCACCATTTGCTGCATAACGGCCGCAATACCAAGATCGGCGCATTCTTGAGAAGAAGCATGACTGTGACGGTCACCGGTACTACCAGCTCCCGAAGAATGCGACGTGGCCGCCCCACCGGTTGCCCCACGTCCTTGGCCGCGTCCACGACCACGACCACGACCACGACCACGGTTTCCTCCGGCGTCCATACTGGTGTTAAGGAATAACAGAAGTACATTGATGATGAGTAAGGGAGGAAAAAGCAACTACGATATGAAAAGCGGAAATACTATGCAAGAAAACAAAAGACCGGATAAGAAAACTTACGAGCACTGGAAGTACCGAGATGCTGGCAGCAGTGTGACAATGTGCAAAACAAAATACGACTAGACCCAATTAACCAACAAGCCTAGGTATCCATAAACCTAGAGCTCCGATACCATTTTCTGTAACACCCCGAGATATTCGGTGTAATACCCGTAATTTCGATTTCCGGTAATTTCTTTTTTCGGCGAAAGTCCGTTTTGACGACTCGCTCATGACCGTTTCGTCATTCTGAGAATATTTAATTCTGCACTTTTCGACGTCCGAGTTCGTTTCGGTGTCGTTTTGTTGAGTTCCGTGCTTTTTAGCGGCTTTTCCGCACGTGGGTTCGGTTCTTGCGAATCTCGTTCGAAACTGTTGTTTCGAGTTTCTCGTAAGTTCATTTAATGTTATTATTCATGTTGCGATTTTTGGTTTGCTGTTTTGATCACGTATCGTGTATTTCGGACGTTTTGGGCCATTTTCGTAATTTCCCAAAGTTTGGGGTAATTACTTTCCGTTGTCGAATTTCGAGCCTTCGGGTGGTCGGAATCATGTGTTCTCTTAGTGCTTCGTATGCGTATCTTCGATTCATATTCAGGTCCGGGTTTCTGGGTCGTCCGGGCCGTCGGAGTGGCCACGGCCGGTCACGGCCGGAGCCGGGCCTGGCCTGGCCTAGTTGCGGCCGTAAGGTCCCGGTTACGGCCGTACGTGCTCGGCAAGCGTGGCTGGACAAAGGCCAGTTACGGCCGTAAGGGCTGTCAGTTACGGCCGTACGGGTGCCAGGCAGTGTTCGGACGAATGCCGGTTACGGCCGTAAGGACCTGCCGGGTACGGCCGTAAGTGCCGAGTTACGGCCGTAAGGCCCTGTCGGTTATGGCCGTAAGCGATCGGCAGGTGCTGGGCGGATTTTGACGAATGCTGGTTACGGCCGTAAGGTCTTCCGATTACGGCCGTAAGTGGTCGGCAGGATGCTGGGCAGTATATATATCTTCGAGCAGACGGGTTTTTCACCCATTTTCTCATTCCTTTCCTTCTCTTCTGCGGCTGGAGGTGTGGGAATCATGGAGAGATGTTGTTGGACAATCAATCCATGAAGACTTGGAGTTCATACCATCAATCATCCATCCTATAACATACCTTGATCTAGCAAATCAGGTCAGATTTTCTAGAAATCTAGTTTTGGGGAATTTGGTTGATTTCGTCCGTTTAATCCGATTTAACTTAGGATTGTGATGGATTGATGATTAATTAGATGTATTATATCATTTCCCTTGTTATTCCATGGTTGGATCGTATCGATTCGTTGTTTGGGTCGAGTTCTTGATCGACACCTTGAAGGTGTCCGGTAAAATGTCTTAGAGGGGTTTTCGGGCATTCT
The DNA here is from genome assembly GCA_033398695.1 of Orobanche coerulescens. Taxonomy (NCBI): domain Eukaryota; kingdom Viridiplantae; phylum Streptophyta; class Magnoliopsida; order Lamiales; family Orobanchaceae; genus Orobanche; species Orobanche coerulescens. Next base: position 84,737,844 of record CM065814.1, on the reverse strand, counting down.
ACGATTATTCTTCCTCGTATGATCGTTGATTTCTTGATTATATGATGTTAGGGTCGAGTTTCTTGCGAAGAAACCACTTCGAACCCTTTCGTTCGTCGTCGTCTTCCTTTCCGATATCATCGGGCGTTTCCAAGCTTTCCGGTTGAGCCGTGTCCATTCGTGGTTCCGTTGTTCGTGGTTTCGAGGCAAGTATCTTGCCCATACATTTCATGTTTCGTAGGCATAATTATTTATAAATGATTTTATGCGAAATCCAATGTTTAATGAACGTTAAAAATGATCGGTATGTTCTCGATAAATATTGTTTTTCAACGATAATTCGTATACTTCGTGAATGGATGTGTTCTCGGATTACGTGTGTTAGTTTCGTATGTTGAAAGATGTTGTGATCACATTTAGTGAATGTATTAAACCGTAATAATTTACCGAAGATTACGTGTTGTTATGTGTGTTTGTCCGGTGAATACCGGACGAGTGATATTGGTCGTTACTCCTTTGAAAGGAGGTTGTGATGCTTAATGTTGTTTGGCTTGATAAGTGATTGTTGTTATGTGCTTGATGTATGTTATGTGCCTCCGGGTAGGATTGTTGAATCTCCGGGATCCATACTTGCTAGTATGGGTCGGGCGTGGCCGTAGGGTTATCCACCGGGTATGTCTTGCGGGGACTCCGAGGTTCGTGGCTTGTTAGTCCGATGCCGGGATAACTGATGGGGTTATCATCCGGTATGTCTTGCGGGGACTCCGGGGTTCGTAGCTTGTTAGTGCGATGCCGGGATAACTTATGGTCGTGGTTTGGTTAAGTGTGTATCTGTGCTTGTAGTCACGTGACTGTTGTTACGGTGACATGTGATTTGATATAGTTTCCTGTGGGTTATTCACTCGGGTTTGTTCTACGGGAGCATCTGAGGTCCGTGTCTTGCTAGCACGGGACGCGAATAATCTGTGGAAACATGTTGTTATGGTATGATCGGGTCTTGGACCCCGCGTGTTGTTATCGTAACATTGTTTTGGGAAAATGACTTTTGGGTTGTGTCCCTAAATGTTTTCGAAAGGCTTGAGAATTCTTAAAATCCCAAATGTTTTCAAAACTCCCAAGATCGTAAAATGTTTTCACAAGATAAATATCGGTTTTACCCCTATCTTTCGATTTAACCGTTTTGATTAAGTGATTTACCTCGGGAAGTATGTTTATGATTAACATGTTCCGTGGAGTATGGTATGTATGGCTCGTTTTCGTATTTTATACTTGGACTAGCAAAACAGTGGAGTTTTGCTAACCCCCGAGTATTCGGGGGGTGGATTTCTGTATTGCATTCAGGTTTTGGAGCAGAGCACAGGGTCGGCATGAAGGATGATGAAAGATGAACGATACTAATCACACGAGGACCCATTGATGTCGTATTAGTTTAGTTGTATTTTATTTCCGCTGCAGTATTTCTTTCTCGTTGTACGGGAGTGTGTTGTATTCGACCCCTGCGTGGGCATGTAATGTGTTTGAGTTGTATGTATTTTATTGAAAGACCAAATCGGTCTACTGAGTCATTTTAGCCTTAAAGGCATTGTTGAGATGTTTGGCGTTGTTTACCAGCCTGGTAGATCCTTGAGGAAAGGGTCTACGACATGTAATATCCCTGAGTGGATTGGGGGTATTACATTTGGAGTATATTACAGCGTCGTGGACCCCTACGTGGGACCCACCAGTCTACAACAAGGAAACACCACTCGACTAACCATCTCGGTTAGCACGGACACGCATTTAAATATTATGACATATAAAGATACGCCCGGAGTAACCGGCGAATTAAGCATCAACCGACAATGTAACAATGTAAAGTAATACATTACGGAGTTTAAAATGGAAAGCCTAAGTACTCGCGAGTACAATCTACATGTTTATAAAAGTGGGAACAACCAAATCGAAGTAAACGAAAGAAATAAGAAGACCCAAATGCACATGTCAACGACCCTGGCCAACATCCTCGTACTGTCCCGGTGCTCGCTCATCCGGAAAGTCATAACCTGAATCCATAACAAGAATTTCCCTAAAACGGGTCCCCAAAGGGGTTAGCAATTACGCTAGTACAAGTAATCGAGGCAAACCAATCGCTTACACATTTCATAGTACATGCACCAATATCATTTCAAAAACCAAAACCAGACATTTCTTTTCCGGAAATAAACAGTCAAATAATTTGCCATGGGAACAGGGCTATACCATTGATCCCGCTCCGTGATCCCTAAGGACCCTCCCGAGCTGGCCATATTATAAAACAAATCACGCACACGCATCGCCTTGGGAACAGGGCTACACCATTGATCCCGCTCCGTGATCCCTAAGGACCCTCCCGAGCTGGCTAGCGAAACAACTCGTGAATCCAGGGCTATACCATTGGATTCCCTCCGTGATCTCGTCGGACCCTCCCGAGGTGAGCAATCACACACAATATACATTACCACTTCACGTTAAGCATAAAGGTTTCCAAAAATACTTGCCTTGAATAATCGACGACGCAACGAACGGAAAGGATAATCACCGACGAACGCTGGGAATCAACGGAACCGAACCTAACGATTCGAAGAACATAATCATAACCAACTCTAGACGAATACGGAAATGGGATACACCCGAAAACCCGCCTACGATTCATGTATATCCGTATATAAACAACAACGAGGGTGGACCACAACCAAACCCTCTCGATTCCGCAAAAACTACGAAAATACAATGAATCCGTAGGGAAACTAAGAATACCAACAAGATTAATCATATTCATCATGAATCCAACAACAAAACGGAACGGATCAGAAGAAAATCCCAAAACCCCCAAATCGCCCAAAAGTAGGGTTCTAAGAGATTTACCTTGGATTGAGGATGAAGAACACAAGTAGGTGTTGTTAATATACTTCAAAAACTCAAGGTAGAGGATGCCTGAAATAATCGGAGGAAGGGATCGCTCGGAAATCGCCTGGAGAAGCTCTGCGTCGCGGGGAGGAGAAGAAATGAAAATAATATGTTCATCTGGGTCAACTCCCTGGTTTATATAGCCAGGGAGTGTTAGCGCGCTAATCCTCAAGGTTAGCGTGCGCTAACAGGATAAAATTACAGGCCAAACAGTTAGCGTCCAGTCCAGTAGCCAGACTTCTGGCCGTTAACGTGCGCTACTCGAGACGTAGCGTGCGCTAAAAACCTCTCGGTAGCGCGCGCTATCGACCAATAGCGTGCGCTACCTGGACATCAGCCGAGTCCAGAAGTTAACTGCCCACTACTCACCTGACCCGTTAGCGTGCGCTACCATACAAGCGTAGCGTGCGCTAACTGGCACCTGACCGAGTTCAGTAGTAAGCATCGATCGACACTCACGCTAGCGCACGCTACCGGGTATCATCAGCGTGCGCTAGCCTCCCGACATTAGCGTGCGCTAGTCTACGTAGCGTACACTAATACGCCAGTCCAGAAGGCTGGAAAATAGCATTGCCACTCCCAGGGCTTGCTCTCTAGCGCGCGCTACGAATCAGTCATAGCGTGCGCTACTAAGGGACCCCTAGCGCGCGCTATGCAGAAAAGATAGCGTGCGCTAGGTTACGAAATATAAACGGTTCACAACACCGGAATATGAACGAAACATCAAACGGAACACCTCAAAGCGCATCAAAAAATAGAATGGATCCACGGCAACCCCGAAACAGCGGTTTCGCACAACAATAACGAGTCTCAGATCAATAGATGACGGGAAAGATAAACTGTAAGGTACATGAGGGTCACTACGACCGAGAAATACACCGAAAAAAGAAAATACAATGGGAAAGAAAAATGCGGATATTACAGGAACAAAGCCAACTTGAACTTGTGGAAGTCCAATATCAGAATCTCTCGGATAAAACCATACTAATTTGACATTGTATCCACGTCTATATGCACACCATAATCTTGTGTACTAACATTGGCGTCAAAGGTATGGAATCGTTGTTTATATATAATAAAACCAGAATGGGACATTGCACAACACCTAGGTCCTTTTGCAAGGTATTTGAGTGTTTCATCAGGCTTCTTATTAATCATAACAGCTTCACGAACAATCTGAAAATATGTATTCTACAACAATCAACTTCCAAATCGAGCATAAAATTTAACAAACTGAATATACTAAATACTGATTGGCCAAAAGCTAAAGATATTAACCTCAGCTTGTAACCAATCAACAAACGTCTCTAGATGCCTTTTTTGAAGCCTTTTAGAATCATTTCTCAAACATTCATCAGAGCCCCTTAGCTCTGCCTTATGCATCCTATAATATTAAGTTTGATTAAGTTTGAATTACTATATAGTTGTTTCAATTAACAAAAAAACAATAGTTAGATGTAACTTACTCAAAATAGGGTAAAACTTTTTCGCTATTCAAAAGCACGCAGAGATGCATATCCTTGTATATATCATCACTTAATTGTACAGATCGACCTTTTAGAAGTGTTGAACCGTCAACTAATTCATCATCATCAACATCATTCCTTTTTCGTTTATTACTAAAGGCAGATGAATGTTTCATGTAATGACCACAGAACCTAACACACTCGTCCGCCAAGTAATTTTCAGCAATACTTCCTTCTGGACAAGCATGATTCTTCATATAGTCTTTTAAGACTTTCATGTATCTAAACATTAAAAATAAAATTAAATGTTACACAAGGACTAAGACATGTTAAAGGGATAAATAATAATCAAAAGAAATGGTACCTCTCGAATGGGTACATCCACCTAAATTGGACTGGACCACATAATTTTGCTTCCCTTGCTAAGTGAATGCAGAGATGGACCATGATATCGAAAAAAGAAGGAGGAAAATACATCTCTAACATACATAAAGTTTCAACGATTTCATCTTCCATATCTTCCAATCTTTTTCTATCGAGTACTCTTTGACAAAGCTCATGAAAAAAAGAAGATAGACGAAATAAGGCTTTTCGAACACCTTTCGGTAACAAGCCTCTTATAGCAACAGAGAGAAGCTGCTGCATCAACACATGATGATCATGTGATTTCAGTCCATGAATTTTACATTCTCTGACCTTGATGCAGTTTGCTATATTGGAGCAATATCCATCAGGATATCTTTACATCTACAGCCTCCAAAGAAACAACTCTTTCTCATCTTTGGTAAATGTGCAGCGATCTGAAATATTAAGCAGCTCCTCTCTTTTATCTTCTGGGAATTCTTCCAACAGTGACATTAACTCTACATGTCTACGTTCTTTCAACTTAATTCTAGTTTTACCCTTTATCTTTGCATCTAATAGAATGTCTAACACTTTCTCGCACACATTTTTTTTGATATGCATTACATCAAGATTATGGCGCACCAGTAGACCCTATGAACAAGCAAATAGAAATCATTTAAATTCAAAAATCTTATGTGATAATATAACTTAGATTCAGAACTACGACAACAATAATACACTGATCTCCCAATATGGCAAGTCAATAAATATAGATTTCTTCTTTAAAATCTTGGCAGGATCACCCTTTGCAAATTTTTTAGGTTTTCCATTCCTTTTGCCCCATTCATTTTTAAACCCAGCAAGTCGCAGAACTAACGCCTTCCCTATAAACACTATAGGTCTCAACCGCTTCTCCTTTCTGCCATTGAACCATTTGGACATAGAGCGGTACTTATGCCTTGCATACAGCCACCGCCTATTATCCATGAAAATTGTTTTTTTTGCAGTCCCTAGGTAATTGGAGCTGGTTTCTAGACCACAAACAGAGCAAGCAAATTCTCCCTTGGTGGTTAACCCTGCAACATTTCCAAGTGCTGGATAATCATTGATGGTACATGTTAACATGCCTTTGCACTTGAATGTCTCCTTCTGATGCGCATCATACATATCAACCCCATTCCATAGCTTATGCAAGTCCTCAATGAGAGGCTCTAAATACACATCAATATCATTACCAGGTTGTGTGGGGCCTGTAATGAGTAGGCTTAGCATCAAATTTTCTCTAGACATACAAATATTAGGTGGAAGGTTATAGATGATGAGTATTACTGGCCATGTACTATGGTTTGTCCTGAGAGAGCTGAATGGATTAAATCCATCAGTTGCAAGTTCAAACCTTAGATTTCTGGCATCAGATGCAAAATCAGGCCACTTCTGATCTATACTTGTCCAACTAACTGAGTCACATGGATGCCGCATTTTACCATCATTACTATGATGCTTCGAGTGCCAAGTTAACTGTTGCGCAATGTCTGGTGAAAGAAACATGCGTTGGAGTCTTGGAGTGATAGGAAAGTAGCGAAACACTTTAGCAACAACCCCAATAGTTATCTCATTAGTGCGTGGGTTAACTTTCCATCTAGATGCATCACATTTAGGACATCTGTCCTTGTCCTTATCGAGGTTCCGATACAAGACACAGTCATTTATGTATGCATCAATCTTTATATAACCTAAATCAAACTATTTAAGTATCTTTTTAACTGTATAGTTATCTTCAGGTAGAGTATTATCATTTGGGAGCATATTCTTGAATTCTTTCAGGAATTCATCAAAGAAAGTAGTGCAAAGACCAGCTGCAGCTTTTAGCTTGTACAAGATTAAGGTTGCTGAAAGTTTGGTGTATTTTGTACAACCAGGGTATAGAGGAACTTCAACCTCTTCTATCTTATGTTTGTAATCATCTTCTATGTTTTTTAAAGGTTCAGTCTTGTTCACTAGGTAAATGAAACCTAGCATCTCTATACATCTGGTTAAGTTCTAATATTTCAGAATCCCCTTCACTCAATGGTGGTGGTCCAACAACATCTAACGAGTATGATAATGCTTCTCCCCTAGGCTCACCATGAGCTTTCCAAACTTTATAGAGCGGATAAAATCCGTAATGACACAGATGAATAAATAGAGTATCATCATCCTGCGGGCCGCCAAAATTTCGACACACACAACAAGGACATAACACACCATCATTATTCCTAGCGTACTGCTTACTATTACTTATAAATTCCCTAACTTTTTTTCGGTACTCTGGACTACCTTTTGGCCAGTGTATCCAGCTCTTATCCATCAAGAAGATATTATACCTAAAAATTACAGTAAACCAACACACATATTACAAAATTATTCACTAAGTAATAACAAACAGTTAGATGTCATTGAGGTACGTAGTACCTATGTATTCAGTTGGATGTCACATTACACAATTACTAAGTATATAGTGGATTACTGGAATACAACACCTCTAAATGAGACAGGTTTAATCCGACAAACCTTAATGAACAAATATCTAATTTCTATTCAAGAAAAACTGATGTTTTGAAGGGCTAAGGGATAGCCGTAAGTATGTCTAAGCCTCAATGCATTGTAGCGTAAGTTTTTCATGCAAATAAAAGTGATATTGAAGAATATAATACATAATTAAAATAATCTTAAAATTAAAATACAACAACTACTAAGACTAGAAAACTACCACTACTACTACAAATAATAAATATTCATTAAATAATATTGTAATTTTTATTTCCAAGATGTAGTTATTCCTAGGCGGATGTTATATGAGTTTGTTCAGTGCGTTGCTACACCTACTTAGACCCAGTCTCTATTCAGAGATTTTGTGGGGCCATGTCAGGTTTCCAGCTGATAAACTCGGTCATATAACATTGCCCAGCCACGTCTCCCGCGAAAAATTGAGGCTTTATACACCTATGTGAAGACAAAGTAATTGTTTAAAATTGAAGCTTATATACACCTAAGTTAATAGAATCTTTTAATCATATATTGTTTAATATAATATTATTATGCAGATTATATATATATATATATATTGAGGCTTGCGCGTTGGTACGCCTCAAGGCTTACGCCTCGCCTCATTTTTACAAAATGCCTCAAACCCGCCTCACACCTTTTAAAACATTGACAACAATTATCATCTCAAACAAGCAAACAACAGAATAGTTCACAAGCCCAACAATAAATTCGTATCAGGACTTCTTCAACACACAACCTCATAAGCATAGAAATGTGCATTTAGGCAACAATAATACATATTTAGACAACAATAACAGTTCAACGATCCCTTACAATAAAATCAGAACATATAAAATCATTAGAGCAGAGCATATATATATATAAACTTTAAAGTATCTGACTCATGAAAACAGAAACACACTCTATGAGTTGGAAATGTGAGTATACATACTCTATGAGTTGGAAATGTGAGTATACATACTTTATTCACCACGTCAAAGCAGCAGCTAATTTGTCAATGCAACGAGCGCATGCATCACATAATTAAATTAAAATCAAAATTATAAAACTAAATATAATAGAAATCAATTAAAAGAAATTAATTAAAAAGTTAATTTAGGTTATGGTTCTTACCAATTGAGGGAGATTTAGACCTTCTCTACACAAAAATCAGCAACTAACCGTTATGAGCAACATGAAACACAATCAAACAAATAAAAATAAAACTGAAAATTAAACTTAAACTAGTGACAATTGAACTTAAATTACAAAATGAAACACAATCAATCATCAGATGCTCGTGTTCTAAAAGATGCACCACGTAGAAACAATCAACCTTATGTTCCGAGTGGTAATTTGTATTACTAGCTTAAGTTATTGAAAAATAAGTATAGTAAACTTTTGATTTATGTTTACATGTCTCATCGTAATACTGTCTAGTGGATGCTGAATATATATACTAATGAAAATCAAACACAATTTATCAAATGAAAATGAAAACTGAAACGAAAATGAAATTTATATACTTTGATAAAAAATGAAACAGTTGGAATTCAAATTTGCATAACTCAAGTTGGTTTACGGTTACTGAACACTTATGTAAGAAATTAAAAATCAAACTCATAAATAGACACACCAACATAATGAAAGTACCAAAACCCAAACTGAAACAATCAAACACAATAAATAATGAAACATGAAACACAATCAATCAAATGAAAATGAAAACGAAACTGAAATTTTAATAATTAGATTAAAAAAGAAACAATTGGAATTCAAATTTTACATAAACCAAATTGATTCAAGGTTCCAGATTATACCTGGATATAAACCAATACCTTACTCACCCCAAAACCCAATGGCTTGTAACATCCGAATTGCAGTTACCAACCATATGAAACAAAGCAATAAATTAGAAATCAAACCCAGAAATATAGAACCTATGCTGAAAGTACCAAATGAAATTTAGGGTTGAGATGTTCTTACCAATAAAGAAGAGATATGGGGTGGCGAGGTCGTCCAAAATAAGCTGCGGTGTCGTCGAAGCTAGGAGTGGCTGGAGCTGGAACTGTTCTTGAAGGTGAAATCGTTTCTGAATTGATAAAAACATCCTGATTGTTAACTTTTGTGAATCGCGCAAGATTTTTTGAGGGAAAAAATGGCGCTTCATTTTGGTGAAAATTTTGGCCAAAGTTTAGCGGCGGAGGAGGCAGAGAGAAAGTAGCTAGGGTTTGCGGAGAATGAGTGAAGTTAAAACATTCTACACGCTGCTGCTTTGGTTTTCTACTCGAGCGGTGGAGAGTATACTAAAGGAGATTTATTTATTTATTTTTGAGATATTATTAAATAATTTTTATATATTAGTTTCATGTTTATTAAATGAAAATTTCAGATTTATTTTTCTATATTATTAAATAATTTATTTCCAATTTATTTATCTTTCAAAATTAGTAATGAATTATTTGAGATTTACTTTTAACAATTGTATACTAGTTAAATTAATTTATTATTTGAGATTTACTTTATTTAGACGGTGCAGTCTATAGATCATAATTGATTGAATCCGGACATAGTTAATCGGTCTGGTTGATCGTCTATCGAGTTTATTTTCATTGAATTTTAATTTATTTGGAACTTAAATTTCGTTAACCGAATGAGTTACTGCATATATTCAATTACATAAATCAAAAGTCATATTATTTTGGGATGTATGACACCTTATAAGTGTCATTGAAGATTTTTGCATGTCGTTCTCTATGATGCTAAACGAATATCATGGTACGTGAAATGGATGACATTTGGAAAATGTCATAAAATATTTTACATGACATTTTTGAATATGTCATGGAAATATATCTTCAACGACATTTACCATTTTTTTCTATGACACTTTAAAAATGTCATAAAGTTCATGACATTTAAAAAGTATCATTGAATATTATTATTTACAATGGCATTTGTAAAATGTCATTTTTTAAGAGAACATTTCGGATTCATGACGTTTGGGTCCGAAAATGTCATTGAAATATTTTTTAATGACATTTTTTGCCAAATGCCATGAAAATAGTGTCATTAAAAGTGTTGTTTCTACTAGTGTATCAAATCAATTTTTAAGCGACACTATATATATTTTAAAAGTATTTATGCGTTGTTTGGAAATTGAACTCGGGTTTGAAAGGATTTAATACTATCATAAGGCGTCACAATATGTAACTAAACAATAGAAATGTCACTATATTTAAATAATGTGACACTTATTTAGAAGCGTCACTATAAGGGGTTTTTTAGTAGTGATAATTGATATAATAATAATAGTAATAATATTAAATGTAAAAAATAATAATTTTGTAATATTGATAATAATATCGGAAAAATGATAATGATAATAATATTATTAATATTAGTACTAATAAAAATAGTAATAATAATATTATTATTAATAATAATGATACCATTAATAATAGTAATAATAGTATTGTGATTGAATGAATAATAACACTATAATAATAATAAATAATGACTACTTGAATATAACTAACAAAATGATTTGGGCTAGAACTTGTGATACGTCGAAATAAATATTTATGATCCTCTAAATGAGATTAAATGAAATGAAAATGCATTATAAATATCAAATAATAATATTATATTATGAAAATGGCGGATATTACATTCTACCCCTATTAGAAAAATTTCCGTCCTCGAAAATAAATGACACACCTCGATTGAAGAAGTTCGAAAACGAGCTTGAAGTTCTTCTTCGCACTCCCAAGTGGCTTCATCTTTACTATGGTTATGCCATTGGATTTTGGCAAACACCTTCTCTTTGTTCCTCAACTGCCGGACTGATCGGTCGAGAATAACTTCTGGTTATTCTTCATAAGTAAGATCTTTTTTCACTTCCACGATGGTATAGTTGATGACGTGACTTGGGTCGTGCACATACTTTCTCAACAAGGATACATGAAAAACGTTGTGCACGGCCAAAAGTTCTGGGGGTAAAGCCAAGCGATACACTAACTCTCTAATTCGTTCAACAATTTCGAATGGTCCAATATATCTTGGCATCAACTTTCTCCTTGGACCAAAACGAACAATTCTCTTTCCCAAAAACGCGATGTGAAACGAGTGTCCCTGTTGGATACTATAGAGGCTGGAGCTCCATGCAACTTAATGATCTCACTGATGTATAGATGAGCATACTGATCCATTCTAAAATTCATTTTAACCGGGATGAAGTGAGCTGACTTTGTGAGTTGGTCCACAACAACCCAAATAGCATGGTTCCCTCTTTCCGTTCGAGGCAAACCTACCAAAAAGTCCATCCTAATATGCTCCCATTTTCATTCTGAGATATGACGTGATTTAAGGAATCCAAAGGGGGGCTAGTGCTCTGCCTTCACTTGTTGACAAACTATACACTTTCTAACAAAGTCTGCCACATTTCTCTTCAAACCTTCCCACCAAAATGCCCCCTTAAGGTCTTGGTATATTTTTGTACTTCTAGGGTGTACTGTATATGGAGTATTATGCGCCTCTTTCACTATTGCCTCTTTTAGCTTACAACATTGGGCACAAAAATCCTCCCTTCATAATAGATTGTGCCATCACCAGACACACTGAATCCCTTATCCTCACCTAAAAGAGTATGCTCTTTCGTTTTGAACAAAAAGTCATCTTGTCCTTGACCTTATCTGATCTATTTCCTCAAGGTTGGTTGTACCACCAAACTAGCCAATAACGACTCAACGGGCTTTGGTGATGTAGCCATTATAACTCCCCCAAAACCATCCGGGGAAATTACAGCGCTGTAGGTCCCGCGCCGGAACCCACCAGGCTAAAATTATTTTCGTAATCATTTCAAATACGCCAAAAGGCATATGACGTACCTACGAAAAATAGTTTATACTAAAAGGTTCAGAATATACTGAAGCTTCAGAATATGCTAGGAGTTCAAACACTAAAAGGTTCAATGGTTTATACGATGAATAAGTACCGAAACATCGAAAATATCCTTCTAACACATGATGTTCGACTACTTATGAATTTAACTGACTAGGTAATCCCAATAAATGATCAAAATGTCCTTCAGAATACTACTAATATTGGTGAAGAATCACCTACCTCAAAGTGGCGAAGAACACGAAGGAACTAGAAGGAATCCAACACCGAGAGCTTGAACAACAATCTCCAATGATCTACAATCTTCGACTCGAGCTAGGATGCTGATATGAATGGTTTAGGATGAAGGGAGTAATTCTCTAAGTCCAAGAATTCAGATGTGGGAAGTGAAAGGACTGAAAATACGGAAAAGGATGCTGTCTTATTTATAGAAAGTGGTTATTAGAGCGCGCTAGTCCATATTCATAGCGTGCGCTAACGGCTTACTGACTACACTGTACTCAGCGTTTAGCGTGCGCTATCCTCATATTGTTAGCGTGCGCTATCGCGTTGACTTGGCTTTTCCCGAAAGCCGTCCAGGTTCATCCCGACATGATCCGACCGAAATCCTCAGCCGATCTCACCTACCACCCTGTCGCAATCATGCTGACTACGTATAGTGTGCGCTAATGTTCATGCACAGCATGCGCTACGGATCCAAATTAGCATACGCTACACTTAGACGATAGCGTGCGTTACTTGCGCAGAATCAAAATTTAAATCACATTCAAGATATCACGCGCTCAAAACACCGGATTCTGAAATATGGAGAATAATACTTAGATCAAAATGCAACAATTACAATATCACAAGTTCTAAATACATATCAGAAATCTCGGGTATTACACAACGGACATAAACACAGTTAAAAATACATTTCTAGCGGAAAATAACGATCAATCACAACACGCGATTCCCAAATACATGTCATATCCAGTATCACCTGGGAAGCTCATATCTTCATGACCGCTACTAGCTTGATCTTCGAGTACCTAAAAATAAAGCCCACGATGGGGTCAGCCAGAGTACTCGACAATGATAACAATCACATCACATAAATAATTACATACCAATGTAGTTACAAAGTAAGAATACTACCAATGTAATCTTACCATCATAACCTTACTGACTCATAGCAATCCATATCAAATCAATCCTCACCATAATCCACATTTCGCATTATCAAATGACGAAATGAACTCAACTACAACCATATATACTGTATTGAAATTATACCAAGAATTCTCAAAACATCATCATAACTCATAAGTGTGGAATAAACCATCTGTACTAAATCCTGTCCGTCGGATCGCACAATTAGATACCAATCCTGATAAGGACCAGAAATACATAATGCATCTGTAGACCAATGACAGCAAAATCCTGAAACATAGACACAAGGTTCGAATGCTCATACGATCAATAACCATGATCAACCAATGCCTCAACCGATAATATCACCGACATGATATCTCCAATATGACCAATCAAGGTCAAAGCACAACCGAGAATATCATCAACATGATAAGCTCCAATACTATCAACGAAGGATCAAAAATAACTGAGAATACCATCACATGGTAAGCTCCAACACGATCAATAAATGACCAATAACGACCGAGAATACCATCAACATTATAAACTCCAAATAAGATAAACAAAGAATCAACAATAACCGAGAATATCATCAACATGATAAAGTCCAACACGATCAACAATTACCGAGAATATCATCAACAAGATAAAGTCCAACACGATCAACAAAGGATCACAAATCACACACAGTGGATCTCAAAGAAACAAACCCAACTGTCGAACATACCCCTCGGGCATAGGAAGAACCTGTCACAAACCTTCGAACATACCCAATCATACATGGAGTATAAACGACCAATCAATATGGCTCAAGATGGACGTCACAGTACGCCCGATCCGGAAATGTGTCTGTGAACAAGCCACCAACGGGTATCGATCAAATACACGTGTGGTATTGTACTTAATCAGTCTCACGAAGTATGTCTCGTGTGCACAGCTCAATGTGAAGGTAATGAACCTACACATGACTATACGTGCCCGCCATGAAAATCTTACACAACCAATCGGCGCGCAGATATGACTCCAGATATGTCACGATGAAACATGACAACGAAACTCAAGGAAAACACATATCCAATAAGTACCAAAAGACTCACCAAAGTGAACAGCGACACACGGATAATGAAACATCGACACGACCAACAATATCCAAAACAACCATCATGGGATCACCATCCTCAAAGAATGATCAACACGATCAACAATCCCAACACAACATTCCTCGAATCATCATCCCTCAAAGATCGATGAACGCAACCATCAATACCAAACCATGGCCCTGCGATCACCATCCCTCGCCGAACAGTCAATACGAATCTCATTAAGTGAAACATCAACATACAACATATATAACAATTCATCAGAATAATTATCCTCATAACTGAACAATACTTAAATTACCTCAATGTCGGAGATAATATACTTTCCACGAACAAACATCCCTGAAAGAATACATATTTTAATAATCTCGAATGAGGTACAACCCGTTAATATCAATAAACCACCATCCCGACATCAATGTCGACACGATAAACTACCCTCGATATCCGACATTCTATATCACAGACTAAAGATAACTCACATCTCCATCTTCACCAAACACATCTAAATCATATATATTATGATTTAACCAAAACCAAATCATAATATACGTACCATCATCCCGACAATTCATATTTATAATATCATTACTGTATGGATTATAAATGAAATGAAATCAAAATCATTCATTAAATATTATAAACTGAACAAGTATAAACTTGCCTCGATACCGATATGATGAATCCGTTACCAATTACATCGCCTTCATCTACGAGCTCCTCATCCCCGACCAAAGCTGTAATACCCGCATTTTTCTTTTCTCAGTATTTTCATTTTTGGCGTATTTTTCATTTTTAGCAACTCGCTTGTAACCGTATTGATATTTCGAGAATATTTAATATTGGACTTTTTGCCATCTGAGCTTGTTTCGGACTTGTTTTACTCAATTCTATGGTTAATGTCATTTCCATCGCTATTTCGTTCGATTCTCGTAACCGTTGTTCGGAACTGCCGTTTCAGGATTGA